>CM060085.1:3155000-4355000 GCA_030533445.1 Cyprinodon diabolis
CATTTATTCAACCATCCCGCATCATCCATCCATTCGTTTATTAAACCGTCCATCCATCCATCCAACATCATCCATCCATTCATTCATTTATTCAACCATCCCGCATTATCCATCCGTTTATTAAACCGTCCATCCATCCATCCATCCATTTATGGTTATATAAACAATCTTATCCCTTTAAAAATTATCTACTAAGTTTATTTTTATCCTGGAAATTTCCTCAAAAGCCTACAAAAATCCCTGGAAATTTAAGCTGCAAAAAAGTTAGAAATGCTAACCACATAAAGTTTTTGCATACAGATGATTTAACCAGAAAAACAACAACAAACAAACGATGTTAAGACCATTTAGCTTATTCCACATTTGGTCCAGATGTGATTTACGCAGCAAGCTTTTAATCACAGTTGGCTTATCACACCTGTGTCTCCACGGAGAAAGGTCTCAGTAGTAAATCCCTGGAGAAATGAAGGGGTTTGACAATTATTTTTAAGATCTGGGCCAGCACTGGTCAGAAAGGCACGGATCACACCTTTGAGTTGGTGTGAAACTTCACACGTGGGTCAGGAAGATAACTTCGAATTTCACCCACAGGCAAACGACGTTTCATATGTTGAAGCTGGATGTATATATGAGGGTCTATCCTCCATCCTCTCCTAATTACACAGCTCTGATCTTTCACACTCTTTCTAAATGTCAATGACAGTCAGTGCTTTCACTGAAAATGGAAAAAGAAGGTTCCCTTCCTCATCCCGGCTGGCTTATCCTCTCATCCTTCACCTCCGTCTTCATCATCACCTCCTCAGCGCAGACTCTTCCTTTTGTGTTTGCCTTGGAAAGGGAAGAAACGAGAGGAGTTGGGGGTGGAAAGGCAGTGGGGATTTTGCAATCTTGAGTGGGGAGAAAGAAAAGGCGGAGAACTTGGCAGAGGTCCCGGCTGTGGCGCTGCATACAAACACAAGGCCTATTTGGGGATGTTTGTTTGATTCTCCCATGCAAGGGGCGGGGCGGTTGAGGGCGGGTTCATGGTAATAATAATGAATGCATTTATATCCTTTCTGTTTATTAGCTTGTTCAATGTCATCTATGGAAGCCCGTTTCCGCCACTCTGTAAAAAAAAAAAAAATAACTATCTCAATATAATGAGATAGTATCTCATTATAATGAGATAGTATCTCAATATAATGAGATAGTATCTCATTATAATGAGATAGTATCTCATTATAATGAGATAGTAACTCAATATAATGAGATAGTATCTCATTATATTGAGATAGTTTTTTTTTATTTTTTACCAATTTTTTAAGTTAAAATTGAGTATTTTTGGTCAATAGCTCCCAGGTCATGTGACCTATTGACCCAAAATCAGTGTGAAATTGTTTTACTAGTCTCTGTAGATGGGGCACACTCATTTGTTTTGCAGTTTAACTATTTTTTATTTTTTTACCAATTTTTTTAGTTAAAATTGAGTATTTTTGGTCAATAGCTCCCAGGTCATGTGACCTATTGACCCAAAATCAGTGTGAAATTCTTCTACTAGTCTCTGTAGATGGGGCACACTCATTTATTTTTCATTTTAACTCTTTTTTAAATTTTTTTTACCAATTTTTAAGTTAAAATTGAGTATTTTTCGTCAATAGCTCCCAGGTCATGTGACCTATTGACCCAAAATCAGTGTGAAATTGTTCTACTAGTCTCTGTAGATGGGGTACACTTATTTGTTTTTCATTTTAACTCTTTTTTATTTTTTAGCAATTTTTTTAAGTTAAAATTGAGTATTTTTGGTCAATAGCTCCCAGGTCATGTGACCTATTGAGGCAAAATCACTTGGAAATTGTTCTACTAGTCTCTGTAGATGGGGCACACTCATTTGTTTTGCATTTTAACTCTTTTTTTATTTTTTACCACATATGGACACCCTTATGCTTGAACATGGTGTTCGTTATGGACAATCCATGACGAGCACAGAAGTCCAACAACAGAACACCACTCGAGTTCAGATCGGGGTGACCATTCCTCCCAACCATGCCCCTCCAGGTCTCACTGTCATTGCCCACGTGAGCGTTGAAGTCTCCCAGCAGAACAAGGGAGTCCCCAGGAGGGGCACCCTCCAGTTCTCCCTCTAAGGACTCAAAGAAGGGTGGGTAATCTGAACTGTTGTTCGGCCCGTTAGCACAGACAACAGTCAGAACCCGTCCCCCCACCCTTAGGAGGAGCCCTCTCGTTCACCGGGATGAACCCCAACGTACAGGCGCCGAAATGGGGGGCAACAAGTATGCCCACTCCTGCCCAGCGCCTCTCACTGTGGGCAACTCCAGAGTGGAAGTATGTCCAGGCCCTCTCAAGGAGACTGGTTCCAGAACCAGAACCATACGTCGAGGTGAGACAGACTATTTCTAGCCGGAACCTCTCAGCCTCACACACTAGCTCCAGTCCCTTCCCACCAGCGAGGTGACATTCCACATCCCAAGAGCCAGCTTCTGCAGCCGAGGATCGGACCACCAGGGTCCCCTCCCCCGGCCAACACACATTGCATACGACCCTTATGGCCCCTCTCACGGGTGGTGGGCCCATGTAAGGGGGGACACAACAAGTCACACTGGTTTTGGGTCAATAGGTCACATGACCTGGGAGCTATTGACCAAAAATACTCAATTTTAACTTAAAAAATTGCTAAAAAATAAAAAAAGAGTTAAAATGAAAAACAAATGAGTGTGCCCCATCTACAGAGACTATTAGAACAATTTCACACTGATTTTGCATCAATAGGTCACATGACCTGGGAGCTATTGACCAAAAATACTCAATTTTAACTTAAAAAAATTGGTAAAAAATAAAAGAAAAACTATCTCAATATAATGAGATACTATCTCATTATATTGAGTTACTATCTCATTATAATGAGATAGTAACTCAATATAATGATATAGTAACTCATTATAATGAGATACTATCTCATTATATTGAGTTACTATCTCATTATAATGAGATACTATCTCATTATAATGAGATAGTATCTCATTATATTGAGTTACTATCTCATAATGAGAAACTATCTCAATATATTGAGATACTATCTCAATATATTGAGATACTATCTCATTATAATGAGAAACTATCTGATTAAATTGAGATACTATCTCATTATAATGAGATACTATCTCATTATATTGAGTTACTATCTCATTATATTGAGTTACTATCTCATTATATTGAGATAGTATTTATTTTATTTTTTTTTTTACAGAGTGGCGGAAACGGGTTTCCATAGTCATCACTGAACATGCTGGCAAAATATGATTGTACTTAATTTTTTTGTTTTTTGTTATCTAGTACTTCAGCCCACTGTAACTTACCGGTGCTGAGCCTGACATAGTGGAAAAAAAGTAAACAAACAGCAATTTTAAACATAGCGTGCACAATGAGAAATGGGCTCGTGCGCGCTCTCTTACACGTTTAATAGGCGTTCCCTCAGGAGCAGTGTTGCCAACTCAGCGACTTTGTCGCTATATTTAGCGACTCTTTTTCAAAAAAGCGACTGGCGACAAATCTAGCGACTTTTCTGGTGTCTGCCGTGGGGCGCCTCCCCCCGTCCCAACCCCCCCCCGTTTTCCCGCTTCCGCAGATGTCCCTCTCAGCGCTACAGTCAGAGACACAGATGTGTTCCCTCAGCGTCCAGACAGCAAAAGAACCGCGCGCATGCGCCGGGTTTGCCGGTCTTGTGCGAAATTCTGTTTCCCCGTGAAAATCGGTTCCCCCTGTGTCGGGAGCGCGCATTGCAGCCAGAGAGGCGGATCTGACCATTCCAAGGCGCTCCTGATCATTTTTCGGTAAAAACAGCTCATATAATCATCTCAACTTTGTAACATCCATTTTAATCGGTTGCTCTTTTTAAAAAACTGTAAAATAAATACATTAACGAGGTCCTCTTACGCTGTTTTGTGTTGTTTTTTAAACGCCAAGAGAATCGGTATTTCTCCAACTTTTGTCCCTTCAGCCTGACAGAAATAAACGTCAGTCACCGAACCCAACAACACGTAGTGTATTTTTAATTTTTCATTGCTGATATAAAAGGATGGAAACTGGCTGATTGCAGGGCACACAAATTAAGACGTCCTGCCAAGATGAGAGTAGAAATTATGGTTAATCACCTTCTAATGTAAAATATGACAGATTACTGGATTAAGGACATTTATAGTATACCACATCACACATATCAATTTTAGAGAAATTGGAAACAGTTGCTCTTTATTTCCCAAAGATATGGGAGGAGGAGAGGAGAGAATGGATGTTTCAGTAAACTGAAATAATCTGTTCCCCCTCCATAACAGGGAAGAAATTGATTTACCTGCAAGTCTTTAGCTGTGATTATTCCTCTCACCACCAAGAACAAATCCTGTGGATTTGGTCATATTTACTCTTTATATGCAAAAATTAAAGGGGGGGAACCATATATTTCAGCTGCCTGAAATAATCTGTTCCCCCTCCATAACAGGGGAAGAAATTGATTTACTTGCAAGTCTTTAGCTGTGCTTATTCCTCTCACCACCAAGAACAAATCCTGTGGATTTGGTCATATTTACTCGTTATTTGCAAAAATTAAAAGATTATTTCAGTTTACTGAAATAATCTGTTCCCCCTCCATAACAGGGGAAGAAATTCAGAAACAATACGTTTTAGCCACCTGCCATATTCTGTTCCCCCCATAACTTGGGAAAAAATAAAGAAATCCTTAGTCAATTTCTTTCTGTATAACACTTGAAACATTTATTATATATATATTATATTATTATAAATATGACTGTTTGCTTGATGACCTTAATGAAATGTATTTTCGGTTTAAATGTTTATCTTACTATTTACAAATATTACGACAATAAATAAAAACACACCACTGGAATTTGTTTTCCAGAAAGCTTATTTTGAAATGAGAAAGCGACGGGAATCAAAACATCTTGTTTTTACTTTATTTTGGAAAGACTTTGACCTGGATGACTTCAGCCGCAATTCGCAAATATTTTTGCAGATATTACATCTAACCATATACCTCACAATATAAATACATACTTTGTTTCATGAAAGTCACAAATCACGTGACGGTTTTCTTCCAATCAATTATGCAAATCCGCTAGGTGTTAGGCCGATTTTTTCAACACATTTTGCTTAACGTTTATACAACTATTTCATTAACTCGACACCAAATATGGACAATTTGGAATATGAGACGCTCTTTAACTACAAAGTTAAAGGCAAATATCCGCCGCAGGCCACAAAGCAAAAAAAATATGTCATTCGCAGGAAAGCCTCGTTGTACCAGATTGAAGGTTAGTGATGCCTTGAAGATAATTTCTACTTTAATATGTAGAAAATAGGAGAATGCATGAATTATCTTAAAATAAATAACAGTCAGTGCTTTTTTTTATTATTGGTTTACTGCTACATTTAATTTCGATTAATATGAGTGCCCAGACGAATGTAACGCAAAATTATAATGCAGGAATGACACACTAAGTTCTCTATTGCAGTTGTTATTCTTGTGAATTATACTTGTACCACATTTATACTTTTAAGTTGTTTTGTAGAAAGATTCCCATACTGCTACATGAATCAATAAAATAAACAATATCTAGTAACATTACATAAACAAATTCACAGACATTACTTTTTTAAATAAGCACAGTTTAATTTTTTCTCAAAAAGTATATATTTTTAAATACATATGAATTTGATAATGTCTTTCTTCAGGTTCTGTTTATTGCATGCTTCTTATTTCAACTTCTATTTATAAGTGATGTATTAGTATACATATGCATGTGTTTAGAAATTTTATATATTCTACAAAAATATATTTATATTTTTATTGGTGTATTTTATCTTTTCCAAGGAAATGACCTGTTCTATGTTAGACACAAAGGCAGTCATTCCTCAACAAAGGTCAAAGTTGTTAAAGGTGCTGAGGAAGCCAAAAGAATCTTTGTTGACTTCCATGCCAGCCCTACAGGTGCACATTGTGGCCAAATAAAAACAATTGATGCCATCTCAAGGAGATTTTATTGGCCAGGAATGTCTGTGGACATCAAGAAATGGGTATGTTACATAAGCACTGGACAAAGAAAAGAAGTAACACCAACTACAAGATTTAAATTTTAGGAAAATTGACGTGTGCTTATTGTGTGCCTTCATTTTTATTTGTTATTTGTTTGTTATTAACTTCCACTTACTTCCCAGGTTTCTGAGTGCTCATCCTGTCAGGCCAGTGCTCAAGCACTGAAACAGCCATCAGTGTACACTCCCATAAAGGTAAAGTAAAAAACAAACAGGTTTAGTGAGACTAGATTTTATTGTACGCCTGTTGAGCTGTTTGACAAATTATTTTTTTTATCTTTCTTTATTTCTGTATGCATACTTCTGTCTCCTTGAACCCCAGTCGGCCTCAGTAGATGGCAGCTCACGCAAAGCCTGGTTCTGCTGGAGGTTTCTTCCTGTTAAAAGGGAGTTTTTCCTCTCCACTGTTGCTACAAGCATGCTTGGTGTGAGGAATTGCTTAAGAGAAAATGAGTCGATGCAATTAGCAGGTTTTCCTTAGAAAACTTTGAATCAATCTGACAATATGAGCTGGTTGAATTGTATATTCAAAGTGTCTTGAGATGACATTTGCAGTGAATTGGTGGTGGTAGAAATAAACTGAATTGAATTGGCTGGCTGTCCTGTTTTGTCTGTGTTCTCACAAAGGGACTAGCTTTTAGAAGATATTGTTTTAAATTAAAGAGTGTATATTTATTGTGCTAAACATTTTACAATACACTGAGAAGCTATTGCTGTAGCTTAACTAAAAACTGCTTTAGAAAATGTTCCACTATTATTTTTTTAGTGTGGAGGCAGAACATACGCAGTCAGCAACGGAAAGGTGGGAAGTTGGATGCTGGTTTTCTCGGACCCTACACAGTCATAAATGTCCAAGGCAAGAATTCAGATATTCAAGATGATAATGGTGTGATATTCCGAAAGATAAACACTGACCATCTGAAAATCTGCATTAGAGAGAGTCCCAGACTGCCACATTGTCTTAAATATCAAGAAAGCAAAATCAATTTTGCTCAACCCCTGGCTCATCCAGCGCCACCTCCCTCTGCTCCATCATCTCCCTCTGCTCCATCATCTCCCTCTGCTCCATCATCTCCCTCTGCTCCAGCACCACCTCCCTCTGCTCCATCATCTCCCTCTGCTCCATCACCTCCCTCTGCTCCATCACCTCCCTCTGCTCCAGCACGACCTCCCTCTGCTCCATCATCTCCCTCTGCTCCAGCACCACCTCCCTCTGCTCCATCACCTCCCTCTGCTCCAGCACGACCTCCCTCTGCTCCAGCACCACCTCCCTCTGCTCCATCATCTCCCTCTGCTCCATCATCTCCCTCTGCTCCAGCACCACCTCCCTCTGCTCCATCATCTCCCTCTGCTCCATCACCTCCCTCTGCTCCATCACCTCCCTCTGCTCCAGCACGACCTCCCTCTGCTCCATCATCTCCCTCTGCTCCAGCACCACCTCCCTCTGCTCCATCACCTCCCTCTGCTCCAGCACCACCTCCCTCTGCTCCATCACCACCTCCCTCTGCTCCATCATCTCTCTCTGCTCCAGCACCACCTCCCTCTGCCCCATCATCTCCCTCTGCTCCATCATCTCCCTCTGCTCCAGCACCACCTCCCTCTGCTCCATCATCTCTCTCTGCTCCAGCACCACCTCCCTCTGCTCCATCATCTCTCTCTGCTCCAGCACCACCTCCCTCTGCTCCATCATCTCCCTCTGCTCCAGGATCATCTCCCTCTGTTCCATCATCTCCCTCTGCTCCAGCACCACCTCCCTCTGCTCCATCATCTCTCTCTGCTCCAGCACCACCTCCCTCTGCTCCATCATCTCCCTCTGCTCCAGCACCACCTCCCTCTGCTCCATCATCTCTCTCTGCTCCAGCACCACCTCCCTCTGCTCCATCATCTCCCTCTGCTCCAGGATCATCTCCCTCTGTTCCATCATCTCCCTCTGCTCCAGCACCACCTCCCTCTGCTCCAGCACCACCTCCCTCTGCTCCATCATCTCTCTCTGCTCCAGCACCACCTCCCTCTGCTCCATCATCTCCCTCTGCTCCATCATCTCCCTCTGCTCCAGCACCACCTCCCTCTGCTCCATCATCTCTCTCTGCTCCAGCACCACCTCCCTCTGCTCCATCATCTCCCTCTGCTCCAGCACCACCTCCCTCTGCTCCATCATCTCCCTCTGCTCCAGGATCATCTCCCTCTGTTCCATCATCTCCCTCTGCTCCAGCACCACCTCCCTCTGCTCCAGCACCACCTCCCTCTGCTCCATCATCTCTCTCTGCTCCAGCACCACCTCCCTCTGCTCCAGCACCACCTCCCTCTGCTCCATCATCTCTCTCTGCTCCAGCACCACCTCCCTCTGCTCCATCATCTCCCTCTGCTCCATCATCTCTCTCTGCTCCAGCACCACCTCCCTCTGCTCCATCATCTCCCTCTGCTCCATCATCTCCCTCTGCTCCAGCACCACCTCCCTCTGCTCCATCATCTCCCTCTGCTCCAGGATCATCTCCCTCTGTTCCATCATCTCCCTCTGCTCCAGCACCACCTCCCTCTGCTCCAGCACCACCTCCCTCTGCTCCATCATCTCTCTCTGCTCCAGCACCACCACCCTCTGCCCCATCATCTCCCTCTGCTCCATCATCTCCCTCTGATCCAGCACCACCTCCCTCTGCTCCATCATCTCTCTCTGCTCCAGCACCACCTCCCTCTGCTCCATCATCTCTCTCTGCTCCAGCACCACCTCCCTCTGCTCCAGCACCACCTCCCTCTGCTCCATCATCTCTCTCTGCTCCAGCACCACCTCCCTCTGCTCCATCATCTCTCTCTGCTCCAGCACCACCTCCCTCTGCTCCAGCACCACCTCCCTCTGCTCCATCATCTCTCTCTGCTCCAGCACCACCTCCCTCTGCTCCATCATCTCCCTCTGCTCCAGGATCATCTCCCTCTGTTCCATCATCTCCCTCTGCTCCAGCACCACCTCCCTCTGATCCAGCACCACCTCCCTCTGTTCCATCATCTCCCTCTGCTCCAGCACCACCTCCCTCTGCCCCATCATCTCCCTCTGCTCCAGCACCACCTCCCTCTGCTCCATCATCTCTCTCTGCTCCAGCACCACCTCCCTCTGCTCCAGCACCACCTCCCTCTGCTCCATCATCTCTCTCTGCTCCAGCACCACCTCCCTCTGCTCCATCATCTCCCTCTGCTCCAGGATCATCTCCCTCTGTTCCATCATCTCCCTCTGCTCCAGCACCACCTCCCTCTGATCCAGCACCACCTCCCTCTGTTCCATCATCTCCCTCGGCTCCAGCACCACCTCCCTCTGCCCCATCATCTCCCTCTGCTCCAGCACCACCTCCCTCTGCCCCATCATCTCCCTCTGCTCCAGCACCACCTCCCTCTGCCCCATCATCTCCCTCGGCTCCAGCACCACCTCCCTCTGCTCCAGCACCACCTCCCTCTGCTCCATCATCTCTCTCTGCTCCAGCACCACCTCCCTCTGCTCCATCATCTCCCTCTGCTCCAGGATCATCTCCCTCTGTTCCATCATCTCCCTCTGCTCCAGCACCACCTCCCTCTGCTCCATCATCTCTCTCTGCTCCAGCACCACCTCCCTCTGCTCCATCATCTCCCTCTGCTCCAGCACCACCTCCCTCTGCTCCATCATCTCTCTCTGCTCCAGCACCACCTCCCTCTGCTCCATCATCTCCCTCTGCTCCAGGATCATCTCCCTCTGTTCCATCATCTCCCTCTGCTCCAGCACCACCTCCCTCTGCTCCAGCACCACCTCCCTCTGCTCCAGCACCACCTCCCTCTGCTCCATCATCTCCCTCTGCTCCAGCACCACCTCCCTCTGCTCCAGCACCACCTCCCTCTGCTCCATCATCTCTCTTTGCTCCAGCACCACCTCCCTCTGCTCCATCATCTCCCTCTGCTCCATCATCTCCCTCTGCTCCAGCACCACCTCCCTCTGCTCCATCATCTCTCTCTGCTCCAGCACCACCTCCCTCTGCTCCATCATCTCCCTCTGCTCCATCATCTCCCTCTGCTCCAGCACCACCTCCCTCTGCTCCATCATCTCCCTCTGCTCCAGGATCATCTCCCTCTGTTCCATCATCTCCCTCTGCTCCAGCACCACCTCCCTCTGCTCCAGCACCACCTCCCTCTGCTCCATCATCTCTCTCTGCTCCAGCACCACCTCCCTCTGCTCCAGCACCACCTCCCTCTGCTCCATCATCTCTCTCTGCTCCAGCACCACCTCCCTCTGCTCCATCATCTCCCTCTGCTCCATCATCTCTCTCTGCTCCAGCACCACCTCCCTCTGCTCCATCATCTCCCTCTGCTCCATCATCTCCCTCTGCTCCAGCACCACCTCCCTCTGCTCCATCATCTCCCTCTGCTCCAGGATCATCTCCCTCTGTTCCATCATCTCCCTCTGCTCCAGCACCACCTCCCTCTGCTCCAGCACCACCTCCCTCTGCTCCATCATCTCTCTCTGCTCCAGCACCACCACCCTCTGCCCCATCATCTCCCTCTGCTCCATCATCTCCCTCCGATCCAGCACCACCTCCCTCTGCTCCATCATCTCTCTCTGCTCCAGCACCACCTCCCTCTGCTCCATCATCTCTCTCTGCTCCAGCACCACCTCCCTCTGCTCCAGCACCACCTCCCTCTGCTCCATCATCTCTCTCTGCTCCAGCACCACCTCCCTCTGCTCCATCATCTCTCTCTGCTCCAGCACCACCTCCCTCTGCTCCAGCACCACCTCCCTCTGCTCCATCATCTCTCTCTGCTCCAGCACCACCTCCCTCTGCTCCATCATCTCCCTCTGCTCCAGGATCATCTCCCTCTGTTCCATCATCTCCCTCTGCTCCAGCACCACCTCCCTCTGATCCAGCACCACCTCCCTCTGTTCCATCATCTCCCTCTGCTCCAGCACCACCTCCCTCTGCCCCATCATCTCCCTCTGCTCCAGCACCACCTCCCTCTGCTCCATCATCTCTCTCTGCTCCAGCACCACCTCCCTCTGCTCCAGCACCACCTCCCTCTGCTCCATCATCTCTCTCTGCTCCAGCACCACCTCCCTCTGCTCCATCATCTCCCTCTGCTCCAGGATCATCTCCCTCTGTTCCATCATCTCCCTCTGCTCCAGCACCACCTCCCTCTGATCCAGCACCACCTCCCTCTGTTCCATCATCTCCCTCGGCTCCAGCACCACCTCCCTCTGCCCCATCATCTCCCTCTGCTCCAGCACCACCTCCCTCTGCCCCATCATCTCCCTCTGCTCCAGCACCACCTCCCTCTGCTCTGCCTATGACTCATCTTCAGTCTGATACGCAGAGAAAATCCCTAGCAGAGAAATGTAAATTTTCTTTTAAATTCTTATAAATATATAATCAAAGCAACCCTGTCTCTCGTCCTTAGACAGCTGGAGATAGGCCCCAGTACCCCTCACGACCCTGCTTGGGATAAGCGTGACATAAAATGGATGGATGTATCAAAGCACATAGATTTCACTTTGTATTATACATATGTGTCTGTTAAAAAATGTATTTGTATGGATATGCAATTTAGTTTTTTAATTTTTAATGAAGAATAATTTCAGTGAGTCAGTAAAAACAGTTCTAGCTTTATTATTAATTGCTATGTTCAAAGTAGCTGAATGAATCTGTGAAGTTAATACTTTCTCATTCTCCAATCATATGAATTGCATATCGTTGGATAACATATGTAATATGTTGTAAAATTGAATGAAATAGGTGCCATGATAATGAAAATAATCTTTAACTTTTGTTTCTTTTTCCACTTCTCATCAACCCCTCCTCCTCATCAAATGTCCATGAAGCTTTTTCTGGAAAAAACGTCTTTGTCCTTCTGTCAAAAGTGAATGCATATAAGTTGTTTTACTCTGACATTTACAAAATCGGTCCTGGCATGGAACTGGAGAGTCAGGTAGGTACAATGACCATATTGTTTAGGAATATCCCAGCAGTTAAAGTATATAACTAATATTTTTTCTTGTAACACATTGCAGTCTATTAATGCATTTTTGGCTGTCATCGTGAATGATTACAACAGACAGAACACAGGACAGGCGGCGTTCATAGATTCCTTTGCAATGACAGCAATGTGGCAGGGAAAAAGTCCTAGATTAAAGGTATATCTTACACATTTTACTATGTGCAGTTGACTCTATATTTATTACTCCTCCATGTGTTAGTAATATATGTGGAATCAATAAAAAAAATGTTTATGGTTATATCCTTTTAACAATTTTTTTCTGTCACCTGTGTGTTACAAAACATGCTTTGTTCTTGATTAAAAAAAATGTTTAATTCATTTTTTATCATTCACAGATGAACCCAATGAATTATGAAATTATTCTGGGAATAAACAATCAACACCACCACTGGACTTTAGTGGTAATAAATGTATTTTTTTTTTTTTTTACTTTAATAACATTAATTAGCATAATTATCTCATAAAGAAAAAACACATAAATAATGTCAAATGCACGTTCTAGGTGATCTATCCGCAAAAAAAAGTTTTTGTTCTTGGATCCACTGGCGGAATCAAAACAAGAAATCAAGAAATGCTTGCAAATCACAAGGTATGGTTAAAAATGAAACTTTTAATGAAGAATGAAAGTCATATAAAATTGTTCTTATTAATGTATCTATACTTACAGGGCATTTATGAGGAAGAAGGGGTGCAATGTCTCCCGTTGGACATGTGACACTGTCAAGCATCCTAAACAACAGGATAGCACATCCTGTGGTGCATTTGCACTGAAGGTGCATACATATTGTCACACAGTGTATGACTTCAGGATTTTGATATATATTTTGACACATGCACAGGGAATACTTTCTTTGTAACTTCAATTTAAATCCAGTTAATTAAGCTGTACCTCTCAGTTTGCAGAAATGATCCTGGCAAAAGAGGTTGTGGATTTTCCTGTTTCCACTGATGCAGTCTACAGCATGAGGTTTGAAATTGCTGTGAGACTTATCCTTAACAGTGGTGAGGATAACATTCATATTCTTATTTTGAGTGATAATGACAATTGCTATCACAATTACCATTATTTGTATGTTTCACTGAAACATCTATACTTAGCCCAAAATTAATACATTAACATAGAATCTGAAAACATTTATTTATGGACATTGTTTGTACTGGGATAATCTTGTGTGTGTATGTTTTTATAATGTTGTTATTACCAGATGACCTAAAAGACTTGTGTCACTTCTGTGGAGAGATAGAAAGTGACACGGACGTGAACTGGGTCAGAACTTTTTTAGAATTTTTAAAAGATTTAGTATAAGTTAAATGAAGAGGACAAGTTTTATGAAATTGTATCTTGCATAATGAAGCTTTGATAGGATCCTCCAGCAATTGGAATATAAGAGAATCTGAAATTATTGATTGTGAAGTGTAATCGCAAAGACATATTTTTTAAAAATAAAACATTTTTGGTTTCTTTCCTAGATCCAGTGTGACATGTGCCTGAGGTGGTTCAATCAGGCATGTGTGGCTAGCCCACTAACTGAAAAAAACTTTTACTGTTTTGCATGTTTGCCTTAGGTTCCTGAGTTTGCTGTGGTGTGCTGGTTTATGCATGTTGTTTAATGCTTCATAAATGACATTTTAAAAACTATGTTTGATATTTATTCTTCCAAGACTTTATTTTAACATAGTTATGGAAAGATTTAAATTTCAAGACCTCTTGCCTTTGTCAAATGAAGAGCAAATGTTTTTGAATCAAAGTTAAAGACTTGCTGGTAATTTTTTCCCCCATGTTATTGGGAGAATGGATTATCTCAGGCAGCTAAAACAGCTGAAATAATCTGTTCCCCCCTTTAATTTTTGCAAATAAAGAGTAAATATGACCAAATCCATAGGATTTGTTCTTGGTGGTGAGAGGAATAAGCACAGCTAAAGACTTGCAGGTACATCAACTTCTTCCCCTGTTATGGAGGGGGAACAGATTATTTCAGTAAGCTGAAACATCCATTCTCTCCTCTCCTCCTCCCATATCTTTGGGAAATAAAGAGGAACTTTTTCCAATTTCTCTAAAATTGATATGTGTGATGTGGTATACTATAAATGTCCTTAATCCAGTAATCTGTCATATTTTACATTAGAAGGTGATTAACCATAATTTCTACTCTCATCTTGGCAAGATCTTAATTTGTGTGCCCTGCAATCAGCCAGTTTCCATCCTTTTATATCAGCAATGAAAAATTAAAAATACACTACGTGTTGTTGGGTTCGGTGACTGACGTTTATTTCTGTCAGGCTGAAGGGACAAAAGTTGGAGAAATACCGATTCTCTTGGCGTTTAAAAAACAACACAAAACAGCGTAAGAGGACCTCGTTAATGTATTTATTTTACAGTTTTTTAAAAAGAGCAACCGATTAAAATGGATGTTACAAAGTTGAGATGATTATATGAGCTGTTTTTACCGAAAAATGATCAGGAGCGCCTTGGAATGGTCAGATCCGCCTCTCTGGCTGCAATGCGCGCTCCCGACACAGGGGGAACCGATTTTCACGGGGAAACAGAATTTCGCACAAGACCGGCACAGGTTGATCACTCTGGAGTCAGCTCCCTCAGTTGCTGAACCTGCCATAGAGAGCCTTGACCAACATGACCATGATCCACTCTTTCTGTGAGCAGGCAAGCACAGCCTGTGTGTGTGCAGGGAATTCTTATTAGTTAAAGAAAAAAAAACAATAATTAACATTTGCTCACATTGTCATTGATTCTTTATAGTCTTTTTCCCCCCCATTTAGATTGTTAATGTAATGTAAAAAAAAAATGTTATGGTTCAAAATGTTCATGTTTTAGCATGATTTTTACTGTCCTTAGTGGACCACAAGGGAAAAAAGAAAAAGTTAAATAAAAAAAAAGTTGAAAATATATATATATATTATGCAAATTAGGCAATGACGTCATTCAGCGACTTCTAGCGACTTCTAGCACAGCCAATAGCTACTTTCCTTTCTGAGGAGTTGGCAACACTGCTCAGGAGCAGGTACAGGGTTGTGCACGTGCTTTTTTTTTTTAAGGGGAGAGGGTGGGTCTTTTCAAAAAATTTGCAAAAATCTTCCACTATACCTTTAAGATTACACAGGTAACAAAGGAATGCAACAAGAAAACCCAAAAAAGTGATAGTTATTTACATACAGGTGCTGGTCATAAAATTAGAATATCATGAAAAAAGTAGATTGATTTCAGTAATTCCATTTAAAAAGTGAAACTTGTATATTATATTCATACATTACATACAAACTCATATATTTCAGATGTTTATTTTGTTTAATTTTGATGATTACAAATGACAACAAATGAAAATCTCAAATTCATCATATCAGAAAATTAGAATATTACTGAAGACCAATAAAAACAAAGGATTTATAGAAATGTTGGCCAACTGAAAAGTATGAACATGAAAAGTATGAGCATGTACAGCACTCAGTATTTAGTTGGGCCTCCTTTGGCCTGTATTACTGCAGCAATGCGGCGTGGCATGGAGTCGATCAGTCTGTGGCACTGCTCAGGTGTTATGATAGCCCAGGTTGCTCTAATAGTGGCTTTTAGCTCTTCTGAATTGTTGGGTCTGGTGTATTGCATCTTCTTCTTCACAATACCCCATAGATTTTCTATGGGGTTAAGGTCAGGAGAGTTTGCTGGCCAATTAAGAACAGGGATACCATGGTCCTTCAACCAGGTACTGGTAGCTTTGGCACTGTGTGCAGGTGCCAAGTCCTGTTGGAAAATGAAATCTGCATCTCCAAAAAGTTGGTCAGCTGCAGGAAGCATGAAGTGCTCTAAAACTTCCTGGTATGTGGCTGCGTTGACCCTGGAACTCAGAAAACACAATGGACCAACACCAGCAGATGACATGGCACCCCAAACCATCACTGACTGTGGAAACTTTACACTGGACTTCAAGCAACGTGGATGAAGTGCCTCTGTTCTTTTCCTCCTGACTCTGGGACCTTGATTTCCAAAGGAAATGCAAAATTTACTTTCATCAGAGAACATGACTTTGGACCACTCACCAGCAGTCCAGTCCTGTTTCTCTTTAGTCCAGGCAAGACGCTTCTGACGCTGTCTGTGGTTCAAGAGTGGCTTGACACAAGGAATGCGACAGCAGAAACCCATGTCTTTCATACGTCTGTGTGTGGTGGTTCTTGAAGCACTCACTCTAGCTGCAGTCCACTCTTTGTGAATCTCCCCCACATTTTTGAATGGGTTTTGTTTCACAATCCTCTCCAGGGTGCGGTTATCTCTCTTGCTTGTACACTTTTTTCGACCACATCTTTTCCTTCCCTTCGCCTCTCTATTAATGTGCTTGGACACTGAGCTCTGTGAACAGCCAGCCTCTTTAGCGATGACCTTTTGTGTCTTGCCCTCCTTGTGCAAGGTGTCGATGGTCGTCTTTTGGACAACTGTCAAGTCAGCAGTCTTCCCCATGATTGTGTAGCCTATAGAACTAGACTGAAAGACCATTTAAAGGCTTTTGCAGGTGGTTTGAGTTAATTAGCTGATTAGAGTGTGGCACCAGGGGCCATCAATTTTGAACCTTTTCACAATATTCTAATTTTCTGATATGATGAATTTGAGATTTTCATTTGTTGTCATTTGTAATCATCAAAATTAAACAAAATAAACATCTGAAATATATGAGTTTGTATGTAATGTATGAATATAATATACAAGTTTCACTTTTTAAATGGAATTACTGAAATCAATCTACTTTTTCATGATATTCTAATTTTATGACCAGCACCTGTATATGAGACCAAAAACTTTCCCGCAAAAAGTATGGTACATTCCGGATGGATCCGATTGTGACAAAGCTTTCACGAATGTGAAAAAAAAATGTTATGGTTCAAAATGTTCATGAACCATAACATGTTTCACGAATGTGAAAGCTGTAAGGGATTGCTTATAGGAAGAGTGCAATGAGATAATGTGTGATTAATTGGAGCTTAATTTGGAGGCTTAGACTTCTGGAGGATAAAGGGACCCCTATTTTATCATTCTGCTTCATTCTATCTCTATTCTCCCACTCTGCAGAATCTGTTAGTTCAATCTCTAACGTTATTCTCTCTTTGCTATTTCTCATAGTAGCTTTGCCTCGTCTGTTCATGTTTGGCTGTGACTCCATCCTGGAGAGAAATATCAGCTGTGTTGCTGCCATCAACACCTTTGTTTATAGATGTTGGAGCTCGACCTGTTTTCCAGTGTAGTCCTGTTTCTCTGACTGTGACTGGCTGGATGTGCTCTCTTCATCCTCTGATATGGGAGCTGTCTCGGTGCTTGTCTGCCTGGCTGTGTGTTTCCTGGACGGGGCCGCCTTTTACAGTTGCTTTTTGTGTCTCTGCTTCTGTCTCCTTGAACCCCAGTCGGCCTCGGCAGATGGCCGCTCACACTGAGCCTGCTTCTGGTGGAGGTTTCTTCCTGTTAAAAGAGAGTTTTTCCTCTCCACTGTTGCTACAAGCATGCTTAGTGTGAGGAATTGTATTTGAGTCAATGAGTCCATGCAATCAACTGCTTTTCCTTAGATAGAAAACTTTAAATCAACTTGACTCTATGACGTGGTGAACTTTAAAAAGCCTTGAAATTAAATGTGTTGTGAATTGGCGCTATATAAACTGAATTGAGCTCTTAAATAAAAATTCACACACATATCAAATGTGTGTTAGCATTTGAATTATTTAGATTTAATTCTTTATCAACTCAAAAGAAAAGTAAAAATAAATAATGTGATAGAAAAATTATAATAGGTTATAGTTCATACAAATCTTCGGGGAGAAAATTAGCTGATAACCACCATTTTGCTTAATTTTAGCATCTAGTTTTAGCATTTGACTAATTTCGCTAACAATTATTTATGATAGTACTTAAGCAACACTGTAATCCAGCACATGTGCTAGTGTAATAGTGCCAAGCTAGTGATTCATATTAATTATGGAAGAATGTTACATTCACAAACAATTGGTCCCCAAAAAGTTAACTGAAAAATAAATATATTTTTAATGGTGGAGAATCGAATTAAATTATAATTATATTTATATATTATAATTATATTTGAAGCCAAGAAAGCAGAATATTGCTAAACTATATAATCTTATGTAACCTATAGTCATGGCAACATACCAATAAAATGTCTTAAAATTTATATAGAATTATGTAAAAACAAAAAAGAAATGCTCTGTTGTGAACATATTGGAATTTCTAAAAATTTTATTTGTTAAATTAATAATAAATAAGCTCTAGTTTAACCCTTCCGTCCATCTAATGACTGAACAGACTAAGAGAACAGGCTGAGATCTCTGTTTTAAGTTTGGAAAACTTACAAAAGTGGAACATTTTGAATAGAAAAATGTGTAGGAACCCTGTGTTTCCAACTCTCAGATGAGAAACCAGGAGATAATTTATCACCTCATTGTAAAGTATTCTTGACAAGACAAAGAGCTGAGTTACTCCAAGCAGGATAATGTCTCCTCCATTTTTTTTCCTGCCTCCTATCTAAATCTCCTTAGCTCCGTCTCCTGTGGACTCTGAGTTGCTGACGTCGCAATTCACTCTGATTTGTGGAAGCTGAAATCTTTACCGTATGGTACCATACGTGCCTCTCTCAGGTCTCCGCTCCTATAAAGCTGCCTCCCTGGTCCATTGAGGCACAAAAACCGGTGCATTACTTGTTTCCCAAAGCAGCTGCAAATAACATTGAAGCAGTATTCCTACATGATGGAGTAACATGGATTATGAACAAAGCCACTTCCTGCAGCTCCATTTGAATATTCATGAGGGAAATCTGAAGTCATACGCCTCTGCATGAGTTTCTGTCTTGCGTTGAAAGGCTTCAAAAATATTTGTTATGCAAATTAGCATTGAGGGGGCCCTCTTTGATCACCCTGGAGTTTATATCCGTAGATCACACTTGTTCGCTCCATAAATGTCAATTCATGTTTTGTCCTGACAGAGCTGCAGCACATCCGGACCTCTGGGACTGTCTGGTGCCTCCATTACTAAATTTAGAGCAGTTCCATTTTTTTAAAAGAAGAATGAAAAGGAGCTGTAAATATTTCATTGTGGTTGAATACAGAAGAAAATGCTTAAATAAGATTATGAAAAACGCATTAGTGTAATTTAGAAAGAAAACCAAACAGCCAATAAGAAGTTAACGACAGAAAAGGCCCAAAGAAAGACTGGATCTGAACAAGAAACACTGTTAAAGAGAGACTCTTGTATCAAGAGTTCAGTTTTAACTTTATATCCTCCAGCTGACTTATTTACTGACAATTTTATAAACAGGCAGGATAGAAAATTTAAAATGCTTCACAGTAGATGCAACCTGATCGTAAATATCTGCTTTCTACGAGAGTTCATTCAAAACGGATTTTCTTCAATATAAACAGTGAAGCTAACATTAGCTTAGCTCATACCAAATTTCAAATTTAACATCAATCATTTTAGAGCATATTGCTACTCCTTTAAAAAAGATATTCATGACTGTAAACAATATCGTTTAGCGATGATTTCACTCAAACATTCTGTAGTGCTTCTTCAACAGGGGGTACTCGACCCCTAGGGGGTTCACGGAGGTACTGCATAGTGGTCGTGAAAGTTTTGGTTAATTAGACTTTTTTTTATATTCCCCCTGCAATTTTTTTCCACTAATTTAAATGTGTGTAGATACATATTAACATGAATTCAACCTGATGTAGTAAACAGATAAATGGAGGCAGAAGATGTCTTTCAGTCATCAATGCACACATTCAACGACACACAGGAGCTCTTTCAAGCTGGGCACCATTTCATTCACAACACCTGTCCCATCAACCAGGAATCAGAATCAGAATACTTTAAAAATCCCAGGGCGGAATTACTTTCATTACATCACTCCATCTGTAATAGAGTGACTATAGGACCAGTTTGATATAACACAATTTCAATTGGGGGTCCCTGCTCCATTTCGCATCAGTTTGGGGGTTGTTGGCTTGGAAAACGTTCAAGACCTCTGTTTTGAGAGAACAGCAATTAGGCTAGAGATGCTTTGTTTGCATAGTTGGCTCCACCCTCAAAGTAACAGAAATTGACATAAAAATCTACAGGAGCATAAAAAGTGAAAGAAGGACCATGAACTCATGAATGTGACACATTGGGGGTCACCATGGAGCTAAATCTGCATACGTGTGTGTTATCGTCTTTATCAAATGTCATGGTTTTGGTTTTGTTCTAGTTTTATCTATGAGTTTTCATTGGTGTTATTTTGATTCTTGTGTTTGAGGTATTTTTGATTGTATTTGAGTTCTTAGATGTTTCCTGTTTGCCCTCTTGTGTCACTCTCCTTTTCTCTAGCTCCCTTCTTACCTCTGTTCACACCTGCTCCCAATCTGCTAATTAGCCGCCTGGTCTTTGTTTGTCTCTCCCACGTTTTGCTGGTTTGTCGTCATTACTTTGGCTACATTCCCACTGCAGCCTGAAGTGACCCAAATCCGATTTTTTTGCCCATATGCGATCTGAATCTGATCTTTTCATGGAAGTCTGAACAACACAATTTTTCCAATGTGACCCAGGCCACTTGGCTATGTGGTCCTAAATCCGATACGAATCTGATCTTTTCAAATGCGACCTGTGTCTGAACGGCCAGGTCGGATTCATCCGACCTGAACGTCAATAATACCCGACAAAGGTCACTATTCTGCGTCTTGTTACGGAGAAGCGGCAAGAATAACAACGACCATGGAAGACGATGATGCGGAGAGCAGTATTTATGTTTAAACATATTGAAAAGATTGTGGTTTGAAGGTTGGTAAAGACCGCTAGATGCGCGCCGGCGCTACCACCCACGTTTACTTCCGGAAAAAAAGAGAACGCTGGCCTGTGATGTCATTGCGTCCACTACTGCTTATGCGGGGCACTTGCGTTGTAGGACTGCAGATCACACAGGAGATCACATACAAGTCGCAAATATGTGGAAATATGAACGGCAACGTAAAAAAATAGGATTTTGCAAAAAAATTGGAATTGAGCATCAAGGCCTGCGGTGTGAACATAGCCTTTGTCCCCTTCTTGTTGTCAGTATTCCTGATTTTCAGCATTTTTGGGATTTTTGTGAATTTATGTTTTTGGATTTTGGCTTTTGTTGAACTTTTGGTTAATCAAACATTCAAGTAACCACCTCAAGTTTTGTGTCTGCATTTGGGTCCTGTCAAACCTCCACCCCCAACCATGACACCAAAGGTCTGGTCCATGGTGTCATATAAAATGACGAGGACATAATTCCTCCAGACCACTAGAGGGTTTGGAGGATTTATGCAGAGCTAGTTTGCAGCTTTTCCTAACTGGGAGAGGTCTTTGCATCTTGTAGCATTTTTCACCTTTGCATGTATTTCATGTAAATATATTTTAGTCTGGTTTTTCATTTGCTTGCGTAATTTTTATATTTGCTGTAATTTTGTGTATTTGCAGCATATTTGCATCTCTCAGGCACCATATTTCATACACCCCTTTATTGTCTATAAGTCTAATTACAGGCGTATCTTTCTGAAGGAGTGGTGTGGACAATGTCCCCCACCAACTTTGAGCATGGAGGGGACAGTCCCTACCAATAATTTCCGCTTTTTTCCGCCGTTTTACTTCAACCAACAGTAACTGGGGTTGAGTGCAGCTAACTGTGTTCAGAGCGTTTCTAGTCCATGTTTTTTCCTCGCTCTCCCGCTGCTCTCGAGTCCAACCTCTTGACATATCATGGGATCTTTTCGCTTTGGGACATAATATTATTTGGGGGTTGCTATTCACTGCGTACAGAGTCGCTACATGGAGGAGGAGAGAAACAGCAGCACTCAGTGAATATTAACCAGCAGCTACTTCGATAGATGTTTCAGTAAAAGTTAGGAGACTGGTTGGTTAAAAAAAATTTGAGATGTCACAGAAAAATCACTTCATACGGAGCTTTCTCAGCTAAAAATGGCAACAAAGTTTACATTTATATAAGTTTAAAAAGCTGCTCAGCGGACCATTACTCAGAGTCACAGATTAAAATGAACACATATCTGATGTTTTCTTATTGAACAGAGAATCAGACTGCAGAGCTTCTTGAAAATGTGTTTCTCTGGCATCATTATATTGGCAGACAGGTTCATAAATCAAAGCAGAGCAGATACACAATTAGGGAGAGCTGCAGATTTAAAGGTGAAACAGATTAACTGGGATATGCAACATGCAATAAAATATGTCTCCAAGTTTACAAGAAAAAATATGCAATGCTATAATAAAATTCAACATATCTTTTTGTCTTTTGTAGTTCAGCAAGACTCAAAAATAGCTGTGCCAGCAACCCAGAGACAGCCAGACTCACAGGACACAGACTTGAAATTAAAATATAAGAAACCTGCAAGAATTAAAGCACAAATAGTACAAATCAGTGTTTAAATGATTAAAAATAAAATTAAAGGTTCAATATTTAGACTTTGGCTGTCAACGACATATTGGGCAAATTTCTAAATTTAATTTAGCTGCTTGTGAAGGAGGATAATCCCTGATGCAGCTTAAAGGGAAGCCATGCATGGATGGATGCATGGATGGAATTAAAGTTGTGTCCATACTAGGGATGCAGGATATATTGCTGTTGGCATCGATATCGACTGTTATTCCTCATTTTTTTTATACATTAATGTTTTTGAGCCCTTTATAAATAATGCACTAAAGGCAGGCGTCTGTCTATAACTATAAATATCAGTGTACTCTTGTGTTCTCAACAATAGGAAAGCATTCAATAAATATGTTTTAGCTCATTTTTGGAAAATATAAACCCTATTGAAAGCGTTTGGGTTGAGTAGCTGTAGGTAGTTACACCCTTGAGTCTAATGCCTTTTTTTTATTTTAAGACCTAATTAACACATCAGATTTTGAGAATTAGTTTTGTTAATAAAACCTTTTTTGTTTTGTCTTTAACGTTCGGTAACTGGCCCCGCTGCTACTCTGCCCTGATCGATTTCCTCAGGACTCCTGCAGGTTTCTAACCTGTTCCTGTGACATGAAAGAGAGAGTTCCACTCCAGATGCCCCCCGAGAAAAATTGCATGCTTAAGAATTGTTAGACATTAGCCAAAAACATGTGTAAACTCAAGAAAAAATCATGCAAAAGGGTACTTTTAGATTTTGACCTAAAGGAGCGTAGAAATTTCCTTTAGTGCAGGATAAGAGAAGATTAGAGTAAATGGATGTGTGAGTGGGGGTATAATTGGAGACAGAATGTAATTTAGGACAGATCTAAGTAATTTCTTGATAAGAGGAGCGTATGCTCACAAGATGTGGTAGCAAACCCTGCCAAGATATTTAAATTGGCATCAAGAGAAATCTTAGAGGAAAGGCTGTTCCTGTGGTTAACATGTAAGATATGCACAGCATTTATAGAGCAGACAGAAGGTCATTCACTCTTTTATTATATTCATGTCTTTTCTTTATTTTTTCTATTAGATTAAAGGAATAAATCACAAGACTCCAATCTCACAATCAAAGAGCCAAGAAAGAGAAGTTATCTATGATAGCTCTCTGTCGTAATGTTTGATCCCAATAAGTGCTATTCTTTACCCAATTAGCTCCTGACATTCACCTTTAATTGATTGCTTGTCATGAAAAAATACATTTCTACTTTTGGGTGATCTTCCTTTTTTTTTGTTAAATATTACTCAACCCTTCAGGTTTGAAAATTTTTAGGTCTAATAGAAAGGATTTAATTTGTGATCAAGAAAAGCAACAGTTTCTAGATTTCATTTTTTTTTTTTTGCAGATGTATTCACATTACTCAGGAAATCAGACTTTTGTCATGTTAAAATGTACAACTTCTACCTATGGAAGTGGATTAGGGCCACTGAAAAAAAAAAAAGTTAACTGATTTTTAAATTTTATTTCAGTTTAGTATGGGAGAAAGTCAGAATTCTGACTTTTTTCTCAGAATTCTGACTTTTTTCTCAGAATTCTGACTGAATTCTGACAATGCAAAAAGTCAGATTTCTTAGATTAAAGTCAGAATGTTGAGATTAAAGTCAGAATTCTGACTTTAATCTCAGAATTCTGACTTTGATCTTAGAATTCTGACTTTAATCTCAGAATTCTGACTGAATTCTGACAATGAAAAAAGTCAGATTTCTTAGATTAAAGTCAGAATGTTGAGATTAAAGTCAGAATTCTGACGTTTTTTGCCATATTAAAATGAAATAAAATTAAAAAATCAGTTAACTTTTTTTTATTTTCCAGTGGCCCTAATCCTCTTCCGCATCTACCAGAACGATTGTGGATATGAAGTTCTTTTCTTTTCAAAAATCAATTGAAATTTTTTTGACTGTCCTATGTTGTGTGAGTGGTTTTTGCCTTGGAAGGCCACTATGGATTCCATTTTTGTCCAAAAGGTATTGTTGGATCATGCACCCTATTGTGCATCTGGTTATTCGTTGTTTTGGACCTCCTGGATGAGTCCCCAGTTCATTTTTTTTTTTTTTACAATTTTTGTATCTCATTTGTTTTTAGATTTGTTTACGTCAGTACATGATTTTGGTATCTTTGAGCCTACTTCATGTTGTCATATGGGTTCTTTTAAGCAGCAGTGTCTGTGATGGTCACATGGTCAGTAACCCCACACAACACCACTTTTTCATAAGTTTTTTTTTAAATCAGAGTAGCATAAATATATTGGTTTGTTTTTGACAATTTTGAAGACATTAGTTCCAATTGTAGCGCGCACATTTGGTTAACTTTTGTTTATTTAATTTTGTCAAATGCTTAATATATTTTCTGCTTTCTTTTCTGGTGCTGTGGGAGTGCAATCAACTGGGGGAATGTGGCTGACATCATGGACTGATTGGGTGGTACCATCTAGAGTTCCACTATGGGGGAAGACCATGGACTCCACATTTTAAAATATGTTGCATAATTTCTTCTTCTTACTTTTGTGATTTGCTCATTTTGTTAATTTGTATATTGATTGTTATTTAAGTTTAATCCTTAAGCTAACTGTTTAGTTTTTTTTTGTTAATTTGTTGTAGATGTTCTCCCTACCTCTTCCTCAGTGTGTCAGTCTGGTCTGATCAGCCAGTATTTAAGTCCCCTTTGTTTGCTGTGTGTCAGGTCAGTTTTTTTGTTTGTTCAGTTAGTTTGAGGTTTCATATGTTTGAACTTAAAACTTTTTGCCCTTAGTTAATTTCTTCATTTGACCTCTTTTAAGGGCCCTGAATTTTTTGTTTGGATTATTGCTACTTTGGGGAAATAAAACCCAGTTTTTTGACATTCACCACTGTGTCCTCATGCTTGGCTGGCTCGGTCCTTCACAGTGTCTAAAGTCTAAATTACATATCACAGGATATTCATAATTTTTAAATAGAAAACAAAAAACTGTTACTTTGCATTGAACTTTATATTGCCTATATTATATTTTTTTTCAGTCTATTACATTTTTAAAAAAGTCTAACAAAAAAGTTTTCTCTTAGGGAAAACTGACCTAACATGAAATAAACTTATCTGTATCAAACTCCTAGGTTGGCAAAATGTACGGCATCCTTGGATTCTAGTGAAGGGCCTCAGAAAATCATCCTGGGAGCTTCTAATGTGCCGCACTTTGTTTTAAGGCGACCTCCAGCTTCTTCAGGTCCAGTAATATCAGGATGGGGTGTGAGTATGGAAAGGGATCAAGTAAGAAAACATAATTATCTAAATTGAGGTGTTTGAAATTTCTTTAATTTGAAATTTTAGAATTGAAATAAAAAACAGAATATTGGGCCATACTGAGACTTTTTAAAAATGAAAGAATAAAACCTTAATTTTACTTATTAAGTCAGAAATTTTTTATTGGACTTGCATTATTGAGACACAAAGGTCATTATGGTAAGACAATAAAATCAATATAGTAATCACCTAAATTCGCCTAAACTGCTGCATTTTAATTTAGGCGAAATAGTTATTTCTTGTTGACTGTATCATCTGGCTGAAATCTAAAGTGCCTTGAAATGACATATGTTGTGAATCAGCGCTTTATACATAAACTGAATTGAAATTGATTTGAATTGTTGGAGTTTACATAAAAGCAGGCTTCCTTTTTTAGTCTCGTAATATGGCATATTACTCATTATATCACAACTTTATTCACATAATGTGATGATGTTAGGACTTTGATCTGGTAATGTTACAACTTAGAGGTGGTAATGTTACAACTTTATTCTGGTAATGTTACTTAATGCTGGTTATGTTACGACTTTGATCTGGTAATGTTACCACTTTATTTTGGTAATGTTATGACTTTATTCTGGTAATGTTACTTAATGCTGGTTATGTTACGACTTTGATCTGGTAATGTTATGACTTTATTCTGGTAATGTTATAACTATTCTGGTAATGTTACTTAATGCTGGTTATGTTACGACTTTGATCTGGTAATGTTACAACTCTGATCTGGTAATGTTACAACTCTGATCTGGTAATGTTACGACTTTATTCTGGTAATGTTATGACTTTATTCTGGTAATGTCACTTAATGCTGGTTATCTTACGACTTTGATCTGGTAATATTACGACTTTATTCTGGTAATGTTATGACTTTATTCTGGTAATGTTACTTAATGCTGGTAATGTTACAACTCTGATCTGGTAATGTTATGACTTTATTCTGGTAATGTTATGACTTTATTCTGGTAATGTTACGACTTTATTCTGGTAATGTTATGACTTTATTCTGGTAATGTTATGACTTTGATCTGGTAATGTTATGGTAATGTTATGACTTTGATCTGGTAATGTTATGACTTTGATCTGGTAATGTTATGACTTTAATCCGGTAATGTTATGATTTATTCTGGTAATGTTACAATATTAATGTGGTAATGTTACAACTCTGACCCGGTAATGTTGTGACTTTATTCTGGTAATGTTACAACTTTATTCTGGTAATGTTACGACTTTATTCTGGTAATGTTATGACTTTATTCTGGTAATGTTACAACTTTGATCTGGTAATGTTATGTTTTTGATCTGGTAATGTTATGATTTATTCTGGTAATGTTACAATATTAATGTGGTAATGTTACAACTCTGATCCGGTAATGTTGTGACTTTATTCTGGTAATGTTACGACTTTGATCTGGTAATGTTATGTTTTTAATCTGGTAATGCTACGGCTTTGATCTGGTAATGTTACGACTTGAGTTTACCAATATTGTGATTTTAATCTTGTAAATTTACAACTTTATTTTGGTAACATTACAACTTTAATCTGGTAATATAATGCCTAATCCTGTAACATTAAGACTTGAATATCTTAATATATGACTTTAATCTTGTAATCTATGACCTAATCTCATATTTATACAATTTTATCCTTGCAGACCTATTATGAATTTTTTCGTAGTATTAAATACTTTATTCTTGTAATATCATGTTTTTTTTAATGTTAGGATGGTCCTAATACCCCCTGTAGAAAGAGATCTGTGTAGTAATTACATTTTCTTTGCTTTATATCAAAATTTGTTTCAAGAAAATAACTTTTTTAAAGTAAAAACATTGAAAGAAATCAAGTGAAAATAATAAAGATAATTGGACTGATTGGTTTTGGTCCATTATGTCCTGGATGGATGGCAGCACAGAATGCAGTTAAGGAGGTCCCCGCAGAAAGGCCAATGAAAACTAGAGGTGTTGGTGGCTCCCTGCCGGCGTACAGAAATCTACTTGGCAGTTAAGCTGTGAGTCATGTGCCTCTGTTTAAATGGGGAAGGCAAGAAAGGAACCAGAGACGGAGCAGGGGAGGGAGGGAGAGAAATGCAGGCTGAGCTAAGAGGCTGGAGCCTTTGCCAAGCCTAAGACACTGCAGGAATGTAAGCGGAAGGAGCACCCACCACTGTCTGAGTCAGGAAAGCACCTCTTTAAGTCCAGTCAGCAGCTCCCACAGCCAATGTGCACAGATGACAGGTAGCAAACAGCTAAACATGGAGACCTGAGTGGTTCCAAACATATCAGTATGTCTGTTTTCAGAGAGAGCCTTAAATGTTGGAAGGTGTTGAACCTCATTGAATATCTGTCAGCTGGATGAATTTGTTTTCTTTTTTTAATCCAAGTGAGGATTGTGGAGCACCTTCCTGAGGCCCTGGCAGTTAGTTAATAAACACAGGCCTGTCAACAGCTGCTGCTGATGTAATGTGGAACTTCTCCTCACTCTCCTTCTCCTCCCGCCCCACCACGCCTCCCTCCTGACTTTCTATTTACAAGTTTTACTGGGTGTTGCTGCAGACTTCCAGCTTTGGCAGCACAGATAGTGGGTTAAAGTGTGTGTGTGTGGCTTCACCAACCCACCAACCCCCCTTCCTCTGGTGCTACACTTCCAGGGGAATTTACAACAGCGTGTTTTCAGCTGCCATGAAAGGAGAGTCCACATCATCATGTTGTCTTCCCAACCAAAACACTTCAGATTGTCTGGGAGCTCCAGACCTGTTGAGTGGAGAGGAACCGGCTGGTGCTGAGTAAGTTTAAATTACACCTTATTTGTGTGGTCATATTATAGGAATGAACCTTAGCCTGTGTGCAAGGTATGATGGGAAATATGTCAATGGTTTAAGAGTTTTAAAAGGTTAGAATGTTAAAAGTTAATCATAAATGCTTAAGCTGTTGTTTTTAATGAAAAAAAACGACAAAATAATAGTATTTACTTAAAAAAAGTTTTGTTATGCAAAACATTTAACATGATATATTTTATTCAAATTCATTACAAAAATATGAAAGGGCTGTTTAAATTTCAGGGACGTATCTACAGGTGGGGCAAGGGCCCACAGATTCCCCCCCTCCAATATAATGTAAATGGTTAAAAAAAAAGAAGGTAAATGGCCTGTACTCATGCAGCGCTTTTTCAAGTCAGGAGACTTGATCAAAGCGCTTTACACTAAATTCAGACATTCAACCATTTAGGCACATGGAGCTAAGCTACACTGTAGCCACAGTTACCCTAGGGATCACTGACAGAACAACGCTGAAAGCCAGAAATGGGGTTTGACCTTAAAAATTATATGTAATTGTAGATATAATGATTGTAAAAAAATAAACCCCTGTACTAAACTGTAGGAGCTGATATTATGCAAAAACTGACAAGAAATATCTATAAATGTCTTAAAATAACTGTGTTTACACTGAATAGGTAAATAAGATGACCTAATTAGATATTATGATATTATTAGATATCATGCATGAATTACGAGACCACAATTGTCTTTTCTTATTTTAAATGTTGTTTTATTCCATTGTCAAGCGTCTCTCTTACTTGCTTAATTCCAGAAAAATATGCATGAAAAAAATATGTTTTCAGTGCAAAATGATAGATTTAGATGAGCAGAGCAATTGTTGTTTTAATCACCATACAGGGCTAAAATCAAAATCTGTATCTATTTTGTGGAATATTCGTTTAAGTCTTTTTATTATAGGAGGGAACATTAATAACATTCCCATCAATTCATACTTTGTATGTAGCGTACATACATACAGATGGATATATATATATATATATGTATATATATATATATATATATATATATATATATATATATATATATATATATATATATATATATATAAAGTCTTGATTGATCAATCTTTGAGTTTTATACATTTTTATTCAATTTCTAGTTAAATAAATAAGTGAAAAATATTTATATGAGAGAACCAAACAGATAGTTTAAATACATTTAAAATTAATATATAAAAATATTAATAATTATTTCATTTATTGAGGATAAATACAATATTTATTTAATGTAAGCATCTCAGAAGATCTTTTAATTTTTTTTATTTCCTGAAATATGTGGCACATTGTCTTTCCATACCTGCTCCAGTCACATTTGATCCCATTTATAGATTTTTCACTTGTGTGATTTCTACTTGTGTCACATGTTTGAATTGGACCACAAAAAGTTCTGCTCAAAATCTTTCTTAAGCATCAAGGCTGTTCAGTAGGATTGTGTATTTTTTGAATTCCACTGCAGCATTGTTGCAGCTGCGCCATTTAATAACTTAATCTAGCAAAGATAGGGAACAAAAGATTGCCAGAAACTGCTGAGTTGTTTGGTCCATCAGAGTGCTTTAAGCTATGACCGCCTTCTCAGGGTTTTTGCAGGTGAGGGCGATCTAAAATTCAGTTTTATCTAAAATTGTACCTCCGGCTTGAGGAGGCTTCTTCAGGTGAGAGCTGCTGTACCCTTCATGTTAAAGTGAAGCTACAGCCTCATCTTGTGCAGAGGCGAAGATTCAGGTTTGGTATTATTGTCTCCACCTGCAGCGCAGCCGGCCTTAAGTATAACAGCTTGACCAACTTCAATGAAACTGTGTCAGCGGCATAACCAGTAAGAAATAATGGCTGGTGGGGTTACCTCCCAACATTGCAGTGGATAATCGAAATAAAGTATTAATTTATGAAACGTAAGAATAAAGCTGCAAGTTCCCTGCAAACATTTTTATTGAATAATATTTGAGCAAAAGATGTTCCAAAAAAAAAAATGTATTTCAATGATATGTATGGAAGCCTAAATGCACGCATACACTGTACGATATTTACAGTCGTAATCAACTACAGTTGCATGATGAAACCGCAAGATTTTACATTTCACAGCTCACAATGTCTGTTCTGACACTGTATGGCAGAATGCTCTGCTGAGATCTAACTGCTCACACTGTACGTCCAAAAAACCCACACGTTTAAAAAGATTGGGAGAGATGGTGCTGGTCGGACTCATCAATCTGGAAGAACAGGAACTTCCTTGTTTGCACAGGCGCTAATCGCCCCTCATTACCCCCCCTGTATACTGCACAAAGCAGGATGCATCGTGAGGCTGATAAGAATGGGCCAAAAACTCATACAGCATATGTAGGGATGGGAATCGAAAACCGGTTCCGTGGGGTTCCAATTCCACGCAGCACCAGAGCAGCACGACTTACCTCACGTTTTTTACACAAGTTACGCACACGGCATTCAGTAAGCAAGTACGATGTGACCAGGCATAAGTCTAGAAAAGTAAAAAAAAAAAAAAAATGGTGTCCCATTAGATGACTGTGATGAGACGGGTAGCCTGGCTGGTTCTGAGGCTGGCAGCTGCCGTTCACTGCCTTCTGTTTTCGCCGAGGCAGGCAGAAATAGAACGTCCCAGGTGAAGGTAGACGAATGTCATCGTGCACTTCAGTTCATTGTTAACAGAACTGATAAGGAATCAAATCGTTTCATAGAATCGATAAGGGAATCGGAATCGTGAAAATCGTATCATTTCCCAAGTATATGTCACTGAAAATCAAATACAACAATTTAAAATCTAAATCAAACAATTACATTCCATTTTTTTGTAATTACTTGTTTTAAATAAAAATATTAAAGTGTAATTGTAAATTACTTTAATTAATCCAATATTGTTTGAAAAACATATTTCTAAAATGAGATTTAAAAAACGTTCATTCATAAATACCCTTTCTTATCGAACATTTAAAAAGCCAATTCCTTTTTGGACTTTTCCATTGCATTTTCAAAATTTTCTTTTCACAGACAAGCGCACCCTTTCTGAGGCTGTCGTTCTATTGACTGGAAAGGTTGCTAGGCGACGATCCTATCCAATCTGAGAGAGAGCAAAAAAAATCCTCAAGCAGAGCCTACGGGTTTGCGAGCGTAACTGAGACTCGAGCAGAGCGCAGTTTGTGGGCGAAGAGGAGGAGGCAAGCGAGAGGAGAAAATATCTGTGCAAGAAGCATTAAATCGGAGAGAAGAAACAAAGATTTGAGAGAGAAGAGAAAATATTTGAGAGAGAGCGCATGTTTTGAGTGTGAGCATTATAAGTTTTGAGTGCAAGAAGATGAAATTCTTTTCTCAAATTGAAATTATGTGCTCTTGCATTATGGCAGGATAATTCTCCCATAGACATAAGTCATTTTCAGCCGCACCACAAATGAAATACTGTGATATTAGTATTTTGAATTGATAAAAATATGATAAAAAAAAATATTGAGATATTTATTTATTTTCTTTCCTATAATTTAATACAGTTTCAGTTTATTAAAATTAACTTTTAATTCATTAATTCATTTTTTTTTTGTATATTGCACATACAGATTCACTGTGGGAATATCATATTGAGTTTCTAAAGGCAGAAGTTTCTGCCATTAGTATAGTGATTAATCATTTTAGATGAACAAAATATTACAAAAAACATCTTTTTGGGGGTTTTGTTTGTTTCTTTTTTTTTTTTTTTACCTTTTTTATCTAAAATAAAAAAATATAAAAATAATCACTTAAAATTTACTCTTGAAGGATTTGATCCCAATCGGGCTTTTAAACGATTGCTCAAAGGTTTGGAAATGAGATCTATGGTTTGTAACTGTTTTATGAATTTCTAATTATAGATAGATGTAATTGTAAACTGTAATGTAATCTTTTGTCACTGTCTTGGTCAGGACTCCCTTGAAAAAGAGATTGTTAATCTCAATGGGACTTTTCCAGGTTAAATAAAAAACAAAAAAAACATTCACTAAAACAGTTTTATTATATATATAATAATTATTATATGTTATTATTATATATTATATAATATATATATATATTATTGTGTCCATCTTGATTAATTGGTGATAGGATTATTTTAATTTTGGGGGAAAACTTTGGAATTTTAATGATTCCTTAATGGAAACAGAAATTCAGACAAATTGTAAGGATTGTTTTTATTGAATTTTCCCCAAAAGATATTAGCTAATAATATATATATATTTTTACAAACATAGTAGTAGCACTATGTACATCATACCTTCTATACTCCAAACCATCCCTAATAGGTACTTACAATCTGTTGTGAGTACAAACAAAGCGTTTCTGCTTGGTTTCACATCAAACCCGTGTGTACAATAGTTCTCTTTGAGAGGAAAAGCTCAAGTGGAAAATATTCACCAGCATAAACACACTGTTGTTTCTCAAGCTGTCAGCAGTCTGCTGATGAAATGCATGTGTTGTTCAGTTTTCTGGTGAGCTGCCACCACATGATGCTCACATACCTAGCTAAGACCAGAGGAGGAATGGCTGGAGAGGGGATGGGGGGGTGCACAGTTGTTTATTTTGATACTGGTTGGAAAAATTCCTTTGCCCTCTTTTGGCTTGCTGCATCACCCTTGGGTATTTTAAAGTTTTTTTTTTTTGTGCCATTTTTTTGGTGTTTAAATACAGCGCTGTCATGAGAGGGTTCAGTGGAGAGCCACGCTGCTGCCTGACGTACACCAGGCGACCTTTTGCAGTTCACACCACAGGAAGTTCACTTTATCTTTTTTTCCAGGATGTATGATAAAGAATCTCAAACGCGAGAGCAGCAGGGACTCCCTGTGTGAGTGAGATGACGACATCTTAATTGTTTTCATTTTCCCTTGGCCCCTTCAACCTCCCCTTCTGTTTAATTCTGCACCAAAATTCCCTGACTAAACAAGACCTACAAGCTCAGACGCAATCCCTGCAACTAAATGTGTTCGAGAATAGCATTTTCGTGTTAGCAGTTTGTTTCCTTTCGTCCTGTTTGACACAGTTTGTAGGTCAAGAGGTAATTTAGGTGTTTGCTTAGTGTAACATCAGCGAACCGGTTCATTCAGTCTTTAAAGCCTTTAAGTGTTGACAGGTTAAGTTGGACAAACTTTTCTAAGCAAGCTGGCCAAGTCAAATTTGTATGTTGAATGGATCTAGTTTCTTTTCTCTCATTGTTTTAGTAAGTCTCAGCTGATAGTCTAAATCATCTAGAGGGGCCAATTTTTTTATGTGTTGGTGCAGAACAAAAAGAATGAAAAATTAAGACCAGGACTCTATTTTTATACAACCTGCTGGAGTAGTATTAATTATTTTGTCTCTTAGGATCTGTTTTTGCTCAAATTTTCTAGTAAATATAGCCCTTCTGTTTATATTTATCATAAACACATCATGTGACCTAGATAAAATTACTGCACACGCGTATAAATGGTCAGCAAGTTAAAGCAATGGAGACATGTGAGCGTGGATCTCCCAGCGTAATTACGAAAATAAAAAAAAGAAAAGTCAGAGATCATCAGTATCAACATATTGTCATTATCAGTTCGTATGAAATCGTACGAAAAGTTATGCACACTATTTCGTACGTTTTGGACGTTTTTCCTCAAAAAAACAGATCAGTGCGCAGGCAGACAGACAAAAAAAGCAGATCCGCAGACGGACGTAAAAATGGGAAAAACAGTGCAATAATAACTTCTTCATGTCGCTAATTACATTGCATGCTGTTTTATACCTTAGGGTTAGGGTTAATTGTAAGTTAAATTCGAAGTTATTAAATGGTGCGTAAGATGCAAATGCGCATACGACGAAAAAAACATCCAAAACGTACGAAATTACGGTGCATAACTTTTCGTACGATTTTATACGAACTCATGAGATGAGATCAATGAGAATACACTGTCAGTATGATGGTTGGAGAACACTAAAGCTATAGCTAATAGTGCTACTGGTGTTAGTAATGCTTTTAAGTCCTGGCTTTCTGGTAGTTCCGCTGCACTGGATATAGATGGCGAAAGTCTGTTCATGTCAGCTAATGCGCCCGGTGCTGGAGTTCTATTTATCCTCAGAAAGGACGATCAAAGCACTATCAGGACATACGCTTATATTTTAAAGTCTCTTAAACATAAACAATTTATATATCCACACAGTAGAATAAAATTATACATTTTATGAAGACAAAGGGAAGAATTAAGTTGTAGCTACCCCCTTTGAAAGGAGATAGGGGTAGTTTATTTTATTGCAACATGTAATTAACTGACCTTGAATTTTCTTAGAATGTTGAAAAGGTGGAAGGATTATGGGGAGCACAGAAAGTTTCTCTAAAACCAAAGGAAAAAAGGTTTGGGAACTACTTCCTCAAAACATCCCAATGTTTCTGGGAGACATCGTAAAAGATGTTAGTTTATACAGGAGGGTATTGGTCATAAAAACCTCTCCATGTGTGTGAAATACCTTGTCCGAACCAGTGTTTGGAAAGTTATTAATATATTCTATATTACAAGTTATTTGCTTTGTTAGAAAATAATACATTTCTTTACAATATTACGATCTTTGAGTATTAAGTTACTGATTACTTTTTAGTTACTTTTGAAAAAATAAACATTTGAAGGTGTGAAATATATTTTCATGAATAGCTGAATCACAAAAATGTAGATAGAGAATAATTAAACAAGAAAAACCTTCATACGAAACCAAACTTTTGTTTGACAACTACTTAAAGGCTAAAGAAGATTTTTTAAATTGTATATAAATTCGGTTGTCACAGGGTTAAAATGAACCATGTGTTCTTATCCATTTCTGTGACATAATCACAATAGTGGGAGTATAGCCACTTGGAAAATGTTGAATCAATTGTAGCCGTCTTCTTCTTCTACTGTTTTAAAACAACACTCCTGGAAAAACAGTCTTCTCTTTTTTAAGCTGTTGGCCGTGGGCTGTTCAGCTGTAACTCGTTACCTACCATAATAACTGTAGTTATATCACAGAAATTTCATTTGTAATCCGTTACTGCTGAACCAGACTAAATGTGAGATTAAATATGTAATTTAGTCAGGCCCCGATTAATGAGACATCGGAAGATTGTTGATGAGAACAATCCATTGTTTTTCAAACCGCAGTCTGTGCCTATTGGCCAACGCCCTGACCAATGAGCACAACTGACTGTGACGTAGTTAGCATGACAGGAAGCTGGTGGGGGAGGGTAAACAAACAGCCTGTCAGTAAAACGGCGAATACAACCTTCTTATAAATGAATGAGCGTAGAGTCTAATCCTTCCAAAACTGATTCCAAAGCTGAGTCAAACGAGAACTGTTCAAAAGTTGTTGCCATCTTCCTTGTGGGAGACATGGGACATGGGAAAAAAAGAAAAAACACTGATTGCTCTAACAACCTGATGTTGTTTAAAGATACAGAGGTTATTTTCTTGGTATACTCATCTACCCATTGTTCTGACAGCTACATCCATCAATGACAACAAGTTGACTGTACTTTAAAGGCCACTCTGACGGAGCACCTTTGGGATGTGGTGCAACAGGACATTCAGGTTATGGATGTTTACCTACAGACCAACACTTTCATGTCTTTATTGTTCTTAAGAATCCTGGTTACTTCAAAGAGTGTGGGAGCACCTATGAATACTTGCTATGACCCTTAGAGATAATTATACTTTAAAACTGCTTTACCTGTATGTATCTCAAGGTATGTACTTTAATTCCAGGTTAGGTGATGCCAGGTTCCAGCTGGGAGTGCAAAACGTTGCTGCTTTGCATGCAGACGGTATCAAATGAGCCAGCAAACAGACGGACTCCAAACACCTGATCGCTGCGGACCATCTGTGTTACCAGAATATAAATGGACTGCTCTGTCCACATCGTAAACCTTACATCAGACACTTGCTTCAATTTTCTCCTCAATGAATGGAAAGTAATAGCAGCCACCAACCCCCCCAAAAACCTCCCCCTCCCTCAATGTAAGAAGGCAAATTAAAAGAGCGACTCAAACATGTAATCGTCCAACTCAGTCATTATTCGCAATATCTGAATGAATCATTCAGAAAATCAAATAAAGAGAGAAACGAGTCCAGCACCTAGAAAAGAAAAGACTGTGTGTTTGTGTTGTGGGGGGGTCTGTGTTGACCTCTTTTCAGTGGCCCTCTCTTTCAAACTAGGCATGGGGGCATGTGGACAAAATGAATTGGTTCCTGGGGCAAAAGGGGGTGCACTAATCAATGTCCAATCTCCCCCTTCCATCCATTTTCTGGTGCAGGAACATCCTGGCATGTGCTCTTTTTTTTAGGAGGTATTGATCACAGAAACACTTTTTGGCCTTGAGGCTTTTGAATCTCAGAGCTCTACATTTTCTAAAGGGCTTAAAACAGACAATAGGGATCGTTGAAAACTCACACGGAATGCAAGTACCTCTTAAGTCTTTAGCTTGCTCCCCTGCATTCTTTTCCTGCAGATGGCCATTTAAATATTTGTTTAAATTTATTATTTCACTTATAGCTTAATGTATAACCCACAGCTAAACCAATTCACAATGTTGGAAGTTTCGTTGCTTTTCGTTGATTTTCAAGAAAGATGCTTCTAGGAATAAAAATGCTCCATCCATCCTTTGGCTATACCGGTTTGCCCTTACAAGGTTGCATCTCTTTAATGGTCACTGGGCAAGAGGCAACCCTTAACAGCTTTCCTAATCAATCGCAGGGGCAACACTAAGACATTTAGGGCAAGCAACCAGATGAACACTGGCTGTTATGTGCTATTAAGAGTGAGTGCTGGACCCACGGTAACATGGGTATTTTTGACCTCTGGAAGGAAGCTAAAATACCTAGAGAATACTTAAAGGAGTCATAATGTAATATTTTATTCATACACTCCTGAAATTGTCTTCATGTTCATGTATAATTGTTTTCATACACCTTTGTTTCTCACAAGAAAGAATTTGACTGTTCCGTATGCCTGTACCTGTGGATGTAATGTTAGGAAAAATAAAATGTAGCCATTGTTTGTTTACCAGTCGCACTTTTTAGCTTACACAAAAGCTAAAAAGTAAAGCAAGCGGAAACAGTTGCACCAAATGCCGGTAGATAAGTGCCTGATCTACTCCTTTTGGTAGAATAGAGTTGGGAGTGGTGGAAGTTGGGATCAAAATTGCCTTGTGGAGAGTGCACTCTCATGGAGTGTCCACTCTCTTGGGCTTTACTGGTTAAAAAAGAGCAAAAATTAAAAAAAAACAGGCCAATTTCACACTTTTTTTAACTGCACCCCAATGCCAGACAGGTTTCAACATGAAAAGGTCACATTTTTGGGTTATGACCCCGTTAAGCATCCATAGGTAGAGCAACTCAAGGCTAGTATTCATATCCAGGATGAACATTTGAATGCTAACATCCCAGGTTCAAGGTGATCCAAGCTGTAATATAATCACCTCACACCTGTCAATGTGGCACAAAGACTGAATTTTGCTTTGCATGCTGGTGATTGTCCACTATCAGTCTGTCTCAACCACTATGTTTGCTGCGCTGTAAAAACACACTGCTGCGTACAATCTCCCAATATGACCAATACATGTCTAAAGCCTGTGGCTTTAGGCATGTATTAGACTAATACACATATATTAGCCTGAAGCTTCTTTGCTAACATAGCAGGATTTCCTCAAAAGTAGTTAATCACAAGTGGTGCATTTTCCAGTTGGTTACCTCCCTCAAAGTGGCAAAATTTAAAACAAATGCGCAAAAAACAGATCCATGCTTGAGTAGGAGATAAGTTTTGACTGCGTGGAAAGGAAGCCACCAACACAGAGAGGTAGCATGCCCTATGTGACATTTTGGAATCTTAGTGTAATGATTCCGCATATTATTATTTTTCTGCTTCTGTCTCCTTGAACCCCAGTCGTCCTCAGCAGATGGCCGCTCACACTGAGCCTGGTTCTGCTGGAGGTTCTTCCTGTTAAAAGGGAGTTTTTCCTCTCCACTTTCGCTACAAGCATGTTTAGTGTGAGGGATTGCATCTGAATCATGAGTCGATGCAATCAACTGGTTTTCCTTAGATGGAAAACTTTGAATCAATTTGACTGTATGATGTGGTGAACTGTGCCTTGAGATGACATGTGTTGTTAATTGGCACTATAGAAATAAACTGAATTGAATTGTATGTAAAACATTTGACATGCTCCTGGAGAGCAATTTATCGTTGTGCAATTTAAATAAAAACTGTTTGTATTTTATACAGTGTAGCTGTATGTAAGACCAAACCGGGATCTATTAAGTAAAAAAAAATCAACCAACAATTTTAAAATCTTCCTGTGTGAACCAGTCTTAATCTAAAAACCATTTACTGCTACATTTGTTCTACAGACTCTAACTGAAGGGTCATGATTGGAGCTGCAGAAACAGCGTAAAGCCAAACCCCTTTATAATCACAGCTGCTTGAGTCATTCCACCCTACAAAGGAACAGTATCAAATCTAAGCCACGGTGATCCATATTCATGGTCAATCTGTGCTTATTATCACCATTTATTTGCAAGGCACACGGTCTGCTTTTTGAGAACCGTGATCTTTCAATAGCTTTAAGTGTTATCATTAAGCTGTTACCCCCCCACCACCACATTATCCCTGGTATAGTTTGAAGCTGTCTGGGGTTTTTGTGACCTCAGCTGGGTCCTCCCTCGTTCATTGAGCAGATGTTAGAAAAAAGCCCTCCCCCCCATTCTACACGCACTCAACCAGACCCTCAGCCTGCTCACCTCAAACAACCATCCCCTTCGCATACAGACACACCATCCTGCCTCGCCTCCTCCCTACACCCATGGCATCTAATTAGGTCGGCAACACAAAGACTCCCAGATGTCAGCGTCCTCCTGGCCTCCTTTGATTATATCCTTTCCACCCCACTGGCATGCTCAGTCATTGGCTTTAAGGGGGGGGGGGGGGGGGGGTGCCGGATGGGAGGTGTGTGGGCCTATAGGCTTTGACACGTGTCACTTTGGGCAACACCGCACTGCTTTAACAGATCAGTAATTGCTCTTGGTGTAAATCACTGGAATTTGTGTTGGAGGGAGTGAAGTCATGAGTACGTTTGTCGTACAAGGACCACCACTGGGCTTGTGTCATAAAAGCTGCACTGTAAGCTGAATTTACTAGAGAGAAACGACTTACTTTGATCTTGGGATCAACTTTAATTGGTCGCTGTATCAGGTTTTGTAAATAGAACCTGTCACTGCGTGTTCTTACCACCCTCAGTCCAGGCCATGACTCTCGAAGTGTTTCATTTCCCTTTTAATTCATCTGTGGATAGTCAACAAGTTGGTCGTCTGAGGAAAATTGGCCGTGGGGGCTGCTATTTAAACCAGGGGACCACAGTCATGACCGTAACTCTCATCAGCCAGTCAAAATTCATGCCCGGTAAATAATTCAAGGTTTAGATCTAGAGTACTTCCTCTGCGCAGCCAAGAAACATGTACCTTAAAATTTTTTTTTTATTCAAATAGAAAATCTACATTAGTGTAACATTAGCGACTCAGTCTTTTTTTTTTCTTTACAGTGTCCTGTCTGGCAATGAATAATTGTCTTGATGCTAAAAAAGAGCCTAACAGATTTTGCTTTCACAAGTGGAGCAGTACGGCTATCGCCATAGTGTTCCGCTTGATTTATGCATATAAATAGCTTTATTATGATTGTGCATGGAGTTTAAAAGATTATAACGATACTGCAATGTAAGTAGAACATGAAAGGAAAAACTGAAAAAAGGAGAAAAGATGAAAGAAAGAAGAGATAAAAGGGAGACAATGATAAAACGTCTTAACTCTGCTTCATCTCCTGCAAAGAGAGTTGTAAAAAGAACAACACAACCAACGGATATTGTATGGAGATACAATAAAGTAGCACCTTGATACTATCGCTGAAGTTGAAGAAGTATTATTTAATCTGACATCAACTCCGTGGTAGCTGAAGATTTGGAAGTGACTCTCTAAGTACCTGGTACCAGGCACCTGTAGTTGTTTGTATGAGTTCACTTGTGCATGTAAAGTTTATCCAAAGGGGAAATGCTCAATAGTGGTTGTGAAGAGCCAAAGACCCACCCCGCCAGAGCACCCCTAGAGGGCAGGGTGTGTTGCTCTGATACACTGTCTTTACCAATTTATTTCCAATAAAATGGATAGAAATTGTTATAAAGCTCTTTTAGTACAATGCAGCATTTATTGCAGGGAGTGCCTTCAAACCCCTTCCTTGTCTAGAGACAATGTGTAGAATTTATGCTTCTCCTCAATGTAGCATTGCTATTTAGTTTGTAACTTAAAGGCATACTATGCAACATTTTTCAGTTAATTAATGTGTTCCATAACGTTTTGGATAATTAAATGAGTCATTTCAGGTCGAACAAAGGTTTTCTCGGCCGCCCTGGTGGTCTGTAGGGGAAATACCGTACTTGCAATTGCAGGAGCCCTCGGCCCGCACCCACAGGCTCAGAAGTCTCGTGCATCGCGAGAGTCGGTCTTGCTTTATGGCGAGAACTGCTACACGCCCCCAGTGAAAGGCATGCTCGTTGCTAGTGCAGTGGCAATATTTGTGCAGTTATCATGGTGGAACCAGCGAGAATTTTCAAACTCGAAAATTGGAACAAAATAGTCACTTACATAGTAGACATGGTGATTCGTTGCCTTCGCCTGGCTGCTAAGCTCAAAACAACTGCGCCTGGCTTAATGGAGAAACCAGGAGAACAGCTGAGCATATTTACGACAGTGCACTTTTACTTCCGCCCTCTGGGGGGAACCTCGCTGGAAAATCAACACCGGTTGCATAGTATACCTTTAAGGAGTTCATCTTGTGTTTATATTTACAAACAGGAACCACGTAAACCGCATTCTGCATTCTTGTCACTATTAAATGCTGGAAATAATCCTGAATTGGATTCTGGGTCAAAACATGTTTCTGTTCTACCATGCCTCCCCTATGGTATTACTTCCCTTTTGCAAATATGCATTTGAAAGAAATTCCTTTTAATATCTTTTATCAATTATTCAGATGGAAATTTTTCTATTAAACTATCAACAATTACTGGTAAGTCACTTATTTAATTAAATCCCTGGTAATTACTTCCTTAGTCCCATATAAATTGATGATTGTCCCCCCCTAGTGGTGTGGAGCATGCCCATTATTTGAAGCTAGTTTGCAAGATGCACTTTAATGCTCTAAGAATTTTAACGGAGCAAAATTTTCTCCACAACAGTGGAGAAAAAAAGCAAAGTTAAAGTTACTAGTTACTTCTTCCAAAAAGTAACTCAGTTCGGTTGACCTTTTTTGTAAAACTATACCAAAAAAAAAACAAAAAAAAACAAAAAAAAAACAAGCTACTGAAGCCCTCAGTCTGAAAGCAACAACAACAAAAAAAAGAAAGATTTTTTTTAATGATCAAATTATGGTCTATATAAAGCTGGTGTTTGGGACATGAGCAGAAAAAAATAAAAAATCATGTTCATGTAGTTGTTCTAAATGCATTTGGCAGTAGGAAAACAGATCCTGACTAATTCTTTTTAAATGTCAGTTGTAGGTGTGTACTTTATGACATGCCTTTATCTGGATGCCCTTGATATCTGGCCTTTTAGGTGTTTGGTTAATCTTTATACATTTTCTTAAAGACAGTCTTTGCCAGGTTTTTAGTATTCTGTAATCCTCTTTACCTAATTTTTTTAAATCCCAGTGTCTGTAGGGTTATGGAGTGAATTTTGTTCCATTATTGTTGCATGCAACAGTAATGTAAAAGCAATTCAGAAATTAAACTTAGTAAAAAAAAACCATTTTAATATAAAAAGGGTTTTGAGAGAAACTAAAATTTTGTTCACTTTTTTAAAAATAAGTTTGTTTTTTTATATTATTTCTAATATATATATATATATGTACATATATATAACATTTTTCAAATTTCTGTTTTTCAGATTGTTTTACAAATTGTGCTCTTTTCAAATTGAGTTTCTAGATTAGATTCACTTCACCTCTGAGGGCGGGCTGTGCTCTGGAATGAGGAGCAAAGATGCATTTGTATTGGTCAGCACAGACATTAACATTAACAGACAACATTTTTACTGTTCAAAGTACAATAGGCATCAAGAGCAATCATATTTATTGTGCTTCAAGTGGTAAAAATGTAATCTGTGAAATGCAAAATTAGCCCTAAAGAAATAATGTCTTTAAAGTTTAATATCTGGATTGAATTTTATTTTCATCAATGATAAATTGCTGTTTGCTTGCAACAATAATGACACAAAATTGACTCCATATAGAGGCCTTTTTTCTCCTTTAATCTCCATCTGGAAACCGAATCCCAATCCGAGCATGAACCAGCATTTCTTCAGCAGCTCAATTAATCACTCGAGAACCACAGCCAGCGAGACAAAGCAGATATCTGATGTTTCTGTGTCATTAAAGACATCACTGCCGACCCACATCCTGTTCACTGATTAGGTGACTCCAGCGCAATGGGGCGAAAATGTTGGGGTTTGGAAGTACAGCCATCAGCAGCCGAGCCTCGGCAGATTGACGTTCTGCAGCTTCATGTGTCGATAAGCCTTGGACCTGGCAGATCGGCGCTGGATGGAACGTGTCGTGTTGATGTGTGCTCATGTTTGACAAGTGCAGTCATGCTGATGAAGCCTCAGATGGGCTGAAACGGATCCAGCCTACAGCAGAGACTAAGAGTACGATTTGGGATGTGCAGGGTGGAGAAGTGGGTTTGATGGCAAATGGCCAACTTGAAGAATACAATAAAGTTATGGAAAAAGGCTGATTTTAAAAAAGGCATTAGGACAAGAAAACCAAGATAAGCTGAAGCCCCTCACTGCAGAAGGCATCTTACAATATTAGATCTAGCCAGAAAAATTCTTTTTGATCTTGTTTTCACTTCGTAATAGTCTAACCAAGACAATAGGGCTCGGTAAGACTTCTTCTTTTGAGAATCTTACCAACTACAATGGCCTTGCTGCTCTGGCAGATAATTGCACTTAATTTGGGTAGAATTTTCTCAAAGGAAGATTAATATTAACAGAATCCGCTCTATGGTAGTATATCACTTTTTGGCTAAGTCGAAGATTGCAAGACTTTGTTAGATCAACAGTTTTTGCGATGTTCTCCAGATGCCATGATGAAAGCTCCAATAGATGTGTCTGTTGAGGTCAATTGCTTTGTAACCTCTGTCACAGCTACAGGTTAATTTGCTGTTTTTTTTTTTCAACTCACTGTTTCAAGAAATGTTCCTTAGATTTCCGAGAGACTTTAAAAGCCCATCAAGGGACCAGTTTGACATTCTGGCGCAAGGTCATAGCTGCCGATCTAATTTCTCTGGAGAAATTGTCCATCTAACCAAGTCGTACGATCTTATATCTAGCCAAAATGTGATTTGGATCTTGTTTTGAGATGGGTATACTAATTATTAAATGCAATAATCTGCCAGTGCAGGAGAATAATTGCAGTTTGTACAACCTCTTTTTTGAGAACATATATGACTATTTCAAGGAGTCTTCAGAAGTGCAGTTGTCATCCTGCCATGACAGATTATTTCACTTTTTTTAGTTGTATTTTCTCAAAAGAAGATATATAATCTAAAAAAAAAAAAAGATTAAGATTGTAAAACCTGGTTACATGGACGGTTTTTGCAGAGAGCATATGTGAAGGGGATGCTGTCATGGCCCTTTGGTCAGAAAACCACCAGCAGAATATTTACATTCAGGTCTGGTTTGCTTGCTCTTTATTTCAAGTGGAAGATGTTTCTAAAAGCTAACCCTTTCACCCTGTCCCTTACTGAATTAGGAAGCGTTGTGCTTACTCCGTCCCCAGTGAGTCTTTGTAAAAGAGTAGTATGCATGAAGTGAAGTGTTTTTTTTTCTGCTGTAGGCTCATTCAGGCCAGGTCCGACTGGTTCCCAGCTCTGTTTGTAAAAAGGCCTAGAAAAACAAAGGGGCTGAAGCTCTAGGGGGGTTTTGGGTGGAAGGGCGGGAAGCCTGGGACAGAGTTGGATTGCAGCATTGGCCCTGTTGGAATCGAGAAGTGTGTCCGCTTCTCCTTTGAGATAATGAGCGTTACGGAAGCGGAGGTAGAAACTGAAAGCAGCCGCAGGTAACACCTCTTTAAATGGACTCTGATCTGGTGGTAAAGCGGAAACGTGACTTGCCAGACGTTTGGGGGCGTTCCTTTGTTGACTTTTAAGCATGCCTCACCTTTGTCCCCCCTCCAGGGCTTCCCAGGTGTGCGGATCACTGCTGGGCAGAGGGGCCATGAACAGACACCTGGGCAGGAGAGAGCAGCTGAAGAAGTTGTGTCTGGAAAGTGGCCTACCGGTAAGTCAGTCCCACTTTTAGACAATCTTTCTTGACTCTTAGCGACCAGAATCAAAGCTATGATTCATTGCTTTTTCTCTTCTCTCTCTGTGTCCTTGCTTTGGTTTTCTTTGGACTGCAACGTACCAAGGAGCAGATTAGGAAGTTCTCATAGTGTCAAGTTTCATTTCCTGCGTTCAAGCAACTCTTTCCCAGGAGAGATCCACTTTTGTTGGGTGTTAAGTTCAAAAACCCCTCCTAAAATAAGCATAAATCTTCCAGATAGGCCAAGTTTCAAACAGTGCACGCCTTAGATTAAAGCCCAGACATTGTCAAGCACTGGGCAGAACGGACAGCCTCCCAGTACCTGTTCTGGTTAAGTACACTAGTGATTGACAGGCTTATCTTAATGCTGGGCTGCTCCTGTGAATAACAGGGGGTGAAACCTTGTTTTGGCTCATGGCTGGAATGTCAAGTGCAGCCTTTCACTGTCTCCTGTGTTGTGTCTGTAGGAGCTTGACCCTATCCTGTTTGGAGCACATATCCAGTCAGCGTACAGGAAACCATAAATCAAGGGACTCAAAATAGTTACTTTTGATTTGAAAGGAAAAACACCTTAAATATGTTGAAAAGCTCAATTTCCAAAATGTTTATGTTTTTTTTTGTTTTTGTTTTTTAGTTCCTGGCCGGCTTTAATGAAGCCGACGGAAGTCGGCTAACTTTATTGACTTGACCTGCTATAACTGCTTCAGGCCAACTCTGATAAGCAACCTGAAAGTCAAACCATGAGCTAGAACTTTGAACATAGGCCTAATGAATTGATTAACCTGAATCAATCATAACTAGTCTGCTAGGACTGCTTTATCTATGGCTCTTCTTTGGATCCCCTAAACACTATTCTCCAGTGGTTCCATTTGTGCATCATTGTCTTTTTCCAATAGTAGAGTGGCTGTTTTTTTTCCCCAAGGCTTTTTGTATGGAATGAAATTTGTTCCATAATTGTTACAAGCAAAGAGCACACATACAAAGTTTGCTGCTTTCTCAAATTTATCTTTATCTTTTTAAAATCCTTTCTTTAAATATATTTTTAAATCTTATATCACAGATTGAGTTTTTAAATCGATTACACCCGCTTCACATCTATGGGCAGGCTTGCTCCGGACTAATGGCGGAACATGCCTTTCTATCAGTTTGCAAAATAGTTTTTAATAATCAAGAACAAGTGTTTTTATCATGTTTGAATTCCATAGAATATGATTTTTGAAATGTAATTTGAAAAGAAAAATGTTAATTTTAAAAAGTAACAGCAAATTTTGAAAATATAAAATATTTCCATATTTACAGAGATAGTAATAAGTATTGTGGTCTCCTGCTTCGGTAACCATCACAGTAACCAAAACTTGAAGAAATAGGTAGAAAAAGAGAAATATTGGTTTCTAAAACTAACTCTCTTGTGTAACTCTCTTGTCGATCCTGAGCTAAAAAATCCTGTAACTTACTCTAGATATTGTAATTTACCCAGGCCAAGCAATACCTAAAGCCAGCGGTGAAGGACAGACTGTGGATCACATGATGCAACCATAAAGCCAGTCTGATACTCTACTTATACCGCAGAGAATGCGTCCAATTTATGTAGAGTAACGGGGATATTCTGTGGCCCTCAACGTTCTGAGTCGAGACCTATTAATCCAGTGTTGGATTGATGGATTTGGCCTCGTTTATGTCAACCCATTCCATGTGCAGCTAGCTGACATCAAGCTAACAGACAGCTAGCTTTCGTCAAGCTAACACCTACAACTCTGCTCAGCATCACTTCTCATATTAAACTTCTGCGTTAGCTTGGTGCGTTCAAAGATAGGTCAGACGGGTCTAACTGTTTAAACGGTTGAAAGAAGTGCGGGTGACATCAAGAACATATAGGTAAAGTGCATGGGACAACGCATACCCCGCGTACATTACGCCCAAACATATATCCCTCTAAGCTTACTTTTGTTCCTTCAATGAAAAAAAAGATGGTGATCAGATGGAGATATTTCTGATTGGGAGCTCAGCAGGATATAACATTAAAAATCGCAAATATGTTGCATAAGTTGGGAGAGTTGGAAACTCTCGCAACGCAGATATGCCCCGCCCCTTCCGCAGACACTCTGCTACACCTCTCCGAAATTATAGGTGACCGCAGACAGTGCTGCAGACAGGAGGCCTCTGATTGGTCAAATCTATATCCACTCTACACTATGCGTATTTCCTGTTTAGTACCTTACCGGCTTATTTTGTTTGTATGACCGCAATTGCGGAAAACAACTCGTGAAGATGGACCAGCTAGAAGAGCGAGGTGCGCAAGAACGCTGGGACCCTTTTTCCATCTGGATCCCCTCTCTTTTTCACCCTCATGTCCCTCCGTTGTTGCACAAATTTGCCCCCATTTCCTCACCGCCTCGGCCATATCTAGACCCACAGCTAGTTCGCGATTATCTCTCTTGTGTTGTGCCATGGAATAACATAGCCTAGGTCATACCTGCGACAAACTCACTGCGACAACCCGCTGCGGGAGTATAACCAGCCCGTAAATGTCTGATTATTTAAAAAATTGTTACATTTGCATTGGTAGTACGCAAAGAGTATAAATAAAAAAAAAAAGAATTATCATTCTACAATAATTGGTTAAAGGTTTAGAGAAGGTGATGAAGTGTTCATCAGCGCAGATGAAGAGAATGCATAGCGCAACAAAAGATAAACATTAAAATCAGGTGACTGCTGCGACTGTTGGGTTGCTTTTACATAAATTCATTATGGTCCAGTAATTCAGTTCAATTAAAATATACGCCATGGTATTTTGTTTCTAAGAGTTGTTGAACATGTTTATACCTGTATTCAATTTTTTTTTTTTCAATTTTTTTCTATCTGGCAAACATTTTGATTTTGAGGGAGACTATAGATATTAAGTTATTAGCTCATGCAATAAAGAATGCTGTCAGTAAAGGAAAATGTATAAACCTTATTACATTACCTCACTGATTTAGCTCTTTGGATTTATATGTTAACAAACCAAACTACTTAAAAACCTGAGAATTTTTGAACTTTTTGTTTTATTTAGAGTAAGATCCTCTCTAAATATAGCTTTTAACTTCAGCGATGGTCTTTTTTTTTTCTATAATCCGCTCAATTTGGAAAATCAAATCTCAATAAAACACTTATTTTTTTCATTTTAGTACCTTTGCATCATTTATGATTCATGCAACACTCTTTTCTCTGTGGAATGCCCCTCTACCCCCCTGACTGTGTTGACCTACTTAAAGCAGCATATACCATCAGCTTTACAAAAAAAAAAAAAAAAACTCCATGGAGGGGCCGTCGGGTTTCGCCGTGCACATCGTAGCATGACGAAAAGAGTTTCATCAGCAGGCGGGCATCAAACGATAAAAATAAATAGGGGCGATGGAATCAACCCAGCAACACGGCAGTTACGTAACCCCAAGTACTGCCCCAGTTACTGTGAACATGACGGAGCCGGATAACATGATCCAAATCAGATGAATCGCTGACCAACTGTTAGATAAAAAAAGGGGGAAAGACCTTAAATTGAGACTTTTCAGAATGTTTATGGGATATTTTGTATGAGGATGGTTCATACGGTGACATATGTCATATGTTCTGTTTCCCTGGTGGGATATCTGTCTTCAATAGCACATTTTATGTGAATAAAATAGGTTAAAGTAAACGTTTGGCAGGTCCATAAATGGTTACAAGAGAAAGAGAAAAGCTGCTGTTTTTCTCTGAAATTCCTGAAAAAATACATACATCTGAAGCTCATATCCTCCCAGGAAAAGCAGCATTTTTGGGAGTCTGTGGGTTTATCTGTGCCAGGGGCCACAAACAGCATGTGCCCCAATTTAAGGATGGACTAACAGACCAGATTAAACTCTATCTGGGCATTCTGCAACCAGGATTTATGCACATTTAACCAGCTAATTAATATCAAATGAATTCAAGTGACTTGAGCGCAACAAATTAGTCTTTTAATGAATTAAATCATATGAAATATGTGCATATGCTAAGGAAATCCTTCATGTCTGTGTTGTTCACCATCAGATTTGCTGCAGAAATGAAAAGATTTTTGTAATTTTTAATGCTGGACATTCACCAGAAGGACTCCAGGCTCCTCTCTGTCCCACTATTACGAGACCTCAGCTTCCACACGCTCCCGCTTCTCCAATAAATCATAGGAAAAAAAGAATGGAAGGGCAAATTTATGTTTTTTTCTTTAGATGCAAATGACGCGCAGAGAAAAAAAGGGAGAAAAAATGCATGCATGGATAGTCGGCTGGACAAATGTGAGCGTCCTGAATCATAAAGCCATACCGCAAACATGACCCACTTTCAGTCTCACAGCAACTCAAGCTTCTGTGTGCTCAGTTTTAGCAATTATAGCTGCAGTATAGAGCTAAAGCTGATAAAAAAATAAAATAATAAAATAAACAGCCACTGAACAGCAGACAATATGGTGCCATCACCCAGACGTCATCCTAAGTGTTGGAGAAAATCAAACATTTACAAAAGCCCCCAACTGCTGCTGGGAATTAATAATAAATCAGGATGCGTCTGGTCTCGTCAACTGTGTCGTTGCAGCATTCCTTCCAGACTTGCTCTGTTATCTCGGCTCAAATGATGGAAGTACTCTAAGATCTGATGCCAAGAAATACAGAAAATACGTTCAATATTTGATCCAAAGAGGATTAAAGATCTGATCATTTAATTAGGATGAATGCTTTAATTGAAAACGGGGAATCCGTAGCCAAAATGGGGCAACAAAAGAAATGATTTGCAGGCTACGATATAACAAGGGGAACCTTAAAGAAATATTTAATGTGGACTGCGTGTATTTGCAAAAAAGTTTAGTCAAAGAAAAAAATAAAACACTTTAGTGGATATCCTTGTTTACTTGATGTCTAATTGCAACACTTTAAATTCTAAATTCAACTACTTTAGGAGCTGGCACTGTTCAAAGATCGAGACTAATAGTTTATGACTAATTTGGTCCCAAACGTGACCAAAACCACGGTGACCCCAGTCATTTTCATATATTCTACTTTAAAGGGACCCAGTCACGCACTATAACCATGTGGATTAAATCAGATGGATTTTTATCTTCCTTTGTTGGAATGAATAAACGTCTATTTAGACTTTTTGGCTCTCTTATGCTGTATTCTCATCGATTGCGAAAGATTAAGCGACTGTTTTATATGTTATTCTTATGTAATGCGTTTCTAGATGAGAGCTACACAATTAGTGCAAAAACAGACCCTTTGAAAATGCGTGCTGGACCTGAAGAATCACTCGAATTCAAAAATCAGAACTATTCTGTCAATTTAAGTTGTGTGAATTATTCAGGGACTGCATGTGGCAGTGACATGGGGTGAAGGAAAGCAGTGGAGACCAGGGTTTTTAAGCCAAAATGAAAAAATAAATAAATAATGATAATAACAGAATAAAATAAGGAATGGTCTGTTGAGGATACCATGGAAAGCAACCGTAATACAACCATAGATTCTGGATTCCCTGAAATCTAAGCATCTCTGGAAGATGTGGTGGAGGCAAGAACTCCAGCGACAATGCCAGTGTTTGGCTTTCTACAAAAAAACAAAATAAAATCATTAAAAAAAAACAACAACAACAAGGTGGCTTTCTCTGTAAAATTGTGGTGTGCCAGGTTCAGTTGAACAGACCATTGGAACCAGTAGACAGATGTTGTTCCTCCTATTTTATGACGTAGTAAAGTGGGTGGGCCGTACGTACTGTTTGAGACATAATGTTTGCGAAATGTCAAGCGCAGAATTTGCCTTGTGTATTGTTTAGTGTAAACCTGCCTTTACATTTTGACGCAAAACATCACTGGTGGCTGGGTTCCTCCACTTCTGTAAAGAAATAAATGCAAATTTTGGAATACATTTTAATAACTATTTTCTGTATGCAACATCAAGTTAACATATTGATTATATTTTACCCTAACATGTAGAGGGGTATAAAAAAGTTTTTTAAATTACAAAAGATGAATAAGAATATGTGAAACAATGGTAATGGTTTGTAATGTTAAGTGATGTTAAAGTGTCATTACAGATTGTCAGGTTGTGTGGAGGTTTTGGAGGACCCAAATGTAGATACGAGGAAGGTAGAGTTGAGTTCTTGTAGGTTTACTGTCCAAAAGTGGAAACTGAACCAAACATCCAAAATAACAAGTACAGAGAACCAAAATCTAGGAGACATGCAGGAAAATGGAAATGATGAGGAACCAGCAAACAGTGACTGAACATGAGGTGTATAAATGGGAGACTAAACAAAGACCAGGCTAATAAGCAGATCGGGAGCAGGTGTGGACAGAGGAGCCTAGAAGGGAGCTAGTGAAAAAATAGACTGCCACAAGAGGGCAACAGAGGGCAAACAAGAAATACCTAAGAACTCAAATACAATCAAAAATAACTAGAACAAAAGAAAATGGAAATGACTCCAATAAACTAGAAAACACGGAAAGACGTGAATCAAATTATAACTAAAAACTAAAAAAAGAAATTTGTTCTGACAGGTCGCATTTGAAAAGATCAGACTATCGGATTCAGGACCACATAGGCAAGTGGCTTTGTTCGCATCCGATCTGTGTTGTTCATGCTTTTCTTGGGCAAAAGATATCGGATTTTGGTAACTTCAGGCTGCTGGGTGAACGTAGCCATGCTTGGCATCAGCCTTTATAGATTTCACCCTAACAGTCTCATCTTATTAGGTACATATAGATAGGTGTACCACTCAGGTAAGCTATATAAGTAGTTTCCCTTAGAACGAATACATGTTGGCTCTAACTATTTTCACAATTAAAAAATTCTCCAGGGGAATTTAGGTCCGGAAGGTTTACGACTTTTCAATATTAGGAAGATGTCAATCCAAACATATATTTTATAGGATTATTTTTTTTGTCAGGGCCATCCCATTCTCTGCAGGGCAGAACATATTTTGAGTACCTTTTAAAAGGTTTTAGGGAGTATGACGTGTTGCACCTTTACACACAAACTGTGTGGACAAGAAATAGCAGATTTCTGGGATCTTTGCCAGTTTTCCCACCTTAGGTGCATCTGGTTTGAAAAACACAGACCTCATGTGCTCAATGTAGGATGTGATGAACAAAACATGTGAGATGTGTGATCATTTAAGGAAAGCTTAATGATTATAGGTGTGAGTTGATGCAACAGGGATCCAGGTCCTGTCTCAAAGAGCTTGAAATATACAAAAATAAAATGTACCGGTTGAGTTTCCGTCAAGCGAATCAGTGTTGTACGCCTCTTAATAAGATGAGGCATTAAATGGATTTCCAGAAAGTCACTCATCAACCTAAATTGGCCCAAAGAGGTGAAGATATGTCCCTGTTTTCTCCTCTATGCCCCCCTTTTCCCCTTGCAGCATTTATAATCTGTGCAGCAGTGCAATCATCCTTAGAGATAATTGATAACAAAAGGCCAAATTGAAAACACTCTGCAGGGGAGAGTTAATAATCAAGGGTTCCAAATTACTGATTAAACGCTCGCTGAATAGCTGTGAGTTGTATTGAATAAACAGCATGTGGTTGTGCTTTCCTGATTATCTCCAAAAGTGTAGGAGTGCAGCCCAATCCCCCTGGCTTTTGTCAAGCCGAGTCCTTGTATAAACGTGCTTTGCTGCCATGCTCTTGTTTCGTTCACCCAACACAATATAACTGTCCCGAAACAGACAAATTAGCCGGGGTCCACGCTAAATTTAAAGGCAAGTAACCGAGGTTGTGTGTTCCGGGATGAAGTCGGTTGGATTTCCTTCTCCCTGTTACGGCTAGTTGTTAAAAGGCAGAGTGGAGACATTAAACCAAGCAGGGGGTGAAAAGAGAGGGCTGTGGCTCGGATGGTGGAAATGCTCAGAGGTATCTGATTGGCTGCGGAGCTTTGAGGCAGTCGGATGAAAGGTTTCTGAAATTATTACCAAGCAGCTCAAACTAATTGAGTATAATTGTGCAGAGGGAGCGCAGCGACACCGTAGTTCCCGACGCAAGCCTCCTTCTCACGCCATGTGTCTGGCTTATGGGACGAGGCGCTTCCTTGTTGCGCACTTGGTGTTGTCTTGGGTGGGCTTCTATGGAGTGAGTTTTGGTCCATGATTGATGCAAGAAAAAAAAAAGTTTTTTGTAATTGGGAATAAAAAAAAAAAATTAAGCTAGTAATGAATCTTTGAAAAACATTCATCTTCTCTCGTTCATTACGTCTAGGTCGCGGTGGGGCTATCTCCGACAGTCTATGGGCAAAAAGTGAGGTCACAGGACTCAGATTTTGTGATTTAATTTTTTTTTTTACATTTTATTAAAAGAAAAGAGGAGAATGGAACCCGTAAACTTAGTCTGAAGAAAAAGAACAATAATTAATATGTAAAACAAAATGTAAAAAAAAGAAAATACATTTAAAATATAAAATGCATTAAAAAAAAGATAAATGAATTAAAAAGTATATAACATAAAAAACAAAATCAGAGAAATATTTTGAATTTACTCTTTATTTTCTTTGACTAAAACGTTTGTTTCAAATTTTCATCTTTGGATTTGGATACCATTTGTATCAATAATGTAACAAACTTCACTCCATAGGCAAAATGTTACATAAAGAGATTTAAACCTTCTCTCCTTAAACTCAGAATCTCACACTTTATCTTGAGTGATTAAACAAAGTCTCTCGCCAGGGGTGGCAACTGCCTCTTTGTCCACATCTCTAAAGGCTCCCTCGGCATGCAGGTGACATACCAGGCATACCTGGGCCCTCCGTGTGGGTAGCCACGGGGCCTTAGGGTGTGGGAAAACCGGCAGACTCAGAGACACTCGCTGCGTTTGAGTGGCAGAAGATGGGGAGTTTTCCCTCCATCGTCTCATGGGAACACTTCCTCTCTCATGAGCCTCACAGCGAGTGATTACAACCCTGGTTTTCCCTTAACTCCAAACTAAAAAAAAAAATTCACTTCTGTATAACTACACGCTGTAATACTAAGCTGCCACCAGCCGCTTGTAAATTGGTTTAATAATTCTCAGGGCCACTTGCTTGTTTTTCCATTCAGTTAAAGCTTAGCTTCTGTTTTTATTAGAGCAATTATACAGTAATTTATGGATCATTGCATCATATCCTGTCAAATCCTGCCCTACCTCTCTGCGATCCAACAGACTGCAGTAATTTGAGGTCATCTGTTTATTAGGTTTAGGTTTCTTAAATAGTTAACTTTCAGTGGGGGTTTACATTGGCTTTAAAAGAGCAAAAGGATTGTCTGACAGAAAAGAAGATTGTTTATAGTTGGCTTCCATGCTTTAAAGATGGGTCTTTTCCAGCTTATTTTGGGGAATTTACCACTTTTTCATTTATTTTAAGCCTACCCTCTTTTGGTAAATCTTCATTCTGGTATAAAAGGCTCCAAAATGAACAATAAATAAAACTCAGCAAAGGTCTATATTTAAACAGAATCTTTAGGTATTGTGCCAGCAGCCCCTGTCACATTGCCAAACCACTTCCTCCCCTATTTATTTAGTTGAAAAACTCAAATCTGACATAAAGCTTATAAACTCAAGTCCAAAGAAAATCCCTCAAAATCTATTGTTTACGCACCGTGTAAAGGAAAAGTCCGGTCATATTCAGAATTCAAACTTCTGAAAGTACTTTAACTAGGAAGTTATTCCATACTGTGAAATGATAAGTGTTATAATTAAGAGCAATTTTCTTTTGAATGCAATTTACTGCAGACATCTATGTTTGTCAAAGAACACTACTGAAGGTGAAATACATATTTTTTTCACTTTTACCCGAGTTTTACCTGAAGTATTACAGCATCCAACTGCCATGCATGTGGGCATTGTCACTTTAACTATAGCTCTCACGAATGTCAATGTCCTGACGAACTCCTAAATACTTGTTGATTGCAGGAGTGTCTAGTAGTTCCCACTGATTTTGCTTGTAAAGCGGGGAGAATGACGCTAGGCTTACCGCACTGTCAAGAGTGAGGTGTTACTATTTTTGGGTTAAAATGTCCGGTGCCGCACTCAGTGATCAGTGATTTACAAAATCACCGCAAACGTAATAGTTTTAGGTATAGATAATGATCAATGATTATTCCTTGCTGATCTGATTTTCCCTTTAGTACAATACAAGGGAAAGTCTGTCTCCTTAAAAGGGAAATGTTTGGTTGTTGTTTTGGTTGGTAATTGGATAGTGAACGTCACTGCACCCCAATCACTAGACGTTTTCAAACATTAGTTCTTAGGCTAAATCTGGTTGGTCCATCATAGTCTTGATTTAGTCCAGAAAAGTTTTTGAAAATTTGTCTGTGTTTATAATCTAATTTTGTCCAGCTTTAGTCCAATAATAGACGTTGAAAAGACATTGCAAACCCAGTTTTCAACATGTTTTCAACGATTTGAAAATTACGACATTTAACCTTTTACTTTTCAACCAAATGTAGACGCCGTTTGGATTTAAATCTTCGTCTTCCATTTAATGTCTTTTCAAATGGTTTGTGCTCAGTGGGCAGACATCATTTAGACATTGGTTTTTAGGCTAAATGTGGTTTGTCCATCATATTCTTGATTTAGTCCAGTAATTGAAGACACTGAAAAGACATTGAAAACTGGGTTTGCGACACCTTGCGATCTGAAAATCACGGCTTTTCACCTTTCATTTTTCAACCAAACATGGACGTTGTTTGGAGGTAAATCCTCTCGTCTTGTCACTGTCTTTTCAACCAATTTTTGCCCAGTGGCTGGTTGAATCCTGTAATAGTTATTACGCCCTTAATTTTGGTTGTCTGAATTTGGTATGCATTAAATCCCCAACCCAATTAATGCAATTCATATCCATTCCACGTTTGAATGACAAAAGATCTCATATTTGACAAAGCAACATTGAATAATATTGGTCCGAAGACAACTCAATCATGGTTTCTCAATGACCCTACAAGACCTGACAATAAAAAGGATTTCTTTATCATTCAAAGTTAGGCATTACAATATATTGCTATCCATAAAAAAGCATTGGTCTTTTGGCCCAGGCTGTGTGTAAGGTTACACTTACTGTTATCCTCATTAAGTCAAGGTTTATTGCTCAATCAAAGCCAACAGCAATCAGTGAAAACATAAAAGAGGAATCTCTAGAGTTCATTCCTGGACTAACAGATTTCACTTTGTAGTCCGTCCACTCGTGCTCCGGGCCATCGTCCGGCTTATATAATTGGACGTCTATTTCCCTTTATTCCATGATGCTGCTCTTTTGTCCTTCTAGATGAGGGGCCAATTATAGACTCTCCTCCTACAATCGTGAGCCAGATCAAAGTGGATACCGGGGCCGCGTGCGGGCAGAGTCACATGTAATGTTCCACCAAACTTAAACTGCCGCTTCCCCTCCAGTATTTTATCAGATCCCGAAGTCTGCTTAGAGACACTCGCTGTATAGTCTATAATCAGGGCAAGACAGCCGCACAGCTGAGGGGGGAACTATTGTCGTTTGGGCAGATTAGAGGGGCAGTTATACGAAAATAAAGCTTTGATTGTGACACTTTTTGTGCTTCATTCCACTCCAAGAACCCTAATTAGATCAGCTGTTCATCCCCTTGCTGAAGAAAGTGCAAACTTCCTTTTCTTGTGACTGGTTTATATTAAGCCATTTCCTACTAAAAGACAATAGACATGGGGCAGATGATGTAATCCTTTGCCAATTCTGCCAATACTGTACTGGAAGACCCTTTGTTTTATGATCTTACATTCCGGACCTTTTTTTCTCCATTTTAGTTTTTATTTTTGAGTTTCTTATGTATGCTTTATTTTTTTCAGAGGTGTTTAGATTACAATAATTTTTTTGTATTCTTAGTTTTGCTCCTCTGGTTATTCTTTGTTGCGCCCTAATGTCCTTTCCTTTCCCCTTAGGTCCTTCTAGTTAATTCTGTCTACACCTGCTCCCTGTTAGCTAATTAATCCTCACATCGTTTCTGTCTCCCATACATACACCTCCTGTTCAGTTACTCATTGCAGAATCCTAATCTTTCCTTAGGTCTATTCCTCCCCAGTGTCATCTAGTTTTTTGGTCCCTGAGTTTCTGAACAATTGGTTCTGATTCATTAAATGTTGCAAGAAATCTTCTTTACCTCACAGTTCTGTATTTGGATCATCTACCAAACTCAACACATCCCACACACTTCAATGATTCTCTTTAGGTGGATTTTCCCTAGTAGGATTTGGTTCGATTTTCCTTTTGACTACTGTCTTTCCTTTACCATCAAGCTACTAGCAGATTTGAAAGAACTCCTTTTAACTGGCAGAGTGTATATGTATATATATATTTTCAATGTGGTGTAGTTTTTTTGACAAGTCATTGTAAGGATCCATCCCTGTTGAGATTTTGGTTTAGATGATTCTCTAGCTGGAATACCCAACTGTGTCCATGTCTCAACCACCAAGCTGCTAAATGACCAATAGTTAATTCATTTAAAGATACTTAAACTTGTTTATTGATTCAAGGATTTTGTACACCACAGCAGAACAATTGGCTACAGAAGAATCCTACAGCATGATGCAGCCAACATCGTATTTGACAAATTTGGAGCTGTATTCTTACCTTTAGAAAGCTAGATTTTTATTCCTACTCGCAATTCTTTTGTCATTTTGGCCAAATAGCTTAGTCTTTTTCTCTAGAAGTCATTTGACGCCTAACTTCAGTCAAGCTTGATTGGACCGGTTTTGGGCTGGGAACTTTTTTCTTGGTTTCCTCCCTTTTCTGTGGTTCATGAATTCCAATCAGGTTAGTAAACACCCTGCAGTTATAATCAAGATCTTCTTTGAAGTCACTTTACTCAAGCTACTCTATAAATTAAACACTTACACCAATTAATTGTGTATCTACTTGAACTGTCAAGCAGTCAGAGATCGTTTCCTTGAAAACACTGTTATTCCCTATATCCAATTGTTTACTGCTTTAAAAAACAACAGAAAACCAAAACCATAATTTGATCTGACTCATAAATTATGGCATTTCTCAGAATCTGACCAAAACCTTTGCAATTATCTGTCTTCAATCATTCAATACTATTGGAACACAATAATACTGGAACCAGTTGTTTGTGCCTTTTGGTTGTTGTATTGCACATATATATAAAGGCTTCAGGTGGAGATCTTTTTTATTTTACGCTAAAAGAAAAACAAAACTTGCAACCAGAGCAAAGGTGGACATGACTCAGGGTGTCGACCCCGTCCACCTGGCACTCAAGCCCATTCTCCATGGGAGTTTGTTTAGTGTATACTGATCAGGCAGGGTTAGGTTAGGAGAAGATGTAGTTGGCAGTGAGGCGCTAACAGGATTTGATGTGCAGATTATCACCCCAAAGCTGAGGGGGGGGGGGGGGGGGGGGGGGGGTGCAGCATCTGTTAGCAAACAGAAACCCATGTCCTCACCTTGCAGCTGGGGCAGCTACGCCTTTACACCCCTCTAGAAGACTGGGGGTGAGACAGTGGGTGGTATTGGAGTGAGGGGATATATCATGCCACATTGAATCTCCTGCACACAGGCTGTCCATTGACTGAATCCGTCTCATTGGGCGCAGGGCCAAACCCTCAGCTGGGATATCAGAGGGCCCTTTCATGCTCGGTTTTCTAAGACAAAAGCGTAAATGTCCGGTTTATGGGTGAAAATATCGCTTTTTAAAGGCAGCGGTACATGACAGAATGAGATGAGCCACACAGTTGTGTGGCTCATTTTGGAAACCATAAAACTGATTTAACGTCTAATTTGAATCTTTTATCTACATAAATTTAAATCTATTCTTTTTTACATTATTGCTTAATTGCTTGTTTTAAATAACTTATATTTTACGTCTGCTTTGGTTTGTAATTCTATGTGATTCATTATGAAGCAATGTTAATAAATTTGAAAGAATTTAATATACATGTTTTTATTTTCTATTAAAAAATACTAATTTTAAATTTTTGGTAATCCTTTTTAAAATTTTTCCTTTTGTTCAAATTTCATATTAATACATGCTGTACTAATTTGTTTTGTCATTCTACTAATTTATACGTACATAACATAATCATCAACAGAAGTTAATTTTAGATATATATATTTTTCTATTGGCTATCTGGAAATTTTTGCTGAATAATTTCAAATGTCTTATTGTCCGTCTTCCTTGAAGTAGAAATACTAAACTGACCACATAACAAAAATGTAATTATTATAATGCAAATATTAACAGGGGTTGAGTAATACAGAAAAAAACAAACAAAAAAAAAAATCTATGAACAAAAATCCAATGAGAAAAATTTACCCATATTTTTACCAGACAGGGTACATTAGCAAACATTTTAAGGAAACATTTTGTAAAAAAAAAAAAAAAAAAAAATTTTTTTTTTTGGCGCTTCAGGTCTTCCATACTTTAAAAGACTGATTCTGTTTTTTTTGTTTGTTTTTTTTTTTCAGAATCTTAAGTTTCTGCCCAGCAGCTTGTTTCATATAGAGATCTTGGAAGCATTTAATGTCTTCCTGTCCTATCCACATGAAATATTAATGTGTTTCCACATCAGCTCCAGACTGAGTAAATACATGCAGAAACCACTTTACCCGCTGATTTATGTCCTAAATAAGAGCTCAGGGCTGTTCTTGTTTGCTTCATTTTGTACTGACTGATGAGTCTATGCTTGTGCTTTTTGCACAAGTTGACACGAATCACTCCGTCCTTGCATGTGTCTTAAACCGAGGTTGTCCCTGGCATGTGTACGCCTAAAGACAAGATGAAAAAAAAAAACATTTGCATTCCCTACCAAAGCAACTGCCTCACCTGTTCCTCACAGGCCTGTCAGGTGAGTTCCTAACAGGTGTTCAGAGCTATGATGCTTCCTGACACCTGGACATTTCTTTTTTATTTATTTTTTTTTTCAACACTTATTGCTATGAACTAAAATAGTTTACAATAAAACCCCATCTTTTCCATTTTTACATGACAGCAATGCTTCGGAATCTCTCAGCCTTGTAATTTACCAACCGTTTTTGACCAGACAGATGATGTAAATTATTCCAGTCTTGATTCTTCCAAGCCACAAATATTGGCCTTAATTTATAATATTACATTCATGTTATTTTTCCATTAATCTAGTTGAAGCCTTGACAAACGGCCAGTCTCATTCGCTGAAGATGATTTACCCAAACAGTCAATCATTTTGGACCAGATTAAATTTTCAAGCCAAAATCATTATAAGGACATTAGAATCCCGAGTATTTACTGACAAATGAGGCGCACTTGAATTGCCAAAGGATGCGTTATTGTAATATAAACCCTTATTAGAGAGACATGCTTCCATATATTCTACCTAAATTGCCTAATTCCCATTATATCATGCTTTATACTGGCTAAATATTCCAAACACCAATGGCATCAGTCCAGTTTCTCATCATTAAAACATTAGTGGGAGTATTTGCTTGCATAATATTTCATGACTATTTGTCTATTTCACAACTGAAGCTTTGACTGTAAATAATTAGTCACTGACAGCAATGTGCTCGGGGTGGGCAATGGTTTTTCACGCCAGCGTCCCTCCGTCATTCTTCAAACAGCTGATCCGTGGCGGAAAATGAGCTCATAAATTCCTCACCGAGGCTGGGCCAGGTGCTTATGGAAGGATGAGTTTTTGATGTTGAACCCCACCTGCCAGTCAGCTGCTTTAAAGTTATTAACTAAAAAAAAAGGGATCTCAGTATGCAGGAACGCAGTATGCAAGTGCATGGTCCTTTTTTTGATTTTTTATGTGTCTCTTGATTATTTCCTACTCATATGTGGACCTGTTTTGTGTCCTGTAATGACTTTGAGGGGGAACCAAGGCAAGTAAACTGACTTTGATAGGCTAAGTCACTTCTTATGGTTTTGCAAAGCAATCAGAAATCTTTCAACAAAAGCAAGTTGGCACTTACATAAAACCAGTATAAAGATTGAAACACATAAAAAAAAAAATGGGAGTGGTACCTGGGTGACTCCCTATTAGGCGCATATGTGTAAAGGCTGATTTATACTTCGAAACCAGGTCGTCTGCGTAGGTGTTGCAGTGAACAAAAAGATGTCCCCGCCCCCTCCGAAGACACTCTGCTCTGCTATCTCGCAAATTGTAGGTGACCGCAGACAGGAGGCCAGCTTGTTTTGTTTTTATGACCGTAATTGCGGAAAACAACTCGTGACGTTGGACCAGCTAGAAGAACACGGTGCGCGAGAACGCTGGAACCCCTTTTTCCACCTGGATCCCTGCTCTTTTTCGCCCTCATGTCCCTCCGTTGTTGGACAAACTCACCCCCACTTCCTCTCCGCCTCGGCCGTAGCTAGACCCACAGTGTATAGGGCAGACCACGCTCAAAATTGAGCATAAATCAAAAATGTCTGCATCAAGTTCACTGCGACACACTGCTGCAGGGAGTATAACCAGCCCTTACGTTGCCAATATTTTGATTTCCAAAAATGTTGAGACTTTCCTAGCATCGAGACAAATTAAGACAGGCTTCTAAGGGGTTAACTAACGTGCTTTAATATACCTAAATGGTACAAAAATAACTTCTGTAGTAAAACGAAATCTGTAACAAACAGTAACAAAATTACAATCACATGAATACAGTTAAATAATGTCCATGTGGGCTTTGAGATCTCCAGCACCTTTATTAGATGGAACATGCAAATTTCTTTGCATTTAATCTGTGAAGCTGCACTTTTGTTTTGCCATTTTCTGTCCAATGCTGGTTGCTCTGCTCCCTGTGTGTGGATGGGTGTCTTGCTAGACCCTCCCACAAGGTAGTTCCTCGACAATTAAGTTTGGCAACAAAGTACCGTAGTATTCTAAGCAAAGCGCCAGTCGATCTAAGCATATTTTTATGGTCCAATGAAAAACAGTGAAAACCAGACATTTTCATGAATTTACAATCACACCCGCATCACAGAATTTAGAAAGTGGACATTTGGTCACCCCACATATGTGTGGAAATATGTACCGGTAAAGATCTTTATGAAAATTAATGCAACATTCCTGAACAATCCCAGTTTATTGTAAGGGAACCTACAAACGGTTCCTTCATTTGCCTTCATAATTTATCCAAAAAGAAGAACAAAACATTTTTATTTGAACATTCATTTGTTACAACAAGGCTTTCTGGTAACAAATCTTATCCCATAAAAAAGCCTGTTTGTTCACTACTGTACTGTATACCAGGAAATATGAAATTATGACTGAAATATTGAAATTAATCTCTTATTTTTAAACAGATGATTTTAATGAAGGATGTTCTTATATTTAGAACAACATACTAAAGCAAATATTGGGATATTTGTACTTCATCTTTATTCAAGGCAAATTTTAATAAGAAAAATTGCCAAATGTATTTATTGAAAGGGGGCACTTATAAAGCTTGATACATTTTATATTCAAATAACAAGGTACTTTTTAACAATTATACTACAATATGATCAAATTTGCTTGGATAAACTATTACTGACTGTTACTACTACTAAAATATTGAGATTGCGACTTCAGCAATCCCTCAACCTGCTTCAGCATTTGCTCATATATTGGCCTACTCAAAGTAAACCAAACCCAAAACAAAAATTTGCTTGTCACATTCGGGGGCGTTTAAATTGATCTTCATCTTAATGTTTGAGGCCCTGCAGAGGTCAGTTTCTTTCTGCTGCCATACTTGGCCTTTGAGGTGCCAAAAGCACTTTGTCTACCTCATCGTCGTCTGTGTAATTATACGCCTCTAGGTTTGAACTTTGGGAAACATCCTCTGAGAAGAAATTTCTGTGCAGTGAGAACAGGAACTTCACCAATCAAGCAGACGAAAATAAACCATGATTAGAGGATAGTTGTGGGAGAAACATGGCACAATTTCCATAACAGCTTCCACATTTTCCATTCTGAATGAGAAAACTGTCATTATCCATTGTGTCGCCTCGGATAGACCTCTGGGACTGAATGAAAACCAGCAATCTGACATTCAGATTTAATTCATGGGGTGTCAGCGAGGAAGCTGGTGAGCAGAGATTCTGGTTCAGCTTGGAACTGATGAGACACTTTTGGAAACGTGGCACACTGAGGTTTAGACTCTTTCAATATATCATCAAAAATGCTATTGTCGGACAAAAACAAAATAACCAGAGAAAACAAAACAACGAAAAAAAACAACAAAGTGTTTGCACCGCTGGAAAAAAGATAGAAAAAGAGACATGGAATGCAATTAATTATTTAAATAACCTTAATGATAATAAACTATTGCTAGACCATCATATAATAAAAAATAAACCCAAGTAGAATTCAACTGAAAGAAGAATTAGTGGTTACTAACTACTGATCGTTCTAAAGCCAATTGCTAAAGTTTTGAGATCAACTTAAACCACAGTTTACAAATTCAACAAACACGAAACACTGGTAAATGTTTCTTGCCTCTAAGAGAGGTAATTTCGACCAGAACTACTCCAAGAGACACCATAATGATGATGCTTTTGAAGTTGTTCCCATCATACTAACAGTTTACCAGGTAAAGGCATAGATAAAATCAGTATATGTCTCGCCTTGTTGGGCCCACATGGTTTTAGACACAAGATATACAACTGATAACTAGTGTTGCACCAATAACAATACCAGTATCGGACGGGGCCCCGATACTGCCCTAAAATGGTGGTATCGGTAACGGTGAGTACCAACAAATAGGGCACCAATACCACCTTGAGAGCCATAAGTTTATCCAACTATTGTCACCCATTCCAGGTAGGCAATAAAAAGCTCTACTGGATTCACTTTGTATTAGGTTTTTTCCTGCTTCACAAAGGTAGGCAGCAGCTTGACAAAGCCATGATGGCAATTATTTTACATTACTATGGTATTGGTATCGGCCGATACTGCACAGCCAGGTATCGGGTTTCGGTATCGGGGCCTAAAAATGGGATCGGCGCAACACTACATACAACTAATAATAAATCAAGAATAGCTCAACGATGATGGTCTACTACTCGTAAACTTCTGGTACCTTTGTAAAGATAGGCCATAAAATAATATTTCTACTGTGGAATCACTATCACAGCTTTTTTATTTTTTCATATCTAAATATTTTGTATTTTAAGAAATAGATATTTTTTAACCCTTTATAAAGTGTTTTCAATTAAATTCTGTTTATTTCTATAGCGCCAATTCACAACACAAGTCATCTCAAGGCACTTTACAGTTCACCAGATCATACAGTCAAATTGATTCAAAGTTTTCTATCTAAGGAAAACCAGTTGATTGCATCGACTCATGGACTCAAACACAATCCCTCACACTAAACATGCTTGTAGCGACAGTGGAGAGGAAAAACTCCCTCCCATTTTTCAAAGCTAACAGTAAAAAAACAATGAAAGTTCATGAAAACCTTTGACACAACTCAGATGTGTCAAAAACATTTCTAGAACTTCAGCAAATTAGGATGAATCACTTAAAAAAAGGGTTTTTGGTGGACATTTTGCCAGATGAAGGTTATGGTTCTTAATTACTCATAAATTATACAGTAGACTTATATAACTGTACAATAACTGTGGTGTGCTTTGGGAACTTTGTTAGAATATGCCAATTTTTGGCAATATGTAGGGGTGTGGGGGTGGAGCTCAGGCCATACGTGTACCTTATTTTAATTTGCTAAATGTGGTGACCCTAGATACCTGCTATAAGGGGCAGAACAACATAGCGGTGTCCTGAAGCATTTTTCCAAAAGAGTCCTGTTTGATAGAGCTTTAATACAACATTAATATTTATTGACCTATTTGTAAAAAAAAAAAAAACAGAAACATTAATTAAACACTTAATTTGAAAAAAATTTTATTTTCCCTGTAAATGCAATACAGCGAAAACAATGTAAGTTGTTTAGCTTACACATGGACATGCATATGTTGTTTTATCCTTCAGTGGGTTCTGCGTTAATGATGTATGCTACGTCCTGTAGCGCTAGCTCCATGAAGCCAAAACAGCAATGACCAAAGTTAACCCATGTTCAATTACAACCTCGTTGCAATGTGGAAATCAGAAGATTATAAGGGAGTAACAAGCAGAGCGTATTCATGGATATACTACAAAGAACTCTGGTTTCTGGGCTGTTTATGGTTAGAATCAGGATCAAAACATTTTCTCAAATATATTTGAAGATAACTGTTGCAACAATTGAGGGGTGCTTGGCTCTTGGACACTTTCGAACAGTCTTTCATTTTCTCTGATTTGATTTTGATGTCATGTTAGCTGCTAATGGTGTTAGTAGATAACAATCCAATCACATTTGTTTGTTTCAACAGATAAAAACTTTGAGGTAGGGATACATTGCGGCATTGTCTAAATTTATCCCTGTCAAACTCAATAGAATTAAAAAGCAAATCTGATAATGTTAGCCTTCCTGTGTTTGCTCTGGAGGCTCCTGTACTATAAGACCTAACCAAATAATCAACCCAGCATGCAATAAGCAGGTGAAACAAATGGCAACCTTTCTAGCTTTTTAAGTATTATGATTATTTTTATGTATAAAAATTGGTAATTTGTTGTTTATAGCAGAATTTTTAGGACAAAATCGAGTCAAGGATCCCTTTAAAGGCTTTTGGTAAAGAAAATTGTAACATGGATGATCAACTTAAAGAAAAGGTTTAAAGTGGGCCTTGCAGCCCATAACTGGTACTGGGCCCCTCCATATTTGGTGGTTGTAACTTTGCAGTTAAGGCTTGTTTCCTGCCTAAGCGTATTCTACTGCCGTCTTTAACTAGTTAGACATTTGTGCCAGAAAGTTTTCCTTAAAATGTAAATGTTTGTGGCTCCTTTTTCTGAGCTCTTCCCTCCATAACCTAGATTAAGAGGTAAAGGAATAGAAAAATGTGTGTAAAATGTAGAGAGAAAATGTTATTTCATGAGCTCCTCTTTGATTATGAAAAAAACTGCACTGAAGTTTGGTTACAAAACCACAAATTTCATCACAACATGTGATTTTCCTGCTAAGAAACTGAATGAAAGCAAAAAAAAAGGGAAACCATTGACAAAGACACTATTTCTCAAATGTCTTATTGCCTTAAATGTGTACAAAACTACCAACGGTAGTTATTAGCTGTACACAAACCCCTAAAATCTCCAACACGCAGATACAGCAAGCCTCTGTTTGGCCCAGGTGATTTAATCTGACTTGACTCGGCTGTTAAATATTAACAAGAGCTGATGTGGCCCTTGGTGAGGAAAGGCGCGGATTCATGCAAGGCACTTTGCTGCCAAAGCTGCACTGCTGCATCATCATCCTAACACATAGATGCGTAACACGCACGCATGCACGCACCCAGTGGCAGGCAGCAGCTGAGACTCAGCAAGGCAGCTGGGACAGAAGTGGGGAACGAAGCGGAAGAAGAGGAGGGCAAGTAGATACAGTAAGGTGGGGAAATAAAACGAAGGGTCGGAGGATGAGCCAGTTGATGGATCTTGGCGTTGGTAGGTTCCGAAGCGTTCCCTTGCTGCAGCTTATAGCGGTGAGTGGTGATTCATATTTTTGAGATCCTTCCTTGTATATCTCAGTGTTATATGCCAAGAAAATAAAGTGGGAGAGCATATGTCAAGAAGCAGGTCTTAAAGTGGTATTTGTGATATTGTTCTGTGGAAATGAAATGAGGCAAGAGTTATGATCCATAAGTAAGCAACCGAACTTTGGTGTCTAGTGTGTTAAACTGAGATTTCATCTGCACTCGGGTTTATCGTTAACTTTCTTTAAAAAAATCTCACAGGATTTGAATTCCCATAACAGCCCAAAAAGAAGGTCTGTTTTTGTAAGGATGTCAAGATTTTGTTCATGTGACTAAACGTGACTATGCCTATCACCATGTTCCATATCTAGGTCACCTCAGCAGCTTCTAATTAGACATTCGAATAGACCTCGTTTCATGGTTCTGATGCTGTCCCAGACTGTCCGGACCAGGGGACCTATCTGTACATTGGACATGATGTTTTGCGACATATGATGTGGCGTGCATGGCAACAGTCAAATCTAAAAATAAAACAGCTATGTTTGATTGTGCTTTTCCAGCTGGTTGGTCCTTGATATTTGGTTTAACTTTTGTTTTCAAGCAGTAGGTTTCCTTTGACTTATGTGAGCGTCATTTCTGGGGATTTCTTGCCCCTACCACCACGTGGATGTAATTACACAGACAAATGTCTCTGCTGGGCTCTGAAACTCCATACATCCTTTATGTAATTACATTAACAGGAGCTGGATAGTGACTAATGGCTTGTGGAGGAGAAGGAGGGGCATGAAACACAGCATGCATGGTTGCATTTTTCCATCCTGTTTCATCCTCTCGCTCATCCCCAACCAACACTATTTGCAGTTTTTTTTTCCAATTAATTTTCAACTCTGAAAGACCTATAAGGTTTATGACCTTTATCCGCCCTTCTTAGCTGGGATCTACCGTGGCTTAATTGTTTGCCTTGTGGCATTGTCTACATTAACCATGCATTCAAACCTTTTATTGGCCATAAGAAAGGCCAAAGTACAAGTTTATTATATGGTATCTTAATGTGGATTTTCTCTGATTCACAAGGGATCAAAGTTATACAAACATGCTCAAACGTAAAAAGGAGACACCTAATCATTTATTAAGTGGTGCCAAAGGTCCAAGAATGGCTTAACTTTGGAAGGCTCAACTATATTGACCTTTGGTTAGTAATCATGAATACTTGAAGCTGTGGCAGCATTCAATGGCCTGTAATCTGTAGAATAGTACAGTCCACGGATCTTTGTAAAGATGTTTGAGAAGGTATTGTGAAGCTCTTTTTAATTACCCTCAGATCATAACATCAAACAGATATGCCGAAGTAAAAGTTGTTTAGATTTGTAACCACTCTATAGGAAGATGAATGCCTTTGGACATAATTTTAATAGTTAATAGTAAAGTTTCATCCACAACGACAAGATGATAGTTTGAAGATGACTCAATATGTGTCAAGATCAGTTTAATAAATCTGACCCACATGCAGAGAAACCACTCAGAACACGGGGAAAAGTTTAACAGGTTTATTTGATGTAATGTAAACAGAGGTTGGATCTGAAACTCAGTGAACTGGTGAACCGGAACTGGAAAGTCTGAAGGGGAGATCACGGAGACCGTAGGTAATTAGACTACGACTTGAATATTACTGGAGAGGGACTCACGTTTGAGGGGGCTATTGTCAGTCCTTCAATCCAGTCTGTGTGGGATTATCCAGAGAAAAGGGAACTCATTGGAGGACGACAGGTAGACATACGTTGGACCAAGAAGAGTAATGGAACGGACAGTCACTTGGATTTCCGATGGGGACTTGAAGGGATCGTGTGGAGGTTTTCCCCTGCTCAGTGTAATCTCAGTAATTCCTTCCAGGCAGAGAAGGTCCAGGTATCCAGTTTTCACAGGAAGGCTTCCTGCTGAAGAGCAAAGACAAAAAAAACACATAAGACTCAGAGAAACAAAGCTAGGTTAGACTCTGCTAATCTCAGCTTGGCTAGAGTACCCAAAACTGGAAAACACTCTGGCGTTGAGGTAGTGACAGCCCATTGCTCAAATACTCCTCCAGTAATCAACCAACGCAGGTGTGCAGGGAGAGCCCAACGAGAACAGGGCACCACCTGGTGGTGGAGAGAAAAGAAACACACTTGGCTATGTAATGGATGACATGTTGCATAAAAACACAGATACTCGACCCATCAAAGAGAAGCACCGTGACAATACGCTTGTGCCACATTACTCTTTACAATAGAGCTTAGTGTCCGTGAATGAAAAATATGAATATGGAATCAGCCACTGAGCTTTGGTTGCGCTGCAATGCCACATCAGTTTGGACTAAAAAGGAAGATGAGCGACTTGCCAGCTGTAGAGCATTAAGACTAATTATGGATTGTGGCGAGACGGCTGGAGGCAGAGACAGCAAAGAAAAGCAAGAAATCTTTAGAAAAATATTTCCCCTCTTTCTTTGTGAAGTCTAATTGCAGTTGTAGACTGATTGATGACTATAATCGGTTGTTTGCATAGAACAAAAGTGTTTTGATTTCATGCAACTCCAAAAAAAAGTTGTACGGAGACATTTAAAGTCAGCCATGCCTAACATGCTATTCTCAGCACTTGTGACAGGATAAGCATTTTTAGTTTTCTGTTACATTTCCTGAGAAAGGTATTATAATGATGGACAAATCCCCAAATATTAAAGCTGTTTGCAAAGATACTCTGAATGAATACACTATAAATAAGGAGAACAGGATGGGTTAAATAATTCCAAAGAGTTGTTCCTTTCCAAGAAATATTGATGGTGCTGTTCTTCGACCAGCTTAATATCTAATAGGGTATTTTCTAAGTGGGGACAGGGTATGAAAAACAAGTGACATACTATACATTGTTTTAAACCATTTACAGTATGTCTGAGTTATCCTATAGTGTTGTATTAGTATTACTTGATCATTACATTTACACTTGGTATTAGTGCTGCATTTGATCACAATAAACTGATTAGCAGGCAATAGTAATTGCCATTTTAATCTGGTACTGTACTGAATTGTGTCTCGTTGTATATATTAATTGGAAAAAATAAATAAACAGGAATTTAGGGGTTCCACAAGGGTCTATTCTGAGGCCAATTAATTTTAATCTTTGTTAATTCACTAGCTTGGATGTTAGAATGCTATAAAATCAACTGTATGCTGACGACAGACAACTTTATAATGTCTGCCACACTTCATGTATTGGCAAATCTCTGAATTTCTGAGGATAAATACTAATATTTTTGGCTGCTAAAATCCTTCAACAAGATTTAATTTCCTGTCACTTGTGCCCTGTTACTTACTTTAAAACCCTGTACTTTACATTAATGGCACTATATAAACAAACTTGCCTTGTGGCTTTGTTGAAAAAAGTATCATAGTTTTATCATCTAAAATTCTGATCGAAAGCAAAAGTAAAATTATCCACTTTATTGCTACATTTTTACCCAAAATAAAATCAATTACTAAAGACAAATGTTTGATGTATAAAAAAAAAAAAGGGTAATTTGACAGGCAGCATACATGCTTCTAATAAGCAACAATAACAGATATGGAAATGTAAATTAAACTAATTGAGTTTCTTTCTTTTAATTGTCACTTTTCATCATTTTCTGGTCACTGAATGGGGCAGGTGTCAGTTATTTCCTGTTTGTACCAAAGAGGTTTGCAGCAGACATACAGGAGCTCAGCGGTCTACATGGCTCACATTACAATATGCTAATGCACCCCCCCCCCCCCCCCCCCCCCCGCCCCTCCGAGCTGCAACCTGCACCACCCTCCTGCTGCTTCAAACCCAGACCCATGCACGCGCATACACACTTGCACTCACAGAAGCCCCCGGGACAGCCCCGGGAGGGCCATGAAAAGGAAGCCGAGATGATTAATTAACTCTGCCCTCGTTTTGATACGGCCTTATTGGCTTTCGACACCTCACGTTCGGCTCCGGAGCTTTGCATAGATTACCCTTCCACCATCACAACACACACACACACACCCACACACACACACACAGAAACAAGCTTCCAAAAATATTCAGGTCATCTTTGTAAATCATACTGATGTGAATGGGCTTTTTTTTTTGTAGGGATCATATTGTTCTTTCATAATGTCCGTTATATTCGTTCAGATACCTAAACAAATGTAATAGTTTTCACACCCTTAAAATACCTCCTGGTCTTTTATTCCTACAGCGGATCTACATTAAAACAAAATGAGGAACACTTCAGAATAGAAATAGATTTAAAAAATTTAATTTAACACAGTAGAGCATATATTACTGAAATTAGCAATGAGGCTTTTACGGATTGATAAGACATGCAACAGTCCAGCGTCCAAAAGACCCCCAATCTCTTGAATGCTCCATATTTTCAAACTAACTGAATTCACTTCCTGTCTTATGGTGAGTACTTTCTTAGTGATTCAGTAAAACAAAATCTATGTTTTTGCTACGAAGGGTCTTAGCTGTTAGCAAGTGTTTCCTATTTAAATGCAACCTAGTGAAAAAATGGATTGTATGCACTCAGAGGAACCATGTGTTTCAATTTCTCAACATAGATGCCCTAAGTGGACTCTATTCGAATGAACCTGGGTTGAAAACAAAAGACCAGAGACAACACAGAAAGATGTTGCATGATGTCACACCATGTTTTATCTAAAATGGTATATTTAGTTCTTTATACCAGTATTTTTCTCAGTTCTGTCTATCTGGTATTATAAATCATTGCTTAATGCTCCCATAAGCTGAAGTTCTTAAATGGCCTAGTTAAAATCTGTAGATTCATCTAAATAACCTGCTGTTGGAAGAAATTAAACCAGTTTAATACAACATAAAAAGCTTCATCTTAGTGGAATTAAAACAATTCTTTGAAAAAGTGAGACAAGATATGTCCAAAGACTCATTGTCATTGGTTTTTTAGTATTTAACGCTGTTTGTTGCTAAACAGTGTTCTCTTATTGTTGCAGGAGAGTCAATTAAGTACTTTTTTTTGATGGTCTGAAAGTATGCATTCAATTATCTGCACCTAAGGTGCCATCTGATGCAACTGCAAATAACACCTCCATCTGTGCCTTTGTTGTGGCGACGTCCGAGTCGCTTATTTTGGACTCCAGGTGCTCCAGCTGGTTCTGTTCGTCCTATCCTGCCCGGTTCTCTTTTCTATTCAAGCCTCAGTAGCAAAGCCAGACAATACAGCTGACAGCACTCCTGTATCCATCCTAGACCTTTCATCTGCTCCCTTTCTCTGCACACTGCACACCCGAGCGGCGGTGAGGTCTGTGTGCTTATGTTTCATCGTTCCCTTCCTCTCCCGGACAAAAGATCACCTGCCTGGGTGGCTGGGTGACGTGTCACATGGTGGGGAGCCCTGAGGGGAAAGCCTGCGGCTTCAATGTGCAACTCTGCAACCTCTGCATCATGGCAAGAGTGCTCGATTATCCCGCAGAATGAGTGCACGGTTCTGTCCTGGTGAAATCAAATCTGACACATTTTCTTTTTACAGAAACCAGCCAGTGGTTCTTTCCCCCCACAGGCTCTCCGTTGCAAACACAGCAACAGAACAGATCCACGCTAACAAAATAAAACAAACCTGAAAGAGATCTGTCCAACCTCAAACCGCCGAGTTACAATGAGCTGTTGTGTGCGGGGAACCCGGAGTTTTCTCCGATGTGGCTGGTGCCTTCTGTCAGAAGTGGTCGAGGTTGATGCTAGCCTTGTTGTTGCATTGTGGACAACCACCAAAAAAGAATCTGTACACGCTCACATTCCTTCCAGCATGCAGAGGGGAGACCTTGATTTACTATTTTGTGTTTCATCAGAATTGATTAGACAGGGATATTACTGTGATGTTGACCCCCAGTCATTCTCATTGCATTCCTAGTACAGGCAACAGCTCTGACTCCCTCTGCGGAGGATCAACTTTAGCTTTTAGGGTAAATATTTGGAACAGATAGATTCAATTTCATCTCACTTGAACAGTAACGGTACAGTTAGTCATCCGGATCTAATTCCAACAAGACTGTTTCCTTGTTCAGCCGGATTCTTTACACACAGGTTGAAACACCAGGAGAGTTTTTCCTTTTTTTTCAATTTTGTACTGTTTAATCATAGCAAACCTTCACTCTGTCCTTAGTTGTTACAGTGATTGTGCACAGAAATCTACTCTTGTCCCAAGGCGTAGTGTTCACTTCTGGCTCAAAGAGTCTTTTCAGAATAAATAAAACCAAACAGAATCATATATAAATATCCTGACTTTGCTGTAATGTCAAACAAATGGGCTGTCCACAAGAAAGGGGGTTATATTATTCAGTTTTCATTTCAACTTAATTTTATTTACAGTATATAGCACAAATTCAAAGCACATGTAATCTCAAGGCACTTTACAGAGACAATTCAATCAAATCATGTAGTTAGACTGGTAAAAAGTTTTTATCAAAGGAAAACCAGCTGATTGCATCCAGTCATTGACTTTACAGGATTCACTCCTCCTAGATGAGCATGTCGACAGTAGATATTTGCTTGTGTTGTTGGCTCTACAGCAATCCCTTCCACAGAGCAGGCATGCATTGACAGTGGCGGTAGAAAAATCCCCTTTAAACAGATAGAAACTTCCAGCAGAAACAGGCTCAGTGTGTGCGACCCTCTGACGAGGCCGACTAGGGGTTGAAGGAGACAAAAGTTACATAGAAGCACTGATCTATAAATACCTTCTATGTTAAAAAAGGTAAGAGTGAACAAATGTCACAGTTGGATCTGTCTTAACAAGAAACCGTTGAACAGATAACCTCTGAGCCAGTTTTTATAAAGGATGAAAATGTCAGGATTTGGTGTTGGATCGAGGACCCAAATGCAGAGGCAAGTAGGCAGAGGTGCATTTAGGTGGGTTTAATGAGGTTCACAGGAACTGAGGCAGGAATCAAAAATACAATAGAAATAACAAACGAACCAGAACCAAGGAGACATCAGGGGAAAACCAAACTCTAGGAGCCAGGGAGAGACGAGGTAAGCAGACAGACGTTTGACGAGGATCAAGCTAACAGGAACTGAAGAGGGAGGGCTTTCAAAGGGGACAGAGACAAAGAGAGGGCTAACGAGGGGATTGAAAACAGGTGAGGACATAGCAGAAAACAGAGCTAGGGAAAGAGGACACAAGATGGCAGCAGAGGACAACAAATGGAAAACCTGGAAGACAGGAACTAACAAACCAAGACTGTGACAGAAAAAGAGCACATACAGTTAGTCACAGTAAAAAGCTGTGTCCATAACTATGTTTAAGAGAGAAACATGACTAAGCAAGGAAAAACAGTCCCAACCTCCATCATTTATAACGGAAGTTGTTGATTACAGCCGCCTAGCCCATGCCTCCCTCTAGGATGATGTCACGGCTAAAAGTAACAAGACCAGATGAAGCTACTCCAGTGAGAAAAAGCAGAGAGAGCATAAAGTTAGAATTTGAACTAACAAATACTTCAGAAATTGACAATAGATATGATGAAAATGGATCCGTATGTCCTCCAGCAGTCTAAGCCTATAGCAGCATAACTATATACTTGCCTTAAAGTAGACAGGGTGTCTGCCTAACTAACTAACTAACTAACTAACTAACTAACTAACTAACTAACTAACTAACTAACTAACTAACCAAAAACTGATAGTTGGTTCCACAGGAGAGGATCTTGAAAACTAAAATGTTGCCTCCCATTCTACTTTAAAATTCTAGGAACCCTCAGAATGAGAGCAAGGTAGTCTGTTAGGGACAAAAGGAAAAATCAGATCTCTAATATAAGTCATAGCTTAGTCATTTCGAGCTTTATATGTGGGAGGAGGATTTTAATTTAATTTCTGTCTTAATTTAACAGGAAGCCAATGAAAAGAAGCTAAGATTGGAGAAATATTAACATGTTTCAATATTAACCTCATGAGTCTGAACAATAAATACAGAGCTGTAGTTAACAAAGGATAATGAATGATATGTATAATTGTGACATTGTTTATAAAAAATTTAATTATTCACCATCATGTAAGCCTCATAAATTAAATGGGTAGGACTTCGTCTAAACTGTGGAATTTCCATCTGACTGACTGGAGACCTGCTGTTCACTGATATAAACATAGTCAAAGTAAGACAAAGGTTATCAAATACAAACACCTCATTTAATCTCCTACCTGGCAGGGATTTAATTACCTATCTTGTGTAAAAACCAGTTAAATTCAGGTTGCTGCTTGGCGCCAGCATAAAGATTACTTTGACAAGGCATCAGGATATCATAGAAACCCTTTGTGTTTATGGTTTACGTAACTTGGACGGAACATAATAGACATATTGTGACGGTTGAACTAAAAGCCAGATTTCAGGTGAAAATCCTGGATGGAGGCCAGGATGAGCAGGTTTCAGAGATAAGATATGAATCAGTTGTTTTAAAACCTCTACCCTTATTATGGAAGATCTAAAGCAGTCGTTAGGCTCACGCTATTTCAGTTTGCTGCCAATTCGTTGTTGCCATTCGTGTTGAAAAAAAAAAATTCTCACTCATCACATATGATTAAATTAAGTCTTCTTATTCAGAAAATAAATATAACCTTCTACAACTGAGTCACCCTATAATATTTTTGCCTTTCTATGAATTGTTCATACAAACCAATTGGCATCCTATGAAAAATCCCAGGAACTTTCTACCACATGTTAGTTTAACACATAAAGGTACAAACATGTTTATTGCATGTGATTTGCCTGTTTTCACATTTGTAATCATCAAGCCATGATTTTTATATATGATTCCCACGTTTTTAAAAATGTGATAAACGTCTGTGAAATGTGAATCGTATTTCCTTAAAATGGGAATCAAGTGTGAAAACTGTATCACATTTGATTCACCTGTGACTAATGTTTCCACATGTAATTGTTTGCATGTTTGCGTGTGATTCACATTTAAGCACGTGTGTATCACATGAGAAAAACACGCTTTTAACAAGAATCTTTCGAAATCCAGACATATACATGTGCTTTTACATTTGAATTGTTACTATCACATGTGATACATGGGTTTGACGTGTGAGAGTATCATGAGAAATTCATAGAATTTTTAATTAAGGGAAATTATAAATCTAACTGAAAAACTGGTTGACATTTTAGAAGGTGTTGGTGTTTAATAAAAAAAAATCCTTATTCAATATTTGGAGTTTGGAAAATGCATACACAGAAAAAAAATGAAAGTGTTAATTTTTGCAGCTTTCCCCATTGTGGGTTAGAGTTCTGGTTCTCCTATGTTTTTCCTTTGGATGTTCAGTTTTGCTTTGCTCCTTGTTTTCTATTTTTTTATGGTTTAAGTTTTTATTTTGTTGTGTTCTCTTTTTTTTCTCAGTTTACTGTCTCAGTCTTGGTTCTGTTATGGTTTCTTTCGAGTGTTCAGTTTCGCTTTACACATGTTTTCTAGTTTTAGTGGTTTAATTTTTATCTTTGTTGTGTTCTCTGGTTAATTCTTAGTTACTGTTTCAGTCTTGGCTCTGTTATGATTTTCTTTTGAGTATTCAGTTTTACTTTGCTCCATGTTTAATAGTCTTAGTGGTTTAATTCTTATTTTGTTGTGTTTTCTAGTTATTTTCAGTTTTCTAGGTTTTTAATTGTTGCCCTCTGCTGCCCTCTTGTGTTCTCATTTTTCCCTAGCTCTTTTCCTCTCCTGCTCTATGCACACCTGCTCCCAGTCTGCTCATTAGCCCTCTCTTTGTTTCAGTCTCTGTTCTGTTTTTCTTTGCTGGGTCCTCGTCAAACTTCTTCCCACTCGTCTATCTGAGCCTTCTTACTTGTGATAGCGATCCCCCTGATGTCTCCATGGTTTCTTGTTCGTCTTGACTTGTTTTCTTGTTTTGATTTTTGGATTTTGGATTCCTGGTTTCCTGTTTGTTTTTGGACTTTGTTTTCATATTTGGATTTTTGGATTACCTGCCTTTGTTCTCAGTTAACCAATCATTAAATCCACAAGAAATTCACCTCTGCCTCCTTGCCTCTGCTTTTGGGTTAACTAACCATAACCAATCGTGACAATCTTAAATATGCAGTGTTAATTCAACAATTGTTTAGTCTGATCCAACTATGCAAAATTTATTTCCTCCAAAACATTTTTAATCTGCTGAGTTACGTTTAAACAGCTCTGTCAACTGTTGATTTTAAAATCAGTTTCTGCCAGAATTCCAATGTATCTGTGAACTCTTATCTCCTAAAATGCGTGCACTGAGGCAGCCGTGGACTTCAGAGTTGTGGTACAGAATGCAGAAATGTGTCCCACAACTGGAGGGAAACCAGTTAGAATAACCGTTTATTCTTCCTCTATATTGACTGATGATGGTGTTAAGAGTGAATTCCAGTTTATTTTAGACATACCTAAATTCAACTGTTATTAGTGTTGAATTCCAACTATTAACACTGTTGTTTCTACTCTGCCTTAGTGTTGATTGTTCAACGCTTTCAAAAGCGTAATTTAGACTCGATTTATTGAGAACCAACATAGTAACTTTAAAAATGTTGAATTTAACTCCTTAGGGGTTGAATAACACTTCTCAAGAGTTTACATAAAAAAATAGAATTGTATGAGACTGCACAATAAAAGATAAACACAAATGCTTTGTCTTTTGGATAGATATTAAAAGGGTATTACAAAGGGGACCAATCACTAAAAAGAAAACTTAACATTTGGTGCACATGTGAGAAATATACAATCACAAGTTCCAAATGTGATCAAAAGTTGAATTGAAAATATATAGGGAGTGTATACCATATCTTGCTTGTGTCGCTCAGCAGTTTTCCTGGATTGTCTTCACTGTCGCTTTATGGCAGACCGCAGGTTGGGGGTTTTATGAGGAAGGCCGAAGCCTCAGGTGAAATAGTCTGAATGAGCCAGTTGTGTCAACAGTTGACGATCGACCTTTGTGTGTGGCTGGACTGGTCTCCTGCAGGGGGGGGGCTTTGTGCTGTGGAGCCAGAGGGTCTATCGAACGGCAACCCAACATCCATCTGGCTCCAACAGCTGGGGAAGCCGATGGATTTCCATGCAGGAAATTACGCAGGACAAACAGGGCTCCCATGATTATTTCATTACCGTTATTTCTTTGGGATTATCGTCAATTTGAAGGAAATGGCTCTGATGTGATAATAGCCCAAACAAAGCAGTCTATATTAACCATTTGTTAAATATTGCAGAGCTTATTTTATTATTTGATTTTGGAGGCATTTCCTGACTTGATTTTCCTTCTCCTCTGTCATATTCAATGCTGAACAGAAGCACTCCAGAGGGGGATTTGAGTCTCAGTTTGAACCACATGAATTAGTGTATTATTGAGCTTTTTCCACCCGACCCACTTCTCTCACTGCTTGCCTGGCTTTACTCCAAGATTGAGGTTTATGTACAACGTGGAAAGGTCTCAGGATACATCTGAGTGGAAAATGGACCTGTTATGTGCAGGAGAAATTGCTGAAATGAGGCGACAGTGAAAGCTATCCAAGCACACCGATTATGAGTTTTGTTTTTGAAATAGGTCTGTGGCAATTTCCTCCATATAAACTGAGATGAAAGATCAACAATTTTCGATTGAAATATGTACCTTATTTCCTTCTTTTTTAAGTAGAGCAGGAAAAAAAGAACTGTAAGTTTAAAGTAGATTAAAGTAACTGAAACTGTGACAAATAAGGAGGATGGCGGAAGACACTGGCTCCACTGCATGACTGTATGCATAACTTTGTTTCAATCTTAAAAGTATCATCTTTCTAAATCAAACCCTGGTCTGATAAGACTAAGGTTGGGTCTGGCATAGAAGAAAAAATTAATATGTGGCAAACAATTTCTCCTTCCTCTGTGCCTTACCTTCCTACCTTCCTTTCTTTTTTCTCTCATTGCCCTTTTTTTGTGTCATTGTTTCCTTCCTTCTTGTGTCTTTCCTTTTATCCCTTCCTTGTAATCTTCTTCTTTATTTACATCTACCCTTCCCTCTATTCTATCCTAAACATATTTCCTTCCTGATGCACTTACTTTCTAGCCGGACGTAGTCCGACTCAATTCTAGTCAGAATATGAGTCTGATGCTGCTCCATAGAGCTGTGATTATGGGACGTGTTTTGAACGAACCAGGAAAAAAAATGCCTCTGCACTCAATTGGATAGACCTACAACCAATAAGAGTAACGGAGTGCGTGACGTATGTTAAGCGACGCAGAGTTGTTGTCAACAAAAATCAAAGCGTGCAGTTGCACGCCTAGAATAAGAAGATTAGCCTTGATCCCGTTTCTCTGTTCCTCTTTTAAAATTAATTTGCTGTTGATATCTTCTAGAACAGACCTAATAGCAGAATCTACACACCTCAACTCTCCAGCGGCAGACATTGTTGTTGTCACCCAAGCGCGCTTTGGTCACATGGTTGATTACGTTACTGTTGATCATCTGTCCATCATCGTATAAAGCCCGCCCTGATAATTTGATTGGCCCGCGATATATTGTGCTAGCATACTCGCGCTACTATTGAGCAATGCCAGACCGAACTTCCCGACCTCAAACGTTGTGGGCGCGACTAAGTTCGGAATGGCACCCAGGCTGCTTACTTTCTGTAGTCCTTTATTTTCTTATCTTCTCCTTTTTTCTTGTAATCTGTCCTTTCGTACATCCCTGTGGACTTTCCTTCAATGTCCTTTTTGTTCTTCCTTTCTTGTGCCTAATCATTTTGTGAAATCTTGTTAACTCCCCTATTCTCTCCTCTTCTCTTTTCCTTCCTTCCTTCCTTCCTTCCTTCCTTCCAAGTGATGGACTAGGGTTGCAACTAACTATTATTTTGCAAATCAATTAATCTGTCTATTATTTTTTTCAATCAATCGATTCATAATTGGTCAGTCAAATATTCTTTAAAGATGACTTTTTACAAAATTAAACCAGGTGAAACTCAAAGATTTCCACATGAGTTCTAGATACAGCTTATTGACAGACAATATTTTTTATCTTGAATTCAATTATTACATTTTGATATAATTACTTCTCTTAATGGGTTGCTCTGTCAGCTAAAGACATATTTCTTTCTACTCAAGGTAACGATAAATCCATTTCTAAATTAGATGAAGATTGTTTCAGTAATCGATTTATCACGATTAATTGTTTCAGGCTAATCTGGACATTGATAAGAGGAATGATGCCTTAGTTTGCCCAGGCTAGGAAAATGTATCAGATCATCAACAAATTTCAATGCTATCACAATCGGAGAGCATTAGCAACAGCTGTGGCTGTCATTAGAGGAAAAGAAAGTTCTAGAAAGTTTAATAAGCATATAAAAATCTCAACATATTTTTCTTTGATAAATTATCCCACTTATTATAGTAAAAGTGGACTTTTTACAAGGCCTGGGGTGCCATATTGTCTATAGTGCTTTACATCCAGCATGGTCAACAAAGTCCATGACCTAAAAGGGGAACAAAGCTGAAAGCTCCAGCATGGTCTGTATAATGCCATGGTAAACAGCTCATGCTGAAGGTAATTCTTTCATATAGAGGCAGAGTTATTGTAAGGCTTCCTCACTTTGGTCCGGCTTCGATGGAGGAATGCCTTCCAGAGGGTTCAGGGAAAGCTGGGGAGGGGAGGGTTTCCCCAGATAAAGACTGGTAGCTGAGCAAACATAGGATGACGATTGAACAGAGCTGTTATTGTAAGAGCAAATGGTCAACCCGTGCAAAGGAAACCTGCGTTCAGTTTTTTCCCACAGCAGCGGAACTATTGTTTTCCGATCAGACAGCGACGTTATAACGCAAACAAATCACTGCCCGAGTCAGGTTCCTGTTTGGAGTGACTGTTATTGTAGCCATAAAGCTTTAATTTATTTATCAGCTGGACCTTTGACGCCTCTTTTCCAGGAGGCCCCCTGAACCTCTCTCAAAAGGAGGAATCTGATGCGTTTTTAGCCGAGCGTTGGGGCGCTGTCGATGTCACCTCCTCTAATTAGAACCAGCGCTGATGTCAGAGTCTTCCCCAGATCACATCTGGATGAAATAAAAACAAGCATGGCTGCTAAAAATAAGATGATAACAAGGATTTATTGCCTCTAACTGTATAAAAACAGACTCAGATTCATGTTGAAATTCCTTCCGACCTCTATGAGCTCCGAAGAGCTGCCAGAAGAAGGCTGCCATAATACCTCTTAAAACTCAGTGATGGAGCGATTTTAATATTTAATAGCTCTGAATTATTGGACTCTCAGTCCTCTTTCAGATCACTTGACAGAGTGCCGTGAGCCGATGAGCTGAGAGGTCTTTGTTCGCATTAACCCATAAAATTGATGCAGCAGTGCTGAGATGATCTCTTCAAGGCGAAATTCATGCGCCGACATGGAAATGTAAGAAAGAAAGATGCTCAGGGAGTGTTTGCTTTATGGCTCTCTGTTTAGCAAAAAAAGAATGTTTCATCCAAGCAGCAGACTGGGCTAAAGTCACTAGTGATTGCTTTCAAGTAGCTTTGTATTATATCGGCTGGTGAAATGGCAAAGAACTGATTGAAACTGAACCTAACTGATGCGTACGACTATGGAAACCAAATTAGTTTATGGTCTTGAAATAGTTTTATATCTAATGTATTGATTTGATGCAGTTATGGATTACCTGGTGATGCAGGAAGTTACTTCACCTTTTTTGGAGTTTTATTTTTTCATCCACTCCTAGATGGTATGGAGTGAATTTTGTTTCATTACTGTTGCTAGCACAGCACAGATTTGGTAAATGGAAATCTGACAAAATGCGATCTGAAATGAAATTTCAAAGACTACTTTTTAAGAGCAAGTTTTCCTAAATTTCAATTCCTTTAATATCTTTTTTTCCGATAGTTTTTTCCATTTGTGCAGGGTTTGCGTTTTCTTTTATATTTAAAATGTTAAGTTTTTGCACACCCAATCACTGACACTCTGGAGGGAGAAACACAGGTAAGTGTCCACAATCATCTGACGTGAGATGATTATCCATGCGAGTCACTTACCTGGTTAAACAGTTCAGGCCATCCTTTCCGAGGAAGGGAGGATCCAGCCAAAGGACTGCCAAACGAGCTGAGTTGCAGAGCCGCCCAGAGTATCCCCGATGCAGCAGCCTCAGTGAGCAGGCAGGAATCCGATCCAGGTCAGGCATACAGATCAAACAGGAACAGTTCTGGAATCCAGGAGTCCATAGCCCTGTCAGGGGTTGTGATCCACACAGGAACAGCCAGATCCCGGGTTCCAGGGGTCCACAGAGCGTAATGGCATGTTCAATGAGTCGAGCAACGAGCTCAGTGAGAAGAGCACAGATGCAAACAGGCCAGTTCAGTGATTGAGGGAGATAGACAAGGCATGGTACCAAGATAACTGCAAAACTTTAAACTGGTCTCCACCTTGGAGCCAGGCTTACGGGACTTTAAACTGTACTCCACCCAGGAGCCAAGACACGATAAGGAGACCTCTGGGGACATGTATATGAACCTTGGAATAACAACAACCTAAAGAAACAAACTTACAAACATGATCTGGCCCTGATAGCTGAGCTGAGCAAATATAAAGCAGATCCAGCAAATGGATGAGATTAGTGATAATTAGAAACCGGGCAGTTAGGCAGGTGAGTGAAATGAACAATTATGGTCAGCTATCAGGGCAGATCATTCTCAGTCTTTACCAATACAAATGTTTCGAATAACCATGCAGAACAATAGAAAGGAAAAATCCTTTAACAGTACATAATAAAATCAATTCATAAAACAATCTGAAAAAGCAAAATAAGAAAAAAAAAGATATTACATTATGAAAAATGATTTGAAAAAAATCAATTTGAAAAAATAAAATGTAAAAAATTTGAAAAATGAAATTTTGGGGGAAAAAATCAACTTACGATGTTTTTCAAAGTTTTGCTTCTGGATAGTATTTTTTCATATGTCATTTTGAAAATGTTTTATTAGCTTGTAACATTAATGGAGCAAAATTCTCTATAGAATATTTGAATGGGTATATTTATACATAAATGGACTAATGGAGCTGTAGATGGATGAATCAATAATTGTCAGGAGGATAGACCGTCAGTTAGATGTATACAAGCAAGGTAAGGATGGGCAGATGGACGGATTCAGCGGATGGATGAATTTAAAAGACAAACCAATCAACAGATATAGGAACGGAGCAGTGGATCGCTGAAGGAATAAATTGATGGATGACTGTGCACAAATTCATACTGGTTCTAAATTCCTTTTCCTGGAACTAACAGTTTCAGTTGTACTGTTAGCGGTAGGATTAAATAAATGCATTATATCTGGTTGTATTCAACATCTCTTGCTCTAAATAAAACTCCTAAAACTATGCTAAGCAGGCAGGAGGGTTTCCAACAAATGACTTGTTCTATATGCTCTGGTGAGCATTCAAGAAGACATTTTTCAACATTTATTATTTATCAGTCTATTCGCTGATGAAACTCTCATTTACATAAATGCCTGAAGCAAATGGTTTGCCTAGATTTGCACCACTCACGCCATGGTGGTCCTCGTTGGTCACCTCCAACTGGTTGCTTTTTAGGGAAAAGGATGCATTACTTATTGCCCCCCCCCTCACCCACACAATCTGGGTCAGATTCAAATAGGCAACCTTTTCGCCAGCAGTCTATTACATTAACCAGCTGCTGCTTATGCCCCTGCAACCTCTCTGAAAAATAACTCCTGACCATAACAATATTCATAACGGTGTGTCTTGAATCAGAGGTCAAAGGTCACTGAAACCTATCTCTTTCAATATATGCCATCAGTCCTTCTTCTGTAGAATTTCCATAAGAACCTGTCGGACTGTATCCTGGCTCAGCTTCACCGCCGGTTGAGCCTGGAAATAAGATTCTGATAAGCGTGAGTGGCACAGGTGGGTGTGCTGTTGACAGGAACAGCAACAAGAAGCCACATCTCATCACATTACCCATTCATTTTTTTTTTTTTTCTCCCTCTGGGACCATCTCAGGCTGCGGCGAAAAAAATCATAAACTGACATTAACGCTTCTTCTGGTAGGAATGCAAGCTCTTGCCTCAACATCTGCCCGGCACCTGGTTTGGCTGACTCCGAGCAGACAGGCCCCGCCAATAAATCACCGCCTGGATTAAACTGAGATAAAGCCGAGACCTGAAGCGAATGCAATGTGAACTGTCAGGGAATTTGACAAAGAATCCTTGGCAGAGAAATATCTTTGGAAAGAAACACCTGCTTGGAGGTCACGAGAATGAAGACACATTAGGGGTGTTTTCAGGGTTTGATTAAGATTTGCTGGTTGAACTTTAGATGAATCTTTAGTCGGTAACTTCTTGATTGCAAGATGAAACACACAAAAACAGGAAATGGAGATGAAATGTATAAAACTTTATTCAGTCAGAAGTTTACATGCATTTAATTTGAATCAGAATTGCTTTTTAGCAATCCTACTTGCAAAAGTTTGTCAGTAATTCGGATCAACGCGATTATGGAGGATATTTGGAGGAGCCAGGCAAGCCAAAATCTGGATGTTGCTTCAATTTTTCTCATGAAGTTCTTTCCTCATTACATCCTTCATCTTGTGAAACGCATCAGTCCCTCCAGCAGTAAAACAGTAACCTATTATGCTACCGCCAACGTGCTTCACATCTGCGATAAGTTACCAGGGCTGTGAATGGTAAGAATTTGCCGATAAGATACGAATCCAAATACATGATTCAAATAGGATGTGTTTTGGGCATCAAAAACGCTTAAACGCCGAAATTTGGATGCTGGTTCAAACGCTGCAGAAGTTTTTTTGACGCTTCAACGCTCTGGACGCTCTGTTCTGCTATAAGCTGGAGAGCAACTTGGCTTTATTTACTTTGATGAGTATAAAAAATAGTTTAAAGAGGTTTTTAAGCCAGAATGTCTACCTACATCAGTCAGTGCTGCCAGGATTGTGATCCTACTAAAATATGCATTTCTTGTTCAGAGTGACAGACAACTCCTCAGTAAGGAAAGGAGCTATTGGCTGTGCTAGAAGTCGCTAAATGACACCATCCCCTAATTTGCATAATCTGCCACAGGAAGTGATGTGCATGTAGTTTTAGGAGTAAAAACACTATATAATAGTGTTTTTACTCACTTTTCTAAACAATATATAGAGCTACTTTTTTCTGTCCATTAATGTTTATTTATTTATTTTTTATTTTATTTTTTAATTTATATATTTTAATTATTGTGATCAATTTGCGCCGTCAATCCCGGCGCATACGCGCTTCATTTGCAGTCGGGACGCTGAGGGTAAACATCCTGCGGCTCCGACTGCAGCGCTGAGAGGCGCCCCACGGCAGCAGCTGCCGCTGGAGGACAAGACTAGGTACGATACATGCTTTCACGTAAGAGTCTCCAAAAGCCGCCAGTGACACCGTAAAAAGTCGCCAGATTTGTCGCTAGTTGCTTTTTTGAAAAATAGTCGCTGGAGGGGTCTGAAAAGTCGCTAAATATAGCGACAAAGTTGGTGAGTTGGCAACAATGGTGACAGAACTCCAGCATATGGTCTGCAAGCGGCGCTGGAAATCCCCACTAAAAGCTCTCTGCTGTTGGGGATTTCCTTCTGTCGTTCGTAGCGGCTGGAAGTGAATATAAAGAGTTTTTAAGGTTTATGGTAAAAACTGCAAGTATCACAGTAAACAATTGAATATTTTTCATCGGCAGGTTTCAAAATTTCTAGTTAATTTGGGTATTTATGAACTGTTTCACTGTAGTTCATAAAAAATGTTTTAGTGCATGTTTTGGGACGACAGTGGCATTGGATGTAGGAGTTTGCCCTGAAATCGAAGGGTTGATGGTTCAAGCCCCGACTTCGACTTTCAGTGTCGTCGTGTCCTTGGGCAAGACACTTCACCTGCATTGTCTACTGATGGTGGTCAGAGGGCCCGGTGGCGCCAGTGTACGGCAGCCCCGCTTCTGTCAGTGAGCCCCAGGGCAGCTGTGGCTACAATGTAGCTTACCACTATCAGTGTGTGAGTGTGTGCGTGAATGAGTGAATAAATGTAGTGTAAAGCGCTTTGGTCAAGTGTCCTGACTTGAAAAAATGCGCTATATACCGTAAGTACATGCCATTTACCAATAATGATCATTTTGACAGGTTCTGTGTGAACGCACCATAAGAGTGATGTAAAAGTAAGAAAAGGAAATATTTTTTACATTTAATATCCATGGGGACAGATTTTGAATTAATACAAATATCATATTTACAGAATCTGTTTTTTTCGACACTCCTAGTTTTCAGGTTTGCAAATTTTACAATTTTAGGTGATTTCTTAAAATAAACGACTGCAGTTTAAATACTTTTTAAGGTATACATATTTAGTAGGAAAAAAAGGTTATTTTTCTACTTTCGTTATTCTGCCATCTTGTAAATAGAAATAGTTTGCTATTCCAAGCTGTATGAACAGGAAAGGTTTCAGTTTGATGTAATTTCACACAGTGGGAGACAGTATGTTGTGTGTTTTGTTTTTTATATACCGTGGATGTAAATATTTGGTTTTAAATGTAATTGAGAACAGATCTTCCTGTGGATGTCGGCTCACTGTATACTTTGTCTAATTTCCCATGAATGGAAACAGTGGCACCAACAGAAGCATGGAGCTTCCAACATCTGTTTAGAATCAACTCTTTGCACTTCCCCCCCTTACACCTTTCCAGGACTCCCCTCAAAACTTTACCTATGTCTTTTGCACTAAAATCCTTATATTTCCCCATTCTGTGCTTAGCTTTTCTTTTTTTTTCTTTTTTTTACTTGTGACCAACTGATGCAGGTTTACAGTTTTAATTGATTATTTAGGTGTCTCTTGAGAGTCTGGCTGTATTGAGAAAGAAAAAGTGGTTCTGTTCAAGATATTTTTTCCAATAGTTTAATTTCATAAAGTCCTTTAATGTATTTCTTTCTTTCTTTCTTTCTTTCTTTCTTTCTTTCTTTCTTTCTTTCTTTCTTTCTTTCTTTCTTTCTTTCTTTCTTTCTTTCTTTCTTTCTTTCTTTCTTTCTTTCTTTCTTTCTTTCTTTCTTCCTTCCTTCCTTCCTTCCTTCCTTCCTTCCTTCCTTCCTTTAAGCTACACAATCTGGGAAATATCGATTGTTCTTTTCTATAGACAGTAAAAAAAATTAAATTTACCGTCATACTGGTAATAAAAAAAAAGTACAATAACATAACCTCCAAGTTGTTAATTTCAATGCTTTTTTTCGTAGAATATCAACACATAGTACCTCTGTTGCATTTGTCTGTCTGATCCTCTCTGCTGCCATGAATTTCTCCGTCTCTCCCTGTTTTTTTTCTATTTTTTTTCCTCTCTCCCTGTGGGCTGTCAGTTCCAGGCTTCCTTTTTTATTCCTGTCATCGCCACATCCCCCCCCCCAACCCCCCCCGCCCCGACTACACCTGGCTGAATATTAGCCCCCTGATCATAATAAAACCCAGCAACCCTTAGGCCTGTAAAATATAGACACTGTGTCAAAACAGGCCTGCTCCCTCCTGCTTGCTATTCCTAGTTTCCTAGATTTCCATCTCTTCTGTCATCAGATCTAATCCTGCCTTTGCCTTTTTTCCTAAGGAGAGTCTAATTGGTCATAGCAGATGAATATTAAAGGGGCTTGGAAAGAGATTAGGATTAAAATCCTGAAATATTTACTTTTTATTGTTTAGTTGTGATCTTGATTGTCCCGTTGGTAAAGGCAGTGACTTTGCTTGTTTTATGAAAAAAAAGCCCTCAGATCCCAGCTTGTCATGCTGCCCCGGGTTCATCCACGCTGTGCGGAAATGATCAAATAACGATGCCAGCTCCAATGTAATCTATTCCTCTGCCAGTTTTTCCTGTGTGAGATCCCGTCCTCTAAAGAAACAGCTTTTCCACTGTTCCCAATAGGAATGAATGGCCCGCTCTGTCAAATCCAAACCTTAAATCTTAATGTTTGGAAAGATAATCCGAAGGGATTTGGATTCCTGTCGTTGGTGAGGTGTTGATGTTTGGGCTGGGCTGCGCCATAGGTGCTTTCTGGACGAGGGGACATCAGATAACCCCGAACTGCTGAAACTCACCCTGAATGATGAACAGGGTACCTTTTGTATCTCTGGTAATCCGTAGAGGCTGAATGCACCTCAGTTTTAGCCAGGTAGGTAGGCAGATGAAGAATATCCCGCTCACTGGAGGCATTTGTTACATGAATGTCATGGACTCAATGAGGCCACTGTGTGCCATTACAGTGTAGATCTCAGCTTCTGTTCAAAATCATTTGGAACCACTGTTCTTTTGTCATGATCATTAATGAAGAACTTCCATTTCAATCTTTTATTTTTTCTGTTTTTATTCTGAAAAATGCGCCTTCTTGCTTAATGGTGAATAAATGTCTTTACCAAGGTCTTTACTAACTTTCCTCCACTTAAACCAGACTTGCCTGTGATATTTCTCCTCTCTGCTTCCCCCCCCCCCCCCCCCATTTCTCTTCCTTTTTCTCAACTTTTGTGCTGCTCTCCGTTTTGTCCTTGTCTTTTTCCTTTCTCTTCGGTCCCTTTTACTCACATTCTTCCCCTTTTCAGTTCCTATCCCTTTTCTCGTCGTCTCCTTCCCATTGTTTTTTTTGTTGTCAGTTTTTGTTGTGGCTGTTGTATTTTCTCCCACTTCTCCCACTTAAACAAATGGGTTTAATCATAAACAATTAAGGTGCACAAATAAGTAACTACTTTATTAACCATGCATTCTGAAGAGTTTTATGGGGCCCTCAGGAGGTTTGGGCCCCTGGGCAACTACCTAGTTTTATTGAATGGTAGCTCCACTTCTGGTCCTGATTCATGGTTCCTCTGGCTTTTAATGTTGGTCTCTGGACTTTTCCATCATTGTCAGTCCATGAAAAATCTCTTAAACCAGGGTTCTAAACTTGGGGCTCTTTGGACCCTCCACCATGGCTCTAAATAGTGACTAAAAATGACAAAGAGCAAGCTAATGGTTTTGAATATATTATAAAACATATCAGTTTTAGAAGCTTCACTAGCTTTTGTTGAAATCTGTATTTGAATTAGATTTTTTAACAGGATTACAATAAAAGTAAAAGAAATAGGAACTACAATGCAGACTTTAACTGGAAGCAACCAGACTTTTTAATATATACACACTGCAGACAAATGTCTCCAAATCAATCATTTTTTGTTCCCTTAGGTGATTCAGCTGGGATTCTTTCATAACTCTGTGAACAGACCAAGTCACAGTTAATCTGGCTTCAAAATCTGATCTGTACCACTTTTGTATGTGGTCTTAAAGTTGATACACATCGGATCTTTTGGAAACCCATTGCGGTCAGTCATTGAATTCTGACATCTCTTGTTATTGGTTTTATGCGCAAGCGGGTCACTTCATGGACACAGTTTGAGACGGTCATGTAAACAGCCACACACAAAAAAATCGGATTTGACAAAAAAATCGGAGTTGAGCATAAAGGCCTGCAGTGTGAACGTACCCTTCAGTTCTGTTGACTTACACTAGACTAATATTTAATTGGAGCGGTGATGTTTTAACCAACATCAAAAGACCCACCCATTGTTCTCCTTGATTGGTGAAGTCTTTTGTTGTGTATAGGTAATGTGTTTGGCCATTTGAATCATGTGTTTGTGTAATGTCAACTGGCCAAACACATAACCAATACACAACAAAACAATCACATCATGACATTTTAGCTTTATCAATTTGGCTTTACAATGAAATATGTAAATAAAATGTATGTTGCAAACAAGCATTTAGGAGTACTTATAAATTATATGTTTTTAGGGCTTGTAGGATCCAGCTGCAGTTGCATTTGGTGATAGCTTCAAGTTTAACTTCTAGCATGAAGTAAGAGGCGGAACAATGCTCTCCTACTCTTGTTCCATATTGTCTACCAGTTGCTTAATGCAAATGCTAACCATATGATGATGTTGTACTGTTTGCTAAAAATGGCATATCTAATGCTAACGTTTAGCTATCATTAGCAAACATTTAACCTACTTAAAAAGAAGCAACCTCTATGTAGCTTTTGTAGCCCCTTGGTTCTTTAAGCCAATGCTTAAAGAAGAAGCCTTTTCTAGGTCTATACAGACTAGGTGCCGGTGTAGGTACCAGATCTGCTCTGGGTCCTGCTCATGCCAATGACGTTGCGCTACATGATTGGCTAAACGTTGCCACATAAACCATTATGGTTGCCCAGACAACAATAATAACATTGCGCAGCATCAGTGTGCCGAGTCGGGAGCATCTATAGTGTTAGCGTGTCTAATGACCGATGAGGTTTTACCTGTTCGATAAAAAAACTGAAAAAAATCTGCTTATGGTTAACAAAGTGAATGCAAGACCATGATATAAAGGGGGAGAGCTGGGTAGCACTTTAGCTAGCTGTGCTCAGTAGCTAACAGGTTAGCCTCTTTTAGCTCGATCAGTTAGCCACATTAAGCTACAATACTTTTAACTTTGTGTCAACAACAACCGTTCGTTTTCTACAAGTAAAATAACAGTTTTATTTGTCTACAACCTCTACGAAAGTCATGACATCCTTGAGATGTTCCATTTGTCCGTCCTGTCCTCAGATCTTAATTGAAAGAATAAAAATAAGCTGAGACTTTTTCTTGTCATCTTGTTAAATGGCAGAGCTCAATCTTAGAATGCAGTACTTTCTTTCAAGACTTAGAATGATTGTTTTCTACTTTCGGCTACTTTAGATCGTCAATGAAATGCAAAATAAGAGCAAATAAAGGTAATATGTTGAGACTCCAAAAGAGATGTGATTCTTTAGAAACTGTTGTAATACAGTTTGTCCAAGTGGAGTTGCCATATATTGACGTCATAAGAAGGGGCGGGGCCCCGAGGAGATCTGGTACCTACATTGGCATTACCTGAGTTACCTCTAAAGAGACTTCCACCTATTCTTGTTGGCGTAAGCAGAAGGAAATATATTTCGGAGCTGTCAACAGTTTTAAAACCATTCTTCTTCTTCTTTTCTTTTTTTTTTTTTAGTTAAATTAATACTTTTTTTCTGAACCACTCTAGACATTCTGTAGATAATAGAAAAAGTTGTAGCAATGACCTCTAGGGCTAGTATGGAAAAGAAAAAACCTTTTTCCATTGTTCCAGCTGTTCTGCAATCCTGCAAATAGTACTAGTGTTTGGGTCTACTTCATATAAAGTAGATTTTTGCTCAGTTCTATGAATAGAGACATTGTTTGACCTTTCTGTTGTATTTCTAATTTCTAATTGGTACTCATGCACCAGTGAAAGGTTATACCCTGATTCTATAGTGAGGATTAGGCAAGAAAATCTTCTTTTATGAACACAATGGAACACAAAACCAATGTTGGTACTGAATGTTAATTATGAGCTTTTTTCTAATAACAGTATAAATCCCTGTGATTTTTCAAATGAGAACAGAGACAAAGGTAAAGAAAGATAAAACAGATCAGTCAAGTTCTTATATATATGCTTTAATATGCAGGAACTGATACAAGTGCTTGATAAAACAGTTTAGTTTCTTTTCTCACCCCAAATGAAAAATGGTACACTTTTTGTTTTCCCAAGTGGCAGCCGTGTGCACTGATAAGCTCCACAGCTAACCTGGGGGTGGGGATACTATGATGCTACCAGGATATGAGAGCCAGATCGCTGAGCTGATATGGCCAAAGCAGATCGTTGAGGATGTGAGTAAAGACCTGCGAGTGAAGAATGACCAGCAGAGTCTCAGAACATGCTGATAAGACTAATGAATTTAACCAAGGCTGATTGATATGTCTTGATATGAACATAGGCAAAAGATGATTAGTCAGGCTGATTAGTTCATGGCCTCCATAAAATAGGATCACTGTCGTGAATTACATCAGCGCATGTTTTTTTATTATCGCAGCTGATTAAATTTGCCATGTTTGCTTCTCATTGGAGTCTTGGATGACAGCAGCTGTGCCCTTGGCAGAAAACCAAAACTAACAATGACACATCTGCCACACCTTTAAAAAGTCACTATCCCATGTACTGTTTTCAAGTAGGTCATAAAAATACACCCTGAGAGAAATCGTACAGTCCTATTGCCGTAACCTTTGACTCGCAGAGGCTCGTGTGGGATCTTTGCCTTCTGTCAAACCTGGAGCTCTTGGTTTTCAATTATACAGTCCAAGAGGTCACACAGCCATGTCATCAGTCTCTCAAAAAGCTCATGGGAAGAAAAGATACGCTGGGGAAGGGGGAGTAGGGGTAGGGTGGGGTTCAAGGTCCTGACCTTGTCTTTAGATGCAGTTATATTCCCAGGAGCTGTGGAGCTCAGTAAGGTGTCTTATCAGTTAATGCCTGGTTGGGTCTGATCTGTAGACACATCAAGGTGGTGGAGGGAGCTCATCACGACTTAAAGAGGCACAGTCTGTCCTCTGCAGTAAGGAGGTTTCTGCTTTATCACAAAGCCTTAAAGTTTTAGCCTCTTTCTTGTCAGCTCTATATCCAAACCAGACTGTCAGCTCAAATCCTTAAGAAATGTGTTGGATTCATAAATGGAGAACACATCTGATGTTTTATTTCTTAGAAATATGGATCATCAATCTTAAATGGATTTAGTTCAATCAATCTGTGTGTTTGTGTCTGTCTTTATTTCCTCTTTGCTGCATTTTAATGCCAAAGCTTCATTTTGGTCTGCTCATATTTCATAATTCATGAAAGGAGCAGAAGCAGTTGGAGAGACTTGGAAACCCCAATCGTGACAGAATGCAGGGAGGCGGTAGCCAAAGAGCCCCGCCTTATCAAAGATACACACAAGTAAACAATGTCTGGTAAACATTACTGAGAATCCTTTTCAAACACATTGTCAGGTTGGAACATGTTCAGCCACTCATTTCAAAACATCTAAATTTTTGATTTGCTAAAACCTTAAGGGGAATCTATCCTCTCGGTATCCTTATACCTCAATTCTTAGTGTCATCTTGTGCCTGTTAACGATATGTTCCCATCATATGCAAATTTCCTGCCTGGAGTGAAGAATTTATATGTTATCCTTATACAGAGGGTTGCTCTGGAGCACTGCAAGGCAGAGAGAGTTGCAATTCTTGCAAGGCACAGGCCCTTTTTTGATTAATACAGCAAATCAAGAGCATGAAATTAGTAAGAGTTGAAAAACTGAACTTTTTGTCATTTTACTGTATGTTACTAAATGTGAGATGTGGCTGTGATGTAAGGTGAAGCAGGGCAGAAGAGAGAACCAAAATGTAAGATAAAGAAAATAATGTAGATGTCCTGCTTCCAATCCTGACAGACCGCTGCCTGTCAGTCAGAAAGTCTAGTAGCCAGACACAGATGGAGTGGAGACAATTTAGTAAGTAGCCTTTATTACTCAATAAACTAAAGCCTATTATGGGAAAATATTAGTATTCGGTGGAGTAGTGGTCAAAGAAAATTCTCACCAAGGTCAGACTGTCCAATGGTCAGAGAAAATTGCCGATCTCTGAACACCTTCTTAAAGAGGTTTAAAGTCCTTCAATGTCGCTTTTTCTTTGGACATTTCCAAGAACAGTGGTAGAGAACTATGGATTTGGACTTGATTTGCATCTTCAGGACATAGACAACATATGGATGATGCAGTTAACAATGGACCTTATTTATATACCAAAAAGTTTAGATTAAACATAAGGCCAATTTTTTTAGACCTGATGAAAACTAGACTATGCACAGTTGAGTTGTAGTGCATCTTGAAACTTGCTTCCAACCTATTCATTTGATGACAACATTAGTACTCTTGGTAAAAAAAAATACTGCCGTACTTATGTAAGAGAACCAGTTCAGAGAAATATGCCTTCCATAAAGCCTTAGGTCAGTGGATTTAGCTCATTCTGTTCTGAGCACGGGTACCTGGTCCTCAAGGGAGTGGTGTGCCTTTCACTCGAGTCATAAAGCCGTCAGAAATAATGCCCTGTTGAAGATATAACATGTGGCATTACATACATCTAGACTTGCTTTAAACCTCCACCTTTAAATGCCTCCCTGTTTTCACATGACAACGGGTGTGCAGCGTTCCCCACATTCCTCCATGTGTGCTGAGGATTATTTCAGTGCCCTGTCATTAGCAGGGGTCTGCCTGATGACAGCAGAGACTCAGACAGCTTTGCTTCACTTTGATGTGGCCTGTAAATATTTCCGTTGACTCGGGGCTTTCACCCTGAAGGCTGTCTTTTTGTGCAGCTGCTGGAGTCGGTGTACAATCATGTATCAATTTTTTTAATAGACATACATATAGTTTTCTTGGGTTTGAAATACTTTACCTACGTAAACACCATTATTTTATTTCATAGATTCAACTAAAAAAAGGGAACAAAGTATGAAACACTGCTATTTAAAGTGTCCAACGTCCTAGCTAGTTTATACCACCTGTATGTAACTTAAAGGTTAAGTTACTGCACCTCCAGTACTTTCCTTAATGTTTTATAACATTCCACTTGAACCTGATACCCTCATTTAACTTATGTGATACTTTCCCAGGATGCACCTAGGATGCTTTTTGTGTCATGATGGGTTCAGGTTTTTAGCCCATATGCAGAACACAACGGAGGCTGGGTAAAAGTTAAACAAGGTTTATTGAATATTTCACAAATAAAGAGACAATGTACTGTGTCAGGGGCTGGTCCGGGCTGGTTCACAGAAGTCTGCTGAGAAGATAGTTTGATTAGATGGCAGGCTGATTAGAATGAGTCTTTGATAATTCAGAATATACCTTGACTGAATCCGGGCTTCTCTTTGAGAGAGAGGCAACCGTTGGGTCCAGAGACTGTTTGTTCAGCAGAGTTCCAGAGCAGCTGCAGCGTCTAGCTTCTGACTTTAATGGCAGACCTTGATCAGAGTTTCCAGCTCTTAACTAAGAGCAGCAGGGGAATCCACATAGGAATCTTCAGGTTTGGCTCTCCAGGGCAGATTGGCAGGTTAAGCTCATCCAGAGCTTCAGGCTAGAGACAGGTTTCCTGTGAGGCAAAAACAGAAGAGAGTTAGAATCTGATCTCTCTCCAGAGACAGCTAAGATTCTTTCAGTTTCAAGGCTCAGGTTGCTAACCAAACTAAGGTCAACACTGCGGCGTCGAAGCAAGGTCTGGCAGCTGGTTATAAAGGGCAGGTGTCCTGATGAGTAGATGCGTCTCAGGTGTGCTGGAAGACTCCAGCTCCAAGAGACCCACGGCGCACTCTGCTGGAGGAAGGTGGTACAGCTCCAGATCCCAACAGTACCCCCCTCTCAACGACCGCCTCTTGGCGGTCCAGAAGATGTCGACGGGAGGGAGCTCTCATATTCCTCGATCAGGGACGGATCGAGGATATAAGAGCCAGGAACCCATGTGCGGTCCTCCGGACCGTAGCCATCCCAATTGACAAGGTACTGCCAACCGCGACCTCGCCGACGGGAGTCCACGATCTGGCGGACGGTGAAAGCAGGATGTCCATCGATGTCCCAGGCGGGTAGAGGGGAGTCGGATGGAGGGCACAGGGGGCTAGAAACAACTGGTTTAATCTGGGAGACATGGAACGTGGGATGGATGCGGAGACTCTGAGGGAGGTGCAGACGTACAGCAGAGGGGTTGATGATCTGGGCAACCTTGAATGGACCAATGAAACGGGGGGACAGTTTCCGAGACATCCCCTTTAGGGGAATGTCTCGTGTGGACAGCCATACCTCTTGGCCTATGGAGTAGTCAGGGGCCGGGCGTCTCTTGGAGTCAGCGAAGCGTTTGATAGAGACGGATGAGCGGTTGAGGATGGCAATGGTGTCCTTCCAGACTCTCTGGCAACGACGGATGTGCTGATGGACTGATCGGACTGAAATCTCTCGTCAGCAGGGAAAAGTGGAGGCTGATAACCAATAGATACCTGGAACGGGGATAGACCAGTAGAAGCAGACTTGAGTGAATTGTGGGCGTATTCGATCCATTTCAGGTACTGACTCCAGTCAGTGGGGTTGTTTGAGGTCAGGCAACGGAGAGTGGACTCTAGTTCCTGGTTCATTCTCTCCGTCTGCCAGTTTGACTGTGGGTGGTAACCAGAGGTGAGTGAGGACTTACAGTTTAATGCTGAACAGAAGGCTTTCCAGACCTGTTAGATGAACTGTGGACCGCGGTTGGAGAGAATTTCTTGTGGGATGCCATGGAGTCGGAAAACATGCTTCACAAGAAGCTGGGCCGTCTGGAAAGCCGTGGGAAGTTTCCTAAGGGGAATTAAGTGACAAGCCTTTGAAAAACGGTCGACGATGGTTAAAATGGTGGACATACCTTTGGAAATCGGGAGACCAGTGACAAAATCAACAGCAATATGAGACCAGGGACGGGTTGGAACAGGTAGGGGATGTAGCAGACCAGAAGGTGGTTGGTGAGAGGTCTTATTTCTGGCGCAGATTGGACATGCCAAAACGTACTCCTTTACGTCCTTGTGTAAGGATGGCCACCAGAAACGTCTTGTAATCAAGGCAATCGTTCTGCTCACTCCAGGATGGGCGGAAAATTTAGCTGCATGCATCCACTGGATCAGACGGGATCTAACGGAAGATGGAACATAGGTTTTATTTGGAGGACCGTTACCTGGGTCAGGTTCAGAGGCTAGGGCAGAGTTGATGAGATCAGTGATCTCCCAGGAAACCACTCCAACAGTACAGGAGGCAGGAAGAACAGGCTCGGGCGTCTCAGGTTGATCAGCAGAGTAAAGACGAGAGAGAGAATCAGGCTTGACGTTCTTGGAACCAGGTCTGTAAGAGATTATGAGATTGAATCGGGAGAAAAACAATGACCATCTAGAATGACGTGGATTAGCTTGTTTGGCGTATTGGAGATAGGCCAGGTTCTTGTGGTCTGTCCAGACCAAAACTGGATGCTCGGCCCCCTCGAGCCAGTGTCTCCACTCCTCAAAGGCGAGTTTGATGGCTAGAAGTTCTCGATCTCCAACATCATAGTTTTGCTCCGCTGGTGAGAGTCTACGTGAAAAGAAGGCACAAGGATGAATCTTTTGGTCTGAGTCAAATTGTTGAGACAAAACTGCTCCAACACGGAAGTCTGAGGCATCCACCTCTAAGATAAACTGCTTAGAGGGGTCTGGCTGGATCAGAATGGGAGCTCTAGAAACAAGGTTGTTTAATTACTCAAAAGCGTTCTGGGCCTCAGGTGTCCATTGAAATGTCTTCTTTACCGAAGTCAGAGTTGTGAGAGGTAGAGCTGTTTGACTGTAATTCCTTATGAAGCGTCTGTAAAAGTTTGCAAAACCAAGGAATCTCTGAAGCTGTTTGCGGTTTTCAGGTGTCGGCCAGTCCAGAACTGCCTTTATTTTGTCTTCGGATGGCTTAACCTGCCCGCCCTCGAGCACGAACCCCAAAAAAGTAACAGATGATTGGTGAAATTCGCACTTCTCTGCCTTCACAAAGAGCTTGTTTTCCAAAAGTCTCTGAAGAACCAGACGGACATGTTTCTTATGCTCAGATAGGTTCTTGGAGTAGATCAAAATATCATCAATGTACACAAAAATGAACACATTCAAAAAATCTCTGAGGACGTCATTGACTAGAGCCTGAAAACAGGCAGGAGCGTTTTCTCGATTTCTCAAATCGAGCTTGGTGAAAACTGTTGCACCCCGAACAGGTTCAAATGCTGATGCCAGTAATGGTAGTGGGTACTTATTTTTGACGGTTATCTGATTTAGGCCTCTGTAATCTATACAGGGTCGTAGGGAACCATCCTTCTTACCCACAAAAAAGAAACCAGCAGCAAGAGGAGAAGAAGATGGACGGATTATCCCAGCAGCCAGAGACTCATTAATATATTTCTCCATGGTCTCACGTTCAGGCTTAGAGATGTTATAAAGTCTACTGCTGGGCAGAGGAGTTCCTGGTAATAAGTCTATGGCGCAGTCATATGGTCTGTGAGGTGGAAGAGACGTCGCACTGACCTTACTGAAGACTGGTGCCAGATCGTGATACTCGGGAGGAACAGAAGTAAGGTCAGGAGAGTCCATCTCCCCCCTACCTCTAGGGAACTGAACAGCAGGGGCTGCAGAACGAAGACATGTCTCGTGACAGGACGTGGACCAAGACTCAATGTGGCGTTCAGCCCAGTTGATATGGGGGTTATGTCGTTCCAGCCACTCGAATCCAAGCACCAAGGGGGAGCATGCAGAAGGGAAAACAAAAAAGGTAATGTCTCACGATGATTTCCAGAGATCAACAGTTCTAGAGGTTGTGTTTGATGAGTGACTTGATGGAGTTTCTTTCCATCAATAGCGGATACTCTGAGAGGCTTGGATAACGGAACGGTTTCAAGCTGTAATTGCTGGACCAGGTTAGGATCAATGAGATTACTCTCACATCCGGAGTCAATGAAAGCAGACAAGGTGAGGTTCTGGTTAGAAAAAAAAGTGTAGCAGGTAACATCAGATGAGGAGCTTTTTCAGTTTTCAAATGGCCCGTCAGACTCCTCAATTCCTCTGACGGGCCCTCGCTCTGATGGTTAAACGGATTAATTCCTCCAAACTAGTCTGTTCGTCGATTGTGGCTAGTTCATCCTTGATGTTATCATTTAAGGCCTTAAAATATTCACTTTTGAGTGCACATTCGTTCCAACCAGAGGCTGCGGCTTTGACCCGGAAGTCGATGGAGAACTCAGCCACTGTGGAATTTCCCTGTCTTAAATTCAGCAGGGCTCGAGAGTCAATGGTCTTATCTGTGTCGTGATTAAATACTTGGGAAAACTCGGAAATGAACTCGGAAAAAGTACAAGTGAAACTGGATTCAGAGGAGAACCTTGCCTCTGCCCATTCAAGGGCTCGTCCAGTGAGTTGAGAAAGAATAAATTATATTTTCTTTCTATCATTCGGAAAAATGCCAGGAGAATGTTCAAAAAGTAATCGACATTGGAATAAAAATCCCTTACAATCTTTTTGATTACCTGAAAATCTTTCAGGCGGACTGGGACGGAACTCAGGAAGTGACGTCACTGCCGGTGACCCGGAGGCGGAAGTGGTTCCGGAAAAGAACGGACTGCAGGCGTAGCGTTAGCACTTCCAAAATAGCTAGTGAAAGTTTGTATAGTCTGGTTTTGGTGTTCAACAAAAGCATTCAACTCACGAAGGGTTTTGGCTTGACCATGGATTTGAGTCTCTAGTTCCTCAAGCCACCTACGGAGGTGATCTGCTGGGCTTTGTGTTTGGCCACAGTGTTCTGTCATGATGGCTTCAGGTTCTTAGCCCATATGCAGAACACAACGGAGGCTGGGTAAAAGTTAAACAAGGTTTATTGAATATTTCACAAATAAAGAGACAATGTACTGGGTCAGGGGCTTGTCTGGGCTGGTTCACAGAAGTCTGCTGAGAAGATAGTTTGATTAGATGGCAGGCTGATTAGAATGAGTCTTTGATAATTCAGAATATACCTTGACTGAATCCGGGCTTCTCTTTGAGAGAGAGGGAACCGTTGGGTCCAGAGACTGTTTGTTCAGCAGAGTTCCAGAGCAGCTGCAGCGTCTAGCTTCTGACTTTAATGGCAGACCTTGATCAGAGTTTCCAGCTCTTAACTAAGAGCAGCAGGGCAATCCACATAGGAATCTTCAGGTTTGGCTCTCCAGGGCAGATTGGCAGGTTAAGCTCATCCAGAGCTTCAGGCTAGAGACAGGTTTCCTGTGAGGCAAAAACAGAAGAGAGTTAGAATCTGATCTCTCTCCAGAGACAGCTAAGATTCTTTCAGTTTCAAGGCTCAGGTTGCTAACCAAACTAAGGTCAACACTGCGGCGTCGAAGCAAGGTCTGGCAGCTGGTTATAAAGGGCAGGTCTCCTGATGAGTAGATGCGTCTCAGGTGTGCTGGAAGACTCCAGCTCCAGGAGACCCTCGGCGCACTCTGCTGGAGGAAGGTGGTACAGCTCCAGATCCCAACATTTTGGTATTTACTTTGAACTGACAGCCTTTGGGTACTAACAAGGTACCTATATGGAACAGTACTTTTTTCCACCCTAGAACTTACAAGGTTCTCAGACATTTAATGATATCCTCCTCTTACACAGTAATTCCCATTACACTAAAGGGGACTTTGTAGCACTTGTGTGAAAATCTTCTTACTTTAAGGGTATATTCTTATTACCTTCCACAATCCTTTGTAGGACTTTGCATAACTTTTCTGGACTTTTTATAGCATTGACTTAGGTAATACCTTCATAAAAGTTATACACAGCTTTACCAGAACTTACAGTTCACGATCCTGGAACCTTTACTTTTTGCAACTTCTAATGGCATCCATCCATCCGTCGGTCTGTCGGTCCGTTCATACGTCCATCCGTCCATCCATCCATCCATCTATCTTCTTCCGCTTATCCGGGATCTGGTCGCAGGGGTAGCAGCTTCAGTAGGGAGGCCCAGACGTCCCTCTCCCCCCCCACTTGGGCCAGTTCCTCCGGGGAATCCCAAGGCTCTCCCAGGCCAGCCGAGAAGCATAGTCCCTCCAGCGTGTCTTGGGCCTCCTCCCAGGTGGGACCTACATGAAACACCTCACCAGGGAGACGTCATGGAGGCATCCTAATCAGATGCCCAAGCCACCTCAACTGGCTCCTCTCAATGTGGAGGGGCAGCGGCTCTACTCTGAGTCCTCCCCAAATGACATGCCTTAATGGCATATTTTTTAATATTATTTTCAAGATTACATTTCCAGAAAATATGTTTTAGAAACTGCTGTCTAGAAAGTGTCTTAAGACATATATAGTTATCCCTAAAATGTAGGAACTTAATTAAATCTTAAGTTCCTACATTTCCAGTACTTTTATTTAACCTTTATAGCATTTTTCTTGAACCTAATAACCTCGTGTAACTCATGTGATACTTTTACAGAAAATGTAGGATACTTTCTGAAGCCTACTTTAAATGTACCGACTTTACAGGTACTAACTAGGTACCTCCAAGGAACTCAGCACTTTTTAATATTTTGCTAAAACTTACAAGGCTTTCCCAAAACTTTAATGGCACCGCTTTTTCACACTGTAATTCCAATTACCCTAGAGGGGAATATGCACCACTTGTTTGAATACTACATACTTTGGTCATAGGACTTAAAGGGTATCTACCTAGATGCTTTCATGGAACCTATGGAGTAGCTTCCACAACCATATCTAGGACTTTTCAGAACTGTTTTGGACTCTCGCATGGTGTAGGGACATAGGGAATACTTTCCTGGAAATTATACTGAACTTATAGGTAAGATTCCTGGACCCAATGGACATTCAGAAATTGTTCTAAAAGTAACAAAGGATTTTACCCAATAATTACAGATTATTTGTCTGTAACCTCTACTGTATTTTTCCACATCGTATTGGGTATTTTTGTGGAATTTTTATACAATTTTCAAGATTCTGCATGGTACATTTACAGAGAAAATGTACATTGGCAGCATTTTCCTAAAATTTAGATACACTTTTTAGAGTACACTTCTAAAACTTTCAGGGGGGCATTCTCTGATGCTGTGCTTGAACTTATATAGGATTTTTCTTGACTTAACAGAATACTTTCTTGTTTGGCAAATATCACCAACCTCAACAAGTAATACATTTGAATATTACTGTGTACACATGTTATTCCTGCATTTAATTAATGAGGTTTTACTTTTGTTTTGACCTTCATCTTTGTTTGAGTTTTACTCAAAATATAAAATTTTAAATACTTTTTATCCTCCATCAACTGTACCTCTTCACATACCCCTTGAAACTTACAGTAGTTGTTATTCGCCTAGTATTGAAGTACTTAGCTTTTTGGCACAAAGAGCATCAGATGGCTTCGGGACGATATTGTTAACTAACATCAATTATTTCTCATACTAATTCGTCATATTTTCTTGGAAAGATGATGGATTGTAGTTAATGGCATTTAGTAGGCATTTTTTAAAAGATATTGTGCATATATTGGAAAATTGCATGTCACACTGTGAGGCATCGATCTGTTGCTGTTTGGTTAAAAGCTTCACTCGTCATTTACTCAGTAGGAGATCTGGGTGTTTGGCATGCAATCATGGCACTGGTAGAAGCTGTTGGTTATGACTGTTTTTGGAGTGGCTGTCTCTGAAGGCTCACTAGACAAAACAACTGGGGTTTACTGTATTTAGAACAGCAGCTTGAACATCTGGTCTGTTAAGAGTTTGCTGTCAAGGCCACAGGTTAAAAAAGCCCATGGAGTGATAACAGCAGTACTTTAAGTATAGTCAGACCTCAGAGGTGGGTCATCTGGAGGTCAGGATAAATCCAAACAGGGCTCCAGGCAAATTATTAGGCTTCTGCACATCAGCCACATGGATTTTTATGTGAAAACGTGAGGTATATTCTTGGAGCTTTGCAAAATCCTAACACTCCGACTGTTTAAGTAATGATTTGGTCATGGAGCATGGGTGGGCAAAATTTTGTTTCCATGCAACTGAATGGTCCTCATATTGAACTGGACGAAATATATGCCAAGGCAGTGATAATGGAAGAAAATGCCGGGGGGTTTTCCAAGACGATATGCTTTTTAATAGCTGGCATGCTTAGTCGGAAAGCTTGAGCAATTACAAATACTGTCTGTGAACTGATTATGTGTGACCAAGCACATGTGTTTTTATGTATGGAAGTTTATATTTGAAATTTATTGAAGCTTACTTTTAAATTTAATGAACTGGTGTACTTTCATAAAACAGTTAAGTAACCAAACAGATAAAATAGAGTCAGTAGAGTAGACTGGTTGTCTATGTGTCCTCCTGAACTATGATTAGATTAGGGATTTAGTTTAAACAAAGTAATTAAGGATTTTGACGAAGTATGAAGGACTAAGATGTGGATAGGTGTTCCAGATAGATAGGTGTCTTTCTAGAAAATCTTCTTTGGTTTATTGGGGTCCATAACACGGAGCTATGACACCTCTTATTGTTACGCATCCACTTAAAGATTCAGAAACTGTTACTCATTCCCCACCTTTGATTTTATATGCTAATGTTATGCCAATTGTACGGAAGCCGAGAGTGGCTGTATCTCTCTGATACTTTTTTATGTTGGTTTTCTCGAGAAAACAACTTATTTTCTCATTATCTAAAGATAACAAAACCGGTTTCTCATGATAACAAGGTGACTGGTGTGTTGAATCTGATTACATCCTTCAACACCACAACAGCGGGAGAGGATTTAAAATGCCAGCCTTTGTGTAATTCTGAAAATAATCCTGTGTTTAACTTATAGGTTACGGACCAACGTTGTTGGTTTGATGATTTGATTCCACTTCTGATTCATAAGCAATTAGACCTATGCCACCGGCGCCCTAGCGTCAGGTGTTTTCTGAACAGCCTCGGTGTTACACCTTTAAAAGGTATAAGATGCATAAACCCCCAAAATGAGTCCAGATTAAAGAGTTTCATTAAAAACATTCAGATTTGTCTGTACTGTATTCTATGCAATCCAATTATCCAACACGACCTGACAGTGATGAAAAGAAAAAGAAAACAAAAAAACTAATTATTTGCACACACGCGGTACCGCAGGCATGGGTGGACTGGGAATCCAGCGCTGTTGGCCAGCCTCATTCCTTACGCATACCGGTTAATCCTCTTGTTAGCAATAACTGTTTTCTTGTGATAACAAGATAATTATCTTGTTATCTCGAGAAATTAATTAATGGATTAACCATGATAACGACTCAAGAAGGCAAAGGAAAAAAACTAAGTCAACTACGACCACTCTCGGCTTCCGTATAATTGTGTAAGCAAATGAAAAAAACTATTTTGATTTAAAGTGTTGTTCTTTTTTAGGGTAATAGCATGTTAGAATGCTACTGTGAGCATATTAACTGAGGGTTGAAGTTATTGTCAATATGGACTATATATCTGGTTTATTAGACCTTTTTGTATTGTATATTTTGTAGTTTATTGTACCTTTATACACAACTTTTACTGAATGAGGTGTTTTTCAATGTTTTTTAAAGCTACAGTGTGTAATAATTACAGGGATATACAGTCAGAAATCTAATATATTATACATAACTATGTTATTTATCATCATCTACGAGCTCAGCCTCTTAACCTTTATATTTGCGTTGCCTTAGAATTCGTTATTTATATTTACATAGGAGCGGGTCTCGCAGCCATGGAGGCAGACATCTTTGCGCTACGGCAGCACAGAGCCAACAAACTAGCGATTGCGAAATCCCCCATTACGCTCAAAAGTAACTACGGCAAGTTGAGAGACATGAACTGAGACGGTACTGAACAATAGATGGCAGTATTATGCCTGAGAATACTATCTGTAAAATTATCTATGTAAACAAACCTCATCACTTGAGAAGGTAGGTAATGCAGACGTCGTGGAAGACATTTTGTCCCGTAACGCTCGCCGTACTGTTGGGGGGGAGAAGCGGTGGGGGGAAGATGTTCATGTTGCTGCGGTCTGCAGTCTGGACGTTAGATGTCGCTAAAAATTACACACTGTAGCTTTAAGGTAATACCATGTTTAAAGTAAGTAGTAAACTAAGCGTTAGAGCTACAGATCAGCTACTTGTACAACTAACTGGTAAAAGCCTTGCAAGCTAAGTCAAGCAAGTTTGAGTAGGTATTAATTTTACAAAACTTTTTTTTTTCCTTCTCTGACTGAATAAACACCCTATTTTTTAATCAAAAATTTCTTGTCTGGAGGAAAACAGACCAAGGCAGGTCCCAATAACTATATCAATCACTGCTTCAAACGTTTCAAATTATTTACTATTCCGCTAAACTCAAATATATCTTCACTTTTTTCATTCATTCTGTTTTAAGAATTTATTTTCCTTTCTTTCAACTATCCAATGAGACATAATAATATTTTATAGATCGGCTGGAGAGTTTAAGCTTAGTTGTCCTCATATACATTTATTCAAACAAAATGTATAAAACTATTGAAAAGCTTTTCAAAAGAATAATCCGTTTCAAAATAAAACTGGAGAAAACAGATATGTAAAACATATTTATACCACACCAAGGTGAGAATAAAGACTTGTCAGATGTCTGCTTTAATGTTTCTTTATGCAGTCATTGTGGTTCCCATGAAAGGAGTGTTGTGACATTTCGTGGCACAACACTCATCTGATTTCCATAAACACTAAAAGTCTATGTACCCTAGTGCTTATGTCGTATCAAACCAAGAAAACTCAATGTTTGGTTTTTCCTTTTTCCTGCTGCTTCTGTTCACGAAGAATGACTGACTTTTTTTTGCCAAGGACTAATTAGAGAGAGTAAAACAAAGTAGCTCAGGTGCAGAAACTTTAGGAAATGTAGAAATAAAGCTTTTATGTTCAAAAAAAAAATCTACTAGACTGTGATTCTTTATGGGTATGCCATCTTTCTCGTGACTAAAAATCAATGTAGAGCATCTGTCCCACTGAGATAACCGCTTGCCCATGGGACTCGTCAAGCAAACATCTAATTAATTAGTCCTAAACCTAGACTGGACTGCCGAGACAGCCTCAAGTCACAACTGAGTGAGTGTTTGAAAACCCACATTTTTGAAGTATGGTGGGCTTTTTCTTACATTAACAGCCCCACCTTCTGTTTTATAAAGCCCTACCACTAAAAGGCAAATCATTAGGCCAAAGCTGAGAAATCCTAACATCTGTTTTCCCTATTTTGCTCTTGGCATTAGCTCATTCCTGTAACTCGGTAGCGCATGTTTTGTGAGTGCAGTCTGTTCCCAAATGACATTACACAGCTGGGCCTCGCTTTTGGGGCTGCCGTTGGACATTACAAAAAGGTGCTTCTGTTTTTACTCTCTCAAAGAAACAAACACTAAAGTGATTTTGACCACTTTTCCAGAACACGTTTCTGTCTTCTATTAAAAGCATATTTTAAATGAAAGGTTACTATAACACATAAACCATTCTCATCTTTTCTTGACAGGAGTACATGGACGCCAACAAATGCATTGATGAGCTCTTAAAACAGCTTGAGGAGGAGCGCAGAAATGTCCGAAGGTAAGCTTGTTTTGGGGCAGATGTTTTATGGCCTGAGGATGTCTACAGCTGCTTGCAATTCATTCCAAACCATGATACAGAGGAACAACGTCACTTGGTTCTCAGAACCAGACAAGCTTTGTAGCTCTGCTTGAGAAATGTGCTTTGTGTTGGAAGCCCACTGAAAGTGGTAGACAAAAGGGGAAATTCTAGGACCCACTAAGCGGTTGACTGGGGACATTTCTCATGGAGGTCATTTTCGAGCAGATTTATCCAGACAATGGGAATGAAGAGCTTATGGATATGCCAATCTAATGACCTTGTACCCTCTGAGTTCCTACCATCCCAGTACTTCCAATGAAGCATAGAAGAAAGAGACAATTTTTTAAACTTCACCCTCTTTTGTGCAAACCTCTCTCCATCTCAATGGAGCTGTATCCCCCAGCTCAAAGTAATTTTCCCCTTGAGTGAGCAGAGAGGGGCTGGACAGAAGGGGATATAGGTCTCAGGGTAGGTGTCTCGGGGGGATGACCACTGACCATCCCATTTACCAGGCCAGGACGGCCCCTCGAAAAAAGGAAGCAATGTGTAAAGGAATGACCCTTAAGTCATTGCTGGCCTTCTTTCCTAGACCCCCCTTTGTGACAGCCAAAATGACCTAATAGCTACTTAGAATAACCAGAATGTCTCTGCATGAGCTGACCTACAGCTCCCTTGTAGACCAAATGGTTTCAAAGCCATGACCTTATACCAAGTAATTAGACTGGCTGTCTAACCCTAACATTGGAAAATCTGATAGATTTATATCTAAATCAACTTCTGAATTGTACACTTTTATCTTCACGAGTTAATGTGAGCCTTTTTTGTATAATAGGAAAGAGAGTTTTAAATCTCTCAACAGAAGGTAGCCAATGATCTCCAACTGGGTTGCAAATGCCATCGTCTGGCACCTCCAAAATTAATTATGCTGCCCTGTAGGGCAATTGGATGCCATTGTTATATATGTAGTACACCCATGCCTTGACTGCAGACAACAGGGTTATACTAAAGCGTGATAAAATGTGTTATTCCTTCAGGTTTTGTGCTAGAAATCTTCCAAAATTTAGTTTGGCTTGTGTCCCTTTCTTAACCATGTCTATATACTGTAGGCATAGGCAATGTTGGTACTTCTGAAAAGTTGGGTTTGCAAAGTTTAAGAGAAAAACACATTTGGGTAAAAATTTGGTCAGAAATTGGGTGTTATTAATTTCTCATTTCTGTTTAGGCAGATTTTCCTTTTTGCACTCTTTTCTTTGCTTGCTTGCACGCTAGCATAGTTGACTTTAAGGTAGAATGAAGGATGTTCTTTTTCCTGGTGGATCATCAAAATATGTGGTTCTCCTGATTTTCAATCATTCTGGTGAAATGTTTCTGAGCATGCGCACTTTCAGGTGTATATGTGTGCTGAGCTACAGTTTCAGACAGTCATTGAATCTTGCCTTTCTCACCACGGTTCTTTGAAAATGGCCGAGGGTCATACGAGAAAAAATGTACACTGAAAGTGTCATGATGCGATGGTTTTACTAGCCCAAATGCAGACTCACAGACACAGAGGGAGGATTAAAAGTCCAGTAATTTATTGGAACCGGTTGACAGACTCACAGGTTAGCAGAATCAGACAGGCATGGTGGCACAGGAAACACAACGATCCAGCACAGAGGGAAGTTCAGACTCAGCTTATATAGGGAGCTTCCTTAATCAGCAGATAGAAAACAGCTGATCCAAGCTGAGCCCAAACTCCCCAGGCATGGATCCACGGCGCCCTCTGGTGGGCAAAGCCCCGGATCCTGACAGAAAGGTCAGGCTTCCCACTGATGCCTCGGTTTCAAAGTTTCTACTCGATAGATAAAGTTTGGCATGCTATTTGGAGAAATCCATTTAACATCTCTGCTTGTAAAACGAGGAGAAAAGGCTTGTGCATGCTCTCTCACACTTTTAATATGCATTCCCTCTCTGGAGCAGGTACAGGTGTGCATTTGAAGAGGGCGGGTCTTTTCAATAATTCGTGAAAATCCTCCATCATTCCTTATACCTTAAAATCCCTTTCCCACCGGTCAAAAAAAAACAGTTTCAACACGGAACAATCAGCTTTTTTGCCAATGGTAAGGGGGCCAAATGTTGATTGTCAGTTTTTCAAACATGGGTTAACCTGCTAATTTTAGTGAGAAATAGGCTTTAGAAGTAGTGTTGTAGTCATTACTGTCTATAATGTTTTTGAATACATTTTTTGAGGTTAAATGTATCTGATTTTAGCTCATTTTTAACTTGATCAATTCTCCTTTGTTTTCAATTTAGTTTACTTAGTCTGTTACCATGACAATGCTTATAGCTTAGCAATTATGTCAATATTGGATGTAACGTACAGAGTTGTAGGCTAAATACAATTTTCTTTTTCTTGCCAAAATCTTTTTTTGATTTCTTAAATGTTTTTCTTGTTTGTTCAAATCCCTTTTCGACATTCTTTTGTCATTGTTTTATTGCATTATCCTTCTAGCCTGTCCATACTCTCTCATTTTAACATTGGGTTCATTACTTTGGCAACAGTCGTGTTCAAGATCTGTTATAAACCTCACCTTATAAAGTATTCCAAAAAAATAAAAGAACAATATACTGGACAGTTTCCAAGTTGTAAGACGTTTCGCTTCTCATCCAGGAAGGTTTTTCAATTCAAAATGTTAGAATTGAGTTTGAAGCTTTATAGAGTAGCCAGAAACAAAGAGTTGTTTTTGCTTAGAATATATGCGAATTGAACCAGAAGAACGGGTCCGCCCCTTAGGAATGGTCCGTCGTTTTAATTCTTTGTTAGCCTGCAATATCCAATACTGGTCTATGTCTCTGAAAGGGGGTCGTTCGAGGGAACTGTTGGCCTGGCTGAACAGGTGAGATGTTTTGGTCCCCTGTTTGGGGCTAATTATGACATTTTGAATTGTTGAAAGCTTCCTGGATGGGAGGTGAAATGTCTTCAATTTGGAAACAAAGTCCAGTGAATTGTTTTTTAAACTTTTTTGAAATGACTATGACCTGGATGACTGAGAATCTTCACCAGCACCTTATAAAGTAAAACATTCGTTGTAAGTTGGGTCAAAAGTTACACAGTAAATGTTGCAGTGTTTTAGTGTTGCAGTTATTCACAGTGGGTCCAAATTTACTCTTGAGTGTTACTTTAACACTGAAACATTTACTGTGTATACGCTGAATTATAAACACTGAGTTTGCCCTGAAATCAAAGGATTGACTGTTCAAGCCCCGGCTTTATCTTTCAGTGTTGTTGTGTCCTTGGGCAAGACACTTCCCCTGCATTGTCTACTGATGGTGGTCAGAGGACCCGGTGGCGCTAGTGTATGGCAGCCTTGCTTCTGTTAGTGAGCCCCAGGGCAGCTGTGGCTACAGTGTAGCCTCCCACCATCAGTGTGTGCATGAATGGATGAATGACTGAATGTAGTGTAAAGCACTTTGGTTAAGTCTCCTGACTTGAAAAGCGCTATATAAGCACAGTCCATTTACCATCGTGCAAAGAATCAAGCAACAGTCTCTAACACAAACAAACACCAAACCATCTTATCCTTTTTATCCCTTCCTCCTTTTACATAGGTTGTTGTGGATTAAGATGAGTGATGAAAGACCAAAGCCAAATCCCTTGTTTTTGCATGCAAACTTAATTTCTAAGTCTTGATAAACTGAACATGAAAACTGAGGTAAAGTTTTTTGGCTGTGGACTGGTTGACCGAAACAATGTCTAATTCAGTGTCACTAATTCATTATTGGTAAGCAAAGTATCCAATCGAATTCAATACATTGGATCTAAAGATTTAGGGTTTTGTAGAACTGTATGATGTGGCTTGTGGTCCTAATTTTCATTAAACACTATGTCAAATGTTTCCATACCTTTGACATTGAACGTTAGAAAGCCCAACACAAAGGAGAAGCAGAGGACAAATTTCAGTGTAATGAAGAAAAGTTGCTATGACAAATGTTGGTTACTTTTTGTCCTTAAAAGGACATAAGAAAGACTATACGGCACAGTTAGGAGGTTGTCATATCTGGGCATCGCCTGAACGCTGTTCTTGATAAATTAAAGTTTTGTTCAGGTATATTCTTTGATATAGGCCAAGGAAAACATCCTTCTTTAGATTAAAGTAAAGTCTTTCACTGCTTTCTGCATGCCTACTTTGCTCCAGACAACATAGTGGTGGTATGTGACACCTCAGGAGCATGACTAAGTTGGCTTGTCTGAAGGGTAATGCTATCTGCAAAGCTTCCTTTGTCTATCAAATTGTAGTGACAGATACCTACTGCAAAGACATTTGGCTCAGCTGAGATGCAATCACTTTGAGGTGGTAAACAAACCCACTCCCATTGCTTTGAAAAATATGAATCTTTGATCCTCAACTGAAAAAAACAAAACATACCACCGCGAAGGGGTTGGTTCCTTTTTTGTTGATTCAGACGCTGATGAACGGCTTCACAAAGGCCTTTGTTCAGCAAAAACACAGCGCTACGCGATAAAGAATACTTCTTCCCCTTAGTTGGGACGCTGTGGATGTCTCTCCCCACCCCTAAGAATATGGGCCCCATCAATCCGTCAAGAGGTGAAAAAGAACCTCTCACATTCCTACAGTTCTCTGCATCCTTTCACCATGACCCTTTGACCTAGGGCATTCATGTCAATTATTGTGCCTTATTATTGGCCACTTTCACACTAGCAGTCTACACTGATTAGGGGATTATCCCTTTAAGCAACCTTAAATCCATTGCAACTCTATATCCAGAGGAAACCCCAATTATTCTAGTATTTCGTTTTTTCCAACGTTTTTATCTAAAGTGAACATAGATTCCTTCTAGAAATTGGGTTCTTCTTTGCTTTTACTGGTTCTTTTCTTGATGAAATTTTAGATCTACAAGACTTCTTGATTTCTTAGACAAACATCAATGAGGATACCTTTTATTTGAGGTTTTATAGAGTCTAAGTCTAAAACATGCTTGATATCAATGAAAATGTGGTATTGGTTCCTTCTTTTGCAATGTTTGCTTTACATCATATTAAATAAAATATTTCTAATATAAATTTAGAAAGTTTGGTAACTTGGATAATAACAATTCTAAAGGAAATTTATATTCATGAACGATATTGTTTACTGTTTTTTTCCCCACTAACTTTTGCCTGTGTAAAATCAGCTATACAGTAAATATTACGTTTCTAGGGAAAAATGGCAAAGTTGAACTTTTTTTTCAAACTTTCTTGAACCAATAATAAAAATTCATTCTAAATGTCCATCATGTTTCCTTTGGAATGTTTTGGTGCTCAACTTGAGAAATATACTTTAAAGGTACATATGTTGGGTCGTATACCTATACCAAAATATATCCAAATCCAGTAGGCTATGATAAAATTAGGCTATATACTCAAAGCATCTGTCTTGATAGTTTTGATAGTCCCTTTGAGCCTAGATAGAATTCCAGTACAGGGCATGATGAGCTGAAGTAAACAGATGTAGCGCCATCTACTGGCAGTAAGGCGGAACTACCAGAAAGCTGTACTGCCATTAAAGTAGCTACTAAATAATTCCTGACCGTGCTGTAATGCCTCGTTGAAAACCGACAGCTTAAGCCGGACATACGCTGTGCGATTTTTTCAATCGTTGCACGCAGCTAAAGCTCACACTGCGACGAAACTCTGCGGTTTTCTTAGTACAGTCGAGTTCACAGCTCACGATGCATGTTCAGCACAACGCTCTGATGGGATCTACCTGCTTACACTGTACAGCTCCTCAGTGAGATGGAGCTACTCTGACTCGTCCGTCCGGAAGCCAAATTTCACCCGGATCCCCGCTATGCTTCTGTGTTTACATCTGAGAGAAGGAAGAAGAAAAAGAATAATCCTTGTTTGCGCATGTGCACTGAGCGATTTGTCCACGACGGTCAGGAATCCTGACCTTACGATTCCTGATCGGGAGGTGGTCATGAGAGGCTGATCGCCCCTCGTTACGAACTGTACACTACACGACGCACGATCAGGTGAATGATTGCCTGATTGGAAAATTCTCGCACGACTGAAAAATCGCCCCGAAAAGGGCTAAAAATCACCTGGGTGAAGTTGGCCCCCCCACCTTCTTCAAATCAGACAAAATTAGTGTCAAACGTTTGTGCTACGTTTGTGCTGGTTTGTGCAGCAAAAATTTTCCTTTGTGCCGCTATCGTTTTAAAGATATAAAGAAATATTTCTAGAGGTCATCAAAGGTCATCAAAGGTCAACCAGCCCCCCCCCCACCTTATTCAAAGCAAACGAAATAGGTGTCAATTAACTCAGTTCCGTTTGTGGAGCAAATATTTTCATTTGTGCTGCTTTGGATTTGAAGATTTGAAGAAAATTTTTGCTGCACAAACCAGCACAAACGTAACACAAACGTCTGACACCAATTTTGTCTAATTTGAAGAAAGTGGGGGGGCTGGTTGACCTTTTGACCTTTACATTTTCATTAATATCTTCAAAGTCAAAGCAGCACAAACGACAATTTTTGCTGCACAAACCAGCACAAACGGAGCTGAGTTAATTGACACCCATTTCTTCTGATTTGAAGAAGGTGGGGGGGGGGGCTGGTTGACCTTTGATGACCTCTAGAAATATTTCTTTATATCTTTAAAACGATAGCGGCACAAACGAAAATTTTTGCTGCACAAACCAGCACAAACGTAGCACAAACGTTTGACACTAATTTTGTCTGATTTGAAGAAGGTGGGGGGGCCAACTTCACTTTGGTCAAAATATCGTACAGTTTAATCCCAGCTTTAGACAATAGGGCTTAAAAGCATTGCTAACTCCAGTAGCACTGTTAGCTAGGACATGTGCTTACATGTCTATCAACTTCAACTTCCTGGTTTACCGATTGTGCGCATGTGCACTTTTTTACCACATGTTACACAGTTTTTCTATTTTTGTGTGCAAAGGGCTTTATTTTTCAACATAATGAGTAAAAACAAAGTGTTACAACACAAAAGTTATCATAAATATGTACCTTCAAATTATTTTTCGTGTAATTCGGTGTAGATTTACTGTAGAGATTCAGGAGTTGTTTCATTACTTATTGTCAATGAATTGTGTGTATCAATAAACATCCCTTATTTTAGCTCTGATTTTACTCGTGTCAGGAACATCTGTGGTATCTTTACTCTCCTTACTCTCCTCCTGTTCTGCCGGTATCTTTGCATCGCTGCTCGATGAAGCACAAAACCCCAGTGGGACACAATCGCTCCCCCCTGCTCCATTCATCGCGTCCACGTCCTTGTCAGACGGAAACAAAAGCTCTGCGGCGAAGTGTCAACATCAGATGGAGCAAATCCAAATTTTGCATCTACAGACTAAACATCCAGAAACACTCAGCCAGGGTTTCTGTGTAGTCATCATTTATTTGCTTTAACAGTGTTGTTAATTATGATTTGATGAGCTATCTTTTCACAGGATTTCATCAGGTTTGGCCTTGAATTGCAGGTTGTGTGAGAGACTGTTTGTTGTGTCGCGTTTATTAGAGACTTCTGCTGAGTGACAGACATGCTGGAGATGAACATATGGATACGCCAGTGTTGCTAAAAACCATGACGGGCAGGGATGAGCCTGCCTGACCTCTTTCTGGCAAGCTGCTGTGTCAATGCACTGTGACTTTGTAATCTTCCCCACGGATTAAAAACGATGCAGATTAGATTAGATTTTTGTTTTTTTTCTCCACTGTTGATTTGTCACTGTTCTGAGCTGGGTTTTTTGTTGTAGTTGTTTTGTAAGAATCAACTTTTTGACCTTGTTTTTATTGGGTCACATGCAGATAAGCTTGTCATTTTTTGAGGCCTGGAAGTTCAAAGCAGGTCTCACCTGCCCTCTTTTTGGCCTGCATGAGCAGATGGCATTCATGTCCGACCTTTTCCACACCTTTTAGAGCAGAAAGGAGGGAAAAAGTGGGTGGGAGACCAATGGGTTGGTGTGTTAAGCTTTAAACGCATTGGGGAATTGAAAAAGACAACACATGGAGTCAATATTTTTCCATTATTGGTGCAAAAAAGCTGTTTCGTAAATGTTGATTTGAAAAAAAAAAATCCAATCCAATAACTTTTCCTAAGGCCACCTCTATAAAGGTTTCATAGACAATTACCAACTAGAACTTTATGGCAACATCCATGATGTTCTACTTGTGAAAATAAATGTTGGGCTATTATCCAGCACCGGGGCATCAAATCTCACAATACTATATTGGCAAACAGGAAGCATGAGAGGAAAAAAAAATCTCTATAAAATATGTTTACGTTTCAGCCTAAGATAAGACCAAATGCAAAACATTCCAGTGAGGCTGTATCCCCTTTGAGTCAGATGAAAATCCGTAATCTGTGGCTGAAGTGAGCACCATGAAGAGACAGACAGGGCTCAGCCACTTTCAACACCCCCCTCGAGGATCTGCTGTCTGGCTTGTGTGAGAGCCATGTGTTTTACAACTTTAATTGGAAAATTTGACTGGTCTAATGCAATAATTTGATCACACTAAGCTCAGAGGAGATCTAATAGGCTCTCAAAGTGGACTTGGTGCCCTCTGAAGTCAATGACTAAGTTTAATCCATCTATTAGAGGTCACTTTACGGTCCAGACTCCAAAATATCTTAAAGGAGCAGTTAAATGAAGTCACTGGAGCCTTGAAGCACTGAAGGAATTTTGGTGGGAAATGAAAAGCCTGATTAAAGCTTGTGGGAGCTAAATTTGGGCATAATTATCTCCAAAAAAAACCCTCTGTTGGAAGTGTGCTTCCTCTAATTACTCTCGACTGTTTGTGTCAGATTGGTAGCATGAAGTTCCTCATCTAGAAATAGTGAGGAGCGATCCGGTGTCTTACTGAGGATTCATTTCCTATTTCTTTACTCATCCGCTTTACTTCAGCTGTCCCGTAAATGCCAAAAGCCTTCAGCTCCTGATTCATGCTTGGCGTCGGGGTGCGGTTAGAGTGCATGCTTCGGGTTTTTATAGCGCTCATGAGAGGTGGAGGTTAATCGAACGGTTTAATGAAGCCTTTTACCGATGCTCCCACAAGGTCGTTTTCATAGGTAGTGGTCACATTCCCATGCATGCTGCTCCCTCTGATTAAAACCATTAAGATTTTATCAAGCTTTTATATTTATAATATTTTTCATAAGAAAATGTGTCTCAAATTTACCTCAAAAGCAGGACAGGTACAATGGAAAACTAACATCATGCAAAAAAAAAAAAAAAAAGTCTAACACTTTCTAGATTATAATACAACTCAGGACAGGGCTTCTCTATTACGATGGGTAGATCGTCCCAAAATATTGATAATATCAAAACCAAGTTGATATCTGTATCGGATCGATACTACTGTGGTGAGATCAAAAAACGGCGGGGTTTCAATTTGTCATGTTAATAAATTAGTCTTCTATACATTTTGTCTAAAAGCTGGTCAAAGGTAAAATCCCCAAAACCTTTAAACATCTGCATTTTTATAGTATATTAAACTCATATTTTAAAAAGTGTTAGTATATACTTGGGAGTGGATTGATACCAGAATAAATAGTATCACACTCCTTTTGATTCCTAACCTGCATTTGTGGACTAGCTTTAATTGAAAAGACTAAATAATTTTTTTTTAAATCTATGAAATCTACTACATTCCTATTTTAAATTACAAAACCACCTATTGTAAAGTTTTTTTTTTTTTTCATTTTATTTATCTCTTAATTTTACAATTTTTTAAACCTCCCTGGCAATAACACTGAGCCCCCTCTAGGGGGCGTGCCTCCAACTTTGGGAGCCACAGACTTAGTAAAACAAATTGGCATTAGGGCCTTGGTTAAGTGTTATGTGAGAAAAGTTATGACGTGAATTTTGTTTCAATATTTTTCCAAGGAAGAAAAACTTTTAATAAAAGGACATTTTAAAAACAAATTACATCCAGAAATGAAACCTCCAAACATAAAAGATTCTCAAAGTGAATTTGCTGTTTTTCTAGATTTTAATTTTTCAAATTTAGTTAGCTTCCGCTAACTAGCAGAGCGGGTAGATTTCCCGCCGAATTGGCTACCATTTTTGAACAGTTTGCTCTTCTGGCATAACGACATATAGCCAGTCTGTAAAATTGTATGACCTAATGCCCTGTGTCATTAAATAAAAACATGTTTTTGTCTGTCTGGGACAGACAGGCGACCTCTCAAGGCTGAACCCCGTGTCACTACCTGATCTGTCCCGAAAGCACAATCCATTCTGCACATGGGCAAGTGAGCCGATAGCGTATGCGCATCTAGATATACATCCGTGTCGTCCTCGATTTTATTTAGTTAAAAATACCTAAATGACGTTTTCCGTCCCAAAAAATAGTAAACGTACTAAAATATAATGTGTTAAAGGTTAATAATGTATTTCCTGAGAAAATAAATGCCTTAAAATACTTTCTGTTTTATCACTAGTCTCTGCACGATCTGCACCGGAAATGGGATCCTACGCTACTTCCGATGGCTAACTTTTTCGACTTTGCATTTAAGCATAAATCTAGTCCTTTTGAGTTTTATGTTTTCGTTTCTTTTCAACCTTATGGTATATAGTGCGTAATCTAAAAAAAGAAACAATTAAAATGCAGATATACATGTTTTAATCATATTTTGCCGGACTGCTCTGAGCATGTCTGATGATGATGTCAGAGAAGCAGTTTAGCGAAGAAAATGTAAAAAACATAAAAAGTGTCTCACATAAGTCATAAAACATTTTTTACAGATGTGTATTAGTATACTTTAGTGAGTTGGATAGAAAAAAGTAGTTTTAGTACCATAATTCCATTATTTATGGACACCCGGATGTATATCTATTCACGCATGCGCAGAATGGATTGTGCTTTCGAGACGGATCGGGTAGTGACACCCCACCTTTCCCCCACAAACTGTATAGGTACCACATCTGCTCGGGGCCCCACCCCTTATAATGACATCAACATATGGCAACACCACTCGGGCAAACTCTATTAAACCCCTTTCCTAAGAATCAAATCTCTTGTGGTGTCTCAACATAGTATTACCTATATTTGGGCATATTAGGGCAGGGAAGGACAATTGGAACATTTGAAAAAATTACTTTCGTTGAGATTTTAGACAAAGAAAACAAATGGTTGTTGTTATCACAATGTTAAAAGTAGTGTAGCTTAATATGGTTAACTGTCAGAGCTAAAAGAGCCTAACCTATTAGCTACGGAGCACAGCTAGTCACAGCGCTACCCATCTCTCCCCGTTTATATTGTTTTCTTGCACTTACTTTGTTCACCATCAACAGATTTTTTCAGCGTAGTTATCAATCAGGTAAAACTGCGTCGGTCATTAGACATGTTTACTCTACAGATAATCCCGACTTGGCACACGAACACTGCTGTTAGGTTTCTGTTATGATTTTCTTTTTATTATTCAGTCTTCTTGCTTTTCCATTTGATTGTCCTCTGCTGCCCTCTTGTGTTCTCTTTCCCTCCGTTTTCTGTTCTGCCCTCACCTGTTTTCAATCCCCTCGTTAGCCCTCTCTTTGTCTCTGTCCCCTTTAAAAGCCCTCCCTCTTCAGTTCCTGTTTGCTGGATCCTCGTCAAAACGTCTGTCTGTTTACCTCGTCTTTCCCTGGCTCATAGAGTTTGGTTTCCCCTGATGTCTCCTTGGTTCTGGTTAGTGTTATTTTGTTTTAATCTTTGATTCCTGCCTCCGTATCTCTAAACCTCAATAAACCCACCAAAATTCACCTCTGCCAACTTGCCTCTGCTTTTGGGTCCTCAACCCAACACCGCTTCATGACAACTGCAATACAGTATGTTATTATCGTTATCTGGGCAACCAACAATAACTTAGGTGACGTGGCAACGTTCAGTCAATCATATAGGGCAACGTAACTGGCATGCACAGGCCCTAGCAGATCTCGCCACCTGAGCAGTTCTGGTACCTTCACCAGAGGCAGCAGCCCCACTGCAACCCTGACAGAATAAGCAGGAGAAAATTGATGGATGGTTTTCCTCTGTTTTTTTATTTTTACATCCATGCTTCTTGGGTTAATCCAGAGAAAATATTTGACAGCCTCAAAATCATAACTGCTGAAACGAGACCTAGATTGTAAACATATAAATATAAGTTTCTACCACAGTGTTAACAATGAGGTTGTGAACTACTCCATGTGAGACGTTTTCAGTGTGGCAGTTAAAAAAACAACTGTGATTAGTGGTTGCACGACTTATATACGTTTGGTTTTACACAACTTGTGACATGTTTTTGTCGGATTTAGGACTCAATAGAGCATTGTCTACATTCCTGGAAGAAATTAGCTGTGTTTAAGAGCCGTTTCATTTTTTTTCCAGTGGGCTCTTTTTTTAATCCCTGCTGTAATTACAGTTGTTAGGTTTCCTTAAAATGAGTTATCAGCCGCTTGTTTGATGTCTTGTGGGAAAAATTTGCGCTTTAATTACACACTGATGGAGAATAGCAAAGGTTTTGTTATCTGATTTCAGACAGCGTGTCTGGTAAATGCAGGTTTACCTCAACACTCTATTAACTGAAGTTCTGCTGAAAAGATTTCATGATGGAGATCAGCTTTGCTTGGTTGTAGTTGGTGGCCTATTGTGCTCTTGAAAGGTAGAGCAGCTATTTTGACAAAGAAGGGATCTGCAAAAACATCCTTACTCTGTGATAATCAGGGTAATCCACCACGTGTGGTTTTGTTGTTGATAGATGTTGCGTAGTTTTGGCTTCTGGAAGTCACAGTGGCTGCATCCTCGCTATTTGGCCTCCCCTCTCAGTTCAGGACTTATCGGAAAACATCCCAGCCCCCCCAGGCTTTGAGTGGAAACAGGAAAAGAATGTAAATGTGTGAAATGCAAAACAAAACAAGTTCTGTAATGGCAAACAGTGCAGGTCTGATCCAAATAGGTACATCAGATAAGAATAACCAAATTTTGAAAGTTTATCCATTTCTGATTTGCTCTTTTTTAAATAACCATGCTTTTAAAAGATTTGGATGCATGTTCTCTGTGTGTAAAAGAATGAATTTGGATATTCTATTTAATAACCTCACAGAATTGGATTGAATTTCTCTGTAAAAAGTAAAAAAACAATCCGCTGGACTTTGTTTCCAATTTTGAAGACATTTTGCTTACCAACCAGCAAGCTTTTTCAATTTAAAATGCCAGAATTAGCATTGAGTTTCAAGCTTTATATAGTAGCCCAAAAACATGTTTTGGCTTAAAAATCATGAAAAATTAACCCAAAGAATGGGTTCACCCCTTTGGGGCATTTGAGTTCCCATTTAGCCTGCACTACACAATACTTTGTAAAACTAACACAAAATATGTGTCCCTATGGTTTTTAATGTTGTTGGCAGTATAAACAGAATTCAAGCTTCCACAAATGAATGCTTGTTATTCTTTTACATCATGGTTTCTGGACTTTGGCTTGATCTTTAATGGATACTTTCAGATTCTGCCATTCTGAAAGGTTTTAGAACATAAAAAATTGGTTGAAAAGACATCATGATTAACATCTAAACATTGTCAACATTTGGTTGAAAAGTGAAAATTTAAAAGCTGTAATTTTTAGATCTTTGAAACTACGTCTTTTTTAACGTTTATTAATGGACTAAAGTGGGACAAAACCAGACAGACCAAACACAGCCAAATTTTTTTTCTAGACTAAATCAAGACTATGTTGGACTGACCAGATTTAGCTTAAAAACCATCGTCTGAATGATGTTTGGTGTTTGGGGGCGGGGGGATACAACCTGGATGAAGTATTTAAACATTTTTAGTTCTTTTAGCTTAAACGTGGCTCATCAAAACTGTCCATTTCTGATGGAAGTCCTACCCCAGCCAGTGATCCCCCGTGGTGTAAAGAGAATACTGGATGTTGGCCATTATTGATTTTCATTTTTGGAGAATCCATAAAATGTTAAATTTAGTAAATAAATGATTTAGCAACATTTCTTCTCCCCATCAGACCGGATTGATTAGGAGACCTAATACTCAAAGTGAAATTATTTTCAGAAACAACCTCGATAATCAAACCTATTTCTTTAGATTATTTCTGTTCGGAAGAAATTAGTATCAGAAGATAAATGATTATTAATTCTTATCATTAAAAGTCAATGTTGACCTCCTGTTGGCTGATATTATTGAAGTTGCATAATGTTTGAATGAATTAGACTATAAAGAGATAGCTATTTTAGGTAATGGTTCTCAAAGTGGGTACAAAACTACCCTCTACAATGCATGAATGGAAACATAGCAGGTACCAAATTGGGAATACCAACAAAAAGAGGTACAAAATGCTCCAAAATATAAAAGTACAAATTGGTAAAAGAAGAATAAGTGGCAGCTGCTTACTAAATGTCTTGCACTTTGGTGTACAAGCTGACGTATAACTAACTGGCCTGCATAAAATAACGTAAAAACCCCAAAGATTTTAAGACAGGATTTTTTTTTTTTAGACGGAAATTTTGGGAAAATATGGTCTGATAAAGATTACCGGTACGTTTATATATGCATGTTAAAGCCAGAATAATTTGACATTTAAATAAAATTTCCCTACGACTTTAAAATTCATATATGTTATCTTCAAAAACACAACCCATATCTTTGGAAATCTAACATACACTATATTTTAGTCCAAATGTTCCGTGGATGTTCAAGTCAAAAATTTACTGTCATCGACCTTGTCGAAGTCCAACCTAGAGTATGATTCCTCATGTCTCTCACTTTCTGTGAAATATAATCACAACTGGAATTAAGAATCCAATGATTTCTTAGAGTGTAATTAAAGATTAGCTTTATCAAGTTTTAATCCAATCTAATTCCTTCCGTTAATCACTTAAAGCATTTCCTGAGATCCAGGCAGAGGAAGACGAAGTCTCGAAGGGCAACCGTCATCCTCTGCATCATTCCCTCATCACCCTGCTTAATGAAACATGACTGGAGCGCATTATCGTTTTCCTTCTACCACAGAATTCATCTTACCACGAAGAAGTTAACAGACACATGAATTCAGACGCTCATGAACGCGCATGTGGCACTCTCAAGGGTAGGGGGCTTCTGCAGATATCTTATAATTGCCTTCAATTTTGATGTTTGCAGTTTTTTTCCAGACAGTCTCCTGTTGAGTAAACAAACATGTCGCCTCACCAAAGTTTGGCATTTCCTTTCCTTGTCTCGATGTAGACGGAATTCCCACCCCCCATCCGCCTCCCCAAAAATGTCTTGCTGGTTGAGAGCTCAGTATCTCCAAGATGGATTGAAACCACAGGTTATTTCTTCTTTTATGACAGATGCTCTTGGGAGCCTGTCAGAATCATCTTTGGGATGACAAACAGAAAGGAAGTTTCTGCTTTCTCTCCTGCTCACCTCCTGAGTGATAAATGTCTGGCTGGGAACACACACCTCGACGGAGATATCAACTGGGGGATGGTTAATGAGCTAGACTGATGGGCTTTGCCCTTCGATGCATCTGGTCATTTATCTGTGACGAATCTGCAGGGAAGAATGCCATTGAAGAAAAGACGTCTGTTGGCTAAAGCCAACCAGATTAAAAAAGATTACAAGAATATCTGAAACCTCTGCACTGAATGAAAGTAAAAACACTTTGATTGATGACTGAAGGTTTTTTTTTTGGCATTGAATATCTTTGAGGTCAGCATGTGGTATAACTCACAAGTTCCTGACTAGTATCAAATCCTATTAGCTGGTTTGATTTCATGACTGTTTAGGACAGCGGAGGGCAACTCCAAACTTTAAGGGCCAATATCCTGCATCATTTACATCCATCATTGGTCCAACACAGCTGAACCAAATGGCTGAATTACCTCCTCAGTATGAAGTTGATTTCCCAGGAGTCATTTTATTACTTGATACAGGTGTTTTAGACCAATAATACATCTAAAATTGCAGGATGCCCTCATTGACTGGAGTTTCCCAACCTTGGTTTGGGAAGAAAGAGGTTCTTAGCAGAATTAAGCATGCAGGACGTAAGCCTCAATTATTAACATGAAGAGATCAACTAGGCACCAGTTAGGGGCCATGTTTAATCCCCTGTCTTTTGTTGTTGTAACATTCAGTCATTCACCCATTCACACACACATTCTTAATACTGAGGGAGGCAAGATGCATTGTAGCAACACCTTTCCTGGGGCACACAGATAAACACAGGCACCACTGGCCCTCTGACCACCACCAGTAGGCAATCTGGGCATAGAGATTTGCTCTAGGACACGACACCATCACCATCCTAAACTACTCTACATTTTCCGATGGTGCGTCCATCCATCTGTCCACCATCTTTTTATAGTTAACATAGAAAACAGCTGAACCCTCATATAAATCTTGTAAATCCTGATGGTATGACCTAAAATATGTCTGCTGAAAAAGTATCTGAATGCTAACAGCGGCGTTAGTATTTCTTTGGCTCCCTCCTTTCCACAATGGACTCAAAGGAGCTGACACTCACATGTTTCCTGCCTGCGAACGAACACACACTCACAATCCTCATGACCAGCATCCCGTTACCTTAGACCACACTCCACCACATTATGAGTTCATATTGATCCGCCGGCACTCCAGCCTACTGGCCCAGCACAGTCTTGTCTCCTTCCCCACAACTACTCTGTGTGGAATGCTACCCTTAGTAAGTGTGTGATACAGTGGTGGAGCCAGGCTGGCTGTGTGGGCGGCTGTGTGTTTCCAAACAGTGGAATCTGTCACCAAAAGCCCTGGCAGAGGAATAAGCGTTGCCTTAATGAGCTCAACAGATCACTGAGCACACACATCTTAGACGCTAGAGACTCAGCGTGGACTTGTATCGTTACAGCTCTTTAGTGTTGACTAAACACACATACAACCGCACACCAATGCGCAGTCACTGAATGCAAAGGATTTAGTTGCTCTTGCATGCATGAAACCATTCATTACTTTTGCTTTTAAAGTCATAAATCCACACACATGCTTCTAATCCCAATTGATCCGCTGAACCAGACCATAGCCATCGCTCAAAAATCTCTCCACTCATTTCTGATCGAATTAGAGCAGGAGATCACGTTCAATATTTCTTTATTATGGTGCATTTGTATCTGTTAGTGCTGACTCAGTCCTCCATTTGTCTTTTTTACCCCAATGGGACAATGGTGTCTAATTGTTGACCACCTGCTCTGGAAATCAAATCATGCTCACTCCATATTCAGATTTCCCTTCACCAAACCAGCTGTGCGTATGATTAACACAATTACATGACATCTTTGATCACGTGAGCAATGATCAGGCATCGTGTATTTTGCAGCTTTATCATGACAAATGGCCTCTTTTGTCAATCTCTTATGACAGGTGTTAAAGCTGGTGCACCTTTCCTTAGATGACACTTTCCCTCCTCTATGCTTTTTCCCTTCTCTCATGGTGAGTGTCATTGTTCATTTGGGACATTAGTGACAGTGAATGCAGGGCTTTAAGTCAGCCCCATCCTTTCATTCCCCCCTTTTTAACCGAGCGCTCCTGTCATCGAGACCCTTTTAATTCCCCCATTGCACACGGTGGTCAGCCCCCCTCTCGAACTGGTCCTGTTGGGTAGTAGACAATAGAAGCTAGCCCCCTTCCCTTCTCTTACTCACTTCCCTCTTCATCCCCCTCTCCTCATATGTCCCTGAGCTGTTGTAGGCGTCCTGCCTGGTTGAAACTGCGGGCTCCAGGCAGCAGTTTGTCACAGCCATTCAGCTGAGACTGATTGTGATTGTGGCAGATGGGCCGGAGCTACTCAGCCTAGGCAGACCCGAGCACTTCTGTCTCTCCTTTCTGGCCTTCGCTCCCTTGATCTCGACCTCTTCCTCGGTTGTCCCTATCTGTTCCCCTTGTCGTCAGTGGCTTCTTTTTGTATTGTGCTGCTTAGCCCCAAGCTCTGCTTTTGCAGCGTCCAGAAAAAGTGCTACAGAAAAGGTGCCTGTCAGATCCTTCAACAGCATCTGTAACACCCTCACCTATCTGCCACTGGAATTAGTAAAGCTGGAGCTTTTGATTGTTTGCAACAAAACAAACACTAACAAAAGCATTTTGGCCCCTCTGAGGCAGCCTCCCAGTCGGTCATAAAACTGGTAACAGATTTTAAACTAGAGATATGCATTCCAAGAACTAAAGATCTATCCTAGAGATCATTATCAGAAAGGTTTCAGCAAAATGCTTTGATGTCTTGACTAAAATATGCCCCTAAGTTCAATGAGAGAACCTCAAATTGTTCTTTGATACTTTGAGGAAAGTATATGAAGATCCTTGTCCAACTTATAATAAAATGTTGGCATAAATGGTCTCACTGTACATTAAATGCTAAACTCTCAAACATTTATATAGAGGCAAACTGAAGTTTCTTGATTTTTCAGTTATCAACACCACTAGATACCATGTCCCAGACATTTCTTATGCACATTTTAATTAAATACAGTTGATGACTGGATGTTTCTGCCCAAAGCTCTTCTAGACAATACCAATCCATGCTGTATAACTGCTGAAAGTTTGATTAGAAATTACGCAATAGTACAATCCTTTAAACGGGTTGCACACATCTACTTGGTAAATATCTGTTTTTGTACTGAAATTTTGTTAGCTTCCACCTAAAATAGGTTAGGCTTGTGAAAAATTCATTGATCACTAGCAGAACAGCAATAATCTTAGCTTATTGCATTCTTCAGTCAAGGCAGTCAAATGGTGGACCCCAGTGTTGTACATGAACGCTTTCACTGAACGATGTTTACTGAATACGTTAATAGTTTAAGTGAACGGTAATGTGAAAGTAATGAACGTAAACAAGAGCAACATTCACTCTGAGAAGAATGAGCAACACACACAGCTCACATTCGCGTTTAACTGATAAAGACACTTTTCATTGGATAACGTCAGGTTTTACGGCACTCTTAATTCAGACCCATCTACTTGTATTTCTGATGCCAGTTTTGCAGAGCGCTTGGCAGAGTTTTGTGAACTAACAAAGGAATACTCGGACAGAAAAAAAACTGTGCCTACCGGGACTCAACAAACAAGTCTGTACGGCAGCCACTTCCACTTTAAAGCTACACATCCAGTTAAAGCATCTGAGCTATCTGGGGAAATATCTGCTACTGAATGAGGAACGTAATAAATAATTTCTGATACAGATCTTTTTAGCCGAACCTGAATGTACCTGTATGTTCTGATGTTCAGTGTAATTTGGCTAAATAAGGACTTCACCGCACATACAGTATACCTTGACTGCATCAAGTATATTCCATTCCTTTCTAGATATCATGATCACACATTTAAAGGGTGAAATATGAGGTCCTATTGTGTAGGATTGTGGCATAATTTACCAACTGAACTTCATTCATAGGCTTGTGAACTTAATTGTTTGAAAAAAGGGAACTATAAACGTGAGCTAGTTCATTTTCTTTTTTGTGAACTGAACTTTGAGCTAGTTCTTTTTAATTATGAGCTGGCACTACATTTGGTGACCCAACAGTTGATGATTACGAGGACTGTTCTTTTGTCAATCGATGAATCCCTCTTCCAGGTTGATAACTTGCTTGTTCAATGGGAAACTAACAACACATATCAGTAACTAGATGAAACAAGAAGTAAAACCCTCACATTATAAACAGTAGAAGTAAAAATACAAAGTAAAACAGGAATAAACCTGATTAGAAAGCAGAAGGACAAAACGCAAACAAACAACCTGATACAGAAACAGGAACTTGAGAGATGCAACCCTTTGGTCCCCTGATTTACGCATTTGCCAATGACTTTGTCAACTTGTTTAGGCTTAGACAAGTAGATTGTGAAATATAAGTAGCATAGCAGTAATCTCATTCAGGTTTTGTCTTTTTAACCCCATTTACACTACCCTCCGAAAACCTATCATTGATGAACTATGTTGCTTACAACCATTTACACACCACGCTAGCACAGTTCCTTGCCCCCCAGTGAATATCTACGGTACTAGCTACTGATCTCCTTCAGGTAAACAAGCAAATCAATATGGTGGCACCCATAACATTCACAGATTTTGTGGAGAGCCAGGAGAAGAAGGCAGCCTTTGGTGAGTTTAGTTGACAGAGTCGACTTTTGGGAAGTGGATACTACAAACAATAGTATAATCAGGACATACAGATGCAGGAAACAATGACAGAAGTGGAAGTTCATCACACCACTAAGCAGAATCATCACAGAAAATCATGTGGCATGGTAGGGAAGCTAGTTTTTTTTTGAATGTCTGAAATTTCATGATTACGAAGTCTGACTATAAGGAGATGAAAAGGTCTGTTCATGCGCTCTTTGTTATCTGAGAACAAAGCCAGAACTGAACCGTGCCGAGCCCTAATGATGATGAACTAGTACCAGTTTAACGTGGTTTGGTTGTGTCTGGCACGGTCCGGTTTAATTTTGCGTGCCATTTACACTCAACAGTTATTTCGGTGACAGTGCTCGGCACGATCTCGGCACGGTTTTTAGAGGGTCGTGTCAATGGGGCTTTTGTCATGGTTTTTGGGGTACCCTTTAAATAGCAGTTCTCGGGTTAAATATAAATGTTGGACAAGTATGTATACAGGTCACACTGAGTCTATGCTTCTAAGCAGAAACTAAAGCCCAATTTAAACTTCTGACGCATAGCCTCTGCAACAATGAAATCTGCCTCTGTGCGCGACAACACCGCCCACGCAGAGGTTCTGCAACCTCAAAAAAATCTTAACTACACGTCGGACGGTCGCAAACCCGCGGAGACCTCAAGCGGAAGTGCGCAGACAAAAAGCAGCTGTGATTGGTCCTTTTCCGCAGTCTGTGTGGTCGTTGTTCTCGATTCGGTGCCGAGGCACGCCATTTTTAAAAACCGAGAAGTAATAAGACCAATGGATGACCACGACGAAAGGCGGATCGAGGAGGTTCGGAAGTACAAACACTTGTACGATGCCTCAGACATGTTGTTTTGGAAAATAAACACTCCTGCCAACAAAGAAGTTCTCGAATAGTCTCCCCCTTGCGCTTAGGCAAGAAACTGCTGTGCGTCCCTAGAAATTCCAGACTGATGTTGCAGAAGCATACCAGAAAAACTGGTTCTTGACCAGACGCAAGCGACATTTAATGTCTGCGATTGCAGAACTATAATCTGCCCTTAAAGGAATAGTACACCCATAACATGATTAGCCTTCATTTTCTACTCACCCCCATGCTGAACAACACTCTGGAGTACTTTTTTGATATCTCAAATGCATCTGGAGATCTGGGAGGCTTCTTGCTGTCTGCTGACATTCAAATAATGGAGGTCTATGGTGCCCGAGGCAGAAAGGTCCATAAAAGTCCACAAAAAACGTGTCAATATTCCTCCATACTGCTCGTCCAATGTATTCCAAGTGTCCTGAGTGGGTAGCTTCCATAATTCACTCGAAACGAAGTCATTTAGAATGTTTTTAGAGCATAAACAGTAGTGTATAGGATTTCCTAAAAGCGCGCCCCTGCGTGTTCACGAGCCTACGGAAACTGCGGCAGACCAAGCCAGATGAAAGTGCGCATTCAGCGTCTGCTCTTGATAATGCAAGCGTAGAAGAAGAAATTTGCTGTTCACCTGTGCAAAGAAAGAAACAACGAAAGAAAAATGTCTCAGGACTTCAGTGTTGAGGAAGAGCATGAGTTCTTTGCCGAGCTGAATGCGCACTTTCATCTGGTGTGGTCTGCCGCGGTTTCTGTAGGCTCGTGAACTCGCAGGCGCGTGCTTTTAGGAAATCCTATACACTACTGTTTATGCTCTAAAAACATTCTAAATGACTTTGTTTCGAATAAATTATGGACGCTACCCACTCAGGACACTTGGAATACATTGGACGAGCAGTATGGAGGAATATTGACACGTTTTTTGTGGACTGTTATGGACCTTTCTGCCTCGGGCACCATAGACCTCCATTATTTGAATGTCAGCAGACAGCAAGAAGCCTCCCAGATCTCCAGATGCATTTGAGATATCAAAACAGTACTCCAGAGTGTTGTTCAGCATGGGGGTGAGTAGAAAATGAAGGCTAATCATGTTTTGGGTGTACTATTCCTTTAACTTTGTAGCTTTCTTAGTGTGCCTCAGACTCTATAGAGCCCAGATAGTTGCTGATTATCTCTAAGCCACCTCACCCCCTTAACACTGTTGTCACCCCTAAAAAAAACCCCAGAAACTCCTCCCTCTGTCTTCAATCCCCCCACCAAACCTCGCTTCTCCTCCCCTGAGGAAAGAGCCACCATCAGAGGGGCAGCCCTCTCACTGAACACGTTAGACCTTCCTGTAAGCCTGGGGAGGGGGGACGCAGTCTTCACAACTCAGAGGCAGACACAGAATGAGAGAGGAAGAGATCGAAGTGGACTGAGGAGAGAAATATTTAGAGGAAATAAAAAAAGGCAGGAGGCTGGATGGGCGGGTGAGGGGACGGCGCACAGCGCTGCGAAGGGGGGAGTGCATTAGCAGAGTGGGAGAGAGTCGATCTACGTTGGCAGATTGAGGGAGACAGGGAGGGCAGAGGACAGGAGGCAGAGAGAGGGAGCGCTGCGAAGAGGAGAAACGCTACATTGTGGATGTAAACTTTATCGTCTGCGGGATCAGCGGGGAGCAGCTGCAGAGCAGGAGGAGAGCGGGCTGTTGGATTACCATGCGTGTCCTCTGAATGCACCAGGATGCTGCATCTCCATCTCCATCAGGGTAAGGAGCGCACTGTCATCCGCACACATGGCACGACTAAACGGCGTTGTTTGTAATGCAGCAGCCGGAGTTTACTGTCATGTAGATCGATGCTGCACAGTTAGAAGGAGCACATGACTCTCATTCTGCAGGAGAAGGAACATATTTCATGTGGGATGATAGTCTATTAGGCATTCATTGGGAGCATAGAGGATCCTGTTGAAACAGCATGGGGTCTGGTTAAACTGCTTTGCTTCTGATTGATAATGGAAGGAGGCAAATCTCTTTGAGGAAGACAATTAGTCATGCAAATGCTTTTATTCTGCAGGAATGCGTCCATGCATACGTTTCTCAATCTGACCCACTAACCCCACACTTAAATGACAGCAGATACTGATAAATGGTTGCAACTGGTCATCTTTTCAACTTGTTCTGAAATAAACTTTGCATGAAGTAAAGTGTTCCTTCAGTCTCAGCTGGAAGGGATGCTCACATTGAACACACCAACTATAACACAGTAGGATTCTGGACACTGGATTCTGATATTTTTGGATGGCTGTGTTATCTCTAAAAACAGAACTGTGAGGGAGTATAGAAATAAGGGCATGTGAGAGTATGGGAGGTATTTTGACTCCCAGGCTGGTGTTGACAACAAGCCAGACAGAAATGCCCTTCTGTCATCTGTTTGAGATGGACAAGGGTTCTTTGAGTTTTTTTTTTTTTTTAACTTCTTAAGTGATGCTTACTGTAGCATCCCATTTAATCTTCTAATAAGAAGGTTTTTCATTTCGTTTGCATTGGCTTTGTTATAATTACTATAAAATGAAACAAAAACAGAAAAGGCATCAAATTGCTAACATTAAACATAGATTACATTTCTTTTATCTTATACAGTAGGTGTTAATAATAGTAGCGACTGTTTAAACTTCTTAACAGCTACAGTCAGAAGTGGCTTATATATATATATATATATATATATATATATATATATATATATATATATATTGTTATGGTGCATTTAATCTGTTATGTAGTAATTGTAGCTACTGTATAATCTACTAATGTCCATTGCCTTTGAATTCCCAGAGCATTTGCTAAAAATAGGAAGCAGCGATTACAACTAACAGCCATTGCTAATAGGAGCCAACAGGTATTGCTAATACCCCCATCATACCATAAAGGGCGGATTATATACTTCTGCAACTGCCCTCATTATATGTCGCTTGCATCTGGTCGCGAACCAGTTTTGCTGGTTCGTCGGTCTTGAATTTTCTATGGATGCACAGCAGTTTTTCGCCGAAGCACTAGGGGAAGCCTATTCAAGAACTTGCGAGAACTTCGGCAGATGGTCATGAGAACTTCTTCGGCAGCGCCGGCGGGAGTGTTTATTTTCCAAAACAACATGTTTGATGCATCGTACAAGTGGTTGTACTTCCGAACATCCTAGATCAACCTTTCGTCGTGGTTATCCATTGTAGTTATTACTCCTCTGTGTTTAAAAATGGCGCGCCCCGGCTCTGAATCGAGAAGGACGACCACACAGACAGCCGGAAAGGCATACCTAGGACTAATCACAGCTCCTTTTTGTCTGCGCACTTCCGCTTGAGGTTTGCAGGCTGATTTGACGGTTGTAGAGGCTATGCTTCAAAAGTATAAATTGGCCTTTAGCCACTACAGTACACAAAGATTTTTATCACTAAACTACTTCTACTTTAACTTTCTTTTCATGTAAAAGTTGTCAATTTTTACAGTGTGAGTGTATTTGCCCTTAATTTGAGTACATATATAAGATGATTTGAAAATGGAACAAGATAATTAGGTTATATGCACTTGAAAGAAGACAAAGCATTTTTTTTTCTTATTTTAAATGTATTTTGTCTTGTTTCATTGGTTCCATTTTTTGCAATGAGTAGCCCACAGTTATTTTCAACTGGAGTTTGCAAATATTAACCAATGGCTAAATGGTGCAACCAGCCGCTAGTTGTTGTCCCTGGCATATTGAGTTTGTTTTTTTCCATTATCTCTGGTTTATTTAGCAAAACTTGACACATAAGGAGTACTTACTATCTGAACAAAATATTTTAGGTTGATTGATTATAATTTGGCTACATAGAAAATACCAAAATAACCAGTTAGTTGCAAAACTTTTCAAAACCATGTTTATATTTGGCTGTTTTATTCCAAAATATGTATTTGGTATTGTGTCTTATTGTCTTTTATAAGTGCTTGGGGGTGGTTGCATTTATTGTGAGCAGCCAGTACTGTACACTAGGTCGCCTAGGCTTCAGTTTGGGATTGCTAAACCAGTTAAAAAGCCTTTATTTGCAGCTGAGCTGCACAAAATCAATACCACTCTGCCACCAGGGCCAATGTGTTGGAAGGTTGGGCAGTTTGAGCCTGTAGCTTTCTGAAACCTACCTGGGGATTACCGGATAAGAGGATTGCCAAGTGGAGGGATTTGATTTTATAGAATTAAAACTGTAATTCTCTCCATCCCAGCTATGCAGACATGTTGCCATTTGTCCATATAAATGCTTTGGTATGATAACTGTATCAAGCAACAGCAATGGCTCTCAAAATTTGGGCCGAAACCCTATGAGAATTTGAACACCCCAAAAAGAGGATAATTTTCATGAACCAATTCGCTTTCCCCCTTGATTGTCAGAATAGACGCGATACGGGGTCATGAGTGCAAAATATGTTGATATGTTTGCATGTTCAGCTACTATAGCATTTACATTATAGTTGAGATCAAGTTTTTACAACAGCTAATTCACGGGTCTGCAAAACTCAAACAATTTTTGTGTGAAGATATAGATGTAAAGTTCTTATAACACTGTTTCAGTGGTTAGTAGCAGTTCTCCAGTGGTGAGTGTCATCAGCATTGAAAAGAACCCAGATTAAGGCAACCCCAAGCCATCATGTGTGCTATTGTATTTTCTTCCACCCCTCTAACTCCTGTCCATCATTTTGCCTCTCGTTCCTTCATACATCCGACTTTCCCAACTTTTCATCCTCCCCTTTTGACTCTCTCCCAGTATGTGGCGCTCCATATTCGGCAACCCTCCGCCAGCATATTGGGTCCAGGTCAAACAGAATTATTAAGGAATGTTCCTGCGTTCAATGGCTGGCCCAGTAGGCCTCAGCATGGGAGCATTTCCCCTTCATTTACAGCTAGAGGACTTTGGTTCTGCACAGAGAAAAAAAGGAGGGGAGGGGACTCTCTCCAGACAACTTTCCCGCATAAATCCTACTGTCTCTGCTGTCTTCATTTGCACTGTGGAGCCGTGAGCTGGTTTAATGATGTGTACGTATGAAGCAAATCTCAGAATCTCACCAGCCCAAGCCTTATTGAGACACTTTGCTTATGTGACTGCAGGCCATCCAGCTCAATTAAGGCTGGTTTGAATGCATTCCTCCAGCTCCCCTCCTCAGTATTTATCTCTCCCAGACCAACCGCTTGTGAGATCTCTAAAGGCAGTTCTGCTAAGCCGTCTGTTTTTGCAAAGACAGCATTTGAAGATGGAAGCTTGACAAAAGAATTGCAAGAATCGTTTTTTTTTATCATGCAAGCAGACAGAAAAAAATTATCATCCAGTTGATATGCTGTTCATTATGTTGTCCTGTGTGTTCACAAATTGTAAAAGCACAAAAAAAGGCCCTACCATATGACTATTCTCTTTGTCTCCTGTTAGCTGAATTTAAAGTAATGTCACTCAGCAAAGATGTAAAGTTTAATGGTGCAACACGGTTTAAAACCAATAAAATGCTTTTATATGCTAGCTATCAATGGCTTATACCATGCACTGACTGTTTTGCCTGGAGACGCATTGCCCAGGCACCCTAGTCGAACACTGAGTCACGGCTTCATTAGAGCGTTTTTGTGGTTTCTAAACAACCCCAGTGTTTGCATAAGGTGCTCTTGGACTTATTTTTGAATGTAAACGACCTGTTTTTCTGTCAGAATGGCAGTAAAATATAGCTGGGTTTCACAACAGAGTGTGCACTCACAGCATCTTGGCTTACAGACTTTAACTTTTCTTCTCTTGTTCAAAAAGCTTTTTGTTGATGCGTTCCGTGGCGCTTTAAAAACAACAAGAAAAGCAGAAATGATAATCCCTAAACTGGATTTGTTTTTTAGGTCATATAATCACATGCCAGCAGTTTACAAGATAATATGCTGCTGCCCTTGTTTTAGTACACACAGACTTCTGGTTGACACACTTTCACTCTAACATGCAAGTTTTTTAGCATTCCCTCTTGTTTTGGATTACTTCTACTGCCGGCTGTCAGCGGAGTGAGCCGTTTACGAGGTTTGGAAAAGGGGTCAGTGTCGTGTTCCTGCTTTGCGCAAGGCCCGGGAATGTCAACAAGCCTCACCTCCCCACTATCTTAGCCATAAATCGTTGGATAATAGTCTAAGAAACCCGTTGGGCCTCGTCCAGTGGCTGGAGGTGTTGGCGCAGCTGGAAAGGAAATGGATAGAGGGGCTGCTGGAGAAGCTCACCTTTTGAGCTGTAAAACTCTTTTCCAAACACCTCTTATGTTGTGTTTAAGGTCTTTTGGTGACAGAATGAATTACAGAGAGAGTACTGACTCTTTAACTGCTGGATTACCAGCATGCCACAGCAACCAGAACGCTACGGCAACTGAAATTACATGGCAGATAGAGTTCCTTTGGCTTTATCTCTCCATCAACACCCAACCGGCAAGAGGAATGTTGACATTTCCATATCAAAGACAAGACCTTTTATTGGTACATCTAAATCAAGAGATGCTACTGAAACTGACCTTTTTGAACTAGCCACACAAACATACAAGACTATAGACAAACGCTATAGACCTTTCGGCCAAATGCTTCTGTTTACTGTACCTTTGTTTGCTTTGTGTGTTCGTCGACCATTTGTCTACCTCTGCAAATGGTTACACTTTTGGCTTTTGACAATATCGTAGCTCCTGCACAACCTGCAGAAGTCAGCAGAACTTTCCAGCACTGGGATGTGGAAGTGAATGTGACTCCCTGTTCTGCTTTTACATCAAACAAGAACTGAAACATGACATATAGGTAGCAAAATGTGTTTTTTTCTTTCTCTAGTTTGTATGTCTTTAGAAATCATCTTAAGATGTGGCTGATTGATACTTGTAAAGTCGTGGTGGTATTTCATTGTCCAAGTTTACTTTCTTTTGTATCTATGTTGTAGAAATGCTCATAATGTTTAGGTGTCATTGAACCATCTTCAAAAAAATAGTTCTTTTAGTATACAAGTACTCTCTTGACTTCTCTAGAAGAGGAGGATGAGAGGCTCTGAGTTTCTCCCTAATGTAAGGCAACCGTGAAGAGAAAGCAAGGTAGTTGGGCATCAGCTGTATTATGTTAAACACCTTATCAGTATTATTGAAAACACATCCTAAACATCATTCTAAAATTAGTATTAGTATTCTGAGGGAGCTAAGCAAGGTTGGTGGTAGGGTAGACAAATTAAAAATATCGACAGATTAGAAAGACTTGTATTTTCATGCATATTTCGGCCATATCCGACAGCCCCACCTGGTACAGTTATTTAACTTTATGACCATCAATGGTACGTGCTTCAAAACCTCAGGAAAATGCATGAAAAAAGCAACACCAGGTAAGATGTAGCTCTCCAATTTAAGGAACATTCCCCCCTGCATCCTCTTTGTTGGGGTAGTGGTGTACAACCTGAATTCTGGTTCATATCGAGATAAATAGTCTTTTGTAAATACAGACAAGACAATTGGCAAAAACTTTATTGGTTGGTCAGTAAATGGATTTTAATTTGTAACATTTAACTTTAGTTAGAAGCATATTGGGTAATGAATGGGTAAACTCCCGAGAGAATTCATGTAAGGCATCTTTTCCGGAATAAAATGCATTACTATCACACTTTTGAAAGCCATGCAAGATAAGAAACAGAAGTGATTATTTGTACCACAAAGTATGGCATCATGGTGGTTATCTGTCTGTAATAAAACAAAATGATATTTTTGTTTGGTCTTGTAGAAACTTTCCATAGAAGGCTTGCAATTGAACCTGTTTGAAGTGGTGCAACACTGATGAGACGTTGGCTCCAAGACATGTTTGCTCCCATTACCCACATGAAACGCAGATTAATAAGTGTTTCCCACAGATCATTATGGTGTCATTAACCTAATTCACTTCTTATGACCTGTGTGCTGACGCTCATTTGAAAACAGTTTGGTAATTAAATAAATGTCAGAATTCGAAACTGAGATATTTTGGACTAATGAGATTTGAAGCTCTCCCCTTCATGTCAGTGTTCTTGAAAATCCGTTTGAAAAGCCAAATTGTGTAAGAGCATCTAAAGAAGTCTTTCTACTTTTCCCGATAAATGTCCTGGTCTTTTAATTTTCTCTCTTCTTATACAGAATATAAGCGCTTTTGAAAGGTGCTGAAGAGAGACATTCCCAATTGCTCGCCTTAAGCGTGGCATCTTGGCTCCTCTTCAAACATTTCTGCCTTCAGACATGAGTCGGCGTCACATTTAGCGAGCAGCTTCTCCTCTAGGCATGCAGCTGTCTTTGTGCACAAATCTGTAGCGACAGGAGCATCTACCTCGGCCGAACTTATGATAATGACGATTACGTTTGTTTTGCTTCTGATTACCCCTGTGGAAAATGTAGATTAACTCCTAAATAGTGAGGTAATGTGGTCCAGTGAGATCTCGTGCTTCATTTAAACTCAATTATGTGTCATTGTCTGGGACACAAGCTGAGGAGTTAGACAAACAAGACCTGTTGGAATGTGAGTTCGTGGCTCTAGGGGGGGTTGAGGGGTGGTGGCTTCCTCCCTTTATTTTCATAACTGTGCAGCTTCGGAGCACAGAGTCATCTCCCTTTAACGACTCGGACATGAAAGATTTACACTTGGGTGTCTGCAAGTTTCCGCAGGTCCTTTTGCCACTGTGTTTGCACGTGTGCGTTTATCAGTGTGCTTCTCCTCAAGCATTTGCCGGTAGGTAAACCGCCTCAGACAAACCGGCAGGAGGAGTGGTTAGTCTGAGAGGAGAGGCCATTTTTAAAGCACCACTCCACGTCCTGGACAGGAATATGTCTGTTGTAGAGACAATTGAGGTCAGGCCCTGCTAGAAGAAAGAGAGAAAGAGAACACTGTGAGAGAACACACAGACACTAAGGCAAAGGGGTAATCCTCGCTCAGCACAAGCATATCTGAAAGTCTCAGAGGATTCCTCTTGAGGGATTTCTTCTGCTTCAAACATTTGTGCTGTATTAGTATTTGACCTACTAAACGGTGCCTTTTGGTCTTGCAGTCGTCAATCTCTAAGAATTCTTACGAAATCTTATGAATAAACCAGAACCGAAGTGTCGGATACTGAAGCAAGTCAGCGATGAAGACACTTGGAAGGAATTCTGACGTTATCAAACTCAAAGCCCTCATATCTTGTTGACTTTGGAAAGAAATTGCTTTGATCGTGATTATGTCCGCTTGTACTACAGCGTTCCACAGGATGCAAGTCCAAACAAAACTCCTGCTATCAAGTTGTGTTAAGTCAGCCCTTGCTGCTGCTGTTCGCAGGGCATGAAAAGCATCCGAAGCCAAAGCTGGGACTGCCCAAGGCATTTCTACTTTTTCTACGCATTTACTGAAAAACATGTTAGTAGTTAGAAATGTTGATTTTCATGAAGAAAATGTATTATTTTGGCAGTTGGCAGCTGGAAGAGGCTGAGTTTCTTTGTTTGCTAACAGCAGAGCCTCATCACATTTCACCTCGTCAATAATTGATGCTCTGCCTCGCTGAGGCGAGGCTCGCCTCAGCCCAGTCCTGGCTGACTGGTTGACTCTGTGTGTGGGTGGGTGTGGGTTTTTTTGAGGTGCTGACATGTGGCTTCTGTCCTGCCGCTGGCCCTCTGCTGCAGACGGGGCCCGCTGCAGGAGGCGGGAGGTCAGGAACCAGCTGTGCGCTCAGGTCAGGGTTCTGCTCGGCACCTTCCATGGTGCTCTTCGGTGATTAATTGGACCTGCCTAATGCATTAAGCCTGACTGAATGGTCACAGATGTGTAAAAGCCCGGTCCTTTACATGCATAAAGCAGATGAAAGTCTTCACATCGAGGGCTAAAGGTGTTTTTTAACATCCTGAGTGTGTTCACTCTGCTTTCCTGTCAGACAGAGTTGGATGCTATAACATATCAAACGCCTCACCAGATCTTTTGTCCCACGCTGGGCGCTGGGTTGAATGTTTTGATCTGCACAGAAAGGTTACATAACGTGACTACAGGAAGAATTAGTGATGGGAATGGCTTGTCCAGGCCTAAACTGTAACTCTGATCTGGTTGGCCTCTCAGAGCCATGGGAATTGCGTGCATATTGGATCTCTTAGCCCTGCAGGAGTGCAGACACTAATACAGAAATGCATGGTAGCTCTGCTCTCAGCCAAACATTCACGCATCCCTTTTGCCCTCTCTGTGTACAGCGTTCCCTCTAAACGATTAAAAGGTGGGGTTTGTTATGCCAGCATGAATAACTTCTACAAGGAGAGTTCCATGTGTTAACTATGTGCAAAGAAGTCATTATAACAAGATGATGTAAAGCACTTTTTTTCTTCGTTCATTGTATGCTTAGGGCAAATAACATATGGATTAACCCCCCCAGTTGGAAACACAATTAAATGTCTGCCTCCCCTAATGCAGTTGAAGAAGAACACTGGTTTTGACATGTAAGCACAGGTTCCCACCATGATTGATCCTCTCCATTACCCTGACAGTTCGTGTCTTTGCATGCTGCAAAAGCGAGCGGCATCCAGATCAGGAGCAGCAAAAAAAGCAGGGTTTGCACACTGTCTGGGCAGGAAGAATGTGCAGAGGAAACAGGGTCGGTGTGCTGTGAATGCTCCGAGGCGGGTGTCCTGTTTGCATGGCATCTTATCTCAAAGAGAGAGGACATGTTTTACGCTTTTTGATTTAGGCAAGAATAGGGTGGACATTGTTTTTCTAGAGGTGTTTAGGAGATAGTTTCAGCTGATATAGACTCGACCCTGTGATGTTCTTCTAGCTTTATTGTGTTGGTTTGACTTCCTGAGTTTTGGCTGTTGGACTGTCTGCCTTCTCCATCCGTCCGTCCGTCCATCCATCCATCCATCCATTCATCCATCCGCCCGTCCGTCCATCCATCCATCCATCCATCCATCATCATCCATCCATCCATTCATCCATCAGCCCGTCCGTCCGTCCGTCCATCCATCCATCCATCCATCCATCCATCCATCCATCCATCCATCCATCCATCCATCCATTTATTAAACCGTCCGTCCATCCAACCATCCGTTTGTCCGTCCATCCATCCGTCCGTCCATCCATCCATCATCATCCATTCATCCATCCGCCCGTCCGTCCATCCATCCATCCATCCATCCATCCATCCATCATTATCCATCCATCCATTCATCCATCAGCCCGTCCGTCCGTCCATCCATCCATCCATCCATCCATCCATCCATCCATCCATCCATCCATCATCATCCATTCATCCATCCATTTATTAAACCGTCCGTCCATCCAACCATCCGTTTGTCCGTCCATCCATCCGTCCGTCCATCCATCCATCATCATCCATTCATCCATCCATTTATTAAACCGTCCATCCATTCGTCCATCCATCCATCCATTCATCTGTCCATCCATCCGTCCGTCCGTCCATCCATCCATCCATCCGTCATCCATCCATCCATCCATCTGTCATCCATCCATCTGTCAACTATCCATCCATCCATCCATCGATTCATCCATCCATCCATCTGTCATCTAACATCCATCCATCCATCCATCCATCCATCCATCCATCCATCCATCCATCCATCCAACATCCATCCATCCATCCATCCATCCATCCATCCATCCATCCATCTGTCATCTAACATCCATCCATCCATCTAACATCCATCCATCCATCCATCCATCCATCCATCCATCCATCCATCCATCCATCCATCCATCTGTCATCTAACATCCATCCATCCATCTAATATCCATCCATCCATCCATCCATCCATCCATCTGTCATCTAACATCCATCCATCCATCCATCCATCCATCCATCTGTCATCTAACATCCATCCATCCATCCATCTAACATCCATCCATCCATCCATCCATCCGTCATCCATCCATCCATCCATCCATCCATCCATCCATCTGTCAACTATCCATCCATCCATCCATCCATCGGTTCATCCATCCATCCATCTGTCATCTAACATCCATCCATCCATCCATCCATCTGTCATCTAACATCCATCCATCCATCCATCCATCCATCCATCCATCGGTTCATCCATCCATCCATCCATCCATCCATCCATCCATCCATCCATCCATCCATCCATCCATCCATCCATCCATCTGTCATCTAACATCCATCCATCCATCCATCCATCCATCTAACATCCATCCATCCATCCATCCATCCATCTGTCATCTAACATCCATCCATCCATCCATCCATCCATCCATCCATCCATCAAACCTGGTTTTAATGTCAGATCGTTTCTGTAAATCTGCCTGTTTTAGGTGGGGCCTCCATGATTCCAGATCTCCAGGACCTGTTGGTGGTCTGCAGTCCATAGTTAAACAGTGGTTGAAAACATGGTCAAACAACAGACCTCGGTTGTGCAGTGAAGCACATATTTTCCCAGCCGTTCTTTTCTTTTCTTTTTATTTGGCCTTCAACTTTGAGAAAACCGAATCCTGTTAGACGTTTCGCGTTTAACCCTTTGAATCAAGGCCCCTACCAAAACAAATGAGACCAAAGTTGTAGTAAACCCAAATTATCCCTAATTTAGTTTCACCATAAGATCCAACCATTTAAGGTGACATTTGTTAAAGTATGAAGAGTTTATAACATCTAGGAACAACCCCTAACATAACACACCACAGTTCAGCCTTCGACAATAGAGATGACTCGAGATAAACCTCTTGAAGGAACGGCCTTCACGTTGCTCCGTCTGGCCATTTTGGGGCCTAGTTTACACAGCTGGTATAAATTCCCAAAGTAAGTAATTAGCCAAAATAGGGGATTGAAATTTACATGACATATTTAGAGTAAATGTGTAGACAACAGAGGTTTATTTGCCTGCCTCCACATGCTTGAATATCACTACCCTTTGGCAAGTTGGATGTCACCAGTCAAGCATTTTTCCACCGGGGTTCTGTTTTGACTACTGCTGCCGCCAATTACCATAATTATGTTTAACGCAGAATGACAAACTGCTCTATATTTGTCGATGATTTTCTCAGCGGCGCAGTTGGCTCTCGCTCTGCTGCTCCTGAAACATGCCTGCTCATAAGTGGGCTGAAATTTAACCCATTACATGGCGAGACGCACAGCCATAACAGACTGGAGGAATGCCAGGCGTGCTCCTGTTTTAACAAAAACATTATCTGCTGTGAGAAGTTACAGATATGGTGAGATGCTTTTACTATTCCCCCCCTCCTCTTGTGTAAAGATGCGTAAGTGGATGGGGTAATAGGAGGCATCACATTGGAGAACTGAGTGAATGACTCAATCAGGAGCGTTCACATCTCTAAATAGTTTTAGTTAAGCAACACTTTCACACACCCTTTTAGCTCCACTTCCTCCTCACCTCTGCTTAAATGTTTTGTTGTCATTTGGAGCTCGGCTTTGCTTGACAGCATTCCCATTAGAGGGAACGAGGCAGTCGGATTCACGTCCGCTGCCTCCAAATTCGGGAGTACTGAGAATCTCTAGCTTACTTCTCCGGTCCAGACGGTCAACTCATCCGTCAGCTCAGCGTCTGGGGTGGGGGGGAAGTTCCCGACAGGTAAGAAGCCCCCCTAAACAATGATGTCTTGTTAAAGTAGGCCAAGATGTTAGTCATGAGCTGTCTTGGAGGCTGGGGGGTGTTGGTGATGGGTTCTGGGTGGCTGGTCTGGTGAAAAAATGTTTAAAATGTGCAGGTGACTGTGAGTACTTATGGCTGTCTGCTTATATTTAGTCTAAATATTAGACAGAGGGCTGTTCTTTTAGTTTTTGTTTTTTTCTCCTTTGATTGCTTTATTAAATCCTCGTATTCTGGAATATATTGCATTACATACATTCTGGATTCCAGTTTAAATTCATTTTTACAGAAAAATATGAGTAAACGTACTGTTAGGATCCATGATTTTAATGATCATTTCGGGTTCAATGTCTTTATTTAGTTAGAAAATGTCAATTAAAATGTGTCTTACTTTAGTTCAGTCAATAACAGAGAATGGCTTTCAGGTTTTCTTAACCGGTCAAATTTCATTCCTAACGACATTTAAAGGACGACTATCCCCCAAATCGACTTTTTTTTTTTTGTTTTAATAAAAAAAAACATATAAATAGATGTGTGAATGTGTGGAGTGAATTTTGTTCACATTTCTTTTTATGTATGGAGTGAATTTTCTTCACTCCATACAGAAGTGCAATCAAGAAAAAAATCAAAAAAAGTTTTGAATTTTTCTTTTTCTCTATTTTTTTGTGTGCAATTTATTCTTTCTTTTTTTATATTTCTTTTTTAATGTCTTAGAAATACTATTTCTGCTTTTCATATCATATTTTGCTAAATAAATTTAAAGTTTTTTTTTCAATTTTCTTTTTTCATGATTATGTTCTCCGTACTATTAGGGGTGGGGTTTCCCCTAGAGTGAGGAGCGAAGATGCATTTCTATTGTCAGCTTCGATGTTAGCAACAAAATTTTCATTTGTCAATTTAGTTTTGTTGTTGTTTTTTTTTAGTGGGTAAATAACAACGAAATGTCGAATACTTGGCTACCAGTGTAACAGAGCTAAGACCTTATTCCTGCACAATAAATATGTTTTCTATAACTAAGAGCTAGCTATATACAGGGTAAAGAGTATATATATATATATATATATATTGCACTGAGTTACTGAAGAAGTAACATCAATAAATAAATACTGCACTGAGTTATTGCTAAATGAAACATTAAATTGAAGACAAAACTAAACTTACATTTTTTGCCAGAAATATTTTTGTAATCACAGCATTTTTTTAAAATGATTTCGTTCCGTCTTAAAAAAATCTGTCCAAAAATCCTTTCTAAATAACTGTATATTTTTTCTCTCTCTTTATCTCATTTTTTATTAATATATCCAAAGCAAAGAGGCAGATGAGGCTAAGACATTTTTTTCCCCAAAGTATTAATTTAAAAAAAATATGTGGCTCCCATATATATATATATATATATATATATATATATATATATATATATATATATATTACTGGATCATGAAGGCAGCTTTTGAAAAGTTTCCAAGCTGAAAAAAAAAAAGACTGTTTATAGTTCCCCAAAACAGCGGATCGGTTTGGATGCAGAGCCTAAACAAGGCTTTAAAACAAGGTGCTTTATTATCCCTACTACTTTGCCAAGATTTATCCCATTAAAGTCTGGAATGCCCTCACGTGGGAAAAAGATTGAATGTGAACACAGTCGACGCCTTTGTCCTGCCTTGTTCATACGTGTGGATTTGTGGTAGTGGTGTGCGGAGGGGGGGGGGGGGGGGGTTTGTTGTGAGTGAGTGTGCAAAGTCTGATTGAGGATGCCCTGCTTTTTCTTTCCTCTGGGCTATTTTTGGCCGGACACAACTGGAAGCTCTGTTCTGTGTAACTAGTGGGACGAATTTGTCTCCCTTGTGTGTGTGGGCTGATTTATCCGCAGGATGCTGCGTTTTCAGCTGTTCTGTGGAAGTAACATGAAAAGCAATCTTCAATATCAGGTGTCAAGACAATCTGAATAACATGATTTGATTTGTAAGGGTTTCAGAAGAAGGAGTTTTTCCTTGATTTGTGTGTAAGCAGCTGTTGGTGAATGAATTTGAATGCTTGACGCTGTGCTGTTTTCTGTTTTTAGGGAGAAGTTGGCAGTGGCTCGCCTTCAGAGGGAAGTCGCACGGAGCAAGAGCGAAGGAACAATGGTGAAGTAGATTCTCTTCTCTGAAATCTGTTTTCAATAAAAGAAAACCCACTGTGTGTTTGGTATATGGGGCTACAATGATGCCATAAAAACCGAAACTCAAAAAATATATGAAACCAAGAAAATAACTCAGAAAAATGAAATGAAAAAGGTTTTAAAGCTGAAAGGTATTTTGAAACAGCAAAAAATTCAAACTAAAAAGCAAAAAAAGAAATAAACTAAAAGGGAGTGCTTGACGCTTCTATCCAAAAAATAAATTAGTTTACAGTTTCAAAACAATGCTTTTGCTTTAGCTTTAATTAAATCATTTTAGCTTATAAAGGTAAAATTTTAAATTCAAATTTTTTCGAGAGGGAATCGCAAATTTACTGGTATAAATCTCCGGCCCCTGATAAAGCCCTGCACATTAAACAAGAAGGAAAAGGGAAACCGAACATTAAACTGCGCATACATCCAAATCAACATTTCAGATATAATGCACATGGGCGGTTGTTGAACAACTTTTAGGTGAATTACTGCCACCACCTGGTGTTGAAGTTGCAAGTTCATACTTTCTATTTATTTTCTGCTTGTTATATAACGTCTAAATTTGTAAAGTATAGCAACATCTGGTGTCACATGTATATATGTGTTGGAAAAAGAAAGCAAATCTTAGAATTTAATGTGTTTTTCTACTTTACTGGTCCAACTCTCAAAAACAAATTATATTAGGTTTCTGAACGTCTTTTTTCCATTTCAGTGAAAATCTGATCAAAACTTTAACTATATACAATTTATTTCATGGTGGTGATCATATTTTACAAATAGGTGATAAAAAGCTAGGCTGTGTTGTTGCTTCCTCCTCACTTTGAGACCACTCACAAACGCAGACATTGCAGTTCAGGAGATGCTCACATCCCTGTCTGAGCAGCCTGTCTTATCTTTAAGGCAGGTCGGAAAGTGCAAAGTTAAAGCATGTGATGAAGCAGAGCTCAGCTGATGCTCCCACCGCAGGCTCAGCTGTTTGGCTTCACTCAGGTGACACCTCTGATCCTCGTTATGGCAACAGGCCTAGAGCACCAGCATTCACATGCGGCAGGGGATGGTAAACTATCAGGATTTCCAGCCTCATTTTATTGAGCATCCCTGCAGCTGAAATGTTTGTTTTCTCTTCATGCCTCACCCTGTTGTTGAGGAGGTCAGAGCATGATGCTGGAGACTCTTGAGGTTTTTGCCTGAGGACACTGAAGCTCTTGCACGGTGAATGTTCTAGTTAGGAGCTGTTTCAAAGAAGCGGCAGTGTTAAGAAATAATTGCACACATTCAGGTTAACCTCTGTCCAAAGAAAAACAAATATTGATCCATTTATTCCTTAACATCCACCATCCATACATCCATCCAATTCAATTAATTTCAAATGTAATATAAATCCCTTTATTGCCCCACAATGGGTAAATTCACTCTCTGCCAGTTGATTACATCGACTCATTGACTCGAAGGCAATCCCTCACACCAAGTATGCATGTAGCTGTCATTTATCCACATGCAGAAACACACTCAGAAGCCAAGGGAAAAAGTTAACAGGTTAATTGTGGTTGATAAAAACACAAACAGAGAGATATACAGCTGGGTAACACTGTTGGACCCCAGCGTACTGGTGAACCGGAAACTGTTTGGGAAACTCTTGGTTAATCTTTGAATCCATTTTGTGGGGCCTTATCCAGAGATGAAAGAACTCGTTGGAGGGCGAACAGGTAGACCTACGTTGGGTCCAGAGGAGCAGTGGAGCGGACTGTCACCGGGTTTTCCTGAAGAGGACTTGAACGGATAATGTGGAGGTTTCCCCTTGTTCAATTGTGACTCGGTTTATCCGTCCAGGGGGGTAGAAGGTCCAGGTTTATCCAGTGGATCAGGAAGGCTTCCCAATACTGGCAAACACTCTTGCATCGAGGTAGTGACAGCCCGCTGCTCAAATACTCCTCTGGTGATGAGCCAACGAGCTGCAGGTGTGCGAGGAGGCCCAATCGAGGACAGGGCGCCACTTAGTGGTGGATAAAGAAAACACAAAAACAACCCACACAAACTGGATTCTTAACAGTAGCGACATTGGAGAATCTATAAAGCAACACTATCTGTTGCTTTATAGACTTTTACTTTTAGAATCATGGAATTTTTATTTCTTTGAATTCAGTTGTTTCTCTTTGGGTTATTTTTCCCACCTATGAATTAGACATTGCTAGATTTTATTAGTCCTTTCAAACCTTGTATGATTATTTGGTCGATTCAGACACCTGAGATTTTTTTGAACGCTTTATTGTGTTATGCCTAATTCAGCTGTGCCACCTGTGTGTCGGCACCTCCTCCTTGAATGGGCTCCTCTGATCCTGAGAAAAATAAACTGTTTGTCATACTGGAATCGCTCACGAGTGGGTGACGAGTGGCTAATTATTGGTTTAAAGCAGCCTGTGAATGGGTGTACGCTCATGCACAAGGATGATGGAAGGATGAGTTATCTGTGCCAGACAGGAGGAGGGTAAGGGGCTGAGGATGGGGAAAAACGGAGGAAGGGGGATATCACTAAGCTCCATTTGAAATTGGGATTATCCCCGTCGGATTCCCTTCGCCTTCTCTCTTTCTGGCGTTCCTGGGAGGCTTCAGAGCCTCGGTAGATTGAAAAAAGAGAGCGCTGCATCGAGGAGATAATTGCCAAAGGGCTGCTGGTGTGAAGTGTGAGCCGCTAACCAGTCGAAGACCCCCACTCGGTGCCCAGTTTCTCCCCCAACCCCCACCTGTGACAACAGAGGAGAACATTTTTGTCACTTTACATCCATTAAAGTCCTGTGTGATCAGACAGACACCAAACCTCTGCTGGGGGGGTATTAACTTAAAGAGATGTATTTATAAATTTGGGAGGCACTATAACTCAATGAGAAATTATAGAGCTTAAATAAAGGATCACTGACAGCAAATTTAGGTTATGAATTAATATTACTCAACAGCCCTTTGCAAACCACCAGCTTAGCATCATAACAAAAGACAAGAACAGATATAAAAAGATATTTTAAAGGTTTCAAGAATTGATGGATTTGTATCTATTGTTGTGTAAAACTGACAGAGCTATACAATCAGTATTTGGGAGTAACTTCATTTACTATTTTTATTAATAAATTGTGAGTAAAAATTGTTTGCAAACTTTACCATTATTAGCAAGCTAGTACTTAGCATAGCAGCCTGACTGGGTTTTGGCCAAAGTATTGTTGGTGATGTTTAGACTCAAAAAGGAAAATTATTCCGATAACTAGCATCCCATCAAGCTAGGAAGATGATGCTCGCTTTAGTGTAGTTAGAAGCTAATCTTTATCTTCTGCCTTCCAGTCAAGCTAGGAAGCAGATGCTAGCTGTAGTGTAGTTAGCGGCTAATGTTTAGCCCTTTAGCTTCCTATTCATTTAGGTAGCGGATGCAAGCTTTAGTGTGGTTAGTGCCATATGTTTATCTTTCTGACATCCTATCAAGCTAGGAAGCTGGTGCTTGCTTTAATTCAATTAAATAATTCTATTGATATAGCGCCAATTATCGACACATGTCACCGCAAGGCACTTTACAGAGACAATTCAACCAGACAGTACAGTCAGATTAATTCAAAGTTTTCTTTCTAAGAAAAAACAGGTGATTGCATTAACTTATTGACACAAACACAATCTCGCACATTAATCATGCTTATAGCGACAGTGGAGAGGAAAAACTCCCTTTAACAGGAAGAAACCTCCAGCAGAACCAGGCTGTGTGAGCTTCCAAGTGCCGAGGCCGACCGCGGTTCAAGGAGACAGGAGCAGACATGCAAAAAAAAAGCAAAGATACAAAAGGCAATTGTCAACCAGCTCCACAGACGGCCCCGTCCTGGAAACACACAGCCAGGCGGACAAGCTCCGAGCTAGCTACCATGTCAGAGGATGAAGAGAGCATACCCATTTAGTCACAGTCAGAGAAACAGGACTACACTGAAAAACAGGCCAATTTCCAACATGAAGCTACTCTAGTGTAGTTAGTAGCTAACATTTCATAACTTCTAGCTTCTTATCAAACTAGGAAGAAGATGCTAGATTTAGCATGGTTTGGCCTAATGTTTGGCGTTCTAGCTTTCTGTTAATCTAGTAAGGAAATGCTTTAGCAGAGAATTAAGAGATTTTCAGCTAAAATAACAACAAAAATTTTTTGTGTCACTGTTTCCTCTCTCCTAGTTATTCCAAAAATGCCAACAGATAGTTATTTCTGTTAATGTAAACACATGGTTTTGGCAATCAGGAAGTTCTTGTTAACTGACTCAACACCGAGCAACAAGTACTAATCTACTTAAAACAGGTCACTAGCATCAGTAAAGCATTCTTTTCAGAGCCTAAATTTACACCTTTATAGCCAAGGGACATAAGCCTGTCATAAACGGACACATGAAGCAAAGGACATTATTAGTAGGATAAGAAATATTAAAGAAACTTGACATCGCCAGATCCTTTAAATGTTTAACGGTTTGTTTTGACTTGCCAAAAATGGGGTCACATAAGAGATATGGTTCCCGAACTGGGAATCGGTGGATTTCTTCCTGACATAAGCCCCCTCTGTCAGTCTATAGTGAAACCATCCATTCAGGACATTGCCACCGCTGCAGGTTTCCTTTGGAATTCCTGAGGCGTGGTGCAGGGCAGGGTACCTCCCTGTCTCCTGCTTTCCTTTTGATGCCACTCGAAAGTGCAATCTAAGTCCATCGGGGGGCAGGATGTAGGGGTTTCCTGAGTCTTTTAAAGGCATGCAGTGAGTCTGGGTGGGTAGGCTGGGCTCTGTTTAAAGGGAATTTAAGATTTCGCCCTGCTGGAAACGCCTGTTCAAACAACACGTGAAAATAAATGAGCCGGCACTAGGGGGGAAACTTGGCCTCACTTTTTTTTTTTTTAAGTTTTCTGACAGCTTGAGCTTGTTGAACCTTACACATACAGTTATTTTAGTGAATTACTTGGGGGGTGGGGGGTAATTACAGATTTTGATCACTTTATGAAAGAGCAAAGCATACATGTTGGAAGATTAGAGGTGCTAGTTTTTACCCTAAATCAGACTTCTTTGAAGCATTTCATGCAGAAAATGAAGTTAGTTGAGATTTATGATGGAATCAGCTCCCACCTTGGGCAAAAGCCTTAAGCCATTTATATACAATGCCTTTACGTAGTTTTAATAACAATTTAAACTAATTATCACGTCATGTTCAAACCTCAATTTGTTTAGTTTTATTTAGTTTATAGTATATTAACTATTTAGTTTAATTGAAGCTTTTATTTAGTTTTTTAATTTATTAAGTTAGTCGATTTTCATCATTTAATCATTGGGATGTGATCCCTGAGATATATGGAGGGCCAAAATATATAATGAAATAAATAGATATGAATGTACCATCATAGAAGTATTTATTTTGATTTATTAGTCTAATATTAATTTTAAATATTGATTTACAATAACATTTAAAATTAACCATTAGTAATTAGTATTTAAATTTTTGTTTTTCGCACAGTAGATTCATTAAAACATAAATGTAACTTTTTTAAGTAACTTTTTAGTATTCAATTTACCATATGATATTTTTCTACAGGAAATATAATTTTTTCATTGTAACCATATATATTTAGTGGTATATTTCATATTAAATCATGTTTTTTTATATATATATAAATATAAATAAATGCTACATCTTGTTTTATTATGTTTTTTATATTTTGGTCTTCCGTATAACTTATGATAGTAATTAGTATTTCAAATTTTTGTTTTTTGCAAGGTACATACATTAAAATATAAAAGTAACTTTTTAAAGTAACTTTTAAGTATTTCATTTGCCATTTAATATTTTTCTACAGGAAAAAATTTTTTTTTATTGTAGCCGTGTATAATTTAGTGGTATATATCATATTTAAATCATGTTTTTTACATATAAATATATATAAATGTTACATCTTGTTTTAATTGGACATTCAAAATTACCTATGTTTTTTATATTTTGGTCTTCCGTATAACTTATGATAGTAATTAGTATTTAAACTTTTGTTTTTTGCAAAGTACATTCATTAAAACATAAATGTAACTTTTTAAAGTAACTTTTAAGTATTTCATTTACCATTTGATATTTTTCTACAGGAAATATAATTTTTTCATTGTAACCATATATAATTTTGTGGTATATATCATATTTAAATCATGTTTTTTCATATAAATATGTATAAATGTTACATCTTGTTTTAATTGGACATTCAAAATTACCTATGTTTTTTATACTTTGGTCTTCCGTATACCTTATGATAGTAATTAGTATTTAAATTTTTGTTTTTTGCAAAGTACATTCATTAAAACATAAATTTAACTTTTTTAAGTAACTTTTAATTCAATTTACCATTTGATTTTTTTTCTACAGGAAATGTAATTTTTTCATTGCAACCATGTATAATTTAATGATATATTTAATATTAAAATTATGTTTTTTTTATATATAAATATAAATAAATGTTACATCTTGTTTTAATTGGACATTTAAAATTACTTATGTTTTTTATATTTTGGTCTTCCGTATAACTTGTGAAAAACAACTCGGGATCCCCTACATTTACTCTGTGGGGTTTGCTTTTTTCCATCAGAGGCAGTACATTTGCTGAAAGTAAGTAAAAACAAACAGTTCTTGAACAAAAAAGGCATCAGACGTCTCTGCTCTAATGTAACAAAATGTAAAAAAAACAACAACAAAAAAACTTCCAGACCGTATCTGTAGTCTTCTCTTAAGTTCCAAAAGTTTTCTGGTCCAGAAAGGACAGTTAATCAGTGTCTTGAAATGGTTACTGAGAACAGACCTCTGATCTGTTGCATTTAATATGGTATTTTTCATTCATGGGTCAAATTTAATGAGAAATCCTCTGGATAAGCGATGTTCTTCTATCCCAGTTGAGTTGTACAATCTCATAGACCACACAAGAAGAGCCCCTGATTAATCTTGATTTAATGAGCTGGCAGACCAAGGTATGATACCTTATCTGACTGTGATTTATTAGTGTTTAAGATGCAGCTTCAAAGCGGAAATCTTTTGTGCTTCCAGCAGATAAAGAAGCGTTTTAAGGGCTTTAGACGACACTGAGAAAGGCTCCTGTCCTCATAGAGCTGCGGCGCTTTGGGATTGTTTCTGACAGCTGTTTGCGAGGACGTGTGACAGCGTGGAGGTTTGGGGGTCTCAGGTGTTGTCTCCGTAGATTGGCCTTATCAGACACGGGCAGGGGCCAGTGGCGTGATAGGGTCCCACTGCTCTCGACGCTCCGTTTATTCACCAGGGTGTCAAACGTTGACAGCCGGACCCAAATCGCAGCTCAGCAGCGGCCCTTTTCCCCCCTTATATCTAGTGGTTTTCCTAGGAAAGGCTCAGAGTTCATGGGTGCAGGGTGGGGGGGTTTCGCCTCGGGAATGATAGATGGGCCGCTCTTATGGTTTAGCATATTCCTGGGGTGCATGTATTATTTGCATTATTTTCTACAGCCCCGGAGGCTGTCTAAGGCAGAAGTGTTTCCCTCTTATGTAGATATCCTCCATGATAATTGAAATGATGGAGCCCTGTGGGACACAATGCTCTGACTTCTTAGTGAATAAAACACTCTTTAGGCTCAAATACATTTCAATAAAATGCCAGTTTTATGCTTTTTTATTGTATTTCCAGTTAAATGTGATCAAAAAGGGTAAAAATAAGCTTCATATGTCTTTGTACAGTGCAGTACGGAAGCTCCATTCTGCAAAACAAAAAGCAAAAATAATTAAAAAGCTTTTTTTTTCAATAATACTGAAATTATAAATATATAACATTAACTGTACTTAAAGAAACTGCTGGATTTATCAATATTTTTGTGTTTTATATGGAAAACCTGATGTGCAAAACAACATGGAAAACAAAAAACTAGAAATAACTATTTTGTTTAGCATAGAAGATCATTAAAAAGCACATTAAAAAGTGTGCTTTTTAATGGCAAATTAAAGAGGCATAAAACACAAACAAAGAACAATATATATGCATTTTTTTCCCTTCCGTCCAATATCTGGCTGTTTTGTTTTGACTTTTACTGACTGTGTATGAAACCTTGTTCAGACTTCAATTTATTTTAAAATCTATTAAGTTTGACACTTTAGATTGTGTTTCATTTTAAATGTGCTTAGAGTGGATAAAAAAACCTACTTGCTAAGTAATAGAATCAACATTTAATTAAATGTACAGAAGGCCTGCTGTGACTACGTAACTAACTTCTCAAGTTACTGTATAGCATCAGCATCGATATTTAAACAGAAGGCCTGAAGTGCAAAAAACAAGTAAAAAAAGATCAAAAGCTTTTTTATAATAAAAACACAACAGCAAGGACATCTACGAGTCATTTTGCTGTATTTCGCGGATGTAGGAGTTTGCCCTGAAATCGAAGGGTTGACGGTTCAAGCCCCGACTCCGACTTTCCTTGGGCAAGACACTTCACCTGCATTGTCTACTGATGGTGGTCAGAGGGCCCACTGGGGCCAGTGTACGGCAGCCCCACTTCTGTCAGTGAGCCCCAGGGCAGCTATGGCTACAATGTAGCTTGCCACCATCAGTGTGTCATATATATATATATATATATATATATATATATATATATATATATATATATATATATATATATATACACACATATATTGTTTGTACAATTCTTATCCTGAAGGTTAAAACAAGTGTTCATCCAAGTGAAACTGTCCTGAAACAAAGGTTAATATTTAAAAAGCACTTTGTCATTCATTTATTTATTCATGAAGCATCTATCAATCCAAAAAGAAACCAAACTACCCCATAACTAAACAGATAAACAACAAATAATGAAGAATAAAATACAAGGTTAACAATATAAGAAAGAAATAAGCAGTAAAAGGAAAAGACGAAACAGCTATCAACATTATGGTCATGTTCTCTAGAATTAAAAAGTTTAAATTGTTCAGTACGGTAGCAAATGAGTGATTCTATTGGCCTGTTCTGCTCTAAATTCACTGTTTGTCTTTTTAAATTACATGTTGCAGCTAACTCTGAATAAACAGTGTGCTGTTTTTAATAAAAATTGCTACAGACAGAAATTACGTGTTCTTGATTGATCAGAAAAATGCATCTAGAAAATCTGTTTAAAAGGAAAGAATTGTAGGGTTAGCTGTAGGAACAATAAGAAAATGGACCAAGCCTTCCATTCTGCTGTTTTTGCAGATTACATACACAAAAATCTTAAATCATAATCAACCTTTAGGAGGAGAAATTCTGCTTATATTACAGCTTCTTCTGAATTCAGTCCTTACATCCACACAAACAGAGCTTGTGTTTATGTTTTATTTATGAGCAAGGGACGTGCACGCTGGGTTGTGTCCCTGATGTTTGGTTTGCAGCGAGCCCCTGATCTGCTCCCGGGCCCTTTGATTAGGCAAAGAGCTCCAACAGAAGGGGAAGGGCGGAGGTTTCAGTGTAATGAAGAGATTATTGAGCCTCCCCACAAACTGCATCCCCAAACCTTGTACAGTTACAGATGAACGTCCTCTGCGAGCGGTGACCGAGTCGAGGTTGTACACACTGCACGGCACACCGCACATACAGGCACTTAACTTGATAAAGCCGGCCTTTTACAGGAGACGGCATTGCAGGGACAAGCAGACGAGGCAGAGGACTCTAATTAATTTAAAGTCCTTGGTGGAATGTATGGGGTATCATGGGGCTTCATGTCTTTTAGTGATGCAGCTGGAATGAAGGCCATTACCATCTAATGTTGACCAATTATGCTACAGAGAGGCTGCACTCTACGAGGTTTTTAGGCAAGACGCCTTTTTACATGTATGACTTTACATTGAGCTCACACATTGGTGGCCATTTTTTTTTTTGGACAAAACTCTTAGAGTTTTAATCATTTTCCTGATGGCATAATTTGTAGCACTGTTGCCTGACAGAAGGAAAGTCCTGGGTTTGGTTCCCGGCCTAGGGTATCTCTGCTAAGAGTTTGCATGGTCTCCCGAGTCCTTCTGGGGTTTTCTCCAGGTACTTCTGCCTTCTCCCATGGTGGATGCTCTCGAACGTTTCTAAACATGACAACTGATGCTGCTGAGGTTGATTGGTGGTTTCAATTTGTCCTTAAGGGTGAGTTTGTATCTTCGTTACCCTGTGATGGACTTGCGACCTGTCCAGGGTGTACCCTGCCTTTTGCCTTTAAACTGCTTGAGATAGGCGCCAGCCCTCCGTGACCCTGACAGACAATTGGTGGAAGATGCTTGTATGGATGTATTTAGATTAAACTGTTTTCTTGATGTGTGTTAGGGATCATTGCTTGGCTAGAGCACCGCAAATGTGTCCAGGTAGCTAGGATTTTCCAGAAGTTCTCAATCTTTAGAATCTTAACCTCTTTTTGCAAGGCAGCTGTACCACGGATAGTAAAACAGGCCCACACCATGGTGTTGCTACTAGTGTTGCGCCGATGCCATTTTTTGGCCCCGATACCGATACCTGATACCTGGCTGTGCAGTATCGGCCGATACCGATACCATAATAATGTAAAATATGGCTTTGTCAAGCTGCTGCCTACCTTTGTGAAGCAAGAAAATATCTAATACAAAGTGAATCATATCAGTGATTTTTATTATATCAGTGTATAATAAAAATAAAAAGTTTTTATTGCCTACCAGGAGTGGGTGACAATAGTTGAATAAACTTATGGCTCTCAAAATGGTATCGGTGCCCTATTTGTTGGTACTCGCCGATACCGATACCACCATTTAAGGGCAGTATCGGCACCCCGTCCGATACTGGTATCGGTATCGGTGCAACACTAGTTGCTACTGGCGCACTTGATTATTAGCACAGTTTTCTTTACTTCTATCATTGTCCCTCTTGTCACTTTGGCCAGATAACTCCAACTTGGTCCCATCCACAGTCAGAGTTGAATGGCCCAGACCTAGTTGGGGGATTTTAGGAGTGGGAGCTTTTGTATTTCATCTTAACCCTCTTATTCCATGTCGATGTCAAGGTTGATTGAGTGAGATGGTTTAGATTTGGACATGATCGGAACAATGATCCCAAAACGAGTCAAAGCTGACTTTAGAAAACTGAGCTTCTGGAATGCCTTTGATGCCAGTCCTTTAGAAATTCAACAAACTACACTTTAAAGTCAGCTTAGCATCAACAAGCACTGTAATGAGCTGTACCTTATTTATTATTATTATCGTTTATTGTGTGTAGGAAGCCCAAAGCATGATGCAAACACTACTGTGACGGATTAGTGTTCTTAAGCTTAAGGCATCAGCATGATTATTGTCGTCTTGTATACATGTTTTCTCCAGGAAATACTAGGTTGTCCAAATGGAAAGAAATTAGCATTTTTCCAGGTACCCCCTCAGTGCATGTTGACATCAAATTAACATCCATGTTCAAAGTGTCAATTGTCTAGCATCTTCCAGTTCTTGAGAAGAATAAGCCTTGCTAGTTCAGAGAGAATTGAAACATGTCAATTAATTTATTTTCTTTTAAAATACCACTTTTTGAGTAATATTATTGGAGTAGACCAATCAGCCTAACAATAGCTTTCTAGAATTTCCTAAGAGGAAATGTCTATCTTTTACCCCAAAGCGAATGTACAGATTAGGCATAAAAGCCATGTTGATTAGAGGAACCCTACCAATGAAAAGGAACTCTAACCCCTTTGTTCTTATCCCATTGACTTTTTTAGACCAACAGGATGCTGCCACTATCATTTCGATGATCAGCTCAGTCTTCTAGGGGTGGACTGATTTAGTGACAGAGTGAAACTGATTTTACTTTGGACACCACAATTGTTCAAGCAGCTCAAAGTTCCCTTGGGTGGTTTCATTTGAGGGTTTTATGTCCGGTGATTGAGAGGTTGACCCAGTCTGGTGTTGCAGTGGCTCAAGTGATGATTTTTTATTTCTAAATTGATTTTTACAGAAGAGACACCTTCGAAGATATGTACGCACATCTAAATGTGTACACAACTATTAATGAGTTTGCATTCATAAAGGAATCCTTTCTAGGGTAATCCTCGGAAACCATCTCCAGTCCAGATATCTTAGAAAATACCAAATGTAGCCCTACTAGTCCATTTGAAAGGCATTTCTGCTCTACTACTGCTTTTCCTACCTGGTGTACAGTATTGTTGGAGCAAAGGGAGATTCTATTACGGGATTGTATTGCCCTCTGGAGGGCAAACTTGGGAATTGCACCGCAGCGTCCCTTATTCAGCCGGTTGGAAAGAGATTATCTTCCTCAGTGGTTGGATTAACTAAAATAAATGTTCCCACAGGGAGTTGCCAGGCATGTTTTAAACTGATCCCCTCATGGTGTAGAATCTCAGGCCTCACTTAAAGGCTTTTTTCCCTCTCCACTGCTTTTGCAGAATGTGCTTCCAATTAGGCAACAGCAAACAATTTCTCCAGGAGCCCCCCCAAAAAACTGGCAATGTAAAGACATAGTAATCTTTGATTTAATGAGCTGAGGGCTTGTAAAATTGTTGAAATGAAATAGATATTTACAACAAAAAGGCAGCAGAAGGGTTTTACTGCAGATGTTGATGGTTAATCACTTGTAATTGAAGTTGTTGGCGACGTTTCTGCCTGGGGCGTTCATGTGGGTGAAGCTCCTTTGCAAACAATACCTCGTCTAATATAAGCATGTTTAACATTTCTTTACCTCCTGTTAAACCCATTTTGAACCAAGAACATGTTTTCACTTTATTACTATTACAAATAAAGACAATTTCTTGGGTTTTTAACAAAAAGAGGAGCCATAGAGTTATTGCTTTGGTTCTTGGCTGGGGGAAGGCCCACTTTATGCTTCAGTTTGTCCTGATTTATGGCGCACATTAACCCCCCCCAGTTCCCAAATCTGACAAGACGAAACTCACTGTTGTGTAAAAAAAAATAATCCATCTCTCGTTGGAGCCATGGATTTATAACCAGAGCTGATTTTATAGGTGGTATGAGTTTAATATCCCCTTTCTCTAACTAGTTAGAGCTGCTCTTTTTGACACAAGTAGACATATAATGAAACGCAGCTTCTGATTGATGGGTTTAGTACCATCTGTAACTCACACAAATCCTCTGCCGGGCATTATGCTATTTGATATTTGTTTCAATATATCTGAATGGACAATCTTAAATTTATTCTCCTTGTACAGCCACTGCTGTTATAGTCTTTTCGGACACTAGGTGTCCTCATAATGCTTTTGTTTTAAAAGCATTTCTCTGCTCAAACACTAAAGACTTGTGGGGTCTGTCTCTAAATACAGCAAAACACCTTACTGTACATTAGTAGCTACTAGAAACATTTACAGAAGAACTTCAGGAAAAATGTATCTACTGATTACATGACCTATTCTTCACCAAGCTCCAGCTTTTGTTCAGTAAAAGTGATCTTTTACTGAATAACTTCAAGGTACCACTATCTTTTGGTTGCAAAAATAAGCCCATTTTATCACTCCCCCTTCACAGTGCTGGACAATAACCAAAACACGCCTAAAATCTCCACTTTGGTGGTAAACTTGTTACTATTTTGGGCTGTAGAGGCTCATAGGTACAACAAAACCCTTTTTAATGAATCATCTTTTCTTTTAACAATAGAATGAAGGACTTTCGGATTAACAGGCAGCAACAAATGGTTGATCAAGGCTATTGTCTGTCTGTCTTTTGTGTGAACACACCTCTTTATGCCTAAAAAACAGGAAAGGGACACAGGTACGTTAAATTAGCTGCAACTTATATTTGGTCACAGTTGACCATTAAACAAGTTCATTTAATTACCTCACCTTGCCGGATCTTTTTTCTACCTAACATCTGTTGGATGATAAAAAATATATTGGCATTGCATTAAAAGACACTTTAGTTTTCCTGTATTTGATCAGCAGCACCTGTTCTCTTTCCAACTTGGCTTTTTGGTAACAAACACACGTTTTCAAGACTAGGAAACTGACGCTTCTGGCTTTTACACTACGCTGAGGATCCCTTATCATTTGCCTTTGATTAGCAACAAATTGCTGTTTTCTTTCAGCGTGGCACATCTGGCACAAATACACCTTTATTTATTTATTATTAAATGTATTTATTGTTTTTATTGGAATTTTATATGGTTTTATTCAACGTGATATTTTGGCAGGATTTTGACAGCTAGTCAATAAACTTTCAGCTGTAAAAGAAACAGCCAAGTGCAGCGGGCCAGAAAAACAGCAGGACTACAGAACAGTTCAAAGTCATTCACTCTGGGATGGAGTGAATTAAAAAATGATTGCAATCCAGAGGAGAAGGAAGACTAAAATTCAGTTTGAAAAGAAATTCATAAAACTCAAACTGAAAATAAAACTTGAAAAAAAAAATGTGAAAAAAACTTTAAAAATGATATGAAAAAATGAACATTTTTTTTTAAAGAAAACTAAATGATGAAACCAATTTTTAAAATATAATAAAAGATTAAGCTTTAAATATAAACAAATAGATTTTTTTTTTTGAAGAATATGGAATAAAAAGTGAAATCTGGAAAAAAATAAAATTTTACAAATAAAATTACATTATTGAAAAAAAAAATACATTTGAAAAAAATAATTTCGGAAAAAAAAATCATGAAAATAACAAAACTAGATGATGAAACCACTTTTATATTATATTACATAAAAAATTTTTTTGTTTTCTTTTAGAACATGGAATAAAAATTTAAATATGAAAATAAAGTTAAATAAAATTAAAAGTGTATGCAAAGTTACTATTGCTACCTTGTTCTGATTAAAAGGTTTGTCAATATCTCATTTATGGATAGGATTTTTTTTCAAAATCTGATTTAATTAGCTCTATAAAAGTATATGCCCTGCACTAACGTTGTTAGATTCTAAACCTCCCAAAAAATGTAAAAGATTGTTTCACCCAGAGGGTTTTCTCTTCCATCTACCTACAGATGACTGATCAAGAGGGAAATTAAAAGACCAAACCTGCCATTGAAAGACTTTTTGTTTAAACTAACATCTTAAATCCAAAGGAACCTTTCCATCCTGATCCCTTCATTCCCAAAACATCAACCTTTGGTCTCTGAGCTCACAGTTCTTCATAAACAGGATTTCTTCTTTTCAAAGTTTCCCAACAACATCTCTGAAAGTAAATGAAAGGTCCTTGGAGGCGGGGGGAGGGTTATTGAAAGGCAGGAGAAATGGCAAGGCCCTGGAGTGATTTTATTTGGCATTTTCTGTGAACCTTTCCATCATGGAGGCAAATGAAAAAAGGGAAGCTTCATTCTAGGCATTCTGGGGGTAACAACAAACTGTCATAGGCAAAGCCAATCCTGCAGCTTAAATGTCACCGCTCTCATTATCTTCCACACCTGAAAGAAGCGTGAAAGGCCGCTTCAATAACAGACCCTTAGCGTAGCTTTTGGTCACAGACATTAGAAGTTACCTTCTCTCCCGCGAAAAACAAAGTCGGGAAAAAATCCCCATTTCAGGACCGTTAAACACTCCTGATGGGTATTAACTCTCTCCTCTCATGCTTCTCGGCTTCTTCCGCAGCGAGAAAAACTGATCCACGAGCTAGAGGAAGAGCGACGCCTGCGACTGGAGAGCGAGAAGCGTCTCCGGGAAGTGACGGAGGAGTCTGAGCAGGGACGGGCGCAGATGGTTTCACTGCAGCAGCAGTTCTCCAGGTAAAAAGCAAAACAGCCTGACCTTCCAGGGTCCGTCTGACGTCATCCCCGAAATAACAGACACAGGAAATGTAAAAAGCGGCCCGTCATTAGGCAGTTTGGAAAGCAGAATAAAGCTTTTAAACGGTGACCTCAGTTGCCTCCTTCACTCATTTGTATTTTGTTTTTGTTTTTTACTGTAAACTGGAAGCTGTCGTCGTTCTCCACAACTTTTAATCAATTAAGAAATGCTCTGTAGACTTAGACTCTTCCTTGCTTATAAAAGGCCAAACTGTGACAGTAGCATATTCAAGGACAAAGATGTGGATCATCAAAGTGAAGTGGTTTCTTCTTATGTGTGTCTAAAAGCTCCAATTAATAAAAAAACAAATCTGTATCTTTGAAACAAAACTACACTGGAAAAAAATCAAAATCTAAAGCCATTTTTTTCTTAAAATAAGTGCATTTGTTCTAGAATTAAGGGGATAAAAAAACACAATTTACACTTAAAATAATAAAACACAGTTGTATTGTCTTATTTCAAGTGCATATTATCTAATTATCATATTTCAAGAGTAAAAATACTCCTTCCATTGGCAAACTATCTCATTTATCTACTCAAATTAAGGGTAAATACACTTATTTTAAGAAATTTTTCTAGGTCGTTTTTACAGCGTGCTCAAAATATTTCACTTCTGGTCTTATTTAGTTCATATTTTTTCTCTCAGAGTCACATTTTTTTCTTTGTTTCTACATAAATATAACATATAGATACGGTTTCCTCTGTATGACACAACACTACAATAAATGTCGTTGAGATGCAACATACGTTGACCTCGCTTTATGAAAAAATTTCTAATTTCTTATACATCTCCTGAGCGTACACTTTATAAATCAAATTTTACCAAAACGACAGTGAGCAGAGGCACAATCATTATGAGGTTAATAAGTGATTCAAGCTGTCTGGTGATCAGGTCATTATTATTTTGCAAAATTTTCAGAGAAAGAATAAAATCTGCATTATATACTTACCCTGCTGTGTAATCCACACTTGAACACTATCTAGAAATAAGTAAACATTTCTTAAATTGAGTGTATTTATACTTAATTTGAGTAGGTAAATGAGATAGTTTGCAAGTGGATTGAGTTTTTTTACTCTTAAAATAAGATAATTAGATAAAATGCACTTAAAATAAGACAATACAATTGTGTTTTCTTATTTTAAGTGTAAATTATCTTGTTCTGTTGGCATAATGTCTCTTTTCCCTACCCAATCCAAGAACAAATACACTTATCTTAAGAAAAAATGCCTTATCTAGATTTCGATTTTCTCCAGTGCAGGGTGAAATTATCGGCAGCTTTGTGGATGCGTTATCCGTTCGCTACGTAGGTCTCCTCTTTGCTCTATTTGCTCTGACTGCATGTGGAGGTTTTCGGACGAGGCTGCTCCAAGTGCATGTGAGACAGCGCTTATCAAATGAAGTCGCTAATTTTGGCCAAAAACACAAAGAAAAATCATTAGATTTGCCTTTAATAACTAGAACTGACTAAAAGATTTTATAAAGTTAATATAAAGTTAAATTGGCAACAGTGAACTGTCATCTCCAGTTTTCTTTCACTTCTAAGAACAGCACAGCCCACTTTCGCACAGAGATGGCAGCGTTATGATGTTGGCGTGTTAGCACTTTAACGCGATTTGCTGAGGGGTCCTAATGAATTATAGATTTTTATTTTAGGGAAACTCATTGAGACATCATTTAACCCCATCAGAATCTGACGCATAGATTGTTCTGGAATTAGATGAACTATGGTTTGAGGAATGTTATAATACATATATATTATACATTTGCTGATTTTTTTCATGTTTTCATTAGTTCCCCTTTTTCTTCGTGTAATACTAACCTGAACGGATTCCCTAAATGTTCGTTTTAGGACTTGAAGAGGCTCTCCGTCTCACCGGTCTTGCTTCACCAAGTTGACCTTATAAGCCTGGAAGTTTGCACAGAGAAATTCTCTCATTGCAAACTTTTCTGACCTCCACCCTCAAAGGGACCGTTCTCTGCTGCAACGCCGCTTAAATATGACGGCCAGTCAAGAGGGTGTTGCCATAATTAGGTGATAGGCATGCAGCACTCCACTTATGCAAGGTTTCACATCGACTGCTTATCTTCTCATTAAGCTGGTCGGAAAATCCTGTAAATGTTAATGGTCCCAAAGTTATGGCCCTGATGAGTGCAGAGCCTCTGCCTGGGAGAGGGATGAAATATTTAAGAGCCATTACAAAGATGTATAACATATTTGAATGGCATTCCCCACCAGTTTGTGATGGATTCTGCTAAGCTTTTGAGGCCATCCTCTAGGGTCTTGTTGCAGAAGTGTTTCGGCGGGAGTGATCATATTTTCAGTTAGTTCTCTGGGGAGTACGCCGAACAGAACCTGATTCCTTTATGAGGCGTTCCCAGCTGTTGAAGCAATTCATTCTCAGGTGTATAAATCATCACAGAGCTGCTGTCTGAGCTTGTTTTCGTATTTGCTGCCACTGTCTGTAACCTCCAGCTTGGTTTAGATCATTTTACATCAGAGGAAACTCCCCACTCCTTTCCTGTGGACTTGCTGTGGTTTATTGCTAAGAAAATACAGTGATATTTCTACACGTACAGACTACCCCAACTCATGAAATGAGGGATTGGTGCAGAGTGGATTTAGAAGATAAGAGAAAAGGCTGTGGTTCTGCTAGGATGAAGCCTCTTTCTGATTGGATCCTGCTCAAGCAGACTGGTGAATTTAGCTTGGGTCACTAAGGTTGATGGTAGGTATTGATCATTGGATGGCTAATTCACCTGGATTGTGACTCTGCCTTTTCTTAGACCAGAAAATCCATGATATGTCTTCAGAAACTTGTTAACAGAGTGTAAAAGGGGGGCACACTAAGACTGATCTAATTTCCGTCTTTCGAATTGTCTTTAAGGAACACAGCCATGAACCTTATACTATGTTTAAGCAATATTTTGTTTTTATCTACTATCAAATTTAGTTCTGAGAAAAGGTAGATCTGGGGTTGACGCTACCCCGTGGCTTTTGCAGCAAGATTTGGCATAATTCAAGTCTCTTTGATTCACTTCAAGAAGTAAACTGACTGAAAATTCTCTCATTAGCGGGTTACCACATCCTCTATCTGGCCATATGACCCGGCTAATAGCTAATCCTTCTAGAATATGCTGGTGAAGGTTGTCAGTCATCCATCCATTTTCTGACACGCTTTATCCCGAGTGGGGTCACGACCCTGTGCTTATCTCCAGCTTTCTACGGGCGAGAGGCGGGGTCCACCCTGGACAGGTCGCCAGTCCATCGCAGCGCAACACAGAGACAAACAGGACAAACAACCATTCACACACACACACTCACACCTAAGCAGAATTGACCCTGGACCAGGAATTGAACCAAGAACCTTCTTGCTGCAAAGCAGCAGTGCTACCCACTGCCCCACTGACCAGCCCCAAAAAACAAAAACAATCCACTGTACTTGTTTTCGAAATTTGAAGACGTTTCACTTCCCATCCAGAAAGCTTTTACAATTTAAAATATCAGGAATAGTGTTGAGTTCGAGGTTTTATACAGTAGCCCAACAAAGCCTTGTTTTTGTTTCGAAAACATGCAAGTTGGAACAGACGAAGGGGTCCACCCCTTTGAAATGGGGGTCGTTTGGCTTCTTTCGTTAGACTGCATTACCCCATATTCATCTAAGTGTCTGAAAGGTCTGTCGTTAAAGGGGATTGTTTGACTGTCTGAATAGAAGAAGGATTTTTTTTGGAATCCTTCTAGAAGGAATTGGCCAGCAAGATGTGACACGGCTACGAGAACTGTTCAGTATTTGGCCAAATGTACCACTCAATTTCGAGCAGAAAGTTCCTAGACATTTGTTTCCAAACTTTCCAAGCTATTAAAATGAAACAAAAGCAAAACATTATGGCTAATAAACATGTTTTTGTATTGTTCTTAACCTTCCCCATAAAAGAGGTTGTTCATCCAGAAAAAAAGAATCCATCAGCATCAGCTGTATGTTTGCTACCGGGGGCTAATTGGATCACACCTTATACCCATCTTTTAAAGTGTGCCTGTAAGGAAAATACATTTGTTTACAGAGAAGTTTATTTAAATCCCCCCTTCCTGTGCCAAACAGCTGGGTCAGCTATTAACTGTTGTTTGGTGGTGACATACCAGCAATTTAACATTGTATTCACTGATCCCCAATACTCTAGCAGAACAGTGTGACATTTGGCCTATTGAGGGACTTTATTCTACCAATTTGATAGTATTGGTAATGTATAGAACACATCCATCACACTTTTTTAGCCACCATATCATCCTTTAAATAAATTCGGAAGTTAAATGGTAAGTGGCTTGTACTTATGTAGCTCCTTTTCAAGTCAGTAGACTCAGAATGCACTTTAGACTACATTTATTCATTCAGCCATTCGCGCTTGCTGGTGGCAGGCCAACAACCATACATCTCTCCCCCCATCCGATAAGAACAAATCGACCGTTTTTTAAGTCATACAGAAAGATTAAGATTCACTTACAAAGTATATTCTAGTCCTGTTTTTGGAGAATTTTTTTTGATGACAAATATTTCACCTTAGAAAACCCAACTAACTCTAATGAGTTATTAGATTTGCAGCAATCTCTTGTCCTTGGTGACTTGTGGAGACACAGAGAGGGAACAACTCCCAATCATTATGACAAAAATAAGAATTTTGAGTTCAAGTTTGAAATTATTGTGATTTTTTTAACCCCAAAACACATGTTTATAAATACACCTAAATAAATAAATGCATCTTATTATTTGTATGAGAGGCTATTATAAGCCTCTCATACAATTCTGGTGTATTTCAGGGCCTTCTACTTCTTTTATTCCTTCAAAATATTACAACAAAGTCCACCTACTTGAAAAGAAAACAGAAATGGAAGAGATGACTCAAGATTTCAGCAGAGGGCTCTCTATAGCAATGTCCGTCAAACAGCAGTTATTTGTATCTCGCCAACACCAACAATCCTCTGATTGATTTGGGCGTGTTATTTGTTGAGCATTAGATGGAATGGAAACCTCGTTCCATCAATGTGTTTTTAAAATAGCCCCCGCAAATCTTGTCCGATGGACATCCAATCTCTGAAGCAGAGTAGGAACTGTTTGACCTCGGGCAGCAATTGATTTGCCTATTGCTAATTAATTGGTGGTAGTGCTTTGAATCAGGATGAAACAGCCCAGATGGTTGATGGTGGAAGACCTTCAAAGTGTTGCACAGGGTTCCTTTACACTTTTGAACAGTCTTTGGTTAATCGAAATATAATTGTTTTCAGGTATGGATAAGTATAGAAAAAGATCAGTGCATTTTGTTTCTAAATATCCTTTTAAATTCCTTTTAAATTGCTTTAACCAATATACATTATTGCTTATTGTTTATACAAAAGATGCAGATCTAAACATACCTCCGTTATTTCTTCATCCTTCCATCCAGTAATCCTTTGATCTATCCAATCAATCTTATTGTACATCTATTTGTCTGTATACCCATTCTTCCATCCAACCATACATCTCTCCCCCATCCGTTAAACCAAATCCTTATTTATAAAAGAATTTCCTCAAAACCCACACAGTAAAATATCTGATAAAACTACAGGGAGTGTCATCTAAGAGATGTAACTCCTTTTCTTTTGTCAGATTTACATTCCAGCCACTTTGCTTTATGTATGTGTTCACTCACAACATCAAATCATTAGACACACACCCTCCCCCAACCAGTTTAGCTTTTATCCTGTTGTGGGTCACATGCCCAGCCCCTCCTGACTTTGGTCAATCCCCCAAAGGCTTTCCCCACTGCTCCCAAGTCTATGCTGTTGTTAAACTCCAATGGATTAGTGGCAGACTCAGCAGCCTGCTTGGGCCCACCCTGAATGTCCCACAACTCAGACATTCAAGAGCCAGTACAGGACAGCCGAGACTAACACTATGGGGACAAAAATACAACCTTCATTGGATAAAGACAATGGATGAATTAAAGACTTTAAGGAATTAATGAGTAAGCGACATTTGGATGTCCTTTCCTGCTCTGACGGTTAATTGCATTAAATCTGCTTGGACACTCATAAAGGATGACCAATGAGTATTCAAGAACTAGTGGGCCTCTAGGGGTCCTGGTTCTGGCCTAAGGATGAGAGAAGCAGCTTTGAGGTAATGAAAAGCTCTACAATCAACATAACTAATTGTTTTGGTCTTTATTGACCTTTTTTTCTGCTTCCTTAATTGGATTTTATTGTATCTTGCATTCTTACCCTGGTAAGAACTTTACTTCTGACCTTTTCCTTCCTTTAGTACAATTTAAGGTACCTCTTTAAAATGCCTCTACAGATAAAGCAATAATACTTTCCTAGGATTTTAAATGTCTCTTAAGAGACAAGAAAACTATGGAAATAAGATAAAAATCAGAACTCTAAGTTTAAGACATTAGATAGATTAATGATTCTAAGATATTAGCCAGTCTGATACATATGATGTACTTTCCTACTAAGACGTTTTGTGAGTTTCTATTCATCTTTTATGACGATGCAGAAAGGATGGCCAGTGAGTTCCCATTAACTTTTGGGATAGTAGGTGTCCTTTCTTGGCTGGATAATGACATAGGTGACTTTAAGGTAATTAGAACTGGAGCAATCAAGGTAATAAATCTTTTTAGGCCTAGTTCCAAAATAGGCCTAAATTGTAAATTGCTTGACTAGTGTTTGCTTGGGATGGAAAGAAGCAACCTCTCCAAGGGTTCTAAAACTTTCTTTAAGATCTAAAGGTAAACCTGGTTTCCCAAAAGGAATTGCTAATAAATTTCTCTTGATTTTTTTGTGTTGCTTCAGGTTTAAACCTGAAGTCAAATATGTGACTTTGGCAACTTTAGATAATGAGAATTACAATAATCACGATAGCTAATTTTTAGGGCTAAATTGTACATTTCTTGACTGTTGCTTGGAATAGAAAGATGAAACCTTTAGAAAGATCCTGAAATTTTCATCAAGACCTAAAGGTCGACCCGTTTCCCCAAAACAAACTGTCAATAAATTCCTTTTAAGGTTTTGTTTTGCCTAAGGAAAGAGCCGTTGACAGCCAGAACATACGACACAGGAAACTTGAACGCACTGAGAACTTTAGCAATCAAGATGACTAACCCTTTAGGCCTAAATTCTACATTTGTTGACTGGTCTTCATTATGAACAGAAAGAAGGAACTTCTAGAAAGGGCCTTAAACAAGACCTAAAGATAAACCAGTTTCCCCAAAACAAACTGTGAATCTAATCCTTTTGATTTTCTTTTTGTTTTGTCTCAGGTTAGAGCTTTCCACTGCCAGAATACATGACACAGACAACCTTAAGTTAATCAGCACTTCAGGAATGAAAATAACTAATAATTTAGACCTAAATTGTTCATTTATTGACTAGTCTTTAATAGAAAAATTGAGCCTTTAGAAAGGGCCTTAAGCTTTCTTTCTTAAACACCTTAAGGTAAACTTGTTTCCCCAAAACAAACTGTGAATTAAGTCTTTTGACTTTTAGTTTTGCCTCAGGTGAGAGCCGTTGACAGCCAGCAGAGATGCTTACACATTGTCAAAACTGGAGCGTTTACAGTCAGACTGCTCCGCTTGACGTTGAACGATTACCATCTTGAAGGGCCCTCTCCTCGGCAGGATATGGGAGACTTACGGCCAGACTAACAAGAGCAGCAGACGATGGAAGATGCCTGCTGATTCATACCCCGTTTACCTTCTGTGTAACACTTAGTGCCTGCAGAACTCAGGCACAGATGTTGTAAACAGACAGGTAGGGCTTTTCAAGTCTGGACGGGTTGTTTGGATGGTCATGCTCAGGTTGATCCCTCCACGGTCTGCGGACTGTAGTTTGGGAGATGTTTACTGTATGCACGCATGTGCTTCTCTCATTATCAACCAGACGGATTGCAGCGCATTTGAAAATCAATCACCAACTGTCCAATCAGACCTTGTCAAAGAGGTTTAATTTGCTGTGTTGAAAATTGCCTTGACAGCTGCGAGGATTTAACCTGTATGACTCAGGGCCCTGTTTTAGATTGCACATCTGGGGCCATTAACAGGATGCAGTCTTTTGAAGTCACTTCCTTATTAAAGTGAGGGCTGTTGAATAGATCATAGTTGTCTGGACTATTTTGGGAAAACTACATATTATACCATTTTAGAGTGTTCTTACCTTGATTTTGGACATGAAATTAAATCTTATACAAATTTATATTTCCACCTAAAGATTTCTTTAAGATCAATTCCTCAGTTTGAAATTTAGAGCAGCACTGCAATCATGCACTAGGTTTTTGTGTTTGACTCTTCTGACACAAATTCTTAAACACAACTGCAACTTCCATCTTGGATTAAACATGCTGGTTTTGATGATTGAAAAGCTGCTTTAAAAGGTCATATTACAAGCTACAGTGGAAGTAGGCCATGAAGTCGTACATCAGGACAGATTTCTGTTTCATCAAGCTTATATAACTAACTGGTGCTCACAGATTGTGGCCTAAAGTGAAAAAGAAAGTATTACTGACCTAATGGCTGTGGCATAGATTTGCTACCCTAACAGCTGCTGGGGTTAGAACATACAGAGCAGCTGTTATTGGGCTCTACAGTATCAACATACTAAAACCCTTCTTACAGAAAATACTGTACCAGTGGGGTAACTGAAATAATTTTTTTTTGAAAGTGAATGATTGGTAATTTAGGGGTAATTGTGATTGGAATACTTGTGTGAATGGAATCCAGCTCAGACATTATGGGAAAGGAAACAGAACTAAAAAAATAGGAGACTAAACATGTTTTATGTGACCAATTTTTGCAATTGAAGACACTCAATAAGCACAATTTTAGACAAAAAAGCAAGAACCGCACTTTATCTCTAAAAAGCCGATCTTCAAACTTTTAAATAAATAAGCTAAAAGTTAAAAGATACAAAGAACTTGAAAAATTGGGGAAATTACCAAAAATTCTAAACTTTCCGGTATTAATACAGTATATTAGTTTGTTGCTAGACAAAGGTAAGGATATAAAAAGCCTTTCAAGTTTTGGTTACATTATTTTCAGACTTATGTTTTATATAAATGTTTAGTTAGTTACGTTGGATTTTATGAATATGGCTGATTGAGTAAAGCAACTTTAAAAGGAATATTAGGATCTTAAGCAGCTTCATGGCTTTCATCCGATAGTAGGATTTTCTTTAAGCTACTTGGGAAAGAAACATCGAGTTCCACTTATTTTAAAGAACTGAAACATCTAGGAATCTAAAGTCAATTCTATAATGTTAAAAAACAAGAGGTTGAACTGTCCAACAGCTTACTAGCCTAACAGTCAACATATGATGATGCTAGGTGGCCTCTCATGTCTAGGCAATCATATTTTCATAACTGGATACAGTTATGAAAAGGTTATCAAGAGGTGTTGGGTAAAGCCAGGCATACACTGGGCGATTTTTTTCAATTGTTGAACACAGCTGCAGCTGCGGTTTCGTCGTACAGTGTGAGTTCAAACATGTTTGATTTTCTCCCCACCTCACGATTTCTGATCCAGAGGTGGTCATGAGAGGCTGATTGCCCCTCGTAACTAGAGACTGACATTTTTTCGGGAATCCCACGGGTCACGAGATTCCCGTGGGATTCCCGTGGGATGGGAGTCAGTATTAGTAACGATCACGGGATTAGGACGGTACAGGATTAAACATTAACGGGAGCAGACGGGAGCGGGAGCAAACCAATAGTAACTTCCGCTCTGAGTTTTTCACCCGCGCTCAAAAACAACAAGAATGGGAGTGGTGCAGGAGCGGGAGTCATTCTGAATGGGAGCGGGATGGGAGTGGGAGTAATTTCACCAGGAGTGGGACGGGACAGGATTTAGATTTCTACTCTGGCCCGGGATCGGGACGGGACACCATTTTGGGAGTGGGACAGGACAGGAGTGAAAATCCACTCCCGTGTCAGTCTCTACTCGTAACCCCCTGTACACTACACGACGCACGATAAGGCTGAAAGTCGGCCCGATTGGAAAATTCTCACACGACTGGAAAATCGCCCCGAAAAGGGAGAAAAATCGCAAGTAATTTGTATTTAGCAAACAAATTTCTAGTTTAGCAGTGAAATTTCACCCGTGGGGAAAGGGTGTGTAAATAGGTGGCACTGGCCCACCCTGTTAATTTTCCGGCCTAATCAGGCCCATTGGGCTCGGCAGTCATTTACAAATGGCTAAGAGTCTAATAAGGTCTTCCAAACAGGCTAATAGCGACAGCATAACAGGCTAATAACAACTGGCTAAAAGGCTAATAGTGACAGCATAAAAGGCTCATGACAACTGGCTAACAGGCTAATAGCGACAGCATAACTGGCTAATAACAACTCTCTAACAGGCTAATAACAACTGGCTAACAGGCTAATAGCGACGGCAGAACAGGCTAATAACAACTCTCTAATAGGCTAATAACAACCGGCTAACAGGCTAATAGTGATGGCATAACAGGCTAATAACAACTGGCTAACAGGCTAATAGCCACGGCATAACAGGCTCATAACAACTGGCTAACGGGCTTATAATAACTAGCTAACAGGCTAATATCTTGATAGCTTAGTTGCAGTAGTTCCAGCATAAAGTGGAACCATGCATTTACCTAGTTTTTCCACTGGCCCTTCATGATCAGACAGTTATAAATATATTATGTGTGTTTTACAACATCTTTTTAATAGAATACATAAACAGTCTAAAACAGGGGTGCTACCTATTTATGTCTCTTTTTTAACACACCTCAAAACAAATAATTAGTTAATGGCCAGGCTTCTGCTTAAGTTATCAACATTTTAAGGAGGTCATTTGGCTTTTTGCTTCAGCTGTGTTGGAGCAGGGATGCATGCAAAAGCTGCAGGACAGTGGCACTCGAGGACCAACGTTGACTTCCCCTGGTTACTGGTCTAACACAATGGTAGCTCTACAATCAAGCTGTATTAGCACAACCTGCAGAGACTCAGGGAACATGGGACCAGTGGGCCATCCTTTAAAATTGACAGCCTCTTCTGACCGAGTAGATTTATCTGCCTATTATTCTCTATAAAGCTAAATAAGAATTGTAAGTAATTTGCCTTACTTATTTATTTACAGGCAAGGATTTTTTTTCTTTCATTTTATTCAGAAGCAAAAGCACTTTTCATTGACCATCACTTACCCTTCACTTACCCTTCGCACAACCTTTGCATCATATCTCTTCTTTCTTTAGTTTTGACATTCTGAAGAAAATGAAGGAACTATTGCATGTCTTCAACTGGTACTGTAAAGTTTGGGTTTTAGGTGATATCATCAAACTGAATGGACTTGAGTTTCATCATGCTCTTTCTGTTGTTAACAAGAATATATTTATTACCTAAATATATTTTATTACCTAATGCTTGTGTCCTCTGCTCCTCATTTTGAATCTGCTTTTGAGACATTTAAGCTCTGGCTAATGCTGTCAACATGACTGAGGTTTCTCAATGGGGTGCCTCTACATCTTCCTCCCATGTGGAAAGCACATGGCTGATGCACACTGATGGAAAACTTTACGGGATGCTTCCTTGCTGCTAAAGACTTCCTGTGGCCAGAGGTTGGCCAGGGGTTAAACACTGGGTATCTTAAATCCCCCTTAAATTGATAAAGTCAGTTTCGAGTGTTCCTGATTGGAAGCTAATATAAAAAAAAAGGTGATTTGATTTACGTTCTTTGAAGCCCCTTGACATTAACAAGGCATGCTGTCTTTTATATTAAGAAGAAATATGGTTGTCAGAGCATACTGAATGCTGCTACCTCCTGACCTGCATGTGTCAGTCGTTGTTCAGTTTAAAGGTTTCTAGTTGGGGGTCAGGGGTTAAAAGGGCACAGACCTTTAGTTATGCTACTCTGCAGTTACACCCATGATGCGCATGACTTTTACAGCTCTGAAATGAAGGAAACCTTTCACCGAATACCTCCAGTTCAGCCCCCGCTGAGTTTGTTCCTCTCATTGATTTAGGTCACGTCTAAGCAAGGGTCTCCTACATGTTTTGCTGCAAAACAGTCCTAAGAGGATAAGAGTGGCTTAGCATTGGGTTAAGCTAGGCAATCAGCCGGTGGGCGTTCATAAGTGATTTGCCGGAAGGGAGTTAAAGGAGAATGGAATATTTATTTGCTGAAGTGGACAGTTTGTTGAGTTGGTGTAAGAAGATTTCTGCAGTCGATGAAGCAGTCACGCGAGGTCGGCCCGATTGGCCTCGATTCGGCCACACAACTGGGGTGATTGTTCTCCATATCGCTTCCCCTGCTTTAGCAGATTGCAATTGTTAAGGCTGTCAAATCTGATTAGGGGGTTTTGGTTAACCCGAGACTCGGACAGAGACTGGGAAGTAAAGCAAATTCAGGCTTCCTTGAGGAATTCATGTGCAAAAGAAAAAAAAAACTGAAGAAAGAAGTAAGTTCTTGGTTATAAATAAATAATCTATGACTGATTCCAGAATAAAAAATCAGTATAGTAGTTGCCAAGCAATGATTTGGACATGCTGCAAAAAAAAGAACTAAAACCTTTCTTAATTTTTTCTGTTTTTCCCATTTTCTTGTCAAACTGACCTGTTCCAGCTGATAACACTAAATCTAAATAGGAGATTATTTTGTCCGAAAAGCTATCCGAACTAATCCTAAGTATAAACATTTGAAGTAAGTGTCCTTTTCCATATTTTTGGGAAGCATTATGCTTTTAAAAACGATTTCTTCCTGACACATGGAAACAAGAGATCAATTAAATAAAGCATGTCTAACAAGATGAAGTAGCTAAATAATCTCCAAAAGCAGCACCTCAGGCATATCTAAAGAAATTCAATAAAAGACAATAAAAAAGGTTGGTAACATAAAATAAAGGAACAGCATTTAACTTCGCCAAAAATGCCAGCCAACTGAAATTACTGGAAGAGCACATTGACGACTAGTAAAGTACTTGTACTCATCGTCTTTTTCTTGATCAAGAACCAGGGAGGAGCAAGGGTAGGAGTCTCAGTAGAGACTCACAGACTTCCCTCTCCTCAGACGCCTCCTTCAGCTCCGCCGGGGGGAAGGCCAAAGTGCCCTTCCCTGGTTTTCCTCCCTGTGGAACACCTACCGAGCAACAATGTTGTGCCAGTTCATGATTAAAAAGAACAAGCTCAAAGTTCAGTTGGCATAGATGAAAATGAACTTGCTCACGTTCATTGTTCAATTTTACGAAAATGAACCACAAACCTATAAATGAACTAGTTCAAGTTTATTTGGTAAATTGAGCCACAATCCTACAGAAAAAAAACCTCATATTTCAACTTTTAAATGTGTGATCATAATAAATAGAAAGAAGGGATGGAACGGTTTATGTAAACTGTCCGAACCGTTCAGTTCGACTGTCTCGGTTCGATTTGCGTGTGTTTCGTTCGGTTCATGCGCTGCTCCTTTTTCTCATAGGCGAAGCGTTTACACTCCAGAGCAGAAGGTGGCGGTACTGCGACCAAAGCCAACCACCAGTAGTAAACAAGAAGAAGAAGAAGCGATGCAGCGTAGCCGGGTGTAGCAGAAAAAAATCTGTTGTTGTGGAGAATTGTGTGGGTATGGCGAGTGGGAAAGAACAGGAGTTGGAAAACGCGGCAGCATCTTTATAGGTCTGCTGTATGGGACCTCTTTGCATTTAGAGTGACATACGATGACGGCGGAAAAGAATGTTGTGGATAAAAGTGCAACAGTGTGAAAGCATTGTGCAACACGTTTTGTTTATGCTAACAGCAACACGACCAACATGTCAGGCTAACAATCAACATATACCGAACCGAAAACCGTGACCACGAAACCGTGAACCGAACCGAACCGTGGATTTTGTGAACCGTTCCACCCCTAATAGAAAGACATGGAAAATAGTTACTGCAGTCAAGGTATGCTGTTTGTGCAATGAAGCCTTTCTTTAGCCAAATTACACAGAAATTCCGAAACATACAGGTACATTTAGGTTGGCTGAAAAGATCTGGATCAAAAAAAGATCTCTAATGTTTTCGTCATTCAATAGCAGCTTGAATGCTTTAACTCGATGTGTCCCTCTAAATTTAAAGTTGACATTGCCTATTTACGAACAAGTCCTGGTGGGCACAGTTTGCAAAAAAAAGCTTCCTTTGTTAGTTCATAAAACTCGTCCAAGCGCTCAGCAAAACTGGCATTAGAAAAACCGGTAGATGAGTCTGAATCACGCAGACTAGTACTAGCGGTAGACATGTTGGGCTATCATGCTGTTTGCCTTAATAAGCTGACGTTATCCAATGAAACATGTCGTTATCAACTGAACGTGAGCTCTGTGTGTGTTGCTCATTAATCTCAGCGTGAACGTCGCTCTCATTCAGGTTAATTATGTCAAAACAGATCCGTTAAGTTCACCGTTCACTAAAGATACAAATGCATTCAGTGAACGCTGTTCAAGGCATCCAAGGGACATCCAAAAAAAGATGTTGAAACCATTTCCGCAGACTCCTTTAGATGTGGAGGAGAAACACGCTATAGGACTCCTCGACCTATCTCTAAAAGTGCCTAGCCACCCTAAGGAGACAGCTAATTGGAGCTGCTTCTGCTCTGCCTCACATTGGAGAAAGTGGGCACACCTGGTACCTGGCAGGACCAGTGCGGTCTAGGTAGGTGCTTCTTGGAGAGTACCATGTACAGTAGGACGGTGATGGCACTCATTTCCAGGACAAATAGGGGCTGCTCTCCTCAAAACGATTTCCCAGACATGCACGAATACTTTTGCCAAGTATTGCAAATACAAAACCCATAGAAAAGAAGAATGCATCTAAAGGTTGCTTATTTAGAAAAGAAAAAAAACAAACAAAACAAGCCTTGGCCTACAAAGACCTGCAATCTATCTTGGCTTTCCTTGCACACAAAGTGTTGATTTCCTCAAAGCCAAAGTCTCTTTAATCACCAGTGAGGAGGACACACACATGCCTATGCACGGACACACTCCAGCTGACTAAACAAGGGGGGGGGGGGGATATCCCCATCCTGAGTTATCCCTCATCCATGCAAGAATCTACAGGCTTCCTCAGCTCCTAGCGGAGGGGGGGGGCACCTTTCCTTAAAAGAGGGCTTAACATGGGACATATGGGAAAGTCCTTGCCTGCTAGAACACTGTCCCGGCACTGCACAGACTTGGCGTCAGATAATGACATGCCAGAAACGCAGCGAACAGAAAATGAGAGCAGGGGATCGGACTCTCCAACCTGGCCCTGCTTTCGATTGAGCGGAAAGCAGTCAGGCTTATATGATGACTACATTGGCCTATTTGTTTACCAGGAAACCCACATTTCAGCAGCAGGGATTAGGTCAGGGTGAGAGAAGAGTGTCAGGCCGTGCGTATGGAGCTCAGGGATGTTTATGCAGCTCTCCTGGCTTTCTTCAAAAGGAATGGAGGAGTTAAAAGTGGAGAGAAAGCCAAAATGGGGTAAGTCTGACCCATTTTTGTTCATGTACTTCTTCAGCAGGATTTCCCCCAAATGTTTAACCACACCAAACTCTGTTTGTTTCACATTTGTGTTCACCTTCATTCAAGCGTTTCTTTAAAGATCACCATAAACCTTGTGGCTTAAAAAATTGATCGGACCCTTAATTGCATTTCCTGAACTGCTGACGGACGTTTTGAAATTCAGCCCGAGTGGCTCAGAGGTCAAAAGAGTGAGAATTGGCTTTTACCTTAACAGGCGCTGTCCTTCGTCCTCTTTTACTCTCCTCTTCTCTCAGTGATGCACTCAATAATCCTTTGTGATAAATCATCCTTGAACGCTGAGAAAGACTCTGTTTTAATGCTAAGTAATGCTCATGTCATCCAAGAATTATTTCCCATCCATCATGAGCATTTACCACACAGTGTCATCCATGTCAATAAGGTTAAAAAGGAGCTGGATTTTACAGTAATGACAAATTACAGAGTCGATTCTCCGGGACGCTTTGCTGGGAGCTCGTCCAGTTCGGCACTTAAACAGATTTACTGCTTTCGGAAGACAAACCGGAATAGTTTTTTTGGCGTTTCACGATGACTAGACATCACATTTTAACATGTATACATGCAGATTCACTTAAATTTGCAATGCATTGAGTATTTACTCGTTTCAGGTCCAACTTTAAACCAGGAAAGTTTCTTTTGGGTGGGTTTTCATCAAGGGACGAAACTAAATAGCTTGTATGCTATTAGCTGTACTGTTAACTTTGACCACTACTGCATGCTGACAAAGTGATGTTGACTAAATATGACGTCCACCACTGGTTAGATTGATATAGCGTCAGAACCTTGTAAAGATTTGATCCTTTCAGACTATTGCCTAAATTACACTGGTTTTATCCGGAAAAATGGTGCGTAGTCATGTTTTTTAACATTTTAGTGCTACAAACTCACTCTGGTTGTATAGAGATATTCTTCAAGATTACCACATTCTGCTGGTGACACTTTGTTTTTGCTCAACCTGTTAGTAAATAAAGCCCTTCGTGTCTATTTACAATGACAGTGAGGTCCATTGTTAATAACTTGCTTTCAACTTTGCCTTAGCCAGTTAGCACCTCTAACTAAGTGAGGAAATAATGAAGAAAAATCCAAGATCCAGTGTGAAAAAAACGCAAAAATATATTTGATTCCAAGAGAGAAGAATCGGACAACACCTAAACACGTTCAGACGGGATATGTGGTGTATATAACCTAATATTAGCATGATTAAATGTTTTCTTGTTTAGGCATATGATGTGACTTTGTACCTTTAAACCTCAAAAGGGGTTAATTTTCTTAGAGGAAAAGGAAAAAGAGAGCAAAGTGAGTCACAACTGAACTTCAAAGTCTCCTCAAATGCTCTCTCCTGGCCATTGAATGGACATATTCTGGTCCACCGAGATGTGGCCCTTCTGTGCCTTTGGTGAGGGGGACCTTTGAAGGGCGCCATCAAAACCGAAGTGGGTCGTTAAGAAAACAAGGGCTCTTTTAAGGTGTGCAGGAACGCCACAGACTTTTAAAACAGGAGATCATCCAGACCATTTTCTGGTCGACGTTTGGAAGTGGTCAGTCCAAGGCATCAAATAGTTTTCCCCTTCGTTCTGCCTCTTAATACCCTGAAGGTCACAGAAGAAAGTTTGTCGCTCATTTTCACTCTCTTAATTTTCCATTCAACGCCGCTCTGGTGTGTGAGGTGCTTTTATTCGTGCAGCAATATACTGACTCTGACTCCATCTGTTGGCTGGCTTAATGATATTTCCAATAATCTCAGTTTCATTTTAGCAGCCCTGTTTCACACATTAATCATGCACCTTGCTCACGTTACTCCCTATTGGCAATTTTTCCCTTAATTTCAGGAAATAAGATTTAACACAAATATTAAGCGTTGTAGAAAATTAACGCTGAGAAAGTAACAGTTGCAGCAGTAGGTAATATTAAGACAGAGGAGAAGGAAAAGTGGTATCCGGAGAGGAATCTTTGTGACCTTTGCATTGCAGCTGCAGGTACAGGCTATAGATCCATCTGTGGGTGGTCTCCTTCCTTCTTCTATGCCCTCAGTCAAAAATACTTCTCTCCATACTGATCAGGCCTGTAAACAAATCCTTGACCTGGGGTCAACGTCTTAGGCTTTAAAAGCTATATATGTCTAGGTCTACGTTGCTCTATACACTCACCGGCCACTTTATTAGGTACCCCATGCTAGTAACGGGTTTGACCCCCTTTTGCCTTCAGAACTGCCTCAATTCTTGGTGGCATAGATTCAACAAGGTGCTGGAAGCATTCCTCAGGAAGTTTGGTCCATATTGACATGATGGCATCACACAGTTGCCGCAGATTTGTCGGCTAAACATCCATGATGCGAATCTCCTGTTCCACGACATCCCAAAGATGCTCTATTGGATTGAGATCTGGTGACTGTGGAGGCCACTTGAGTACAGTGAACTCATTGTCATGTTCAAGGAACCAGTCTGAGATGATTCCAGCTTTATGACATGGTGCATTATCCTGCTGAAAGTAGCCATCAGAAGTTGGGTACATTGTGGTCATAAAGGGATGGACATGGCCAGCAACAATACTCAGGTAGGCAGTGGTGTTGCAACGATGCTCAATAGGTACCTAGGGGCCCAAAGAGTGCCAAGAAAATATTCCCCACACCATGACACCACCACCACCAGCCTGAACCGTTGATACAAGGCAGGATGGATTCATGCTTTCATGTTGTAGACGCCAAATTCTGACCCTACCATCCGAATGTCGCAGCAGAAATCGAGACTCATCAGACCAGGCAACGTTTTTCCAATCTTCTATTGTCCAATTTCGATGAGCTTGTGCAAATTGTAGCCTCAGTTTCCCGGTGTGGTCTTCTGCTGCTGTAGCCCATCTGCCTCAAAGTTCGACGTACTGTGCGTTCAGAGATGCTCTTCTGCCCACCTTGGTTGTAACGGGTGGTTATTTGAGTCACTGTTGCCCTTCTATCAGCTCGAACCAGTCTGGCCATTCTCCTCTGACCTCTGGCATCAACAAGGCATTTCTGCCCACAGAACTGCCGCTCACTGGATGTTTTTTCTTTTTCGGACCATTCTCTGTAAACCCTAGAGATGGTTGTGCGTGAAAATCCCAGTAGATCAGCAGTTTCTGAAATACTCAGACCAGCCCTTCTGGCACCAACAATCATGCCACGTTCAAAGTCACTCAAATCACCTTTCTTCCCCATACTGATGCTCCTAATGAACTGCAGGAGATTGTCTTGACCATGTCTACATGCCTAAATGCACTGAGTTGCCGCCATGTGATTGGCTGCTTAGAAATTAAGTGTTAACGAGCAGTTGGACAGGTGTACCTAATAAAGTGGCCGGTGAGTGTATGTTGCTATGATTAAGGCCAGTAGTTAAAGTTGGAATAAGCTCTGCATGGCTGGCTCTTTGACGGTTCAGTCGGCAACCAGAGGCCTGATTACAGTCGGCTTTATGGCTCAGCTTGGACAGATGGTTGGCATATAGCTACGTAATGCTCGCTCATTTCACCCACTAACACACATCCTCTGTCCAACACTGAATTTGATTCATTTTCTTATATATTGAGGGTGAGTATACTGAAAGGTTTTTTGTTTTATTTGAAATAAAATCATAAAATACCAACATTTGACTGAAACCCCAGCTGCGTCCATCTCAGTCCACTCTGTGGACAAGTTACCTTACCTGCATTTCCTAGTGATGGGCGGTCAGAGGCATCTGTCAGTGTGCCCCAGGGCAGCTGTGGCTACAACGTAGCTTACGCATAAATATGCGCATGAATGACAGAATGTAGTGTAAAGAGCTTAATAAAGCGACTTAATAAAGTGCTAAACAAATACATTTACCATACTGCTCTCAGTTTTCTTCTTAAGCTGGGCTAATTGGATGACAATGGTTAGCCATGTCACAAAATCTACATATATTTGATTCATTTACATATTCATATGTATATTTTAAAACAATCAAAAAGAAAATTGTAAATTTTTTGACCAAGCTTGAGTTGTCAATACTTTAACTGCCTGTGGCTTTTAAAAAATCATAATAAATCTAAGCTAAATAGTCAATGGTGGTTAGCAAAGCTGTATGACGCTTGTTTAACATTTTTAATCTAATTTACAATACAATTTTAATTAGACTTTGCTAATACTTTTTGTTACTATTTGAACTTATTCTTTGACTAAGCTATATTTTTGAAGTTTTTATGGTATTTTTTGTTTTGATACAAAGCTTAGCTATACTCTGTATAGCTGCTGGTTGTTTGCACTCATAGCGTTTTCTAAAGTAAGCTAACCAATGGCCGATAGTTCGTCAAGTTTTTTTTTTATAACTATAAGCTAACATTTTAAACCTGGAAACTGAATTTATAATTATTTGTTGTCCCTAGATGTTGGTAGTTTTATTTTATCTAAAGTAAAGCTAAATACATCTTGGTTGTCAACCAAGTAAACCAACTGAGCTAATGTAAACACTATATTTTCTTTATATTTACATATTACTCTGATACATTTCAGCAATAATTTACCTTCTATAGCATTTTTTCTATCTAGTTTATTAAATAAATATTTTTCTTAATCTATGCTAAGCTAACTGGTGGCTACTGCTTGTCCAATCCTGTAGCGTAGGGGGCCTAACAGGTGTCAGTGGTGGGGCCCCTAAGAGGCCCCCACGTCTGAAATTTTTATTTCGTCCATGATTAGGGGTCCTTATAAACCTCAGTATTTTCTTAAATAATTGTTTTCAAAGGTTAGCTCAATGTTAATAGAAGTTCAAGAAGTGGTTACATAAAATGTTGTTATTGTATTATTTAATATATGTTGTACTAAACAGGATAATGTGTTATTTTGTATTTATTCTTTTGTCTCTATTGTCATTTTTTAAGCACAATGTCCAATTTGCTGAAACTTTCAATTTTCTACCAAAGACATTGCATATTTATATTTAAAACTTTGTCCTTTTCATTTATAGGTAGAACTTTAATCTTAACTGAAAATATAAGCCTAAAAAAATCTTAATATATGATTTTAGGGTTTTATTTGATTTTTTTAGCAGGTTTTGCCGTAGATGAAGGAAAAAAAATCTGTTCAAACATCTGGCCATGAATTTCACATTTTGTGGCTTTAGTCATTTCCCTTTGTGTTTACATTGTTGACAAAGTACCTAAATCATTAGGCGTCTTAATGCCTTTTTTTATGTAATAATTAGGAAATAACCACAAGGACTTCTTCAGACCGCTTTAAATTTGGTCAAGAGGTTCCTTCTACAATAGAAAAGAGTCATCTCGTTTTTCCTGTTTAAATAGGCCGAGAGATTAACTGATAATATGGAGGTTTGGGAGCCGAATGGCAGCTGAACCCTACATCTGTTTTGCATGCAGTCCGCCGTGTTAGCAGCAGATTGTTTTTGAGCTGATCACGCCTTGAAGCTCAAGGTTACCCGCTTCACGTTTACCGCTGTGATTGCCCTTAATTTGAAGCCATCAGCAGCCACATATGTGGGGGACTTGCACCAAAGAAAAAAGAAGAAATAAATGGATGATACAGAGAGTGAAGTTGAGCATGTTCTCAGGAGCTCAGGAGTTGGAGTTCAGTACAAAAAAGACGAGAAAATCCCAACTGAGGGAAACAGAGATCCATTTTAATCAGCAATCCTACTGTAGAAGCCTGTACAGTACATAGCTCTTAAATGATTCAAAACAGCAGCAAAACAATAACTCATTGTACAAAGATTACATATATATATAGTGTGAAAAGTCATAAAAGATGCACCCATAAATGAGAGAGCTTAGAAAGCCAATCGCCTTGAATAAATGTCAGATTTGCTGATCTGTTGACCTCCTGTTGTTCGTGTTTTGAGACGGCTGAAAACTTACACAACGGGTGGGAAGAGCAAGAGGGAGTGAATTACTGACAGTGAAAAAATGTTTCTACTAGACCTCAATTCAAATGATTTTGTATCTTTATTTCAGTCAAAGAAAGGGGAAAAAATTACACTCCATAAAAGCGAGTACAGACTCGTGTCCTCCCCAAGTATGTTCTTGAGAAGAACACATTAATAGTCTCTAGATAATAATAAATTATTACTTCTTTCATTCAGTGTGGTAACATTTTGCCAAAAGAAACAAAAAACTTTTCAGCGGTCCTTCACACTCGGATATGCCGAGAGAGGGCTACTGTAGATGGGCTGCGGTTAGCCCAGGCTAACCTCGGTGGTCCGCTGGTCGCCACACTCCGCTCCACATCAGAACTTTTTTTTAAATTACGCACTAAATCAGTAAATAAGCCATATAGTGACACTTAAAAGTATAATGTTCTCGCCTCAAATGATCTTAAAACGTACTTTTATTGAACAACAGCAACAGAAAATTAATACTCTGAGCTCTGTCAGTGATCCATTGAAAGCTGCCGCGGTGCATTCTGGGACAGCTGTCAATCTCGAGAACGGAAAAGTCTGCTCTGGTGTATAGTTGGTAAACAGCCAGGGGTGAGAACTACATCCAGGGACTTACACTATGAGGCCCCTAAAAAGGTTTTTTCGGATGTGCTACTATCCTGGAAGTGTATTAGCTACTGACACATCAGTCTTTAAAGTAGATAAATAAACTTATCTGCTTGATTTAGCTGCCCAATCTTGTAAGAATAATGAAGCAGTTTAAGGCTGCTGATGCCTTCCTACCTTGGCATGTTTTTTTTACTTGTATATGTAACTAAAATAACTTATATTTTATTTGCAAATACATACTTCCATTTCTATGCTGATGACACAATACTCTACAGTTCTTCACTCAGTTACAATCAGCTTTTGACACTATACAGAACAACCTCTGTGATTAAAAACTCATCTGAAATTGATGTTGTTGCTTAGAGGCCGACAACAGCGCTGTCAAGTAGGGGAAACGCCACTGGAAATCATTTAGCTCTGCCTTAAATTGGCCAAGCACACAACATCTACTTTTATTGTTATAATTAGGGATGCACGATATTGGGATTTTGGCCGATATCCGATATGCCGATATTTTGAACCTCATGTATCAGATAACCGATATCGATACCGATGTTAAAGCTGGACAAAAATAAGTAGTCATTGAAAATAGCAGTTTTGTTATCCATTTCTGACACTTTGAAAAATAATATACTCAAATATATTTTTATATGCTGATATCAAATTGATTTTTAAAAACGCGGTATGGATCTATTTTAGTTTCAAAATCTCGTGAAATTTCATCGTTCTGTTACAAACTCTCGTGATACTTTGCAAATTCTTGTGAGATTTTGTTAGTAAAATAGATCGATACCGCGTCAATATATCAACATATAAAAATATGGCAAAATTTCATGAATTTTCGGGGGATTTCGTAGCATAACGATGACATATAGCAATATTTCATTAGTAAAAGAGACTGATATGGTGTTTTTAAATGGCAATATATCAGCATATGAAGATATTGTGATATTTTAATGTATCAATATTTTTTCCCTCGTCTTTAGAAGTTTTTAAGTCTGTAAAAAAGAAGTTTTTGAGGAAGAAGAAGAAGAAGAAGTAGTATTTATTATTATTATTTTTTTTAGACTTTAGAAACTCAGAATCTAATCAAATATCGGGTTAAATATCGGTGGGGTGGCCGATGTCCGATATTCAGTTTTAAGGCCGATACAGGCCGATACCGATAGGGGCCGATTATATCGTGCATCCCTATTTATAATAAGTAATTATGCACATTTTCTTTGAAAACAAGCCAAAAATAACACTAGTACAGTGTTACTATAATTTTGTACATATCTGACTTAGCTTTCCAGTTTTGTGACATAAAAGGGGTCTGAGTGCTACTTTTAATAGCTTAAGTCCTTGTCCTGCACTAATTTTTTTTATGCAAGTGCTGTGTAAGATTGCAGCATTTAAAGCAAGCGTTGCAATGTTGTCCTTATCTTCCTCACTGGACTTTCCCTGATTGCACATGTTCTGCTTGCAGGATGGAAGAGACGGTGCGGTCCCTGCTGCAGAATCAGGGCGGCGTCCTGGAGCAGACTGCTGTGGACACGGTGGACATCATGAAGGCCTATAAGGTTTGTAGTTTTATACACAGAGAAGCCAGAAATACCTCTGAATCCAGAGTTCACATCTCACTCTTCGTACAGCTTGTTTTTGTTTTTCTCTGAGTGTCACAAGTTGATGAAAAACATCGCTTTAACTGCTTATCGGTTACATAAGCAGAAATAGCAGCAGAGGTTCAGCATTGAAGCAAAGACAGGATATTTTTCAACATCTATTTCCTTGGTGTTCTGAAAACAAAAATGTTTCAGAAAAGTCAGAGGGTTTTATGTGTAAAACTATAATAATTTGTAAATTTATAACATTTGCTTTAATAGACAGAGCTACTCTTCTCAGATGACTTTGGAACAAGCTCTGCACCGGTGGCTAAAAGATTCTGTAGTGCATTCCTTAAGGTGCTTTCCGAGTATCCGTATGCAAACCTAGCAAGGGCGTTCACTGCTCCGCTCTCTCTTTGTGCTACTAGACAGAACTGAAGTGTTTCAAAACAGCAGCACAAGATGGAATAAGAGGAGCGGTGATCGCTGACACGAGGTGAAATTTTCTGTAAAGTCGCAACAAAGCAATCAAATCAGGGACTTGCTGTAGGTGAAGCTTTTTTCACTTTAAATGGTATACAGAAATAAATAATGTTAACAAAGGTTTATGCAGTTCTAGGGTTAAATCTATTTTTACATTTTCAAAAATTGCAATAAAAGATCCTAAAACAAAAAACCCCAAAACAATTAACAACCCACTGAAACAAAAAAACAAACAAAAAAATGCTGTCAACCCCCCGAAAAAATGGTTACGCTTTCTTTACAGTACATCAATTACAATGTAATAACATTTCAAGAACATAGCAAATCAAACTATATTACTTGGTAACATAACTTAGTAACAACCCTAAAATTAAGGTATATAATTTAAAAGTATTTACCTACATGTAATCATTACAATTGTATGTTATTTTGCAATATTTGGAGAGTTTTGGTGGGTAATTACCAACAGAGATGGCAAAAGTACTCACTTTCCGTACTTGAGTAAAAGTACAGATACTTGTGTTAAAAAATACTCTGGTAAAAGTGGAAGTACTGATTGAACTTCTTTACTCAAGTAAAAGTAACAAAGTACAGGCTTGTAAATTTATTTAAAGTATAAAAGTAAAAGTAGAAACCACTCTTTTCATGCCGTTGCCTACATTTTAAATGGATGTCTGCCAATAGGACTAGATCTCCGTTGTGTTCATTTTCAATCATCTCGTCGTCCATACTACTATGCTAACACCACCGCCACCAAGCTGCAATGATTTGCCGCGAATGAATACCGCCAAATCTGTCGATTCATCTTGTATTGGTGCGTCAAATGCAACATAGATTCCCATCCAATTAGATTGAATTTGGTATTGATGACGTGAAAAATAATAACGGTAACTCCATTGAAATGATTCAAAACTAAAGTAACGAGCCAATTTTTAAAAATGTAAGGAGTAGAAAGTACAGATATTTGTGTAAAAATGTAAGGAGTAGAAGTAAAAAGTTGCCATAAAAATAAGTAGTAAAGTAAAGTAAAAATATCAGAAAAATCTACTTGAGTACAGTAACAAAGTATTTGTACTTCGTTACTTCCCATCTCTGATTACCAATAGGTTACCACATAACAGTTTCTATTATTGGCCACCACCTACCAATGGCTTCTAAAGTAGATTGTAACTTATGATCAGGTAACTAAAGCATTATAAAACTCAAGTTACATATAAATAAGAGTTCAGTTGAGAAGATTGGCTTGCTGTGTTCTAGGTTTAGTTTTCTGTTATACGCCAAGTAATACTACAATAAATAGAACAGAATTCCACTTTATTGTCATTCCACTGTCACAAGTACAGAGCAAGGAAATGAATTCTCTGCATTCAACCCAACCCCCTGGGGAGCAGTGGGCTGCTCAGGCGCCCGGGGAGCAGTGTGGGGTTAAGGGTCTTGTTCAGGAGGCCAGGGTGGCAGTATGTGGGAGTGGGGGATTGAACTCACAACCTCAGGATTCAAATCCCTATGCCTTTAAACCACTAGGCCGCCAAGCCCCCTCATATAAATGAATAATATAATAAATAAATACTATAAACTACATTTTACTAGATAATAACATGTTATTCTATTACTGTCAGTGAATCTATGAGTTACCTGGTAATAACTGTATAAAGTCTAGAAAGTCTGACTTAACCTTGTCTGACTTAAATTGGAAGTGCAGCACTTATCAAAATTCTCCATAGTTTTTGTTGTTACCTAGTAATATAGTCTAACTTGCTGTGTTATTACCAAGTCATTACATAGTTATTGATGTACTGTAAAAGAAAGCATTACCAAAGAAAAATCAGCCAAAGTGTGTATGAATAACAAAGAATCACTCTTGTACCTGTGTTGATGGTTAATAAAAAAGTAATAAAAAACCTTTTAAACTTTAATACGTTTTTTTTTTTTTCAGAGCCCATCAAATCAAAGCTAATCTTCTTTCATTCAAAATGAAATAAAACCCTTTGTGACACTGTGGACAGGCAGGATCCCTCCTCAAGAGTGTTGCCAGAAATATAGAAACAATGCCAGGGCATCAGGGGTGACCCCCCTCCCAAAAATAAATAAAAAGTTCAGGTCTTATTTTACTCCAAATATTTCAGAAAATACTTCACAAACACCTCTCTAAAATCACGTATTTGGTAAAATGTACATATGTGGTCCTATCTGTAAATTTTAACATCCTAGAAACTGCTTAAGTTAGCACCTAAATAGCACCAATTTAGCAGTGCTGCATGACGGAGCAGCATAACTTATTTTTTGCGTTTGAAACATCCTCGAACAAGGCATGCTAAGAATTAGCATCATGGAAAAGGCTTTTGTGAGTTAACGCACTTCATGGAGCAGAGTTTTAACGTTCTTCTGACAGAAACCAGAACCACCTGTTCAAAAGTTAAAAGCACCAATCAGGGCTGGATTCCACTATAAAAGACAATCGTATGACCGTAAGTTTTCAGCTCATTAAAAAAAGATAGCTAATAGTCTGACAGCGTAACAGAGCAACATACCCTTTCTACATGTCTTGTACCATTGAAACCATATATTTCATTTATTCATTAGTAACTTATAGGTATTCTTTTGTTTAATCGTATAAAGAAGTAAGATAACTATATTATATAAATATCTTTAATAATGTTTAAAAAACATATTTTAGTTTATTTGGTCAGTAATTAACAAGGCTGGCAAAATAAATTGTTAAAATATAATCACATACTCTTCTTTTTCTTGATGCAGCATAGGATAAATAATATTAAGCCATTCCATATCTCTTAATAGAAGAGAAAATTAAGGTTTTTTAAGAAAATTGCCACGTACAATTAATCATTAGTTGATCTATAATATTAACCAAATTTAGATTTGTTGTTAGACCTATTTAGATTGTATTTCGTTGATCTATTAAAGGCAATAAAGTCATTTTCCAACCTGTTTTGCAGTTTCTAAACAAACTTTACTCCTGTGATCCAACTGTCTGAGAGAATAAACTGTTGTTCTATTCCCAGCTGCCTTTTAAGCAGCTCTGTATATTCGGCAGACAAACTCAATAACCGAAAAGGGCAACATGAGGAGCTGCCCTCCAACTCGGTGGACATTATTACCGAAGCCTCGTCAAGACGAGCCGACTGGACTTGGCCCCCGAAAAAACAAGAGACTAAACAAAGCTGCTGCTATAAAGTATCGCTTCGAATCCGAGCCGCTGATGGAATCAAACAAGATTGAAAACCTAATATGTGTTTGGATGAGATTGAATCAAGCTGAAAACAAAGTGCTGTTAGGGGATTCCCATTAAGAGGGAGCAGCATTTGGATACATGGACGTTGTGGTGCAGCCATCCATCAGTGCCGCACGGCTTGACTTTACTTTTCTGTTGCACATTTACTAAAGACAGCAATTTGTTAAAGCTCAGACAGGGATGGCAGGAATAACTCATGGGCTTGGTAGCAGCATTTCAACTAACTCTATAAATGGTTCAAAAAATAGCAAAAATATGTCATAATCATTGTAAATGTGGCATTTATTTTAATTAAAAGTTTAATTGGAGCTACAGCTTTGGTTTACCAACTTTTCAAAGGCAAATCACACATATTATGCAGTCCAACTGTGTTGTAACAAAAAAAAAAAATATTTTATTTATTTCTTATATCCAAGAGTCTTTATATCTGTAACTTAAAATACAAACTCTTGAACTCAAAGGGGTAGACTGAATGCTTGGGAACGAAACATGAAAGACAAATAAGTGCTTTAAAGCATTAAAATGCAAATGAACCATGTTGGAAAGAAATGTGGAAATGTATTTCCTCCATGAAGCTCTAGGCTATTATTTTTTTTTCTTTAGCTCTAAAAACACCCTTAACTTTTTGCTCCAAAACAACAAAATTAAAGATGCAACAATGTTTTGGCCCCTGCAGACAAAAGGTAGCTTTGAAAATTAACAAAGAAGTCTCAAGGTTCCCAATTATTTACATCCAAATAGACTCGTTAGCCATTATAAGACTTTTTTAATCACAAGAATAAAGTCATAACCGTACAGATATAAAGTTAAAATATTACAATGATAAAGTCATTGTACGAGGAAAATAAAGTCATATTATAAGAGTAAAGTCAGAAGTATATCAGACATAAACGTTGTTTTAATAAGAAAAAAGCTTCAATAAAATGATCAACTAAGCACACCTCAACTATAGCCTGAGCATTTCAACTTAGGGGGAAGAGTTTACATGAAAAAAAGTTGGTTCTTTAATCTCTTAATATGGAATTATTATCATTATTTTACCATTTTAATCGCACAATGTTAGGACTTTAATCTTGTAATGTAACGACTTTTATACTGTAATATTACAACTCAATCTAATACTGTTACTACTTTATCCTTATAATGTTTACAATTTTAATCCTATAATGTTAGGATTATATTCTGGTAATGTTACGACTTTATTCTGGTAAAATTGCTACTTTAATCTCACAATGTTGCAACTACACTCTAAATGGTAAATGGTAAACGGCATGTACTTATATAGCGCCTTTTTTCAAGTCAGGACACTTGACCAAAGCGCTTTACACTACATTCATTCACTCATTCACGCACACACTCACACACTGATGGTGGCAAGCTACATTGTAGCCACAGCTGCCCTGGGGCTCACTGACAGAAGCGGGGCTGGCGTACACTGGCGCCACCGGGCCCTCTGACCACCATCAGTAGACAATGCAGGTGAAATGTCTTGCCCAACGACACAACGACAATGAAAGTCGGAGCCGGGGCTTGAACCGTCAGTCCTTCGATTTCAGGGCAAACTACTACATCCAACACCACCCTCGCCACTCTAGTCATTTTACGACTTTAATCTTGGAATGTTACCACTCTACTCTGGTAATAGTACAACTCTAATCTGGTAATGTTACAGAGCGACTATAATCAGGTAATATTACTACTTTATTCTCATAATGTTCTGACTTTATCTTGTATAGTTGCGATAATTCTCTGGGAATATTACAACTGTAATCTGGTAATGTTACAGAATAACTACACTATATATGCACAGAGGCAGTCATCATGGCTACACAGGAGCAGGCATAACTGCAGGGTGTAAGACACTTACATGGAGCGCCATAACCAAGTGGCTGGAATTGTGTACAGGAACATCTGTGCAGAGTATGGGCTGCAAACATCGAGGTCCTGTGGGACTTCTAGATACAGACTGACCGAATGGTAATGGCAAAACAACCGGACATTGTGGTGGTGGACAAAAAGCAGAGGAAAGTTGTTGTGTTCGACATAGCAATACCAAGTGACTACGACATCAGGAAAAAGGAACATGAGAAACTAGAGAAATACCGGGGCTCTGAGAAGAGCTGGAGAAATCCTGGAAGGTCAAGGCATCAGTGGTGCCCGTGGTCATTGGGGCACTTGGGGCAGTGACCCCGAAACTTGAGGAGTGGTTACAGCAGATCCCTTGAAATACATCAGACATCTCGGTCCAGAAGAGTGCAGTTCTAGGAACAGCAAAGATACTGCTAAGAATCCTCAAGCTCCCAGGCCTCTGGTAGAGGACCTGAAAATATATGTATATTCATATAAGTCTTAGTATGGCCATAATACTCCATCGCAATGACGAGTAGGCCATTACAGGGGAAATTAAGCTTAACCTAAGCTTGAGCCGAAAAAAGATATAAAAAGGGTTTCAAACCATTTGTATCAATTGTATCCCCCACCCCCAACTTTAACTTGTAAGAAGGTTGCTTCTTGTAACTTTCAGCCATTTTAAAGTAAAGGTGAAAGTATGGGAGTTACAATGAATGGTTGAACTCAGTTCTAGCTGGATACATGAACTAGAGGAACAACAGGAAACTCAAATCTAAAAGAAGATCTTCTACTTTACCTTTAAGGCCCTTTACTCCTACCTTGGTTTTGGGTCTGGTATTGTTTTTAGTAGACAACTTTTCAGAATTTATTGAACGCAAAATTGAGAAATGTTTGTATCACGAAACAAATAAGACACTAGGCGGCTTTGTTCGGCTTTCCGTAAAATCCAGGACCGCCATGTTGAGGTGAAACCGACAGCCAGAAGTTCTGATGAGGTAGTGTAGCCTGTTGCCTGCTGCCACTTGCCAGGCGCATTTCTGACGAAATTTTAGGCGAACAAAAACACAAGCGACGATTCTTTCATAGGCTTTGCATTTGCTGTGAACGCATCAGAGGATGATGTCGTCTTTGAGCTATGTCTTTGCCGGTTGATTTCTAAAAGTCTTTTTACATATCACTGGGATTCCTTTTGGTCCATTCCATGTGGTTAGCTCCAAATTTACCCCTGAGTTGTCCAAAAATTACTGATTTATGCAACATTTTATACTGATCAATCACTCTATCCCGACGACATGAAGCTACTTTTGCATTTGGTCGAAAAGTGAAAGGTGGAAAGCAGTAATTTTCATTGGAAAGAATTTCGTTCTGAAAAATGATCTGAAAGTTTTTATTGTCTATTATTGGACTGAAATGGGACAAAATCAGACCAACCAAACACAGCCAGTTTGGTAAATAATTGCTTTTTTTAAAACAATTTCAGTACTAAACGAAGACAATGACCACTAGATTTGGCCTAAAAACCCACAGCTGAACGTTCTCTGGTGTTTTGGGGGAGAAATGAGTCGTTGAGTAGCTTTTTATTGAACTGCCCGTCAACCTGCAACATATCCTGTTGACATTGACAAAACACAGAAGTTCTCACGTGTTTGAATCCAACACCAACTTGTTTCAGCCCTATCTGTGTTCATTTATTTAAAGGGCTGTTGTTTTCCACTGCTTTAGCTTTATGGGGAATCAATCAAGAGATCCAGGCTGCAGAGATGGAAAAACAACAACAATCTCTTGACTAGTTTTGCCAGTGTCTCTGTTTTGTCTTCTTATGAAGATGTTTGGTGCTCTGCAGTCATTCGAAGCCGATTTAGAATCTAATTACCAGCAGTCATTAATGACTAGAAACCGCAGGAAGCGGGAGGATAAAGAAAAAGTGAGAGGTAGTCAAAGACAGCGGGGGATGAGCCAGAGAGAGGATAAGGAGGGAGAGGATTGGGTCCCCCAGAAGGAAGACCAAAGAGACGTGAAGGTCACCAAAAACTGGAGAAACGCGATTAGGGATTCTGGGATGTTTTGGAGCTCTGTTGTCGAAGCTTCTGTCCCATCTGCCCATCTGATCCTCTCCCATTTTGTCCCCCTGGCTCCTGCCTTTTACGTTCCCTTTTGTATTTTTCTGTTTTTATCTTTGTCTTTGCTCTGTTTTAAAAGATCCCCACCCATCTGCTTGATAATTTTGGCCAACTTCTCTTATTTTCCCTCTCTTCTGTCATCCACAGAGTTCCAATGTAGCAGAAAGTATGGAAATTTATTTCAGTATTTTAAAGTGCACCTGGGTTCAGGACCTTTTTTTTGTCTTATTTCCTCATATTCTTTTCAGATTACTAAACAATCAACTGATACAGTTTTTTTTTCAAGGGCAACACCGATTATTTTGACCACAGTCTAACTGATCCCTGGTAAATGCTGCCGATTTTTTGGGGGGCCAATTTTTAAACCTGATTAGTTTTTCTTCCACCGCGTTACAGAAGTCTCAAAACTTTTATGATCCAATCATACAAAACTTCAACAAAGAACAGTTGATGTAAGGAGTGGCAAAGCATGGATGCTGAATGTACTGATGAATGGGAGACCGCATGAGCGTATCAGCTGATTTAAAATTTTGAAATTGAAACTCATCTGTGGCTACAGTTTTATTATCTTTTTAAGTACTACTTAAAGTCAGATACAAACCGACACACAAAAATATCCGGGGTATTTGTTGCAACAAGGGAGGCGTTGGTACCACGCCAGGATGGAGGCAGATTCTGCACTCATGTAAATATATTTGTACCATCAGAAATAACAATAGTTGGATGATATTAATGAAGAAAACATTGGCAGACAATCTTTATGCCATTAAACCAAAATGAAAGAAAATTACTTATATAATATAATATCGGGGAAGTTTTATAAAAAAAAAAAGACAAAAGAAATCAAAAGAACCTGCAGAGAGATATGGGCTGGGGTCACATCTCTTGGTTGTTGCAACAGGGAATTTTCTTGTCTGTCAATTTATTAAAAGACAAACGCAAATTTCTCATGTTCATATTTTATACTTTTTATATTCAACTTTCATATCAAATCATGTTTAGTTTAGTTCATAGCACATAGATATATGCTACCTGTTTAAAATGTTCTATAGATATTATTTATAAGTTTTTATTATCATTATATTCTCCCTTCTTCCTCCATTATCTCAATGGCTTAGAACCTCATCTTTCCTTATGGCCACTCTCAAGCTGCCCTTAGAACCAAGTCTGCTCATTGTAAATCAATTTACATGTCTAAACATTTTCACAGCAGTCTTTTTAGATCACATCCAACAAGCCTATTGATTGTAACCTGGCAAAAGCTAGACTGATACCATGTAGAATTCAAATTGAACTACACGGATAGATCTGGGAAGGCTCCCGTAGAAACTGTCCCTAAAAAGGATTGGACATTCAGTCCAGTTCTTTGAGCCAATTGGTTGCCTGCATCCCCTGTTGTGTTTCTAGCCAATCACAGCAGGAGTAGCAGCTCAATTTCTTTAACAAGTGGATTTACTGATAAATCACTCTTACCAAATCCGTCGGGAGGAACCCGCAACCAAAAACAGCCTCCTTTTGCTCACTTAAAAAAAAATAGAGGGTATTCCAGCTAAAACTGGCACAGCCATGTTTGCTTTGCTTCTGTCATAGGCGTCACTTTATTTTATTGGTCCAAAACATTTCTGTATTGAGGCCAAACATATCTGCCATGATTTATTTTTGCTAGTTTGAGAAATCTCGAAATAATTCATCTTGCTTGCAATCTAATAATTATTGCACCTATCAAAAACAATTTTGCATTTGTACAATTAAGCACCTCTTATTCTGAGTCTTTTGTAGATCGGATCTAAATTGTTATTTGTTTGTTTCTTCTTCCTGTTTTTTTTTTCTTCTGGGTTTTCTGTGCTGTCCTTCCTTTTGTAACACCTTATGTCCTCCTTTACTTGCCTCCGTCCTTTCTATTCTTCCTTGTTTCCTTACTAGCTTGTGTCATACCTTTATCTCCTTCCTCCTTGTGTCCTTAGTTCTTTCCTTTTGTGTCTAATTTTTATTTCCCTCTTTTCACAGGATCCCTCTCCTTTCCCTCTTAAGTTCCATGTGTTTCATTTTTTTGTTCACTTTTTGCAGGATAAACTGTTAGAGGAAGTGCAGAAACGTCACGACGGCCCCGCAGAGAACGATATCCCGCCGGCGACTCCAGCCGAGCTGGATCCCGAACATGATGGCATCCAGGACCAGGAGGACAAAGACAAAACCAAGCCCCTTCTGGAGCGCCTCAAGGCCCTGGAGGTAGATTTTCAGTCTTCATCAAAGAAGCCCTTCTCTCTATCTGGCCAGACGGCGTGCAGGTTGTGTCTGAAAGCATGACAGCTCATCAAATGTTTGGAGAGAGCAGAGGTGTCACCAGGCCCCGCGGGCTGCACTACAGCTACGGATTCTTTATCCCTAGGCTCAAGGATTTTAGCGCCTTGTTTCCTAGAGAAGCCAATGGACACACATCCTTAAGATCTTCTAAGCGATTAAAGGTCTCAGAGTTAATCAAATTATGCTTCTGGTTGTGCGGATTTATACTTAAACGGTTTATAACAATGAAATAAGATCATTGAAAGAGGAATGTCTTTTTCCTGTCTATTTAACATTCAGAAATGTTCCCACAATCACATAAATCTTCTCATTCTGGCTGGATTTTTGTCCCCCAATCCCTTAATCCTGCCACGCAGCCCCCCCCCTTACTCAAGCGTTACGTTTCGAACAGCTTCATCAAATCTTATCTGCCATTTTTTTATTCCACTCGCCCGTACGAGTTGATGGATGCACCGGCGGCTGAAGCAGAGGGGACAAAACACAGGCAATACATCAACAACCCACAGTGTGAATAAGCTCAGCTGACACTAAGTAAGCACTGCTCGGCTCCTATTCCCTGCCGCTCCGCTGAGGTCGCTCATTAGCTTGGTGAACACGCGCCATGGACGAGAAGCAAGTGATGAAACCCAGATCTGAGGGAGAAATGGATGGGGGTCACCTTCTGTGACCCCGGGAACATCTGTTACCAAATAAACCTGAAAAAAAAACATCAACTATAAGGACAAAGCACATCCAGATTAAACATGAGATGGCGATTAGTCCTTCAATATTGATTCAGCATTTTTTCCAGTTTACGTCATGTTTTTGTCTTATGTTGTAAGAGAAATATAAAAAAGCTGAATCTATGGAGTGAATTTTGTTCCATTATTGATGCCAGCAAAGAAATTTGAAAAAAAAAAAAAAATGAAATCCAGAAATAACAATTTGGAAACTTCTTACACAAGAAAAAAGTAAAAAAAAAAAATATATATATATATATTTTTTTCCACCAAAAAAATTTACAGATTTTTTTAATTACAATTTTTTTTTCTTCAAGTTTCTACTTTTCAGATTGATTGCACTGAATTGTTTCCATGTTAAACTGCATTTTACGGATACATTTTTTTCCACTTCTAGTCCGATACAACAGCTAACTGTTGTTGTTGCTAACGTCCAGCGGACCAATAAAAATGAATCCTTCGCTTCCCCCTCCAGATGAAATCCCGCCTTAGAAGTGAAAAGAATATGATCGTAAAAACGCAATTTGAAATTTGCTAAATTCATTTAAAAAAAACAACAAAATAACGAAAAGCTAAAATATAAAAAAGATATATAAAAACACATACAAAAATATGAAAAAAATGCTAAAAAATGTATTAGAAAAAAAAGGAATGAAATAAAAATATCTGCATCCGCAGCATGACTAATGTTAGCGTACACATTGATTTTACTGATCAGGGTTCCTTAAGATGCCTTCACCCTACACTGCATTCAGTGTAAGCCTGGTGTTGAAATAACCAGCAGGGGGCAGTAACACCCAGATTAAAAAGAAAAAAGTGAAAAGGAAAATCAATATCAATCAGATTTGTTTGAGTAATAAAGACAAAATTGTGAAACCCTTAGCGTTCAGAGCCCAGATGGATCTATCATAAGATAAAAATAAATGTTGTTTTTGTAAAACTTTTATAGCTGCCAATCTTTAAATTTATTAATTTAATGGTTTCAAACTACATATTCTTATAGCATACAATATACCCACAATATTTTTTTAAAGGAAACTCCAACTATCTTCTCCATCCTTATATTATTCAACACCTTCGTCTTTCCAAGCTTTCACAGAGGAAATTGTGAGTCTGATAGCGTGATATCGGAAGGCTTTAATTAGTAAAACAGTCAATCATGCGTGCGTGCTATGCTGACTAAACAAACACATTTCAAATATCTTGTTCTTTTAAGATGAATTGCCTTTTCTGAGCAATGACACCATTAATGAATAAGATGGTGGGTCTAATAATAGAACTGCTGAACTCAACAAGGCTTTGTTTAATTACTCATCAGTTTGCATCCAATCCGATTCCCACGCTCGGACGCTTTAATTACTCGGTGTTTCGTCCGCGTTGGCATCTCTGGAATGTTTTGGGTCCCAATTATGTTTTTCCATGTTTTCATCAAGGGCCTGGTGGGTTCTGCTAAAAGGGCAGAGGGCGAGGGAAGCGAAAGGAGGCTGACAGGTCCTAATATGCAGCCTGCCTCACAAATTGGAAACTCTCCGAGATCAATAGAGTGCCGCCTCGACGCTCGGCAAGCAAAGGAGATATTCTTATTAGATCCAAACTCTTGCAGCCCAAAAGTTCAACATCATAACTTCCGTCCCCTTGACCTTTTTTCTCCGTTGCAGTTGGTGATTTTTTTTTCTTTTATTGGCTATCCCTGTTTAAAGTCGACGTCTGACCTTTTTTTAGGGCAGGCTCCCGTTCTTTGATCCTCTGCTTGATTGCTGCCTTTGTCTTCTTCCGTGTTGTTTAGTCACATCCTGATGTAACTAAGGAGAACGTGTCATTCGCAGGAGGAGAACTCTGCTTTGGCCTTGGAGAACGAGAGCCAGAGGGAGCAGTACGAGCGCTGTCTGGACGAGGTAAGTCAGCCTTTGGTTTTACCTCTCTTGAAAAGTTCGCATGTGCGCTGAATTTCGGTTGCACTGAATGAACTGTATTGTGGAGCTGCAGATTAGGGTTTTAATGAGGTTCTGCAGAGTACAATGATTATCTTCCAGGTTGGCAATTTAGTCCAGCCAAAGGCAGAAAATACTGGGGTGAATGCTAACTACAGTTTTGACTCTGAAAAGAGACAATGCCTCACATTTACAACACCATATGTCTAGAAGAAATAGGGACATGTGGATTTGATGAACCCTGTATGGGTAGTTATCACATGTCAAATGGTTGAACAATTTAAATTCCTCAACCCTCTCAAGTGGCATTAAGTATTCAAAGAAATACTTTAATTTATTGGAAGAGCAAGGGGATGCACCTAACGTCAGTCAATTTTACAGGTACAGTGGTTGGAAAGGTTTGCCAACTCAAAATCTACAAACTGGAATCAATAATTTAACTGTTCACCTCAATTCATGTTAAAGGGGCAAAGTGTGGCATATAATGACATTTTATCTGAGTTAACATAACTTTCAATAAAACAACATACTGTATGCATACAAGTCTAAATTGTGTAATGTAAGTCCATATAGGTAATTAAATGTGTTAAAGATCACCCTGAGATTTGTCTTTATTTCTTGAAAATCATTTCTGATTTGTCATCTATGAGGAAACAAGTTTGAAAGTTAGAAATAAAAGGTACAACTTTGCAAAATTACAAGTACAGAATCAAAGATGTATGAGTACAAATCTCCTAAGATGAGCAGATAGAAGAAAGCACAATTATTAATCAAACCTAATAATGTACATGCCTTTAACCTTAAATCAATGGTTTTGTTAACTTTCTCTTTTTTTCTTGTCTAATGGTGGTTTGCAAAGAACCTTCAGGTACATTACCTCTACCAACCAGTGGGATGTTTAATAGTTTCATCAGGGATTATGGACTCATAATCGTAAAGCTGTCATTCGTATAAATTTTTGATTCATACTTGCAAAAATGTAACTTTGTAACTATATTTCTATCATCACAGATAAAAATCTCACATCACATAAACTGTATGTGGGAAATGACAAGGAGGAATGAAAAGATTATTCAAAAAGACAACTGTTTGAGAAGTAAACTGACACATAAGCTATGTGTCATGATGAGTTTTTAAAGTAGCCCACATGCAGAACACCACTCAGAGGCAGGGTAAAAGTTAAGCAGTCTATTGACTGAATGGAACTCAAAGAGACAAAAGTTAAACTCAGAGAGACAAAACTAAGGGGATTCTCAGCTTGGGAAAATCCAGCGGTCTGGTGAACCAGAAACTCTAGGAGGAGATCAGAGTGGTGAGTTCAAGGACAGTGGGAGAACTGGCTGACGTCTGAATTTAAGGTTTGACTAGGACTCACTGTGGTTGTTAGGGGAGGTTCTAGAGTTCCTGTTTGTGGAGGCTTGCTCTGTAGAAGGTGTTGTTCATTGGAGGGTGGACAGGCAGACTATGGTGGTCCTGAGGAGCAGTTGAGCAGACTGTCACAATGTTCCAGAAGTGAACGGCGTTCAGATAAGAAGATCTGTCTCCAATTCTCAGCGTGACGAAAGAGTCCCTTCCAAGACTTGAAGACAAAACTTGGTTAGCGCTGAGAACTCAGAAGAAAACAGGGACTCAAAGTTAGACTCTGCACACTCAGACGGGCTAGAGTACCCAATACTGGCAAACACTCTGCCGTCGAAGTGAAGACAGTCTGCTGCTTAAATACTCCTCAGGAAGTGATGACCAAATAGGCTGCAGGTGTGGGAGGTAGAGAAGACCACGAAACCCTCCAGACCAGCAGAGAACAATAGCACCATCTGGTGGATGCACGGAGGAACTGAAAAAGAAACAAAACAAACCCCCACAAACTGGAACCCTAACACTATGTATTTTTATTTAAAGGTGCTGTGCTTCCATTTCCTGAACATTTCTAATGCTGCTCTGGGCATCTGCCCACACCTCCCATATAGAAGACTGCCACTACCCACGATATCTAACACCTATAATCTAAAATGAATTCATATTTTCAGATAGATGGATGAGAATTCCCTTTTCATGCTGTTACTTCACCTTTCACAGCTCATGGCACATAGTAGCGCTTTAACAGCCATAAGTCGGTATCAGCAGTGCAGCTGAAGCCATAGTTTACATAACAATACCACTTCAGAGCCTTCTGGTTATTTGAGAGTGCTTGATAAATACTGTTCAGGGATGATATAGCCTGGCTGAAAGGCCCCAGGAGAGTATGGGGAGAGGCAGGGGAGTAACGCCTTAGGAAAGTAAGTCTGGCAAGAACAAGTTGAGCAATTTGTCCTGGAACTAGGAACCTCGAGGGGCTGAACATGTTCCTCTAGAGGTGGGAAGAAACTGGGATAAAAGAGAAAGGATTGGAAAGAGGATCAGGACTTCAAATGGTGCCGTTATATCTGCTGTATTAGTGGTAGGTATAGTCTTTGACTCATCCCTACCTTCACAGCAACAACATGGAGAAACCCACCGTCTGCCCTCTAATAAGGAATAATCTCCAGGGCTGGTCTGTAACTAGAGGCAGGGCTCATTTCACCGTATTTATCCTTGTCTCGGCTCATTCAATAATCCAGAGTGGGCGCGTTCAACACAGTCGCCGCAGCTTCACACGCTATTAATGAGCAATCGATGAGTGGTAATCGGAGCCGCGTCTGCATCGGCCTTGTGGTCGGGCGTGAGCCGCTCTGAGACCGACTGCCAGGCACAACAGCACTTTAGCTAGTCGTGCCTTTGCCTGTACATCAACCAGGCGCTGTCGATAGCACCATTAGGAGGTGAGGGGCTGAGGAAGGAGTGCAAAAGAAAAATGCATGAAAGAAAAATGAAAAAAAATGTCTAATATGTTGTGTTTGTCTGTTTTAAGCTGAATAATCATTTCAAAAGCTCATACTTAAAGCTGGAATCATGTTTTTTGTTGTTGTTTTTTTTCTTTAAAGGTTGCCAATCAAGTTGTGCAAGCACTCCTTACACAGAAGGTTTGTTTGAACTTTTCTTATTCTTGTTTTTAAATTCCTATACTTTTTTGTGGTTAATGGATGGATAATTCTTATTAGAGAGAATTCTTCAAGAATTGTTCAAAGTTCTCTCTGTTTGGTTTTAACACTAAATTAGCTCAACGTTAAACAAAATCTCCCTTTTTTTTATTTCCCTGTGTCAGGATCTGAGGGAGGAATGTCTGAAGCTGCGAACGAGAGTTTTCGACCTTGAGCAGCAAAACCGAGCTCTCAGTGTTTTGTTCCAGCAGAGGATCAAGCCTGCATCAGACCTGCTTCTCCAGGTGAAATATGCCACTGCTGTCCATTTCTCTTTTTTTTTTTTTTTTTTTTCTGATGTAGGTGTTTTAATTTGTTTTCATGGGGGCACAGAAAAGCATCAAGCAAAAACACAGGCAAGGTATTCAAATATATTAAAAGAGCATGAAGTGAAATTTCTTCAATTAGGTTTAATTAAAATTATGTCTTCTAACTGAAAATGTTTATTTTTGGCTCAAAAATTTTCATTTGGATTATCGTTAAAATCCACATAAAAAATCCCTTAGCATAGCAAAAAAAAAGCAACTCAAGAAATTGTAGCTATATAAATATATAAAAAAAGATCAAACAAAGCTTTTATTTGGAATATTAGGTCATCATTTAGGAATTTTACTTTTTTTTTTTACTTGATTTACATTAAAATTATAGTTTTCTATAAAATCAGAATTAGAACTCAAGAAAAACTGACAAATTCAGCTGTATTTTTTTTATTTGTTTTGAAAAAAACAACAGATGAAAACTGGGATTCTATCTTAATATCACTGAAGCTATTGTTTTTAAATAATTAGTAAAACAGAATTTTTTAAAGAAAAAAAAATTAAATAGATCCAAAGGACCTATCGGAAACCATGTCAACTCCGTCACATATCATCATTAGAATTTCTCCTAGTATTATGTCTTTAGTACAGGGGCCAGGACATGATCTACAGGGGCACTGGCCCCCGTTTGCCACTGTCTAGAACCGCCCATGACTCCATCTGTGATAGAGTGACTATAGGAGTATTTTGATATTACACAATTTCATACAATATATATAATTAGGGGGTCCCCGCTCCATCTCACCATCAGTTTGGGGGTCGTTGGGCTGGAAAACATTGAAGACCCCTGATCTAGAGCAATCATTGCTTTCATGATGTTGCTAAAAGTCTTAAGAATGTATAAAAAAGGCTCTAGATTTGTCGCTAGTTGCTATATCTTACTTAGAAGAAACACAATAGATGTGTCTCAAAAGCAGCTAAATGTAATGACAGATATGCTAAGTTGGCAACAGCGAAGCTATGACGCGTTAAGGCAAGGTCCTCACTAAAGCCCCGCCCCTTTTTGCCACATCCCTCAGGATCTCTTGTCACCAACGAATTCGGTGGCCTTTTTCAAATTTGTCTGTTTTTTTCAGACAGGACGCTGTTTAGAGTTTAAGTGCATTTGTGCTGCTCTGGCTCGCTAGATGGGTGGGCTGTTACCATTAAAGTGAAAGCATTCGCTTTACTAGTTTAAAAAAAGAAAGAGAATGAAGAGTCTGTGGGTCCAGAGAGCAGACTGAACAGTTTAGTTTGTGAAAAAACTCACTTTCATAGCGAATGCAATTTCAGTCTTAGGTCATATACACACATTTTTTTATTATATATTTTTTTTACTTCAAGGTCTTTCCAGTCTGTGGCTGGATGTCGAGGTTATGATTGGTTTATTGTGCATTTGTCACTGCAAGTCGCAGTTGCACACTAACTTACAAAGGGCTGCACTTGATCACAGGGTCCCATAAGGAAAGTTCATGCTCAAAGGTTTATAAAAAAGGCTGTGTTCTGACAAAAAGGAGAATTTTTATTGCTCTTAATAGTTTTATGAGAAATAAAGAGGAGCTTTTGTTTTCTTTGCAGCTTAAGCTGTTTCACCTCAATGACCGATGCGTAACGAGCTACCTTATATTGCCTCCAAAAACGGCATAGAACACTTTACACAAGAATGAATCTGAACTTTAAGATAAATCTAAATTGCTAGCCGCTTCTGGAACTATCACACTGTGCTTAAATTGTCCGCTAACTCTAAACCATGTAGCAGAAAATTGGTTCATTTCATCTTCCTGGTCCTCCCTACAAAATCGTCTTTGTACTTATGAGCTCTACTTAAAAATAGGAGCTTATCAAAGGAGACCTGCCACTCTGAAAGTAAGCACAATTTCAAATAATTGTTAAAAATGTCCCAAAAGCTATTTGCTGATGGTATGAAAATAAAAAAAAATAATAATAATGCAATGGAGAGAAGAGCAGAAAAGAGCTGTCATTTAATCCAGACAGCAGAAAGAGACAGAAAGAGGTGAGGATGTAAATTAAGAAGGGAAGCTTAGAGAGAAAGGACAAGGGGGAGCGAAAATGGAGAGAGATGAGATGGCAGAGAAGCAACGGCACTGACAAAAAGGGCAAATTATGAAGAGGCAGAAACAGAGTAAATGCAGTAAAGACAAGAGAGGAAAGAGAAATATTATAAATGTGAGTCTGCTTTAAAGCGATTTGTCAGTTTCCAGCTACCTCCTGTGACTTTATTGATCAAGGAGGAACAGTGTTAAGTGAAGCTGTTATATAAAAGAGAGGGAGGGGAATATTGATGATACCACAGGGAAGCGCCAGAAGTCCAATCTCACTGGAAATGTGAATTTAGACCCTAAGAAACATGATAGAGTACGGCTCAGACCGCAATTTGTTTCTGCTTTTTCTTTGTGTGAAGGCAGAGACGGCATCTATAAATCACGCGTCTTTGTGAGACAGCTGAAAAGAAAATTAATAACCCTGCATGTTTACGTAAACGAATAAGTTCTCCGACTCGTGACTGCGTGCTGCTTTAAAATTAGTAGCGACTTTTCCCACAAGCAAACGGGGGATTTAATGTAAGAATTAATCATAATATTATGACGCTACGTCGTGTTCGGCGCATTCATCATGAGTTCCTGTGTGTGGGAGAACTGTTAAATACTTCTATATTTGTTCATGTCAGGGAGGATGGGGACATCCTACTGAAGATCTATTTGTACTCCCTTCAAATACTTGATTGGTGTCCAAATTATAGAGCTATAAGAGAGGATAAATACATCTTTGTTAGATGTCTATTTAATATGGAGAAACAGACGTAAATAGCTCAGCTTTAAAACTGGAGAAGGACATTCTTGTAAAAGACCAAAACAGATTTTGGTTAATAGACAATTAATATGTTTTCAATAGAATTTTATACTTTTTTTTTATTGTTTACAGTTCTCTTAAGAAATATTAGTCACATAAAGCAGAGGTCTTCAACAGGGGGTCTACGGAGGTACTGTATTGGGGTCACGAAAGTTTTTTCCACTAATTGAAATGTCTTTAAATCCATTTTCATTAACATGAATTCAACACACTGTAGTAAGCAGATAAATGGAGGCAGAAGATCTCTTTCAGTCATCAATGCACACATTAGCGACACACAGGAGCTCTTTCAAGCTTGGCACCGTTTCATTCACAACACCTGTCCCATCAACCAAGAATCAGAAATACTTTAATAATTAAATTACTTTCATTACATTACTCCTTCTGTAATAGAATGACTATAAGACCAGTTTGATATAACACAATTTCACAAAATATATATAATTAGAGGGTCCGCACTCCATCTCGCCATCAGTTTGGGGATCCTTGGCCTGGAAAACGTTCAAGACCCCTGACATAAAGCAAAATACCTAATGTTTATTAGAATTACGTTTTTCATAAATGTTTTAGGTTTTATCTATTTCAGAAATATTGGCTACAAAAGGATTAATTTATTTGTATTTTGGTCAAAAGTACTATGTTTATGAAAAGATTTAGCAGAAAACTTGATTTGTGGAAAGAGCTAGCTTAAAACGTCGCTTTCGTTTAGCTTTAATTTAGTGTTTAATCCTTTTTTTTTTATATATGTTAATGAAAACTGGAAATTTAGCTCTAACACACTACAGTACAGTTAAACAAGTAAAGCCTAAAATGAACACTAACATTCTAAACGGAATTAATTATATTTCTGAAATTATGTTAACATTGCCACTATTTTTCAATATTTTTGCCAAAAATAATAAAAGCTAACAGTTAGTAGCTTTTACAAAAAGCACTAAATTTTTTGTATTTAATAAAAGAACAACGATGCAGTGCTCAAGGTTATACGTTTATCATTGTGAGAAAAATCCTCCTTTTTATAAGAGAATATTGAGCTTGAAAAATAAGCTAGCTAACAGATTAGCTTAGCTTTGGGGCACAACGTCATGGTTTATATTTAAAGTATTTCCAAATCTCTTAGAGTCATATGAATTCATTTCAATTGTTTTGCAAAGAAGAATGGTCAAAAATCCCTTCATCCAGGATCCAAGAACTCATTAAAAGCTACAGGAAGCGACTAGAGGCTGTTGTTTTAGCTAAATATTAACGTCTCTTTTTTGCTGAGGTGCCCATATTTTTGCACCTGTAAAATTGTTTTTTAAATGCGTGGCCCACATTTTCTGTTAGTCCAATAAACTTCAATTCAATACTGAAATATTGCTGTGTCCATCAGTTATTACATATAAAAATAATTAGGATTAATGGGGTGACCAAAGTCTCTATATTCTGTTTTTTTATATGCTGGTTCTGTGGTACAGAGTTGAAAGTAGTTATATACACACTCTATATAGAATATACACTCTAATCTGGGAGGAAAAGTGAATTTGTTTAAAAGTGTTAAAAAATAATTGTTATTCTTTTAGAATAAATGATTGTAAGCCATTAGCTTAGCAGTAATATAGGCTAAACAGTACTAAAGCAACAGTGAGAGATGTACACCTGTGTTCTGTAGCGGTTTGTTGAAATTAAAATATTTATTAGACTAGTTTTTGACAATTTTAAAAATAAAAAAAGTCTTTATCTTTATTTATTACATACAAATTTTTGGTAGGTGATTAGCTTGGCTATTACATAGATGATGTCATTATCAACATAGAAATACAATAGGATACATCTTACACACTATTTTTGTATATTTGTATATTTATATTAAGTATATTCGCTCTTTTTAGAGTGAAATTTTGTTCAATTATTTGGGAAAAAGTTAGTGAAACAGCTAACAGTTGGTATACTTTTTAGTTTTTTTTGTTTGTATGTTTTATTTCCAGATGCATCTCCTTTTTTCCAGATTTAAAAATTTGGTCCAAAAAGTATGTAACATACATAGCAGAAATAAAAGTAATAAAACATTTTCTTTTATATTCTTTCACTTTTCTTTTAAGCGTTGTGTTCATGCACTGCAGCAGACTATTATGACTTGCAGAGGAATAATTTCTCTTACAAATGTTCCTATTAAATTGAGATGCAGACTGTTTAGTGGAGGCAGAGAAATATTCCGCATGAATTTTCCCTTTCTCTCCCCCCCCCTACTCCTCGTAAGGCCAGAAGGAGACTTAATCAGCCGTAAGAGCGTTGAGTTTCTCATCCAGATCTGGACCTTTTTTTTTGTTGCTTATCGGTAATTAAACGGGCCCCAGCTCCCCACGGCTTTCTCAAGTTCCTCTGATAAAGAACCGCTAATGCTTTGGATGGGAACTGAGTGCCCCCTCCTTTTCTTAGCTAAAATGCTTTCCTGTGAATATCACCTATTATTTCAAAAAGCTTAGGAAATAAAAGGAATAAACCAGGGCTGTCTCTGGTTGTTGCTTCTTCTCCGTACCGCCACCCATCGGGCGACGCAGCTCATCATGTATGACAGGTGTCAGATGAGTCACCCATTACTGGGGGAAAGAAATTTTTTATTTTTTTTACAAATACATCTCCCAGTTCAATCACCCTGACCTCATTAGTAAGAAGCTAACGAACACCGGAGGGCCTTTGTTGTCTTCCGTAGAATATCTTGCAAAAACTTCTCCAGTTGAAGATGGTAAAAAGGGGGCAAGTATTTACATGATATTACAGTCTTCCTTATGTTAACGGGAACTTTGAATATCTTTGGCTTTGAGCTCGGCCTTGAACCTAAAAAAAGCCACAGCAAAAAAACGGCCTTGTCATCTTCCATTGCCTTCGACCATCATCCCTCTCGTGACCCGGTGACACTATTGACTGAATGCTTGATGAGGATGCTGAGGAGGTGAAATAGAGCACCATATGATAAGATCATAGGCCCCTGCGACAAACCTGCCACTCCCATTCCGCGCTGACTGCATGGCCCACTAATGTGACTCACAGAATGATCACAATTATGGATGTTTCACATGAATTCCTTAGTATTTCATTTGGGATTTTTTTTATAAATTCAACAAAAAGTAACATGTAACTGTGAAGTGGAAGGGAAAAAAAGCATATATTTTTTGGAATCTTTCTTTTAAAGCCACCCAAACTTTAAAAGTAACCTAAGAACACCTTACCAGCCTAAACAATGCAACCTAACAGTGACACATGGTGGTGGCAGCATCATGATATGGGGGAACATTAAAGGAAGCTGGTAAGAGTTCAAGAAAAAACAGAAAAGAAAACATATATATCCGATTATTGCGTGACTATTTTTTATTCAAATTATCGATCAGTATATATATATATATATATATATATATATATATATATATATATATATATATATATATATATATATATATATATATATATATATATATATATATTTAAATATTTATAGTTAGTCAAATTAAGCATGAGCATATCTACAATCATGGCACAGGAGATAAAGGTTTCCAATTCAGAGTATGTCTGCATGTCTGCATTAAAACAACAAATCTACACAGAGTTACAGTACACTCCATATTGAAGGGTTAGAATAGCTTCATTCAAAATACTTATTCAACCACCCTAAACACACTATCTATGAGGTCAAACAAGGTAGTGGTTGTATCATGCTAAGGGATTTACATTATGTCATTTCAAGTTTTGTAATGGTTACAGTCAACCCCCAACTTACATAAATATAAGAAGACCATCAAACAGGATAAGACAAGGTTGTGGCAGCATCATCCTGTGGGAATCATGCATTTTGAAGATGTTTCATCTCTGAGTTTAAAAGTTATTGATGCTGATGTATAAGGAGGGATAGGAAGTTAGGGATAGGGATGCTGAGGAATCTAGTTACAACTTTACAAAAATACAAGAAATAATCACAAACTGATGAGGCTGATTCACTTCTTACCAGTTAGTGGCGGAAATAACAAGGTTGTCTGCCTATCACTATTACAGGAAAATAGGAAAAAGACAATAACAGAACTAAAGATAGCGCTACTCAAACAACTTTACTGCCACCAAGTGTTAAGGAGTGTAAACAGTTTCATCAGGGGTTTGTAGATTTGTACTTGTAACTTTGTATTTGTATTTTTGCAAGGTTGTAAGTTTTTAACTTGTCTTATATGTTTATTCTCACAGATAAAAAAAATAATGTCCCGTTTTTATGGGTTGACAACAAGCCACAAATACAAATGTGTCGCTTGTTAAATTTATTTGCAATTTATTGACCTGCAAACATTTGTTCACTTGTCACATCCATGAGATTCCAAGTTTAGAAGTAGCGTTGCGCCAATGCAGTTTTTTGGCCCGATATCATATCGGCCGATACCATAGCGATACCATCTGTTTGAAATGTGTGTGTGTGTGTATATATGAAGAACTGCATAATACTTGGATGTAAAATAATTGTCATCATGGCTTTGTCTCTCTTGAATCCAGTAGAACTTTTTATTGCCTACCTGGAATGGGGGACAATAGTTGAATAAACTTTTGGCTGGATCGGGGCCCAACCTGATACTGGTATCGAAATCGGTGCAACACTATTTAGAAGTTACAAATACAGGTTAAAAAGTTACGACCTTGCATGAGTACAAACTCAAATCACAGATTTATCAGATTGACTATAACCTCTAATAACTGTAACGTTAACCTGAACAATGTTCACCAACCGCAATTAATAATAAAAATTAGGTGCAGAACTATAAATTGATAGTTATATTTTGCATGATTGCTTTGCTGAAATGTTTTTTTTTTCCAAAGCATGCAAATTATAACCTCTTCTTCTTGCTTAAAAGCAATATAACAACAAACTTCAGGTACAATACCGCCACCATCAGGTAAGGAGTAAAACTAGCTTTACCAGGTGTTGTAATTCATAACGATGCCATAAATTCCTAAGTTGTAGCTGCTGCAAAGTTTGGGTTTTTTCCACTTTTTTACGTGTTTTTTTTTACTTTTTTTGTAACTTCTTAATTCCCACAGAGAAACACAAATGATTTCACATTTTTATGAGTTGAAAAAAAGCAATTTACATGAATCCTAAATCTGTTCATGTTCATTGACCTGCGTTTACAAACGCAAACTCTTCAGATATGTTTACATTTGAAAAAATACAAGCACAAAGTCACAACTCTGAATAAAGCTGTTACACTCCTTACCAGTTGGTGGCAGTAATGCAACTGAAGGTTGTTCGCCAACCACCAAGGAGGAAGAAGGAAAGAGATCGTACCTTTAATTGCGTGTGTTCAAGACAACATTTTAGCAAAACTATAAAAGTTCAATTCATAGTTACGTTTTTGTCTTCTCCGTATTCTTCCCAATTATTTGTCGGTTAACGAACGTTTTTATCAGGGCCAACAACTGGCACGGAGCGTAATAGCTACATCAATTTATAAATCATTTTATTTTGGCAATGTTGTAACCAGATTCTTAACTTCTAATTTCATTATCTCACTCATTAAATATCTATTTGCTTTAATTTACAAATGGTTCTGCCTTGTTCTGCTGGAGGTTTCTTCCTGTTAAAAGGGAGTTTTTCCTCTCCACTGTCGCTACAAGCATGCTTAGTGTAAGGGATTGCATTCGAGTCAATGAGTCAATGCAATCAACTGGTTTTCCTTAGACAGAGAACTTTGAATCAATTTGACTGTATGATCTGGTGAGCTGTAAAGTGCCTTGAGATGCCATGTGTTGGGAATTGACGCTATAGAAATAAACTGAATTGAATTGCAGCTAGCATATGTTTTTTACTGGCAGTGTGATTGAACTGTTTGGCAACAAATAATAAAGAAATGCATGCATACATACAACAAAAGGCTTTCAGCTGTAAATGCAGCTCAAGGTGGTTTAAAAAAAACACTGAATCAGCTGAAGGCCATGTTTCGTTTTCACATAAAGTCCTAATAAACTGCATCAAACTTTCTGTTAGCGAGAGTGCTTTTCTCCGACGAGTTATGTTTAAATTTGGCAAAATGACTTTTCTCAGTACAAAACAAGCTTTTTATTTCAGTAGTTTGTGAAAATGTGGATAAAAACTAAAAATATCAAAGCATAGATGCTTTTATGCTTCAAGTAAAATAATAACAGAGGCCATCAGAGGGATGCATTCTGCAGGGAACAAAAACTAAAGCATTTTGTTTATAAGAAAATGACATCAATTGACGACACTTTCCAATTTTCTATCATCTTTTATGTAATGTTTTATGTTGCCTTTTTTTTTTTTTTTCCAAGAACACAACACAAGCCTTACTGTTTACACCAGAGTCTGTACATATACTCCCTTAGTGAGCGTTCGTTTGGCTCTTGGCAGTGGAAGTGTAACATAAGATCAAGTATTCTGCTCCTCTTTTTTCCAGCTTAAGTTAATTTGAGCACGGGGAATCGAGCGTAATTAAGTTCGGAGATGAATGTGTGGGAATTTTTTTGGTTTTGAGTCCTTCCCTCTTATGTGCAAGAGTTAACTAACAGAAGAGAGTTGGACATAAATTTAACAGAGGCAAATCAAATGAATCCCTAACCCCCCGATGCAATTATTTCCTCTTCACACTCGTTTTTTTTTTTCTTTTGGCTGCCCTATGGCTGTAATGACTTTGAAGAGAGAAATCGGCTCCAACGAACTGGATCTGATTTGTAAAACGCTGCTCAGCCTTGACCTTAAGTTCTCACTTTTTCATATTTTGACAGCCTGTATAATCAGTTTAGTTTTGATCTAAACAGAGCAAAGAATCAATAAAGAAATCCTCAATTCTTACAGGGAGGCTGACTTCAATCTCTTGAGCTCCCTGTAGCTAAAACTCACCGTACCGTGTCCTTTTTTTTTTGTTTTGTTTGGACTTTCAGAAACTCCACTCTCGGATCATGGATCTGTCTGCGGCTGATCTGCTGCTGGAGCCGGAGAGAAGCAAGGCTTTCCTGCTTTCCAGGAACGCAGACTCTCCTTCTACCGTAAGCAGAAACCACCTCTACCCTGTATCTGCATCCCTCCCTGCCACTATAGAGGGATTTTTTTCCTCTATTATTGTTGCAAAGAACTTTGAAAAGAGTCTTTGCTGTTTTCTCAAAATTTCTTTTTACAAATTAATTTTTTCAAACTTCAATTTTCTTTTTTTTATTACCTATTTTATTATTTTCACGTCTATCTTTTTTAAATTGTGTTTCAAATATCATTTTCTCTTTACTTCAAGCCCATTACACTCTTTACCAATAAAAATGTTGCTGCTAACGCCCAGCAAACCAATAGAAACTATAAAATCTGTAAAAAAGAAATAAAATAGAACAAATATGCATCATATTTTCCGAACTATGAGCCACTACTTTTTTCCCCATGCTTCAAACGATGCGGCTTATAAAAAGGTGCGTCTTTTCTGTGGGTTTTTCCAAACCACCTGAGGAAATTTAAGAATGGCGGCTAATTTTTTTTTAGCACAAGAACATTTTAGCAGGAGTCACAAGGAGAAAAAATGTCCTAAATTCACACATTTTGACATTTATTTGGGGCATTAAAGCTGACAAACCATTATAAAGACTGGTCTCAACTCCCACAGACCTAAAATAAAGAGCTCATGAAGGCCCATCTTTCAGTAAAAGAACTCACCGCTGCAAAACAACAAACTCATGGGAGCGATATGTAGAGTTTCCCCTACGTGTTTGGTGGGGGACAGTTCAGCACTGGAAAAAATCTCAATCTAGATAAGTCTTTATTTCTTAAAATAAGTGCATTTGTTCTTGGATTTAGAAGGTAAAAGACATGCTTTCCCAATGAAACAAGACAATTTACATTTAAAATAAGAAAACACAATTACATTGTCTTATTTCAAGTGCATTTGATCTTAATATCTTATTTTAAGAGTAAAAATACTCATTCAATTGGCAAATCATGTCATTTACCTACTCAAATTAAGGGTAAATTCACTCAATTTAAGTAATTTTTACTTATTTCTAGATCGTTTTTTCAGTGAGTAGATGTCAGCGGCTTATAGCCCGGTGCAATAGAAATATGTACGTTTCTAGTTTTCTTTTTTTCATGTGGCCGTGGCTTATAGTGCGATGCGCTCTATAGTATTTAAAATACCGTATCCGGAAAAATAAAATATAAAAAAAAAAACACTCCGAATATTTTTTTCCATTTGAATTTATAACAGCACTAGTGGCTCGTTTTTATGGACAGTAGGCTGACAGGAAGAGGGATATGAGGGGGCATGCAGGAAAGGACCACAGGCCGGATTCTAACCCGAGTCGCCCGCATCGATGACTAAGGCCTCCATACATGGGTCGTGTGCGCTAACCCAGCGGTCCCCAACCACCAGGCCATGGATCGTTTGGTACCGGGCTGCACAGAAAAAAAAAAATAAAACTTTTTTTTTTTTTATTTTGAAAAATATAATACATTGCGGTATTCTCTCCCAGTTACATCAGTCGGTGCATCTGTGCCTCTTGACACAGGTTAATTCAGGTCAAGACTCATCCTATCTATAACGTCCTATCTTTGTGAAGCAGGATTTTCTGCAGTTACAGCGACCAAAACAAAGCTACGGAGCAGACTGGACATCAGGAGCACACTTCGTGTGTCATTGTCTCCGATTACGCCACGATGGGACCGGCTTATTGTTGTATTTTTATGTTGTTTGTATGTGATCAAGTAAAAAAAGGTCCGCCGGGGTCCGTGGTGCAAAAAAGGTTGGGGACCGCTGCGCTAACCAATGCACCACCAAAAAAGCAGGAATATTTTTTTCTCATTATGTTTTATTAAGTTTTGTTTTGTTTTTTTTCTATTTATAAAAAAACATGCTGGACTGCTCAGTGCCTTGCAGCAAGACAACATATTCTCATTATGAGTTCGTATGAAATCGTATGAAAAGTTATGCACACTATTTCGTACATTTTGGACGTTTTTCCTTAAAAAAAACAAATCAGTGCGCATGCGCTGGCAGACAGGGAAAAAAAGCAGATCCGCGGAAGGACGTAAAACTGGGAAAAACAGTGCAATCATCTCTTATTCATGTCTCTAACTACGTTGCTTGCTGTTTTATATCTTAGGGTTAGGGTCAGGGTTAGGGCTAATTGTATTTTAAATTCTATGTTCTTGAATGGTGTGTAAAATGCGCATGCGTTTAACACAAAAAAACGTCCAAAACGTACGAAATTACGGTGCATAACTTTTCGTACAATTTCATACGAACTCATAATGAGAATACACTGAGCAAGAAGGTTCTGGGTTTGATTCCCGGCCTGCGGTCTTTCTGCATGGAGTTTGCATGTTCTCCCTGAGCATGCGTGGGTTCTCTCCGGGTACTCCGACTTCCTCCCACAGTCCAAAAAAAACAGGACTGTCAGGTTAATTGGCTCCTCTAAATTATCCTTAGGTGTGAGTGTGTGTGTGAGTGGTTGTTTGTCTCTGTGTTGTCCTGCGATGGACTGGCGACCGGTCCAGGGTGTACCCCGCCCATTGACAGCTGGAGATAGGCACCAGCACCCCTCGCAACCCCACTTGGGATAAGTGTGTTAGAAAATAAATGGATGGAAAACATGCTGGGTTTTTTTGCAACATCCAATTTCAAATTTAGCTTTTTTTGTTTCGTTTAAATTTCCATTTACAAAACATTTTTTAAATTTCAATTAAGAAAACATGATGAATTTTGTTTCCAATTTCTATTTCGCAAATGTTTTTTTTTTATCCTATTTTATTTATTGTTTTCTCGCAACAATAATAGGCTAAAGTTTTACTCCGTATCCACCTCTTCCTCATACAGACCCTGCGATATGGAGCCGTGACCTCTCTGGTCCTCCTGCAAGTGAAAACCTCTGGTATCACTCTGCACTAAAAGGCATAAATCCTTGTCGTATTACCAGAAAACCATTGATTCAGACTCGACGTCATTAAAAAAAGACTCCACAAGACACTGAGGAACATTAGTCATCTTATATATTATGCATCAAGGCCTGAAGATGAGTTTTCTTCACTCGTTCCCCTTGAGAATGCCACCTGATAAACTAAAACCAAGAAAGGCGATTATGAATCCTCTAAATGTCCAGATATCCTTCAAAACCCAAGTGGCACTTCTTGGAGATTAGCAGAATGGTATATTTTATCAGTTAACCTCTGCAGTGAGATTCTAATTTGATAAACGTCCAGAGATGTGGAGACGGCACATAAAAAAAGTTGGATATCTCCGCAATGACTTAGCTAGATATTTCTCTCGGATGTTTTATCATTTTCTGAAATAACATCAAGATTGTAATAAGATATGCGACAGCAACTAGAGCTGAGAGGCAGAATAAAAAATATATTTTTTTGTAAAAAAAAAAGTCTCTGCTGAAAAGAAGAAAGAGAAGGAAGTGGGTGCAAAAGTTTGAATTTAATCTTGATTATCTTTAGTATTTGCAAAGTTAAGGCTAAACCTACAGGCTCAAGTCGTTAGCAAGTTAAAAATTGACAAAATACTTCTGCTACAACCCTGTCTATACATTTAGTCCCTTTACTTAGCAGAATTTGTCAAGGTTGTTTCAATCAATCAGTTCAATTTTAGCCTACTTCATTAAAGAAACATGCTTTTTTGGATGTAGCGTCATTTTATCTTCTTATCAGAACAACAACCATGTCCAGGATTCACTCGTCTAGAAGCAGAAGTGGAATAAGTGACTGATGCCATGATGTTGGACCAAATTTGGAAGAGTTTATTGACTTTGTTGATTTCCTAGCACAGAGACCATTCTTAACACTTTAAACGAGCTTGCGTTGAAATCTATATGTGTCCACGTTTTTACCGTTCCAGCAAAACAATTGCATTCAGATGATAGAAAGATCAGGAGCTGCACTGAAATTGGCAAATTCAATGGAAAATGCTGGAACTCCAGTTTTATAGTTTATTAAGAAGCAGGTTGTACTTTTAAAGTGGGCCATGCTCAAAAGATTTGGATAAATGAGACAAGTTCTTGAGTTCGTCACAGTTATGAGACAAAATGATTGTAGAATATATATAGATATGAATAGTATGCACTAGATTAATATAGCAATTAAAATGATTTAGTTTAATGAATCCAGAAACGTCTCAAAGTTTCATATTAGTGAAAAGGACAGATGTAAAAATCGATCAAATTTATGTCAGATTTGTTTCTTTTCTTGTGACATTTATTAGTTTTTATTTTATTTATGGCTATTAATAATCAAATTATTATACTTTTATATCAATTATGTTAATGAAATGCTAAAAAAATACTGTGTCATTAAAATAATTGCAGACAGGGTAACAGGAATTTATACTGTGTCACAGGGCCACAGCAAAAAATATGAATATTTTAATGTGAACAAAACATTATGTCTGAAAGGTGGCCGAAGCAGGACACATCTCATGATCTTAGTATAAATACACCAAACTTTTTATTTGTTTTAGTGGGCAAAATTACCTAAACTAAAAGTAGACTAATAGAAATTGCTGCTTTAATCACTCATTCTTTTAATAAGCTATGTAACTTGCTATGATTCCAGGTTTATTATGTATGTAATATATAAGCTGGGCTTAACGTACACATCTGACGTGTGTTTGACCAGACACATGCAAAATTAGAGGGAACCCTGAACACAATCCTAGGCATAAAAGGAGAAAAAATAAATAAAAGTTGCTGCAAACTGATTAGAAATGTAAAGGTATGTTTTCATTGAAGCCTCACTTCCTTCAGTATAAACAGTAAAGCTAACATTGGCTTAGCTCCTACGAAGTTTTACATTTGACATTACTCCTTTTAGAGCATATTGCTTCTGCTGTCAGAACATATTAATGAAACAAAGTTATTTAATGGTGAATTCACACAACTTAGATTCATTTTAAATCAGATAAACAACTCTTAACTCTGTAAGACAACCTCAATAGACAAAATAGAATCAAACTTCTACTAAAAATGCATGAATGTTTACTCCATCCAGAAAAACAAGAGTTAATTAAAGGCTTAAAATTAATCAGATATCTTTGGACATACTGAGATTATGCATGATTTGCGCCAATAATGTAGATATAAACAAATGAGGTTTTGTCAATTCGAAAAGTTTGTTCGCTAAAGTATTTTATATTTCCTACAGGAGGTTCAGTTAACTGGAAAGCCTGGGCTCCCTGTGGCAAAATGTTTGAGCCAGCTGAGTCTGACTGTGCCCCCGCCCATCTACCCACGCAGCAGCTGCAGCAGCAGTGAGATATCCTTGTCGAGCGCCTGCAGTGAATTCTCCAGCGGCTCGTACACCTGGAATGATGGACGCTCCTGTGGGAAAATGGTAAACATCCGTTCCACAAAACAATCACAAGTGGCAGCTCATCAAACTTCCCCTTTCATTTGAGGCCCTAATTAATCCCGTGTCCTCCTGGAAGAGTTTGATGACCATGACTTAGAAATACTTTTAAATCTTTCCCATGGGAAGTTTTTAAAATAAATAATACATTTATTCTAAAGTTAAAAATAGATTTGTTATTTTTAATTGTCTAACCAAAACCTTACAAAAATTCCCCCAGAAGAAACCCTGCTGAAATACATTGAAAGAAATGCTAAGAATGAGTAATTACATCATGTGTTTTTCTCTTTCTGCCTTTAAGTCTTCTCTTACATGGGAGAAGAGGCTGAGTTTGGGTTCATCAGCTCCGAGTAACATCTGCGCTCCCGCAGAGGACCAACGACCCACGAGATGCAAGGAGAGCCACATATTAGAGGGACTCAGGAAGCTTCAGAGGAGGAAACACAGGAGTTCCTCATGTTCTTCAAAAGTGTCCAGATCAGGGTACAAAGACTGCATGAACTCCAATGAGGGTATCTATTCCCTGGGTATCAAGAGTGGCACTAAAGGGGTCTCCAAGCCCAGCCAGTGTAGTAGGACTTCCGCTGCACGCAGCAAGCAGTTCTTTTACGATTCGGATGATGCCGATGATGAATTGGCACAGTCCAGCTGCAGAGAGAACATCCCCACCAAGGACTGTTGGTTTCACTGTAAGAGACTCTCGCACAGCATCTCGGACAGTTTATGTAGCTGGGAGGGGACGCAGGAAAGTGGAACTGGAGTCGGTGCTTCAGGTCTAATGGTTACAAACCCTTGCTCCAACTGCGACTCCAAAGAGCGTCCAGAGAAGCTTGTAAGTTTCGTCAACAATTTTCTCTCGGATGGAGACCACAAATCAGCTTTTAGTAAACCATCAAAGCTTCATTTTAACCCCCCTGAGCCAGAGAGTCCCAAGCGCCTCTGTGATGTGGACAACCACGAGGAACTCAAATCTGAGTGCGGTAATGTCCGGATGTCCTGTGACCAGTCAACAGAGCAAGCAGAGAGGGAGTTCAAAAGACTCTCTAGGGATGCTGCCAAGCTCCTCAAGCAGAAATATTTGGGCAAAGACCAGGGGCGCACCCATTCTGCAGATGGGAGAACCATACCTTTTAGCCTGATGAAGGAGCCTCAAGCATCCAAGTGCACCCAGTCAGAGGAAAGCATACTGGCTATATTTGATGCAGAGGGTGAACCTATTGAGCTCTGTCCCCAAAGGCTTTCAGCAGAAGCAGATGAAAATCAAGGTGGCAAAAAAATAGCTAATTATGCAGAATTAGTACAAAAGGAGAGGCCAACAAGACAAATATCTGCAAATGCAAGAAACTATAACGTTCTTGAATCTCCAGAAAAGTCCTCGGAGTGTGAGTCCTGGACTGCTAAATCAGGCAATAGCAGGGAGGGAAGTGCAGAAAGACTGTCTTTGCAGCTTACGCCTCAGAGAAAACTAATAAAACCTCCAAGCATCCGTGCAAGTAAAGGTCAGTCTATCCCTCCATTAAAGGATGGTGCTTCCTCCAAGTCTAGTGGTTCAAAGATTCCTGGTCGTAACAAACCGTCAGCGTCACCGCTGAGGGTGTCAAAAGGTTCAACTGAAGCGAGCAATAGTGGAAACTCAGGATCATCCAATCAGGAGAAATCCCCTTCTTCTCCGACAGTAAAGCTATCCAGATTCATCAAAACACAAACAAGCTCTCAGAGCCCAAAGGCTGTAAACTCCAAGCTTTCCAACAGGGCTGAATGGAGTAAGGGTCCTTCATCCACTTCCCCCCAACTCCCAAAGAGGCTCTTGGAATATGGTGACACAAGTGAACAACCAACCAGAGACAAACACTGTGAACCTAGCAAAAATAAACTCAGGTCTCCCTCCCCTCCCCCTCCCCCGGGCCGCACCACCTCCTTACTGATCAGACCAAATTATGAAAGTTCACCTCAGGCACATAAAACAGGGGTGACTCAACCATCCACACTAACCACTGGGAGAGGGCCTCCCCCAAGTTACTACACCTCATTAGCACCAAATATGCAAACCACTTTACCCATCAAGGATAAAGACTGTTTGGATTTGGACGCGGGCTATGGGACTGCACTTGCACCTCAGAAACTGGTGGAAAAAACCAGTCAGCACCTTCAGAAGTCCCCCGTTGTGACTCAGACTCCTACTAAAGGCACTTCGAAACGAACAAAAGACTACCTCCCTTCTGCAAACTCAGGTTGTGCTCGCGAACCTGATAATGCACCTCGAAGATCAAAGAATGTCCCTCCTCCTTACAGTGCCCTAAGAGAGTCCTCCCTACAAAATACATTTGCGATCAAGAAAGGACCCGATCATGAAAATGTTAGCCAGACAGTGCAAAAGATCTTAATAAGTTTACCCATAGCCTCCCATGACTCCTCCCAGTGTCAGACAGAGCCGCAGAATGGTAAAGCCATAACTAGCCCTCCTGCCTCTAATATTACGTCGCCTAACCAGACAGAAAAGGCCTCAAAGACTCGTATCCCAATGGGTTTTAAAGCCTTTTTAAAATCACCTCCAACAAGTAAGACTAGTCCCACTGTTCCAGGTAAACAAGAGAAAGATCATATCAACTCGGTCTCCAAGGAGACCGTGACTTCAAATGCTTCGACCCAGTGTGACGCCTTGCAAGCAGTGTACAGTATTGATTTGCCACCCAAGATGTCTTCCACAGAGGGGAAAGGGGAAGTTCAGTGCTCCACACAAGAAGACGAAGTGCCCATCACTGTGTTGCCTGTCGAAGGCGATGGCTGTGATAAGGGGAAACGGAGTAGTCAACTCTTTGGTCGATCCATATCTGTTACGACAAAAGCCCACCTGAAACCAGCTTTGGGAATGAATGGCGCCAAAGCTCGTAGCCAGAGTTTCAGCACCAACTACGTGGAGAAACCTAACATCAATGGGCTTGAAGGGCCGGGGAAAATTCGGACTCAGATCATTACCAACTCAGGTGAGAGGGGAAACTCTCTTTCAAGGCAAAGTTCTTTGGACGTACCCACCGGTGGGTTAGCTGAGAGCCCAGTCCATTCACCCAGGACGAGGCTGAGCCACTATGGAGGCATGACAGCTTCAGCCAGCAGCAATGTCCTCCCTGAAAAGAACTCTAAATTAGGTTCTAAGTGTGAAGGCGTCACCTCGCCATCTCATAAAGAGGTGCGAAGCCTGCCAACGAGCGATAAGGCAAGTTTCAATAACATCCGGAAACCAAAAGTTGCCTCTCATCCACAATTTCATTCCCATCCATCCTTCTATGGTTCAGAAAACCCTGCAAGAGAGACGGAAAGCCTGGTAACCAGTCCAAATGAACCAATCAAAACCCAGTTGGATGCACAGATTAAACCATCTGATGCAGAGGAGCAGAAAATCAGCCCGACAGCTTGCACAATTGAAGAGAAAGTCATGATGGGAATCGAGGAAAACTTACAAAAATCCCAAGAACAGGAGAAGGTAGCCGCAAGTGAGCACAAACAAAAGACCGGCCCATCTCTCGCAAACTGGTTCGGCCTCCGGAAAAGCAAGCTTCCAGCTTTGAGTGGCAAAAAGTCGGACTCTCCAAAGGGAAAAGAAGAGAAGAAGGACCTAAAGGTTGGCTCCGTCCTTGGGGTAAAACCGATCAAGCCAGAGAAGAAGAAAGACAAAAAGAAGGAGAGCCAGGACGTACAGAATCTATCTGAGATGAACAACAAGCTGAGCGCCATCATGGACCACTGCAACAATCAGATGGGTCAGATCACCAGTCAGATCCAATGTACAACGGCATTCATCGGCAAAGACCAATTCGTCAAAGACCTCCTTGGCAGGTGGGTAGAGAATTGTTAAACTCAAACTGTTCAGATACTGAAATCAGCTCTTTTCATGTAATTCAGAGAAAGGTATGTTGAAGCTAAGAAAAGCACCACATATACTTATCACAGCATGGATTTTCCACTTTGAATCCCATCTGACAGAGAGAGCATTTAATAGGGGGCTGTTTAACATCAAATGAGGAATTTCCATGTATGTTTCTCGGGTAAGGGATCTGTTTGCTTTCATGAAAAGAGCAGGTTACAGCAATTTATCAGCTCTTCGGCTTGATAAAGGAGCTGACAGACATAAAACCAACATCTCATTCCCTCGCAGGACAGCTGTGAAGGTCAACGGCGTGACAGCCTCACCACCGGCCATGTCAACACCCAAGAAGCATGGCGAAACGAAGGCCGATATGCAGATCTGTACTGAAACAGCGGTAAGTGAGCAAACTTCTGCCAACTTTTGTTGCAGTTGTATGTTTTGGACAGAAGCTAACATGCAAATTCCCACAGGCTTTTCTTTTTGCTTCAACCTCAAACAGAACTTCCATCCGCCTCTGCAGCTTCATATCCCCGGAAGGCTCTCTATTGATTTACATTGTGTTCTGACTCAGCCTACTGTACAAAACATCTCCTGTTTATTTTGCTATGTTTTTTTTTCAGCTTAGGCTGATGTGTGGAATGTCAACCAGGATGAGCAAATCCGAGGCTTAACTTAGCCTTCATCTAGCAAACGGGTACATTTAGTTGAAAGTATTTAGACCCATTTAGTAGAATGAAACAATAAGATTTAATGGCTTTTACTGAAATATTTTCTGACAACAATACAAGGTCTATGATTATGAATTGATTTGAATTTGTTGAGGCTTGTCAAAGATTTAGATAGTCCAGCCCTATCTAAATTCAGGCCTGGACTTTGACTGGGCCATTTTTTAAAGGTGTATTCATACTAAGCAGGAGCAAAGCAAATGGATCAAGCAATTAACATTTTGTCCCTTTATAAAAACGCAATTCCAGTGGAATAAGGGTCGGCATTGTGGAAAAAAACGCACATTTTGAGCAATGCAAAGTGGGTAAATCGGAAAAAAAAAGCAAAGCTACCCTGTGGAAGCACAAATACAGCGAAATATAAAATGCGCAGAGCGTGGGGATGCACAAATAAAATGAGGGATCAAATTGGCACAGCACGTTGAAATTAATAAACAATTAGAATCGAAAATGGACAGTGCACAGCTTTAATTGATTGTAATAATGACCCAACTCATGAGGTAATACTTCTTTAAATTAATTTAAACGAATTTAAAGGAGATATGAGTTTATTGCAGTATTTAATTAATTGTGTTGATTTTTCTTTGTAAAACTATTGTAAAGGTTTTTGGGTAAACGTGGCTTCGTACAAACTTTTTTGTAAACAGAAGGGGGGCCCGTCAAGATAAATGAAGTGTGAACAAAGCTTTATGTAAAAACATACGGCCAATAAAATTGACCGTCATCCATCAGCGGCTCCTGCAGGCAAACTGGGAGACCCAGGGAATAACAGGAAGCTGTTTTTAGTTTTCCGCATTACTTACGATTAGGCACACAAGTCGCTCCGTAGAATCAAGGTCTGCCTCAGTGAGTTAAACAGACTAGAGGAACCGTCTAGCGGATGAAATTATCTGCTTTTCTGATGCCATAAAACCAGCTTGATAAAATTTCACTGTGTTGTCCTCATTGATTTCTTGCGAGAGAAAGACAAAAAAAATTTGCCTTGTTCACGTTTAGGGGTAATTCTCTTAGAGGGTAACTCTTAACCCTGAGTTTTCTTCCAGAGTTTGTTTCCTGTTTTTAGCTGCATCCATCTGCCACAAGTTATGGAAAACATCTCAATTTTATAATGCTGCCAGCACCATGCTTTAGCATTACGATAGTAAACTTGGGAAGATTTATAGTATTTGTTTCCTCTACTAATCAAGGTTAATATTAAATATGTTTTTACCTCTTCTCCATTCTACATTACTGTATCAATAATAAACATAAGTTGGTGGTTTTAACATAATGTCCTACAGCATGATGCTGCCACCACCATGTGTCACAGTAGGGATGATATGATGAACTGTATTTGTTCTCTACAGCAAACATGTTGTACTTAGCAACAAAACAATTTTTTTTTATTTATCAAAACCTGCCAAATTTATAATTTGGACTTGTTATAAGTTTCTTCCCATTGTTTTTTCCAATGTGTAATAGTTATTTAGAGGTATCGAAATAAAAGGGGCTGAGTACGAACATGTTTAACGTTGCATCAAATTTACATAACCGTTGTTGTCTGTTAATATGTAAGGGAGGATTAGTGAAAAGCTTTAAAAGGAGCGAGGACGTAGAAGGAGCCATTTCAGCTGATGAGAGGAGGGGGCATAATGGGGGAAATTTAATCCAGACTGATGTGGAACAGCGATAACACGAGGCGCCGTTTATCGCAGGCACTCCTCTCCACAAAAGGGTCATTTAAAAGCATCCTCTGAGCGGACTATCTGCTCCCTACAGAAATTCAACAAAAGTGCTGCACTTTATGACCGACAAGCCCCCCCGTAGCCCAATTAGACAGAGAGAGGGGGAGACAAAAAGAACAATTACCTGCTTCTCTTGCCACAAAACAAAGTTAAAAGTCATTAATGAATTGAGTCAGGGCCTTAATTTTAGTTCACATGTCGGTTATTTTAATGTCTGTGTGATCCAGAGATCTTTTGAAGGTTTTGTGAGCATTATGGGGCGTTTGTTCGTATTACAGACCCTTCTAATGACTCAGAAGATCAGTCTGAAGGTCGAAAACGAGGATGGACACATGCCGGACTCCACCTGTCAAGACCACATGATAGGTAGGATTATCAATGGCTTTCGATTCATCTCACTACAGTTCGCAAATATTTCTTTTTTTTCTATTCATCTCTTTCTTAATGGATTTATTGTTGCATTGAAACACATTTTTCTACATTATTTCATAATTTCTATAGCTTTTTAAAAAGCTTTGTGTATTTCTTTCTTATTTCTTATTATCTAATCTGATTAAAAAAGCTTTTTAGATCATTCATATATAACCATCCCGATAACTAGCCCGAACATATATATATATTTTTTTACTTTCTTATGTGCTGATGAAGATTCTCAGTCATCCAGGTCATAGTCATTCCAAAAAATGTCCTTTCTGCTATCATCTCAACCCCCATTGCTATGCAGGGGACCAAAACATCTCTCCTAATCAGCCAGGCCAAAAGTTACCCAAACGATTCCCTTTTCAGAGGCATAGGCCAGTGCCGGGTATTGCAGACCAACAGCGACCTCAACGTCTGGGGTGGACCAGTTTTTTTTGGTTCAATTTGCATGTTTTCTAAGCTTTTCTAAGTTTCCAGGAGGGGAAGGGAAATGTCTTCAAACTTGGAAACAAAGTCCAGTGGTTTTTTGTTTCTTACTTTCTTATGATTCATGTTTGATCAATTTTTTTCTATCTAAAGTAAATTTAATATATTCGAGGTAGTCTGTTATGTTTGGAGAAAAATTTGGATCACTATCAGCTAATTCGTGCATCTCCAGCGATTGCTCCTCAGGGCCTTGGCCCCTGTTGCCCACCCTGTCTAGAGCCAACTCTGGTCGTACGCAAAAAAATTTCCGTCTGCTCCTCTTCGTTCAGCTCTCTGCCTGTGCTCTTCGGCTCGCTCTCTGTCCACAATCAAAAGAGTTTTTTTTGTTGGGTCAGAATTCGGCAGCTGATCGTCTTCTGGAGTATAAATACATTTTGGCCAAACACACTTTTTTTGTGCCTGCCACTTTAAGAACAAAAACAAATACCTTTCTCTTGCTTAGTATGTTAAGAAGACTTAAGGGCGTTAGCTGCAAGTTTAACTCCTCCCAGTCAGTAGGTGGCGCTGCTCACACTCGCTGCTCTCCTACTGCGCAGTTCTCTAGGAAGATATTTAAAAATGATGAAGAAAAAATAAATATTCTCAAAAAAGAAAATCACTGTACTAAAAAAAACAAACAGCCAAGTATATGATTAAATGAAAATAAAAAAAAAAAATGCTACGATAAACAAATAAATGATGGAAAGATTGACAAAAGCATGTTTAGATTAATACATGCATAAAAAATAAACTGAAACATAAATAACTATTCATATTATGACAAATTATTAATAAGAAAATACCGATATACCTATATGATAAATATATGCATATAAACAAAACAGACATTATTTAATAAACACATAAGAACACTATCAACAAGCCTTTTTCAATGTGTAAAAACTGAATTTGTCCAAATATAATTAAAAGTAAAGAATAATAATTAAAATTAAAATAATAATTAGTGGAATTTGTTACATTACTTAGTTAATTAGTTAGTTTTTCTTGAGTTCCTTGGTCTCCATAATTTCCAATAATATTTTAGGATCATTTAGGGTGTAAAAGTTGATCAAGGATGTTTTTTTTTTGGACTGATTATCTTTAAATACTAGTTCCTTTCTGCTTAAAAGCAATGAATCTTTTCCAGCAGCGCTCCATGCTGCCAGGCTAGCGTACTCTAACAGGTTCATTTCCAATCCTTCCCATAGAGCCTAAATTAAACGTGGCCCTGCGGCCCTGCCGTAACGCCGCCTCTCTACAAACACTAACGACCTAACGGCAGGTAAACACATCAATCATATAAATAGTTTACGCTCCATCAGTTCATGATCCCAGACCAATCCAGGCTTGGGTCAGAAACGTTTAAAGAAAAACCTGCCTCCAGGTGGGTTTTTCATCTTTCTTTTTTTTTTTTTTTTCCTCATAAAAGGACAATAAAATGATCGGCTTTGAAATTTACTTTCAAGGTTAAGACTAAAGGAGCAGCAGACTCTGGTTTAATATGTGATAATGGAGCTTAATGCTTCAGGGGATCGCAGGTAGTCCCTCCTCACTACTCCGCGCGCTGAAGATATCTGCTACACAGCCTGCGGCTTGTGTACAGAAGTGATAGACAGCTCATGAAAAACTAGATTACGTCCAGTTGTTTTTTTAGCCGCTGGGTGGAATTACTGTGGACCTTGTTATAGTTGGGATATAGAGGGCATTTTGAACTGCCAGGTTTGGCATTCAATTACCCAGCTGTGTAAGCTATGGCTCCTTCTTACAGTGAAGTTCTTGGCAGTATTGTTTGGCTGTACGCCATTAAAGAAGGATTTCTCTTATATTTCAGCTCCTCTGGAGGAAGAGTTTGTTAATTTAGGCCAGAGGAGAGTTTCCGTACGGTCCAGCTGTAACACCTCATTAAATGTCAGGATTAAGTCTATAGATGCACCGATCGGACATTTATATCGGTTCCGATATTGGAGAAAGTTCTAGATGTGTAAAATAGGCTATAATCCTTAGGGGCAGATGTATTTCGTCTATTTCTCTAATAAATTTAGGTTGGATTACACATCCCTTTAACAACAGAAAGGTTTATCACTTTATGGGGTTCTGTCGAGGACAGTGGCAGTCCTAGAACTAATTTACCAGGGGCCCCGGGGTGGGGCCAGGGTTGTTGTTTTTTTTTTTAATTGGGACAACAACCGAAAGAATGAAACAAAAAAAAGGGAAGAATGCAGGAGTGCATTGTTTGAAATTTTAATATACACAGATATGTGTCTTTTTATTTAGTTATATCATTATCAGTTTGACCGATCCTTCATACAGTATGTGTAGCCGATATTTGGGACCAATTTTTTTAGGCCGATATTGCTTCTCTTCCTCAATTTACATCTTAAATAAATAAATGAGATGAAATTTTAGACAAATTAGTCTCCTATGAAACGAAAATAAACATTTATCAAATCTAGCAAAGCAAAATAACAAGCGAAGCGAAGTGGCAAAAGACGCACATGCATGGATGCCCTAAAGCAGCGGTCCCCAACCTTTTTTGCACCAGGGACTGGTTATATGTCAGACAATATTTTCACGGATCAGCCTTTAAAGTTTGGGGGTTAAATACGATCAGATAAAATGATACGACTGGCATAAAATCAAATACAAATAGCATAAAAGTAAAACTCACCATTATGTCGAATTAGTGGGAGCCCTGAGCTTGTTTCTCTGAAACAAGCCGGTCCCATCTATGCGTAATCAGAGACAATGACACATGAAGTGTGCTCCTGATGTCCAGTCTGCTCCGTAGCTTTGTTTTGGTCGCTGTAACTGCAGAAAATCCCGCTTCACAAAGATAGGATGTTATAGATAGGATGCGTTTTGACCTGAATTAACCTGTGTCAAGAGGCACAGATGCACCGACTGATGTAATTGGGAGAGAATACCGCAATTTTTTATATTTTTCAAAATAAAACATCACTCAGACTCTGATCGTCGATAAATTATATATATATATATATTTTTTTTTTCTGTGCGGCCCGGTACCAAATGACCGACGGACCGGTACCGGTCCGTGGCCCGGTGGTTGGGGACTGCTGGGTTAAAGCATATGCGTATCGGCTAATACCGATACAAGGATGCAAATATTACCTGAAATATTGTATATCGACCTACTTCTAGACTGAAGCTAAAAAAATATGTAAAAAATGAAGCTGGTCCAAGTAACGGTTTTTAATAGGGATGCACGATATAATCGGCCCCCTATCGGTATCGGCCTGTATCGGCCTTAAAACTGAATATCAGACATCGGCCACCCCACCGATATTTAACCCGATATTTGATCAGATTCTGAGCTTCTAAAGTCTAAAAAATAAATAAATAAATACTACTTCTTCTTCTTCTTCCTCAAAAACTTCTTTTTTACAGATTTAAAAACTTCTAAAGACGAGGGAAAAAATATTGATACACTAAAATATCACAATATCTTCATATGCTGATATATTGCCATTTAAAAACACCATATCAATCTCTTTTACTAATGAAATATTGCTATATGTCATCGTTATGCTACAAAATCCCCCGAAAATTCACAAAATTTTGCCATATTTTTATATGCTGATATATTGACGCGGTATCGATCTATTTTACTAACAAAATCTCACAAGAATTTGCAAAATATCACGAGAGTTTGTAACAGAACGATGGGCTGCGGCCCAGGGTGGTAGCAAAGAGGGGCAACCAGTGCACACTTTCTTTTCCTCTTGAGTACAGTACATAGACTAACCTGTGATGGCATTTTATCCAACCCCTCTGGTCCAAATCCTTGAATCTTATTGGTCCATTTGGTTGTTTTTCTAAGTAAATATTCACAACTTTTCAAAGATAGAGATTTTTTTTTTTTTGAGAACTTAAAGTCATTTGTTGAGCTAACAGAGTTGGGAATCGCCTTTAAGGGTAATGTGTCGCTGATCTTACAATCATGACTTGGATCCAGCTTCTCCTGCTGTGGGTTTTCTGTGTTGCTCCACTGATCCTTTTTTTTTTTTTGTTCTCTTTTCGTATTTATCTGGTACAGATTCCGTATTCTCTCCCCCCCCTTTCCGCTGCATGTAACTCTGAGCCGTCCTTCCTTTTTGCTCCCCCCCCCCCCCCCCGCATTGTTTTTGTGGTCACACTCCGTTCCCTGTCCCTCTAGGCTCGAGCTGCCAGATGCGAACTCTGGACAGCGGCATCGGCACTTTCCCCCTCCCCGACTCCGTCACCCGGGCCGGCGGCCGCCACGTCCCCAAATCCGAATCTGGTCCGGACGGGGTGGCCGCCAGCACCTCTGAACCCTCACAATCCGATGCAACAGCACCTTCCTTCCTCAAAACATGCAGCATGGCCCACTCCGCCTCTGAGCCCAGCGTGACCAGGAGGAACGTCCAAGACATCCAGAGCCGCCTGCCCAAACCCTCCTCCTCAGGTCAGTGGTTCGTCTCAGATGACTTCCCAGAAATATGGGACATCACATGTCTCCGTTATGTGTCTCTAAACCCGTTTTGCAGATGGGATGGTGCATCTTAGGTTTAAGAGCAGAGAAAACCATTTTGCTGCACCAATGCTCAAAATTAATATTGTGGCCTATGGCATGACAGACCAGAAAATAGATTATAATGCAAAATAATGTATTTAATGGCATAAATGTATAACCATATAACCTTTTAATGATCTGTTTGTCATAATTCTCTATTTCCTGATTTCAGATGCAATCAGAGCCAAGAGGATGAGTTTCGGTGCTCAACGCAGCAGCAGCGCCTCTGCCTCCACTGAAGACGGGATGCGGAAGGTTTCAACTGTAAGTCTTATTTAGGGATATTCAGAGGATATTCTCTGTTAAGGTTTTAAATATAAATACAAATGTCGGGAAAACCTTTTAGAAGCATTAATTGAATCATCCATATATTTATCTATTTAGGTTATTTGATAGGGACAGCCACATTAACACAGACACTGAATAAAAGAGCAGTCCAGTCACTGAATTACAGTGATTATAGTTTACCATACTTGCCCCCAAATAGGATTTCAAGACAGTATATCTAAACACTATTAAGGAGTGAAACATAATAACAATGTCACATAATAAAATATATTCATATATATAAAATCCTATATATATAAACTCAAAATTAATTAAAAGCAATGACAATAAAAAAAAAGGTTTCAGTACAATGTTTTTGACGGTCAGAGTTTAGTTCGTTTTTTTTAAACGAATATGATTATTAGACTTTAAATTGACAGGAAATGAGATCTAAGTTGTTTTTATACTAAAATCCATCCATCTATTCAACATCCATCCATTCATGATCCATCCATCCATCCATTCATCATCCAACCATCCATCAATCATCCCTCCATCCATCCATCCATCAACCATCCATCAATCATCCCTCCATCCATCCATCCATCAATCATCCATCCATCAACCATCCATCCATCAATCATCCATCCATCATCCTTCCATCAATCATCCCTCCATCCATCCATCCATCCAACATCCATCCATCATCCATCCATCCATCCAACATCCATCCATCATCCATCCATCCATCAATCATCCCTCCATCCATCCATCCATCGATCCATCCATCCATCTATCATCCATCCATCCATCCCTCCATCAATCATCCATCCATCAATCATCCATCCATCCATCAACCATCCATCCATCCCTCCATCAATCATCCATCCATCCATTCATCAATCATCCATCCGTCCATCAACCATCCATCCATCCCTCCATCCATCATCCATTCATCCATCCATCATCCTTCCATCAATCATCCCTCCATCCATCCATCATCCATCCATTTATCAATCATCCATCCATCAACCATCCATCCATCCATCAATCATCCATCCATCATCCTTCCATCAATCATCCCTCCATCCCTCCATCATCCCTCCATCCATCCATCATCCATCCAACATCCATCCATCATCCATCCATCTATCCAACATCCATCCATCCATCATCCATCCATCCATCAATCATCCCTCCATCCATCCATCCATCGATCCATCCATCCATCCATCCCTCCATCAATCATCCATCCATCCATCAATCATCCATCCATCCATCAACCATCCATCCATCCATCCATCTACCATCCATCCATCCATCATCCTTCCATCAATTATCCCTCCATCCATCCAGCCAGCCATCCATCATCCATCCATCCATCCATCCATCCATCAACCATCCATCCATCCATCAATCATCCATCCATCATCCTTCCATCAATCATCCCTCCATGCATCCATCCAACATCCATCCATCATCCATCCATCCATCCATCATCCATCCATCCATCAATCATCCATCCATCCATCTGTCAACCATCCATCCATCATCCTTCCATTAATCATCCAACCATCCATCCATCCAACATCCATCCATCATCCATCCATCCATCCAACATCCATCCATCATCCATCCATCCATCCTTCCATCAATCATCCATCCATCCATCCATCCATAAATCATCCATCCATCCATCAATCATCCATCCATCCATCTGTCAACAATCCATCCATCATCCTTCCATTAATTATCCATCCATCCATCAACCATCCATCTATTCATTATCCTTCCATCAATCATCCGTCAACCATCCATCCATCATCCTTCCATTAATCATCCATCAACCATCCATCCATCATCCTTCCATCATTCATCCATCAACCATCCATCCATCATCCTTCCATCAATCATCCATCCATCCATCCGTCAACCATCCATCCATCATCCTTCCATTAATCATCCATCCATCCATCAATCATCCATCCATCCATCAACCATCCATCCATCCATCAATCATCCTTCCATCAATCATCCCTCCATCCATCCATCCAACATCCATCCATCATCCATCCAACATCCATCCATCATCCATCCATCAATCATCCATCCATCATCCTTCCATCAATCATCCCTCCATCCATCCATCCCTCCATCAATCATCCATCCATCCATCATCCATCCATCCATCATCCTTCCATCAATCATCCATCCATCCATCCATCCGTCCATCCATAAATCATCCATCATCCTTCCATTAATCATCCATCCATCCATCCATCAACCATCCATCCATCATCCTTCCATTAATCATCCATCCATCCATCAACCATCCATCCATCATCCTTCCATCAATCATCCGTCAACCATCCATCCACCATCCTTCCATTAATCATCCATCCATCCATCAACCATCCATCCATCATCCTTCCATCATTCATCCATCCATCAACCATCCATCCATCATCCTTCCATCAATCATCCATCCATCCATCCATCATCCTTCCATTAATCATCCATCCAACCATCATCCTTCCCTCATTCATCCATCCATCCATCAACCATCCATCCATCATCCTTCCATCAATCATCCATCCATCCATCCATCCATCCATCCATCCATCCATCCATCAATCATCCATCCATCATCCTTCCCTCAATCATCCATCCATCCATCCATCAATCATCCATCCATCATCCTTCCCTCAATCATCCAACCATCCATCCATTCATCCATCCATCCATCCATCCATCCATCCATCCATCCATCCATCCATCCATGAATACTTATACCAATTATGTATTTTGTATTTTATTTTCCCTTTTTTAGGAAAGAGCCCTGAAGGTGCGCACATACTTGGGCAACACCAGTGACACCGAGACAGAACCCGAGAAAACCAACACCACCTTAGCATCACTACAACAGATCAACAGGACTGACTCTGGTCTGGTTGAAACTCTTTCCCACTAAGTAATTCTCTTCACTCTTTTAAATTTTAGACTTTTTAAGCAATCATTTTTTCTACAGTGGAGCAGAACGAGGACACCCTAAAGAGCCGGAGGGTTGAGAAATCCCTTTCCATTATGGACTACTATCAGCATGAGATGTTCTCCCATCTGGAGAAGGACGGCAAGAGGATCTCCCAATACAACCTGTTGCACAAAGAATCCTCGCTGGATGGGAAAGCAGGAGACAGGATCAGTGTAAGTACAGTATTTTAACTGTTACTCATCGTTCCTCCTTAGTTTAACAGAACTTTCTGCCTGTTTTAAAGTCAACCTCACCTCGGCAATCCTTCATGAAGCACGAGCAACAACCACACTAAGGTTTTCTGACGTTGTTTACACTCCAAGGTTCTCCTCTCTAGGATTTGGTCCCTGATTTTCCCAAAAAAACAACCATAGAAAAAAAGGCCATCCTAATTGCTTTCGATCGCCTCAGCATCGCGTGTCAGCGGGTATTTGCCTACTAGTATTTAACGTAGCTGAATGACAAATGAGGAGCAGGAAGCATGAAATGGCCTCCAACACTTTGCTCACCTACACCGCCGCCACCCCCCCAGACACCGAACCCTGACACAAAAATCCATATCCTGCCAGGAAAAAACTCTGACTCAACACAACTTCACTAAGGAAAACAGTTGTGTATGAGAAGCAATTGGAAGAATTCATGTTGTTGACCTCCAATGTCTTTGTAAAATTGAACTCTAGATCAGGACATTGCTGAAAAATTAGTTTTTATTTATAATATCTGTAATATTATTTGAAGAATTATTTGTTACAATGCAAATATTATCCAAAAGCTTCTAATAAGTAAACTTTATACAGGTCATGTTAAGCAGGATATTGACATTTTTTTTTTATTATATTGAAATATTTTAAAGCAACAAAAATATAGCACTTGTAAACGTATGAATAAGGGATATACATGTTTTTAATTATAAAATACATTCTTTATATTTTAAAGGTTAGTTTTCTCATTTTTAAGGGACGTTTTCACATTTCAAATTTAGATTTTTTTTTTTAAGTTTTAAAAAATCTTTCATAACTGACCATTTTATGAATAATTTTGGGGGAATTCCTTGATTAAATATACTTTTAAAATAACACACATCCCAATTATTATTCAGGCTCGTCTCGTAATATTATGTTGAATGGCTGTACAGTAGTTTCATATGTAAAATTGTCAATTTATAATAAAAAAGTACAGAATTTTTGCCAATAAAGCAATTAATTCCATCTTAAAATTGCTGACCAGCTTTTAGCATGTGTTCTCGAATGATGAGCTCAAGGACTCAGAGCTAATCATCCTCAGCCTCTTTCAGATTACAGTCAGGATTTAGGTTTGGGCCACCACGTAAATTTGAATTAAAGTCAGAAGAAACAAAAGAAAAAAAGATCTAAAACCTCAAACTGCTAGAGATGTGAATGTTTTGGGGGAAAGTTGTACTTTGAATTGTCACATTTATCCCAGAGACATATTAGGCTAAAAGAAAACATATAATTTTAAGACTGATGTACTGCTTTGAGGAGCATCTAGACTAGAGTAATACCAGTGATCTATAGGAGTACTTTCTTTGTAAAAAACAATAGTGGCAACAGCAAGTGGCGATAAAAACGCAGCTGAACAAGTAAGTTTTGGCTGAGATATTTGATCTAAGGGAAGACAATCGCTGTTATATATATTGAGTGAAAGCAGTATGGCCGTAATATGTTGTATCTAGGAAAGAAAAAACACAGAAAGACAGGGTAAAATGTTTTCCATGAAGTCATTTACAGGGAAACTTTGCTAGATGCTCCCTGACATGAATGAGTCTCAGCTGAACAGAAATGTATTGGCAGGTGGTACCTCTGTTAAGAAAGAGACAGAGAAAATAACAAGGGAGAAAATAGGCTATTGGAAAGTGCTGTAAGAAAGTAATGCAGTAGAGAAATGTACGAAAGCGGGCATGTCCTCCAGCAGAATAACCCTATAGAAGCATAACTGCAGAGAGAGCTGAAGATAATGGTTGGTTGAAGATAACTTGATTAGTAGAGCAATTAATTTCTGGAATAAAAAGGGGAATAATAGCTATAACTAGTGCAATAATACTGCATTAGACGGTAGCAAATGTGAAATAAAAGGAGCAAGAATGGAATAATACAAGGGTAAAAGAACAGTTAGACAGTGATGTGTGATAACAGGGTAAACCATTACGGTTTTGGCTGAACCACTATGTAATAACAGAAGTAAAAAACAATAATCGAGTAATAAAAACAAATGAATATGAAGCATAATTAATAGTCCAGTTTAATTAATACTGTTATATTGTTGAATTATAGTAGTATAATTGTTAAATAAAAGAAAGAAAGAATCTATTTCAGTGTGATCACAAATGATATAATAAACACAGTAAGAGTCTAATAAAACTCATCAAGGATAATGATGTTTAAATAAATTGGCATTTAATAAAAACGAAACAGGAGAACAAAATATTAAAAATAGAATATTAAAGGAACAGTTAATAAAAGTCATATTGTTGTAGTTAAAGTAATTAAATGGAATAATTGAGCAATTACTCAATATTAGAGCAATGAAGTTGTAATTAAACTGTAATAACCTGTCATTAGTGCAGTAACAGAACCTTTAGATGTACAACTAGATAAATGTTGTAAAACACCTTTTCAGCTTAATGGTCCTACCCATTTCAGCCAAAAGACTGTCTTGTGTCTTACTCTAGAGTTATTGTTTACCAAAGTAAAGAGACAGCGTCTGAATTGCATAAGGCTTGTTTTGATCCCAGCTGAGGGCATCTAACAGGAAGCTGGATGCGGCGCTGTGTAACCGAGCTGTAGGGACAGGTCTATTAGCAGCAACCAAAACAACAAAGGAAAGCTGTTGAGTCTGTCTTATCCTCACACCCGTCTGTGGTTTAATTGGATGTGCTGAGCTGCTTGTGTGGACTTACAGTGCTTAGAGGGTGTCTTCTAAGCTTTCTGCTGAAGTTTTATTTTTTTATTTTTTTATAGAATGGGGTAAGAAGTCCCTCGTTGAGATAAGTTTGGTTTTATTTTTCGTGTGGAAGCCCAGTGAGCCGTTGAATTAAAAGTATAGAGTCACTGATATTTCTGGCATTAACCTAATTCCCTAACTGAATGAACCGTAATGATGGATGACTGCCGCTGAACTTGTTTACCCTACATTATCATTGTGAAAAAGACAATCCATCCGCCTGTCATCCATCCCCCGAGGTCGGGCGCAGCCGTACCTGCGCGTCGTCTCCTCTCCTTACCATTGTTGCCGTTCGCAAGGTTTTGACTCCGGAGACGCCACAGTCGGCTCGGGTCTGGGGAAGTTCGGCGGCTTTCGTGGAGCAACTGTGATTTAAGCGCCTTTAATAACCTTTCACAAACACTCAGGAGAGTGATGTAAAGCTCAGCGTCTCCCATCAGGGCCCTCACAGCCCACGCTGGCCTCCCATTCATCATCCTGACAACACCTGACAGCCCTGCTAACGGTGGCCCCCGCCTCCCTTTCCTCCTGTCCCCCCCAGTCCCTCTTTTTCCCACATGTCTCACTCTTTCTTTTGCCTCTTTCTATTTAGCTGTTTTCCCTCCCACTTGACTTCTGCTCTATACCGATTTCATTTTTCCCGCCATTTTTCTTCCCTCCTTTAAATCCATAGATTATCACCATGACAGGATGATTAGTACTGCAGGTGAAATACTAAGCATTACCGATCTCTACCGAGCTTTTAATAGCTCTTTCTGCAACCTTTCACAGCATCTCCTTAGGTGTAGTAACGAAACAAACATTTCTTTTGACAAGCAATTTGATGAAGTTTGGAGCAGGGATATGGGGTACACAAAATAGTATTTGTGAGCGAACAAATTCCAGCAGCAGGAATATTCAGAAACCCATTTATCGCTGTCAGAAAACCCGTAACAGAAAGTAAGAAAAACAGCCTTAATGCTCAATCACGCTAGGCTACAATCAGCACAGTGATGCCAGAAAGGCGACGCACTCTTTCAGCCAGTAAATTATGTTTACATCTTAAAGGCCTTTCATTTTTGTTGGATGTTCTTCAGAAAGCTTAAACAGGAAGTGGAAGGAGATAATGCCCTATGTTATGGAAGTTTGATCGGTTAATGTTTCCCTAATCTGCCCATATATTATAATAAAAGGTTTGACGCTGATCTCAAAAATAAAAATGGAGTGTTGTGTATTTGAATTGGTAAAAAAAAAATGGATTCTTCCATGTCAGATTTCAGGCCTTGCTTCTAGGTTTTCAATCAATGCTTTTCCATTTTTTGTTAGCGTCTAGCTAAAACCCATTTGTTTCGCTCTATGATAAACTCAAAAGGCTCTGCATCAACGAGAGTTTTTGTGTGGGCGATGCACTTTGATACCACAAACCATCTATAAGAAAGCAATGAAGTTGTTTTTTTTTCACTGAGAGCTAAAAGATACACCACATTTTGCTAACATCCCCTGCTCCCCTTTTACTCAAGAAGCTAAAAGACAGACCCAATCGAAGCCCAAAGAGTCCCTAAACGACACTTGTGGCTTTTCTCTGAAACCTGAACTCATTAGTTTATTATTTAGAGAATTAAAGGCCTCTAAAGACCCGCTTATAGCTACTTAGCTACTAGCTATAAGCTACTAGCTAACTAGCTTATAGCTAGTAGCTAAATTTATTGAGCTAGCTAACTTCAAAACCCATTTTGGTTGAATGCTTTTGGAAATAATCATGTCCGTCACAAAATTTAGCCCGCCCACAATTGCACAAAAAGGCGTATAATTTTATAAAGTAGCAGTTGTTGTTTTAAAGTGTACAAAGTTGCTACAATTACAAAATAAATAGGAGCAAAGCAACAAATCCACAAAAATGTGTTTTTGAAAGGCTTAATGATGATATAGAAATGATTTAGACTGTTTTACATGCAATTACACATCAGGGAAACATTAAAGCTTTTGTAAAATTAACATAAAAACATCAATAGTGTTTACCATGTTTTTTCTGATTTTTCTCTTAGTTTTTGCTAGTTTCAGCACATTGGGCTCTAATATGAGATTAATGGCTAGGACTGTACAGCAGGCCGAATATGCTGTTGGTATGCAGAATTTACTTGTATGGTGATAAAAATCAATTTTCCAGCCACTAATATGTTGGTAGTAGGGTGGCCAGATGTCCGGCTTTAGGGCGTACAGTCCGGATTTTCATTGCACTGTCCGGCGTCCGGCGCCGCATCCAGCCGGACGTGTATTTGCCCTCCTTTACACCCAGATTCCACATACTCTGTCAGTGCTCCGCTCCGCTCAAGTACGTCGTGCGAAGTACTTGTCTGTCATGTAAATCAATGAGAGCTGTTCCACATCCTCCGCTACTCCTCCGCACGTCTCTGTCCACGTACGTCTTCTCCGTCTTTCACCGTCAAAATACGGAACTGAGCTCTTTTTGTCTCCGCTCCCGTCAGTCCAGATCAAGACCCGCAATTGCAATCGCACCAAACAGGATAAAGAATGTAGTGAAGACCCGGTTTGTCAAATTAAATTATAGTAAAAACAGGTCGGTTACTAGAAATTAGAGCATAGTTCGTATATATTCCCAAAATTAAGAGCAATTAATTAAATAACTGGATGCAGACTATTGGTGCTTCAACAGACCAAAAAATTCTTATTGCAGGAATGGATGAAGAGATGATGAGTTTGGAAGCGGAGAACAAACATAGTTCATACAAACTATGGATGATCCTGTTTATTCCTGTTACAAAAATCCACAGCAGAAAGAGAAAATATTTGGGCAGAAACTGAACATCTGCTGGATGATGATTGGGATTTTTTTTAATATGTCATATTAAATTAAACGTTCACAGGGTTTATACCGGAATGAGGAACTCTAATTTAATGCTCTTTTAATGCTATTAGAAATAATTTTAATTTCATCAACAAGTATCATGTACACAAGTTATTAGTATACATGAAATAAGGAGCTGTAAGCACAGTTCCATGACTCAAGTTTGTGTATATATATATATATATATATATATATATATATATATATATATATATATATATATATATATATATATATATATATATATATATATATATATAGATATAGATATAGATATAGATAGATAGATAGATAGATAACATGGTGAAATCATCTTTACTCTCGACAGGCTGCAGCCATGTCACGAATTCCTCTTTTCCAGCCACTTTTTGACATTTGTATTGTCCTATTCTCTAGCTCTCTCTCCGCCTCAAGCTTCTTTTCCAAACAACTGCTTTATGATCAATTGCAGCAGTTCTGCTCAAATTAATCGTGTCAAAAAATAGTCACTTTTTAAACACCACAATGTATTAAATAAATACAAATGCTGGGAACCAATTCTTTTTTTACATCTCTTTAATATTTTGTTCTATTCAACTACACAAGCATCATCTTTAAACTACTAAGAATTGTACTATAAATGTGACTTTACCCGATTCTTATGTACACCTTAGTAATTGATATGCCGCACAATGTCCTCCTTTTTGGTGTTATAGAAATGGCCACCCTAGTTGGTAGTGTGACATTTTTAAAAACCAAACCATTTCAAATCCCTTTCTATTTTAAAAAAATTTCTTTACAATACAAAAAATGTAACTAAGACATCAACCCCCTTTGACTCTGTATGCAAAACAACATTAGGTGGGCAATCAATTCAATTCAGTTTTTTTCTATAGTGCCCACTCACAGCTCATGTCATCTCAAGGCACTTTACAGTTCAACAGATCATTCAGTCAAATTGATTTAAGGTTTTCTATCCAAGGAAAGTCAGTTGATTGCATTGACTTGAATGCAATCCCTTAAACTAAGAATGCTTGTGGCGACAGTGGAGAGGAAAAACTCCCTTTTAACAGGAAGAAACCTCCAGCAGAACCAGGCTCAGTGTGAGTTGCCAGTCACGGTTAGAGAAACAGGACTACACTGGAAAAACAGGCAGATCTCCAACATCTAAAAAAAAAGGTGTTAATGATGGCAGCAGCACAGCTGATATTTCCCTAAATTTACTCAATAACATTAAGTAACTTGTTAAAAAAATCCACTTTGAGGAGTAGTTGTATTATGCTGTACTGTTTAATTTTACTTAAACAATATCTCTGTAAGTGTATAGCATATGATTCTACATAATACTGGGCCTGAAATTAAATAATTTAAAATAAATTTAATAATTAAATAAAGAAAACAATAAATTTATATTTGTTGTATTTGAAGATGAGCAGTATTAGGAACATGAAAAGCTGAATTCACCATAAAATGAAACCTTCGAGTCAGGAGACTGATGCTCATCCCCACAACCCAACTATTTTCTTTTAGCTTAAAGGAATCGAGTCACATATAGAACTTCCTCTACTTGTGTTAGCCGTTTGAATTTTCTTCACCTGCACCATTCAATCCACCCTAATAGAAAAGACTGAGTGATTTCAGGAATACGCCCTTAAAGCACCTCATCTTTGCAGAAAATAACCGCACTGTAAAAGGAGGAAGTGTGTTGCTTGGGTTACAATAAAAAGCCTCTCACTGAGCTTTTGTCAAGAAACAGATTCACTGAATTCAAGATCCCATTACTGACATCTGATGCAGAACCAATGCCGATTATAGAGGGAAGCCTCTGTGCTCCTGGATGGTTTGCAGACCTGTGCTTAGATGCTTTAACCTGCTGCTAAATAGCCTTTGGATAAAATCAAATCTAATTACAGATCTCAGAAATGTCTCCTTCACTGTTTACTAAGGCATCTAAGAGTTAAAGAGTTGACCATCCCCATCACATCACAAGCTCTTTTCTACCTCCTTTTAGTTGTTTAAGGGGATGTTTTAAAAATCCTATGACTTCTGACGTGTGGGAGTTTGAATAACCGGTAATTTTGAACTCCACACATAAACAAAAAACACTTTAATACTACACAACAGAATTTTAAGTTTGATTTTTCTTCTCCTATTTTAATTTTAAAAACATCTAAAGGAAATTGAGTCCCAGCAGGTGTGATTCATTTCGGATCAGAGCCTGGGACTGAGTCAAGAAGCAGTCCTGGAGTTTGGTCCAAATGTCTCAGGGTTTTATCTCTGCCCTCTCATCACACCTGTGTTGGCAGATGAATCCACCTCCTGAGCCGGTAATGGAGAAACCAGCAGGACTTTTACAGTTTACAGCTTCTCAGCTCTGCTTTTGTTCAAACACATAAAGGCTGCTGCAGAAAATCTATGTTTTTCTCAACTTTTTCTTTGACTATTTTCATGTCTAAACTACAAAACAGTTCAAGCTCAAAATGTATTTTATTTCACTTACTGCTAAAATACAAATGTAAATTGTACCCTTACCAATATAGTTAGAATTAGCAAAACTCACCTATGGAGTGAATTTTGTTCCATTATTGTTAGAAGCAACCAAGGTTTAAAAAGTTTAGAAATGTAGTTATGAATTCTGCTTTTCAATTCTATTTTAGTTTAGATTTTTATTTACTATTTTAGTTTTTTCTAACTAGTTTAAATTACTGTAGCCTTTATTTTTTGAAGATGTTTAGTTTCACAGCTTAGTTTAGTTTGAGTAATATTTCAGTCTTTTATGTCATACGACTGGCGTACGTACCAGGGACAAGACTGAAAAAGAAATGAAAATAGAAATAAAATGTAATATAAGGACAGATACAAATGATTGCCGCAATGCAATCTACTTGTGTTAAGCGGTGCAACAAAATAAATCAATAACAGCAACCGTAAACTACACCTCACATCATTATAATTATTAAGAAACAAATGAAATTTAAACACATTCTCTATAAAAAATATTCTGCTAGTTTCGTAAATCTAAAGCGAAGGTCTCAAAAAAATGTTATTTTTCAAAACCTCTCTTTTTTTAAAACTAGTTTTACGAATTTATTATTTTTAAACTGCCTTTTACAGATCCTCTATCAGGGTTTAGAGTTCAAACAGACACCTAAACCTAAGTTTATTGCATTAAATATGACTTCATTAAAACTCTGTCAGGGCCCACTGCCAGTGGTCTGCCAGTACTGTGCTATGGCTCCACCTTCGGTGCATTGAACTTAACTTTCCAAGTAGTTGGATATCTGTAACTGGATCTTATAATCCAAATACTAAAATCCACCTACAGAACTGAAGGCTCATATTGGATGATAGTTGAATTGTATACAAACAGCAAGAGAATACACTTCTCTTGTTGATATACTTAAGTAGTAAGCCACCCGTCCTGCATACAGGAAGCCTGGGTTTGTATCCCAGCTGGGGGCAATGAGCTGCCAGTGTTGGTCCTTAGGCAAGACCCTTCCCACTAATGCCATCGATGAGTACCGACAAATAGGGCACTGATACCATTTTGAGAGCCAAAAGTTTATTCAACTATTGTCACCCATTCCAGGTAGGCAATAAAAAGTTCTACTGGATTCACTTTGTATTAGTCCTTTTCCTGCTTCACAAAGGTAGGCAGCAGCTTGATAAAGCCATGATGGTAATTATTTTACATCCAAGTAGTATGCGGTTCTTCATATATATACACACACATCAATTTCAAGCAGATGGTATCGGTATCGGCCAATATTGCACAGCCAGGTATCGATATCGGGGTCAAAAAATGGCATCGGCGCAACACTAGTCAAAAGGTAAACAACCAGAAGTTTCACCAAGAACTATCAGTAAAAAAAAGATGCTAAAACTCAAATCAGTTGACAATGAAACCCTTTAACATTGGCGATTAGATAGATACATACCTCGTTTTAGGCCAGAAACGTTTTAAGGTTCAAGTAAACCTCTATTACTTATGGAAAATTCTTTAAAAGTTCCCCCACAAAGTGGTAGCTGCGGGGAATGAGCTGCCAGTGTTGGTCCATATGCAAGACCCTTCCCTCTAATGCCTGCTTTTGGGGTTGGCGGCCTAGTGGTTGATGCGTTGCCCTTGCAATCCTAAGGTTCTGAGTTCAAGCCCCACTCCCACCGACTGCCACTCTGGCTCCCTGAGCAAGACCCTTAACCCTGACACTGCTCCACGGGAGCCGCACAATGACAGGGCCACAAGGGAATGAGTTAATTTCATTGCTCTGTAGTTGTGACAGTGTAATGACAATAAAAGCTAGAAGAAAAAAAAAGAGAAGTCCTTAATACCTACTAAAACAGTTGAATTTTATTTTGGGAGGTATGGAGTAAAAAGGACCGGATGCTAGGATCAAATCAAAAGGTGCTTTAACAAAGCATTTATTTTTCTGAAGAGTTCTAATAAACAGGTTTGTAACCCAAGTAAAAATATCTCATTTAAGGTCAGAAATCATCCATTCGATCCTGTTCTTTTACAGTAAGCATTGCTTAGTTTAGGATACAGGAAGTTGAGCTGGGGAAAAGCCTTTACATCCTTTTGTTTTGACTGGGAAAAAAAAAAAACCTCGAGCATCCATTAAAACCACAAGAAACTTTAAATCGCTCCCCTGGCTCTGTGAACCTTATTACTGATGCAGTCCTCTTCATGCCTTGATGTTTTACACCCCGCAGCTAAATGCTAAGTGGTCTAAGGTAGCTCCTTCCCCGGCGGCTTTTCTGTCCCCTGCAGCTCGCCCTCCCTGCAAAAAAAATAAAAATAGCAGCTTGGACGGCTGTTGTGTTATCTCCCGGGCTGTAGAAAATGAGCAGGTCCTCTGTGGATCTTGTTTATATCCTCTCAGGAGAGGTGATGCTGAGGGGTAGCTTGTTAAAGAGCCATTTGAGACGCATTAGGACACTCTTGCAAGCGTTTTTCTGGGGTTTAAATGTTGTTTTTTTCCCACCTCTCTCTCACCATGTTGGACTCATACTGCAGGCTTTTGCACTTAAGCCGCCGAGTCTAATAGACACCAAGATGCCTATAACCGCACACCCTTGAGAAAACAACAGTCCACATTACGATGGGACGAACCATCCTGACAATAACACCCACAAAAACACCTTGTGGGCTGCCACGTCTCAAAGCGCGCACTCAACCAATCAATACCAGAGATAAAACTGCTGCTAATTGAAGTGGAGCATCTTTCCTTCTAATCTGTTGGATAGAGAGCATTTATAAAAACACAACATAGTTATGGTATCTGGGAGAGTTGGAGAGGCCGTGGATGGTAGTTGGCCAACACTCAAGACGTACATTTGCTCCTTGAGCTCAATAAAAAGCTCAATATAGATCTCTGTCATGCTCTGGAGTCGTATCTGTCTTATTGCTTTGTGGGACAAAAGCACAAAAGACTGACTGCTTTTCTAACTTGGCTTCGTTAGTTTAGTTGACCTCTGTTGTTTCTCCCTCTCTCTGCAGAAGGACCTTTCGGTGGAGAAGCTGGCCATCACTCCGAGTCTCGACATCTCCTTAGAATCCTTAAACAAGCGGAACCACAGCACCGCCGGCAGCCTGTGTGCAGACACGGGTTTGAGTGGCCTAAAGGGTGACGCCAGTGCTGACGCGGGGAAGAGTGGCTGCAACGTGAGCGAGCCCTCACCTTCCTCTGGTTTGGCAAAAAGGCCTGGAGTGGATCCTGTGGGCTCCCTTAGTGACTCTCTTTATGACAGCTTCTCCTCCTGCACCAGCCAGGGATCCAATGGTGTATGAGAAGATGCTATACCCGAGGATTTGAGGCTGGGTCTTAGTTTCTGCGCCTATATTTACCTTATTTACTTATCTTTTCAAATTCTATCAGTGAATTAATAAGTTGGATGCTGAAGGGTACAGTTGGTGCTTTAGGTAGATTTGTAGCTTGATTTTCCATTCCCAGTGGGCATGAGAAACTGAAAGCTAGTGTCTCTGCTCTTGGCTCAGTCACCAAGGTGTTTTCTAGAACCCACTCATACACATGATCTCAACCCTTCTTAAAAATCTCTTGAACTTTAATGACACCCATGTGTTTTCAGCCTGACCGCTTACCTCTTGCTAGATCTAACATGGCTGTATTGGTGCTTTAACCTAACCTGTTCTTGGGCAAAACCAAAAGAAATCCAAAAAGTTTTTCCGCCTGGGGCATTAGTCTTGGAATCAGTCTAGGATTCCACTGGAATATAATTTTATTTAGACAAGACTGCAGGCAACTTTTTGCGTTTCATAAACAGCAAAAAAATGTAGTCTAAAACATTGGGCCTTGTGTACGTCTTACCAATAACCTCTATTGGTTTTTAAAGGAATAGTACACCCAAAACATGATTAGCCTTCATTTTCTACTCACCCCCATGCTGAACAACACTCTGGAGTACTTTTTTGATATCTCAAATGCATCTGGAGATCTGGGAGGCTTCTTGCTGTCTGCTGACATTCAAATAATGGAGGTCTATGGCGCCCGAGGCAGAAAGGTCCATAAAAGTCCACAAAAAACGTGTCAATATTCCTCCATACTGCTCGTCCAATGTATTCCAAGTGTCCTGAGTGGGTAGCGTCCATAATTTACTCGAAACTAAGTCATTTAGAATGTTTTTGGAACATAAACAGTAGTGTATAGGATTTCCTAAAAGCGCGCGCCTGCAAGTTCACGAGCCTACAGAAACCGTGGCAGACCAAACCAGATGAAAGTGCGCATTCAGCTCGGCAAAGAACTCATGCTCTTCCTCAACACTGAAGTCCTCAGACATTTTTCTTTCGTTGTTTCTTTCTTTGCACAGGTAAACAGCACATTTCTTCTTCTACGCTTGCATTATCAAGAGCAGACGCTGAATGCGCACTTTCATCTGGTTTGGTCTGCCGCAGTTTCCGTAGGCTCGTGAACTCGGAGGTATCTACAATAATTATCAGTAAAAAAAAAAGATGCTAAAACTCAAATCAGTCGACAAGTAAACCCTTTAACATTGCCGATTAGATAGATAAGTACCTCGTTTTAGGCCAGAAACGTTTTGAGGTTCAAGTAAACCTCTATTACTTATGGAAAATTCTTTAAAAGTTTCTCCACAAAGTGGTATTTCAGTCTTTTCATGAGACAAAAGCACTTATAAGAGCCAACAAAGGAGGATAGACTTGCCCATATTAGAGCTTTGAATAGTTAATGTCTAAATGTGGAGGACTGGGCAACAAACTCTTACGTTGAAACAACTACGGTGGGACAGATCCTAGAAAGCCTCCTCCGTTTCTGACTTCAACTTAATTTTAAACCCAGATAAAATTATATTGTATCTTCATTAAAACAAAAAACTGCATCTGTTGGGTTGCATCAGTTGGTTATAAAATCAAGGTTGATGTTGGTCACAAGCTAATGGCTTGTCTCCTCTACTGGTTTGTGTCTCTTTGTAACAGGTTAGGGTAAGGAAAATGTACCAGAAGAAAAACATGTGTATCACATTTTCATACGGCCTAATTGTTCACAAGGTCCATCAATCCACCGACTGTCTGATCTGATCACTTCTACCTTCATAGTCGGTAACTCAGGGAAAATTCTGGACTCGCAAAGATTGTTTTCAACCCATACGAGAACCATTTGATCATCTTTTTGAGTTCAGATTAATAATTTCCAGAATCAGTTTCATTCCCATGTAGCATCACTGCAAACCTGACCTTTCTACTGTCCTCAGTTTTTTTTTCCAAATGTTTGTATATTATGTTGTGTATAAAATCATTATAAGTTAATATCAGAACGGGCAACGCTGATTCTGTGGGGAAACGTTTTGTAATGAAAGCTGTACAGTTTTTTTTTTGCCAATCATTCAATTTACTTTTACAAATCTACTGTTTAAAAAATAGCATGGATCTTTTCTTATCAGAGGTTTTCTGGTTTAAAGAGTAAATTATATTATTTTGAATCAACAAATGCAAAAAAAAGCAACTTTATTTTAGAGTCATATTTGAACTTAAGATGTAATTATGACATTTTTTTTGTGTCTTGGAATTTGACAAGCTGGTGCTAATAAACAGAGCCAACTTTTGATTTCTTTCTTTCTTTTCTATGAGACTGTAATAATTGTATGAAAAGAGTCTGAAAACGAGGACTTGTGTATTTTTCTAGATGTCCAGTATTTATACCCACATTTTGTACTGTCGGGCTGTAGTGTGACTGTCATACTTCACCTCTTTCCTTAAATGTTTCTTTGTAAAGAGAATTGGTTACCAGCAGTGTTACTTTGGTAATTATTGTTATTATTAATATTATTATTATTGCTGTGTGCAATTTTTGTCTGTTACTCTAGACTTTAAGGCTATATTTTATGTAACTATTTCCTAAATAAATATGAGAAATTATTTCCTATTTCTAGCTGGGCTGTTGGCTGTTTATTGATGTGGAAACTGGAGATTTTTTACTTTTATATTTGTTTTTTCTCCCCCCTAAGTGAGGAGGCACAATGTTTGTAATCACCGCTTACCACTCGCAATCTGTCGGCGACGGTTCAAGCACCTCGCCACATTCAGTCCCTTGATGGGTAATTATACGCGTAGGGCTGGACGCGGTTGGTTTGCGCACGCTCGGATGAGTCTGCCTCAGCACACTATGGGGGTTATTGATCATAGAGCATGAGTGTGGGGGTAGCGGGGGCTCATTGTGCTGAAAATGGAGGTTAATTTGTGCTGAGTCGATGATGTTTCTATTATTTTAGAGGATGGGGGAACAAAAAGTCTGAAAATAACGAGGCGGAAATGCGGTTTAGACTGGAGCCTTTTTCAGGCCTGTCATTATCAAAGAGGTTAATTAAGCAGATTAAAAATGTTATTAACCTTTACGGGCTAGCTTGGTGTTTTAGATAATTATGTTTGTTCACAAGAACTCTTCTTGGTGAGACTAAAACTTTAAAGCATTTGCATATGATAGCTATTTACATGCAGAATATAAGATGGTACCTCATACCAGGTTGTGTTTCCTAACAGTGATTCTCTCATTTTAAAAGGTTAACTGTAAATCAAACATGTTAGGCTTACACTATAAGCAGAGCGAATAAACTTTATAAATTGTTTAACTCTTTTATCAGAAATTTACTTTTAATGCGTTATTTTGTATTCATCCAATTACTAACTTGCTTGTACAGTAAATGAAGCTACGATCTATTTAACTGCGGAAGAAGGAGTTTCTGAGATCTACCCCTCAATCGAATCCACCCTCAAAATCAAATATGGCCGCCATTTCTATAGGACACACTAAAAGATGTGTTATGCAATTAAAAGCTGTTGGAACTTTTGTTATTTGATTTAATAACTTTTAGACCATCATTTGTTGTTCTATGTACCCAAATGGAAAAGTGTGATTTTAGCTTATAAATTCAGAATAACTTAAATTCAAACTATAAGAACTCATGAGCAAAAATTATTCCCATTCCAAGATAAAAACACTTCACTAAACTAGTGAAACTCAACTAAACTAATTAGTCCCTACGTACATATAGGAAAGTGAATTAAAATTGTTGAAATCATATTTAAATTACCGTATTTTCTGGACTATAAGCTGCTACTTTTTTCTCCAGGCTTACAAGAAGGTGCGGCTTTTCTGCGGATTTTTCCTAACTGCCAAAGGGGAAAGTCAAAGTTAGAAATGAAGGAAGGGGCTAATTTTCATTCAGCACAATAAAAAAAGGAAGAAGAAAAAAAGCGCGGTACGACTTTTATATCTAGGTTTCCACTTTTCTCAAAAAGTTTAGAGGGCGCGGCTTATAGTGAGGTGCGCTCTATAGTCCAGTAAATACGGTAAATAATACATGATTACATTTGGGAATGGATTCTATGTTTGAGAACCAAACTTTATCTTGAAAAGTAACATTCTAATCATGTTTTAAATAACTCCATGTACCTCAGGGATCACATCGCAGTGGTTGTAAAAAACTATTTTCAATCATCCATTTGGTGACCCCGACTTTCAGAACCCCTGGCAGTTATTAATCAGTGCAGGTGATTAAGCCATGTTTCAGCGTGAATGAACCATACCCTGATTCATGCAGTATGCAAATTGTACTAAGAAAGTCTCTGTGTCACTTCACTTTAGCAGCAGATATAGAATGGATGTGATCTGGAATCGATTATAAACTGATTTATATCAACTTTTTTTTTTCTCAACATAATCTGGAAGTTTATCTTTTTTATAAGTAATAACTTGTTTGATGGAAGCATTGTAACAGACTCATGTTTTATTTTATTTTTTTTCCCTTCTGAGCCGACTGACTTCTGGTTGCCGGAACTTAAAATAAGTTAAGGTAAGGAGCTGCATAGGTTTGTGTGATTTTATCACCTGTTTTAACTTCAAAGGAACATACAACAAAACTGTTCCGTTCTCACAAAGACATTTATTTATCAGTACAATGCATACTCCAGCGGTCAGTTAACTCCATTTTCTTTTCATTATTATGGTCTTCCCATCTGTAATTTACTTTAGAGTTAGTCTAATTTGGCAGCGCTTGGTTGGTCTGCTTTGCTCTTTATTTGTGAGAAAATTTCAACATTTGTATTTTGAGAGTAAAGTGCAAAGACACACTGTTCAATTTTTAGTAATTCTTACTAAAGTCCTGCATTTGGCTTTTGCAAAAATACCTGTTTCATCCTAAATGCTCAATATTTATATATATATGTATATAAGGATTGATATTTCTGCTAAAATGGAAGTAACAGCATCGTAAGTCAAATTGGTCACATGTTGCAACTGGTTGGCAAGTGTTTATTTTTGATTTCTTGTGCCAGTTCATAGTAAAAATAACGCTCTTTCATGTAAAGGCAATTAAAGTGGGAATGGGAAGAAAAGCAAACTACGTAGTATCAGAAAGGTTATTCCAGAGATTCAAGAACCAATAAGATGAAAGGATGTGTTTAAGTGGAAAATGTTAGAAAATGCGAGAAAAGATAACAGGACGGTTGAAAATGTTGCAGCCATGTTCCTTTGTTATCCCTAAAACATTTAACCCCTCAGGGTCATTCAATTCACTTCAGTCAAATCCAGTCAGACGGGTAAAGTTCAGGACTTCATCCAGTCATTGGCTTAACATAATTCACCTCTCCTGGATGAATAGTCGATATTCACTTGCATTGTGTCTATGACCCTGCAGCAATTCCTCACACTGAGCATGCATGCAGAAACAGTGGAAAGGAAAAACTCGCTTTTAATAGGAAGAAATGGGCACAATGTGAGCATAATTGAGGAATCAAGGAGACAGAAGCATCTGAACAAAAGTTACATAGAAGCATTGATCCATCAATACTTTCTATGTTAGATATGATAGTGGTGAACTTGCTCCATAGATTGTTTTTCTACAAAAAGAAAGTGCTGAGCAGAAGAGCTCTGGGACGGATTTAAAGTCAAAAGGGATCAGAAAGAGAACATGCAGTTAGTCACGATAAAAACTGAGAGCTTAGATATGTCTAGGAGAGAAACAGGAATATTTCGTGGTCAGATGAGGCAACTAGGAAAAGCGGAGAGAAAATAAATTTATAACTATTAACACATATTACAGAATGGGAAAGTAGATATATAATTAAACAGAATGCCGAAAAGTTGGGCCGCCTTGCAGCAAGAAGGTTCTGGGTTCAACTCCCTCTTTCTGCATGGAGTTAGCATGTTCTCCCTGAGCATGCATGGGTTCTCTCCAGCTTCCTCCCACAGTCCAGAGTAGATTTATTGGCTTCTCTAAATTCTCCTTAGCTGTGAGTGTGTGCATGAATGGTTGTTTGTCTCTGTGTTTCCCTGCGATGGACTGGCAACCTGTTTACCCCGCCTCTTGCCGATAGACAGCTTGAGCAGGGGCGGATCTAGAAAAATATTTATGGGGTGGCAAGAGGGGGGCAGGAATTTTTTTAGGGGTGGCAACATATGGCATTTGTTTACACTGAATTTAATCACAGTTATCACAGTTTGGTGAGAATAGTATGTACAGTACTAGTGTTTCATGTGAAACAGTTCATATTAATAATACATCGTACAATGTGATCTCACTTAATAGGAGATAGAAGAATGATAGCACTACTTCTAGAGGGGCCTTATGACAGGAAAGGTATTAAGGTAAGACACAGGTGCTGAGTCGCAGATGTGTGAGATTGACTGTCAGAGAGGCAGCTTTGCAGCATTTGCACAAGAAGAAACTATAGAAAGAAAAAGCTACCCATCAGAGATCTATGGACTGAGCTGTACTAAAGTGAGCATAACTACACAGTAGAAATAAAATGGGTCAAGGCACCCGAACAAGGTACTGGACATCTATGTAATGTTTACTCTGAACACACATTTACCCCATTTGTTCCTCAGTAACTTGACATACAGCAGTTAAGGCAACATGAAAGGAACATTTCATGCATGTAAATATGCTGTAGATAGAGCTGTATATGAAGGAACAACTCTGCCATATTTAAAAATAAATACAGAAATAAATAAATGCTCAATAAATAAATAAGCATACAATTAATTGCCACCAAAAATACAATCAACAAATAAATGTAATTAGAAATTATATTATAATGGCTGTAAAAAGGGCAGGCAGAAAGAAATAGCGGCGAAGAAATAACTAGGGTAAAAAAATACAAAGGAAGAATAAAACAGACAAAAATATGATAACATGCACATAAATAAATACTTAAAAATATAAGTAATTAAAAAATGAAGTTGAAGTAAAATAAAGAAATAAAGAAGCCAATTAAAAGAGTTATATACCTTTATGACTAGCTGTATAATTTAATTTCTACTTACATTTATTTGTTGTTTGTATTTTTGGTGGCAATTAATTGTATGCTTATTTATTTATTGAGCATTTATTTATTTCTGTATTTATTTTTAAATATGGCAGAGTTGGTCCTCCATACTGCTGTATCAACAAATCAACAAAAAGGCGGGTTCTGTATGTTACATCAAAATCTCCACAAATCTGAAAAGAAGCAACATAAAAATACATTTTGCTTGTGAGTAGGTTCATACAGGTCATTTCTGGATAGTTTCATATTATATATACAAAAAAGAAACAACAACACTGCTTCATATTAAGCAGGATTTACACCAGTATCACATTTTTAACTTTTAACACTTTTGGTTTTATTAAAGGAAATATCAGATTTTCTCAGGTGCAAAAACAAAATGTAACAGCTCTGTATGTCAGGATCCGGGACTTTGCCCACCAGAGGGCGCCGTGGATCCAAGCCTGGGGAGCTTGGACTCAGCTTGATCAGCTGTTTGATATCTGCTGATTAAGGAAGCTCCCTATATAAGCTGTGTGTGAATTTCTCTCTGTGCTGGATCGTGTGTCTTACCTGTGCCACCATGCCTGTCTGAATCTGCAACCTGTCAGTCTGTCAACTGGTTCCAATTAAATACTGGACTTTTAATCCTCCCTTTGTGTCTGTGAGTCTGCATTTGGGCTAGCAAAACCATCGCATCATGACACTGTAAAGGCTCACCAGAGAGCATAACATAAAGTTGACATGACTATAACAGCTGAATGCAGTGATTTCCATGTTGCTCAGCAAAACGCATCACAACTTTATTTAGATCCAAAGCCTTTGTGCGTTTTGATTTGAGTACAACCAAACTTGATCGTCTCTTTTCTGTCATAGTTGAACGCAAATATGTCTTTATGAGCCTGAAACGTCAGGCCTAACTAACATCATAGATAGAGAAAAAACGTTCTGCAACCTAATTTTTATCATCTCAAAATCAGCATTGCAGCTATGCTAGCAACATTGTGCTTTCATTATGATTTAATTTCTCGATAGATAGTTAATCAATTTTTACCTGTTTCATCCCGTGTCTCCTCTCCCCATCACCCCTGGCTCCCTCGCTTTGCCCCATTCGGTTTTCAAAACAATCAGTCTCAGTCGCTCTCGCGTCATTTCGTGCTGCATTCACTGCAGTCCGACATTGGAAATTAGCGGTCGTAATTCTCAAATGATCCATAATTTATAAGCCTCGCCACCCCTACCGCCAACTGGGGTGGCAGCAGGGGTGGCAAGGCTGTCATTTAGGGTGGCATTTGCCACCCTATGCCACCCCAGTAGATCCGCCTATGAGCTTGAGATAAGCACCAGCACTCCGCTTGGGATAAGCGTGACAGAAAATGGATGGATGGATAAAAAGTAGTCCCTATGTCCTCCATCAGTCTAAGCTTATAGCAGCATAACTATAGAGATAGCTCAGGATAACATGATCCACTCATAAGCCCTATCAAAAATAAGGATGAATTATATAAGTTTTAAGCGTATCCACCCTCCAGACCACTCAGGTCTTCTGGCTCCAGCCTGCTCTGCATACCTAGAACCAGAACTTAACATGGAGAAGCAGCATTTAGTTCCTATGCTCCACTTATCTGGAACAAACTTCCAGAAAACTGTAAAAGTGCTGAAAGAAAGTGCGAAAGACTAAAAACACATTTGTTTAGGATTGCCTTCAACTTTTCTAGATAAACAGTTCAACTGACACATCATTTTTACAACTTTTTTATTTTCTTTAGTCCAACTGTTTTTAATGTTCTTTTTTGCTTCTGGATTTTTTTTTTCCTACTTGCTTTGATTCTGTTTTATTTTCCTATATTTTAATCATGTAAAGCACTTTCCATCGTCTTTGTACTGAATTGTGCTACAAATAAATTTGCCTTGCCTTGCCTTGCCTTAAAGGAATAGTACACCCAAAACATGATTAGCCTTCATTTTCTACTCACCCCCATGCTGAACAACACTCTGGAGTACTTTTTTGATATCTCAAATGCATCTGGAGATCTGGGAGGCTTCTTGCTGTCTGCTGACATTCAAATAATGGAGGTCTATGGTGCCCGAGGCAGAAAGGTCCATAAAAGTCCACAAAAAACGTGTCAATATTCCTCCATACTGCTCGTCCAATGTATTCCAAGTGTCCTGAGTAGGTAGCGTCCATAATTTACTCGAAACAAAGTCATTTAGAATGTTTTTAGAGCATAAACAGTAGTGTACAGGATTTCCTAAAAGCGAGTTCACGAGTCTATGGAAACCGCGGCAGACCAAACCAGATGAAAGTGCGCATTCAGCGTCTGCTCTTGATAATGCAAGCGTAGAAGAAGAAATGTCCTGTTTACCTGTGCAAAGAAAGAAACAACGAAAGAAAAATGTCTGAGGACTTCAGTGTTGAGGAATAGCATGAGTTCTTTGCCGAGCTGAATGCGCACTTTCATCTGGTTTGGTCTGCCGCGGTTTCCGTAGACTCGTGAACTCGCAGGCGCGTGCTTTTAGGAAATCCTATACACTACTGTTTATGCTCTAAAAACATTCTAAATGACTTCGTTTCGAGTAAATTATGGACGCTACCCACTCAGGACACTTGGAATACATTGGACGAGCAGTATGGAGGAATATTGACACGTTTTTTGTGGACTTTTATGGACCTTTCTGCCTCGGGCACCATAGACCTCCATTATTTGAATGTCAGCAGACAGCAAGAAGCCTCCCAGATCTCCAGATGCATTTGAGATATCAAAAAAGTACTCCAGAGTGTTGTTCAGCATGGGGGTGAGTAGAAAATGAAGGCTAATCATGTTTTGGGTGTTCTATTCCTTTAAGCCTAATCACCTTGTCTAAAACTATACCCTGAGTCACAAATGGCTGTACCCCCAATGTAAACCTGGTCTAGAACCACCACTAATACTTCCAAAACAGTATTACTAAAGTTTAAGTAATGCTTGAGTAAAATTATTCCTATAAGTAATTTTGTTCTAGAACTGAGTAAATGAAACTACCAGATGAAAATGGCTCTCAATCTGCACATGCTTCCACATAAGGTAAATAAATTAAAAACTTAGTTCAATTCAAGCTTTTTCTGGATGGACATTCATTTATTTGGGCTAATAGGGAAAAAGATCCTTGGAATTTATTTTCTCTTTTTTTGTCGTGTGTACTGGGTATAAAAATATAATATAAGTAGTATAATTTGATATGTGTTGTGTGAAGGTGTGTGAGTGATATTAACAAGGCAGCCGCCATCACGTGGTGGATTTTAAGCTTCCTGCGCTCCAGCATCTCTCCCCTCCAGTCGCGTCTGAGCGCTTCACCTCTACGGAGCTGTTCTCCGCCTCCATCCCTGCCTCCCTCCACCACAGAGAGGATGAGCCGCTCCGAGTCCGGGTCTCCTCCGCCGTGGATCTGTCCCTCCTCCCTCTGATTGCTCTCGGTCTGATGTTTCTCCTCCGGGTATCATTCAGGAGAGGATGCGTCTACTCGTTTTGGCGACTTTATTTGGACTCTTTTTGGACACAGGTAGGTGCACAGATATTAAATCTGTGCGCAACAGGAGAAAGATGTGAAGAGGATTTATTATAGAGGAATCTTGATCTAAAATCAATAAAACATCAGTGTGGGGAAATAAAAAACAACCAGCATTTATGAATGTACTTAAATGGGGCAGCATGTAGAAAAGGTGTGTTTTTTGCGCAAGGTTTTTGCGCACCCAGATCTTTTCTACTCTCTGTTGTTGGGGAAGAATGCATTTAATTACCTGCGCCTTTTCCAGTGCTCACACTGCTTTTAGAAAAAAGTTGCTGAAGTGTCAATATTATGCTGAATTTACCATATTTTTATGCTTAAGGATGGAGTTGATCCTACGATTTTTAGGCAGTTCTCAAAAAAATAAAGAATCTATCTATCTATCTATCTATCTATCTATCTATCTATCTATCTATCTATCTATCTATCTATCTATCTATCTATCTATCTATCTATCTATCTATCTATCTATTCTTTTTTTTTTAAAACTGGCTAAAAATGGTAGGATCAACTCCATCCTTAAGCATAAAAGCATGGTAAATTCAGCAATTTTTTTATATATGTATAAACCTGTATTTGTGCATTTGTATAAATTAATGGAACATATTAAAACTGACCAGATTAGATAGAGTACTTGTTCTGCATTTGATGAATGATGAAGACGATTAATTAGTTGCTGAAGTGCCAAAATTGTGCTAAATGTATCATATTTTTATGCTTGCAAAGAACGTAAATGATGGAGCTGATCCTACAATTTTTACAGGCAGTTTTCAAAAACTAAAGAATATATATATATATATATATATATATATATATATATATATAAATTGATGGAACATATTAAAACTGACCAGATTAGATAGAGTTCTTGTTTTGCATTTGATGAACGATGAAGATGATTAATTAGTCTGGATATGTGATCATGCTGTCTTAGTTCACACTAATGATCCCTGCTTCTAAGATCTAAAAATACCAACCTACCCTGTCGGTTCCTGTTTGTGAATCACCATCAAATTTAAGATTCATTGACGTATTCATCACTCAAACCAGTCTGCAAAGTTTTATATTTTTGGTGCATTTTGTCTTCCTTTGCTTTCTGCAGCAGTCTTGCCCTTTCTGCAGGGCAGGTGTACATAACGGACACTAGAGCGAGGTTTCTAGGCAATAAGAAAGGCTCATCCGGCTAGAGTTAAAAGCGTGAAAAAGAAGTGTGCGAAAAGCCTCTGCTACCCCAGGGGACATCCATCCACGCGGGTCGCTCAGCATGCAGCCTTTTTATTCTCGAGATATACCTTTATCACCCATAAAATCCATGGGTTCACAGCTTATAACCATTTGGCTGACTTGGGGCAAAACAGCAACCATCTGAAAAAAAGAAAAGAAATGTGCTTTGTAAAATCTGAAAGCCCTGGAGCTCCAACTAATTCATAAATCGCTAAAAGAGTTGCATCTGAAGACGATAAACTGAACAGGAAGCAGTAAATGCATTTTAATGATATACTCTGAAAGTACAGCTCATAAAGATATGAAGAATTTTCCCTTTAGATATGTCTTAAATAAATTAACTGCATTTGTTTTTGGTTGATTCTCATTACCGATATCTAAAAAAAATCAATCCTGTCGTTTTAATCCAAAGCAATGAAGACAGAATTCTACCAAAGGTGCACACTCAAATAAACTAATATTTACTTGCATTTTGTGTTTTATTTTTGGCGTGCAGATTCAGTAGCAAGAAGCCCCCAAAATGTGCCTTGCATGAGTTCTCTTGCTTTTTATTCGCCTGTAGATGATCTCTTACTCACTTGTGGACCTGTTTCTTTGTCATTTTTAAGGGAGGAACCAACCTGAGAAGATAAACTCTCTCTGATTGGCTACTTTTCATGAAGCCCCGCCCCTTTAAACAGTGCCGTTTTCTTCATGCTAGTGGACAGAGTCATTGAATAGTTACATTTTGCCAGCGAAATGCCAAGAACATTTGGTTACTTGGGCAGGCAGAGCTTAGCCATAACTGATACTTTCGGGTAGTTATTTCAGAAAATGCACATTCATTAGATAAAAACTTACTGATTGAGAGGTTGTAATCCATTTTATACAATTACTGTTAGCCATGTGACGTGTTTTTTTCAAATCTGTTTCAATTATATTCAGTTGAATCACATGTAACCTTTATAGATGCTAATATCTTTACATGATCACACGAGTAGAGCAACCTAAATATATTATTCTTTTGTCATGCTCTTTTAACATCTAGGCTAACGCTAGCATAGGCAGGCAGATATACATCCTGGTTGCCATAAATAATGTAATTATGGTATTAAAAGTACTTATTTCTGTCCTTAAATCACTAAAAATGCTAATACACATCTAAAAAAAATGTATGACTTTTTCTTAGACAATTTGATGCTTTTTACATTTTCTCTGTTAAACTGCTTCTTTGACGTCATCATCATACTTGCGAGTAGTCCGGCAAAATATGATTAAACCATGTTTATCTGCATTTAAGTTTTTTCTTCTTTACGTTATGCACTATATATCATAATGTTAACACGAAGGGAGAACATAAAACTCAAAAAGACTAGATTTGTGTTTAAATCTAAAGCCAAAAAAGTTAGCTCCTGGAAGTAGCGTAGGATCCCGTTTCTTATACAGATCGAGCAGAGATGATTGATTAAACAGAAAGATTTGAAGGCCTTTATTTTCTCAGGAAATACATTATTAACATTTAACACATTAGAGTAACGCATTATTTATAGCATTATAGTAACTTCGCTTACCAAAATGTAATTTAGGTCCTTTTCTACAGAGTTAAATTCATGGTGACCCTAAAGGTATATCTGGTTACGCAAGCGCAAATTAGCTGATGGCTGGATCGTGCCACTGGTCGGGTGGTGACAGCTGTTGCTCTTTGAAATGTTGCCTATTGTCGTCAATAGAGTTGTCAGAACTGTCTTACTAGATTGTGTCACTACCCGATCCGTCCCGGAATCACGATCCGTTCAGCTCATTTGCGCATCCAGATATACATCTGGGTCGTCCTCGATTTTGTTTTGTTAAAAATACCTAAATTACGTTTTCCCGCCCCAAAAATTGTAAATATACTAAAATATAATGTGTTAAGGTTTAATTATGTATTTTCTTGACGAAATAAATGCCTTAAAATCCTTTCAGTTTTATCAGTCGTCTCTGCGCAATCTGCACCGGAAATGCAATCCTATGCTACTTCAGGTAGCTAACATTTTCGGCTTTGGATTTAAACATAAATCTACTCTTTTTGAGTTTTATGTTTTCGTTTCGTTTTAACCCTATGTCATATAGTGTGTAATCTAAAGAAAGAAACAACTAAAATGCAGATAAACATGTTTTAGTCATATCTTGCCGGACTGTTCTGAGCATGCCTGATGATGACGTCAGAGAAGCAGTTTAACGAAAAAAATTTAAAAAGCATAGAAATTTATCTCACAAAATTCATAAAACATTTTTTAAGATGTGTATTAGCATTCTTTGTTAGCACGTCGTGCTTCCGTGACGGATCGGGAAGAGACAGATGGCTCTGGTTGCGGCTAGCAAAGTTTCTTCAGGCTTATATAACTTTTGAAGACTTTCGAAAAAGCCTTTTTTCTTTGGAAATTTTGTTTTACCGGTGTCATCTTTAAGTGCTTTGGCTTAACACAGTCATAAATAACTTCTGGCAACAGTAGCAATATGCCCTTAAATGATTATTGTTAAATTTAGGACTTTTGTATTAGCTAAGCTAACGTTAGCTACACTGTTGATATTAAGGAAAGCAAGGCTTGAATAAACACAGAAATTCTTATTTCTTATTATCCAATGTTTAACTTTTTTTCTCTACGTCATTGCTAGCGGCAACCAGGAAGAAAACAGAACTGTCTCAAAAGGTAGGATTTACTGAACAGTAGCCAATCACGGGCTCTTTGTGTCTCAAGTTGGTTCCTCCCTTAAAGTAACAAAAGTTGACATGAGTGCACAGAAACAGATCTACATGCAAGTACTAGAGAATCAACAGGTGGAAAATGCAAGAGAAGAAGTATAAACTTGTAATAGTAATATATTAAAGGCATTATGGTACAAAATCTACATGCATAAAATGTTCAAAGTGTGCGTAAAGAGTACGTGTTTGAAATAAAACTGCTTGTATCAATATTTATATATTGCCCAAACAACATGATTCATATCCTTTTATTTTTGGTCAGTATAATAGGCCTAATTTCTCCTACTTTTTTGTTGTTGTTTTTTCAAATTGTAAAGCTCACTGTTCTTCCAATCAAAAGCAATTAAAATTTTGAAAAAAAGAAATCATGTTTCCGTCCATTATGGCACTGGCATAACATGATATCACCATCTGTTGGAGATACGCTTGGTTGTACAGTAGTACTGTTCCTGTTTGGCTGTGACGTCATCCAGGAAAGAAACATCAGCTGTGCTGCTTCCATCAACACCCTTGTTTGTAGATGTTGGAGATCGGCCTGTCTTCAGGTGTGGTCCTGTTTCTCTGGCCGTGGCTGGGTGAATGTGCTCTCTTCATCCTCTGGCATGGGAGCTGCCTTGGAGCTCGTCTGCCTGGCTATGTGTTTCCTGGACAGGGCCGCCTTTTACAGCTGCTTTTTGTATCTCTGCTTCTGTCTCCTTGAACCCCAGTCGGCCTCGGCAGATGGCCGCTCACACTGAGCCTGGTTCTGCTGGAGGTTTCTTCCTGTTAAAAGGGAGTTTTTCCTCTCCACTGTCGCTACAAGCATGCTTAGTGTGAGGGATTGTATTTGAGTCAATGAGTCGATGCAATCAACTGGTTTTCCTTAGATAGAAAACTTTGTATCAATTTGACTGTATGATCTGGTTGAACTGTAAAGTGCCTTGATAAGACATGTGTTGTGAATTTGGGGCTATATAAATAAACTGAATTGAATTGAATTGAATAGCCATTAAAAATGTCCCCACTTTCCTTGATTGGCCCTGGGCTGTTCCTCGACAATTCTTTTTCAAACATCAATCTTTGTACTAAATTGTTCCTTTTGTCATCATTTGTGGACATCAAGATCTAAAGAGAGGCGCTTTCTCCTGGTCGCTGTTATTCAGTGAAAGGGTGGAGTTAGAGTACGCCCAGGAGGAGGATGGGGTTCCTCCAGTGGCTGGACGTTGGAGGGGATATTGCTGGGAGTTGCAGGGAAGGCTGCTGCCATTCAGCCGGCAATTGATTGGGAAGGGCCATTTTGAATGGCTGCTACTGTAGTTACAGCCAGTAGAGTTAGAATGCTAGCTCTTTTAGTTAAAATCCCTACTCCCACCTGAAAGCTTTCCCTACCGGCCAATCAGTCCACAGAATATTTTTTCCCACAAGTTTTGGTCTTGGACCGCTTCCATGAATGACATCTTCTCCCATTCTCCTTTTATTGTTATTGACTCATGAACTCTGACCTTAGGTGAGGCGAATGGGGCTCTAAATGTTGCTTTGTGACCTCCTGGACTGGTTCTTGAATTAATTTGTGGACTATATCTCCTGTAGGGGCAATGGCAGTAAATAGAGGACAGATCATTTTTAACTTTGGGCAATTGTAAGGGCGTGTATGAGAAGGATTTATTTTTTTTCTTAAGTCCTTAGCTTAGCTCTTATGGAGTAAATTTTGTTCCATTATTGTTAAAAAATGAAGAGCTCTTATTATATGTGGAACTTTAAAAAGTAAATAAAAATTTGATAAAATTGCAATCAATAAATGAAACTTTAAATAATTGTTTTTTATGCGATTTTGCTGTTTCAGATATTTCGTATTTTATTTTCTAAAAATTTTTTTTCAGATTTTCAGATTAGAAAAAAAATCTAAAATATTTTTGTTTAAATATTTCTATTTTATTTTTAGTTTAGTTTTACGAATTACAATCTTTTCAAATGTAAAATAAAAAAATCTGTCAAAAAACAAAAACAAAAAACCCCAGAACAGAATCTGTAAAACAATAAGAAAAAAAGATCTGAGATAACAGTAGAATTACTTTTTGGAATTAAAATCTTTCTTTGGTTTGCATTTTTGGTTAAAATGTCCATTTATAAGAACAATAATGTATATGTAATGTAATATAACAATAATGGAGGAAAATTTCCTCCATAAGCTTACGCCTTTACTTTAGTTCAGCATGTTCCACAGATTTCCCTCTGGATTGGAATAATAGTAGATCCGCCTAGGCGGAGCGAGACATGCATCTGGCTGTTGTCAGGTTAGAATAATAGGGCAGCTTAAGGCCAATCAGTTAACTCAAACCTTTCATGAAGCATTTTTAGTCTGTAGGGAAGCAGTGATTTCCTGCTGGCGTAGGCCACAGCCACCAGGAAACAGTCCCTACTCTTTCTAGAAGCTACCTGAGCCAGTCTGTTCCTTAAACAGCTTAAAAAAGCTGATCATAATGCTTTGCCCTGTTAGTTCTTAAAATTATTCATTGAAATGTTTAAACAAACTACATACTTTTATGTAGTTTGTTGAAACAAACTAAATAAAATTATGAAAAAAATCAATTATTTGTGATAGTTTTTTTTTTTTATATATATATAATTAACTGATTTTGCATCAAAATTAACATTTTTGCAGGGTTACTTTGGAATTGTTAAGAGAAGTTTTTTTCTTTCCATCCAACAAATTCAAATTCACAAATTTGCATGGCAAAATAAAGACTATTGCAGCCAGACAATCATTAAAGGATAATATTCTCAGTAGATCTCAACCCTAGAAGATAAAATAAAAAACACAGACATTATTTAAATTAATTTTAACTGTCCATCCTGTAACTAATCATATGCATGGAAACCCCAAATTCCTGCTAAAACGTGTCAATTTTGAATTCTTACCTGTTTTAAAGCTTCCACGCAAGACAGTTGATCCATGCCTTCGATGCCAGTGAGCGGTAATGGCTGTCTGCAGAGTCGGAAAATGCGGTCTGATGTTACATGACAAGAAAACCTCAAATTGGAAGTGAAAATACCATTTACTTAGATTTGTTTTGTTTCATTTTGTCCAGGGGGAGTGCTTGCTTTGAAGCAAAAGGGAAACGGAAACCACGATTTTTCATTCAACCAATTTAAAAAAAAATTCACTTTTTTCAGTGAATAAAAATACTATTCACATCCTCCAATACTTAGATGGAAAAATACAAACTTAAAAAGCTATGTTTGATTTACTTGTAGATATGCAAAAAGTGAATTGAAGAGGCACAAAAATATGATAAGAAAATGAAAAGTTTTAAAGGTAAAGAAGAACCTAGGAGTTTTTTTTTATTCTTTTAGACAGTCTAGGCATCAGAAGAAAATATTTCAATATGGAGTCAATTTTGTTCCATTATTTCTGCAAGCAAAAAACGTGTTTTATTGATAGAAATTTGAAAAAGCCTGAAAAGTACAACAAACGGAAAAAAAAATTGGGAAAAAAAAAATGTTTAACTTGGACTGTTTTTCAGATTGAGTTTTACAAACTTCATTATATTCAAATTGCGATTTCCAGATCACCTTCTCCTCTCTTCTGGGGGCCAGCTTTCCTCTGAAGTGAAGTGCAGATGCATTTCTATTGGTCTGCTGGACATTAGCAACAGAATTTAAGAGATGGTGTTTGTACTGAGCTTTAATTGAAATGAATTTGATCTGTGAAACAACTTTTGAGAATGCAATTCGTTTAACTTTGAAAAGAGGTATTGAAAATATAAAATCTGTTAAAACACTATTTTGAAAAAGAACGCTTGAAAATAAATCATATATACGTTTTTTCTTTGTTTTAGTTTGAGTTTTAGCCTCCATCTTTAGGCTTTTAACAAAATGTGACAGAATAAACCTTTAGGCATAAAGGAGACAAAACCAGATAACCTTACCTTTTTATTCTGGACATTGATCTCCTTTCTTACATATAAATAATCAGAAATGTTCGGGATTTAGACTCATAAATCTGGGATTCTTTCTTTAAAATGTGTGATTTCTACACATGCATTTCTGATTCACACTTGTACATTTTTATTTTATATTCCTAACATTTTTCAATCAGAAATTTCTGATTTCTACCAGTAATTTCTTTTTGTACTCATACATTTCAAAGTTTTTTCCTATAGATTTGTAAATTCTACACCTACAAAGTATTGACTCTCTCCCCTTATTCAAAGCCAGACTCTAAACCCATCTGTTCCAGCTCGCTTATCTGTAAAAAAAAAACGCTGCTCTTTTATCTACCCATAATTGTTTTTATGTTCCTGTATTTGTATTTTTGTATTTTCATCTTTCTTTTTATCTATTTTTTTTATTTTCTGTAAAGTGACCTTGAGTGTCCAGAAAGGCGCTGTTAAATAAAATGTTTTATTATTATTATTATTATTATTAATAAAAGGGATTCCTATTTCAAATTTTTTAATTTTTCCTCATAGATTTGTGATTTGTTCTTATAAATTGGTGATTTATACTAATTATTTTTGGACTTCTACCTATAAATTTGGGATTTGTTAGATGTGTGATTTTTGTGTACCTGCTTAAATTGAGTTTTTCCTCAGATTTGTTTCTAATACTCATAAATTTATGTTATGCAGTCATATTATTATGTCTTCTGGATCCTGTAAGCGGAGAAAAAAAAAGCAATATGAGCTGGACTGATATCAAAATAATAATCAGAATCGGCATTTGCCATAAAAAGAAAAAACCCTGTATCGGTTCATCTCTAATCCAGATGTATTTTTCTTCCCTTCCTGTTTCCGCCTGCTAGGCGATGCCCTTCAGATCCAGTGTTACCAGTGTGAGGAGATGAAGCACAACGACTGCTCCACACCAGAATACATTGTCAACTGCACGGTCAACGTACAGGACATGTGCCAGAAGGAGGTGCTGGTCAAAGCTGATGGTAGGGTTTGTACTTTCTCTGAATGCGCTTTAACTTCTTTTTTCTAATGTTTAAATGTTTTGGAGCTATTTAAATCTAAGGAAGCAAATGCAAAGTCTCAAATTAGGTTTTCTATCTTATTCTAACCAACCATCTGGGAACATGAGTCAGCTCCCAGAAAGATTATTTTCTCTGAAGCATTGAAATAAAAAAAAGATTCTCAGCTGTGATGACATTAATTTTTGATCCTCTAAACTAAAAGCAACTCATTATGTCTGCATTAATATTGAACTTTTGACACATATTTTAGAGGTAAAACAAAAGGAGAGGAAATATTTCTGAGAAGAAGCCAGCTTTCACCTCTTCTTCCCCCCCCCCTCCCGTCTCAAATACCTCCCTCATGTCTGACTTAGCTGCCCCCTGCGAAGAGGTCAACACAATCTCCTGCAATTTTCAGCGGAACAGACGTTGTTATCTGTTATTGTACACCTCTATGCAGCTTCAAAGAAAGAGAACCATCATTTGATGCGGATCCTCGCATTTCCACAGCAATAGAAATCTTTGCAGTCAACAAATACAAGCCTGCGAAAAGTTAAATCTTTGAAATAGATAAATGTATATATTTAAACCTTTTTTTTCTCCCTCTTGTGAGAACTTTCTCTGTGCTTCTAACTATATATATATATATATATATATATATATATATATATATATATATATATATATATTAAAAAACACATCTTGAAATCTTTTAGTGTTGTGGTTTTTTTGTGGAGAACATGAGTAAAAGAGGTAAACTAGATTATATGTTGAATTAGCATTAATGAGCACCAGTTTAATCTGAAAAACTCACAGAAAGAGAAAAGACAATTAGGAGAAATTTATTGATATAATTACTTGGTCTTTGGTGCTCAGACCTCGGCAGGAAACATAGAGCTTAATTTTGATAGATATGCATGAACAGGAGCAAAGAACAGGGCTGTTTACCCCCCAGGCCTGAAACTGGTGATGAAGTGGAGGTAGATGAAGTTGGTCAGTCTGTAGACTGCTGGTTAGCGAGACGGTCTGCTGAGCTTTTTGGGGAGATCCAGCTGATTCTAGAGCTTCACTCAGGGACCTGGAAGATGGAAGTCCAGTTTGAATAACACAGGTTGAGAGAACCTGTCCATGATGAGCAAGCATGAAGCAACAGTGGAGAGGAAAAACTCCCCACTGGGAAGAAACCTCTGGCAGAACCAGGCTCAACATGGCGGTCTTCTGCCGGACCGGTTGAGATAAGACAGAGAACGCAGTAAGAGTCCAGGAGGAATGACACTGATAAAGCTTTAGCTACGATGGTGGAGGAGGAGCTGGAGGTGGGTTGAAACGGGGTCATCTGAATGAGGTCACACAGCGCATTTGCCGCCTGCGCACAGGAGCAGAAAGATGCGTATCGGAGGCCTTTTAGATGAACTTTGGATGCCGATTGGCTTTTGTGGAGGTGTGGTTCAAAGCTGATTGGCTGTGTGGCAGGTGGATGAAGGAAAGCAATGAGTTTCTTCAGTTGAACTTCTGCCTAGGCTCCATTTTAACAAGGTACAGGAGGATGATGTAATGTTAACCTGTTAACTGCCCACATCCAAAAATGAAAAACTATTTAAAAATGCCTGAAAAAACACAAAATAAATCATCTCCTGTTTTCTAACCCTGGAGGGGGGGTCTAACCTGGACATTTATGGGGTAAGATAACTGTCAATACAAACATATGTGTAGGTGGCCTAATATGTAAATGTTACTTAATAGTATGAATATGTTTTAAAATTTTCATTTTTTAGTTCTTTCAAACATGTAACCTCAGATATTTCAGCAGTAAGAATACAAGTTTAACCAATTTGGAAGAGTACAAGTACAAATCTTAAAGTTGCAAATACAAATCACAAACCCATCAGACAGTTACAAGTACAAATCCAAAATGTATAAAAACAAAGTAAATTCACGAGTATGAAAACAAATTCATAATGAATCAGAAATTTACAACTACAAGTCATTAACATACTGGTAAGACTCAGAAAATTGTATTTATGACTCAGCAATTTCTGAGTATGAATACCAAATTTATAAAAAAAAAAAAAAAACGCATCACAAATCTATAAGAACAAATGACAAATTTTTAAAGCATCATAAATTTATAAATATACATGAAAAAAATGTAAATAAAGAATCCCAAATTTACAAGTACAAATTTATAAATATAAATTACAAATTTATAAGAATCAGAAATATATTTGCACCGATCAGTAAGTTTTGAGTAGAAACCAGCAACTTATGAGTTTGAATTAGAAATGTGCAAACTTGTTTGAGAAAAAAGGACAAGTACTAATCATAAATTTAATTACATTTACTTCAAGATACAAATTTAGAAACCTGTGTATACATTTTTATTAACAGTTATCTCACCTGTTGAACAGCAGCCTTACTGCCTATGTGGCACCACATCCACCTGAATGGACAGTTAATGGGTGAAGTACTACAGCTCTTTAAAGATAAACTGCCACCTACTGGTGGGGTATAAATATTACAACCCGTATTATGGCTCCGTCTGGTTTGTGCTCCTTCGTCTTTCCACTCAAACTCTGAACGGTTAACTTTTTCAGCACCGTGTGGTTGTAGCCTAAAGCTGTGTTAAAATAAGCCAAAACTCTAGATTAAATAGCTAAATGTAATTCAGTAGTTTGATGCTTTACAGTCAACAATGAAAAAAAATAGCTCAAAGATAAAAGCTACTAATGCCTATTATACAAACTTGTTGATAATTGATTTAAAGCTTACACTATGTGGAATAGGACTATTTGAATAAAACATTTAAATGACTGAAATAATTTCCTAAATTGTTTTTTTTACAGCCATAATGAGACACTTTATTAATAGCATTTCTAACTATTTTATAGCTTAAATTTAAAATCACCAGAAGATGTAAAAGATGCATGTCTAGAACCTATTGTGTTACATCTAGAAATAGTTTAAAAAGATACTGAGTTAAGCACAAAGTCCCAGATTCAGTCCCTGATTTTCAACAGCCAACTAACAACTAAATAGCCAAAAAGCTTTTGAATGTCTAATTTCCTCACTTAAACTCATCATAAGCTATGAGTCCACTCTGACTGTAACATTGCATGGAAGGAGGATGATGTATTTAGTGTGGGCTGCAGTTCAGCAGGTCAAAAGTTCAGCCTTTGCAGGAGTTATGGACGGTTTTTTCAATCTTTCGATCCAACACTCAGAGCAACACATGGTAACCTTGCACTTTGAACTTTCAAGTGTCTGATGGGCATCTCCAGTTTCTCAAAAATAAATGTAAGGTAACATAAGTCGTAATAAAAAAAACCTACAAGCTACCATTTTATAAGATTGACAAGAGAAATGAAAAATAGCTGTAATTTATTAAGAACTTTTCCTCAGATAACAGTACAAGCATGGAGCTAATTATTTAAGTTACTACTAGCAACATTAGCAAATGTTTTATTGAAGGTGCATAGTCATGTTGTATACCTTTACAAAAAGACCAAAAACCATTTGATCCTGATGAAAAAAGATTGTATAAACCATCATATATATATATATATATTCCATACACAGTTTCTCCGTCCTGTTGGTGTTTAGAGTTTCCTTTTTGAGCCTAAATAAAATTCCAGCACTGGGCAAATTGGGCTGACATAAACAGATGAGTCTGCTGAAGGACCTACCGTAAAGCCAGATGTTGACAATTGAAACAGCTGTTTAATAGAGCGCGACTTTCCTTTGAAGTCCCACAAATATCGCTAAAAATAAACTGATATACAGCTCTTGTAAATTCTAGTGAATCCTCCCCAGAGACTCGACTCATATCAGAACATTAAAGAGAAATAAATTCCTGTTAATAAAAAAAAATATATTTAATGGCACATTTAGTTATTTACATTTAATAATTTAATGGTGCATATAATTTTTCAGTGCTGTATTAAATAAATGGTGCATTCGATTATTTAACAGAACATTTCATTAAACATATTTTGATTTCCATTTTTGTTCATGTATTTAAACAATTCTTTAAATGTGACATTTAATTGACCATTTTCTTTTGTTAAATTTTCCATGTCATTATTTCATGTTGCATTTGTTTATTTTGTGGTACATGTATTTAATTTTGTCCCCTTTAACCCTGAATAAGTTAACAGGAAATCTTCTCCTACACTGTTTACATTTGATCACTGTGAAACTTTATCGAGTGGAAATTGTTCATTTACTGTCTGCAAAGCTGTACTGAATGAAATTTCTTTTTTGTATACAATCTGTAGACAAAATGACATTAAAAGTTGTCTAAGTCTATGTTTGATCAAACAGAAATATCCCACCTGCAGCAGAAGACTCAAAGCACCTCTACAAGTACAGTGATGCCAATTTGTGATATAAGGAACCAGGTTTTTTTCAAATAAATGTTTTTAAGCATTCTTCAGGGGAAAAAAAACAAACTAAAATTATCTATGAGGCCAAAGTCAGGTGAAATTCACTTCTTCAAACAACTTTGCTAAAACTTATGCTAACAAAGACCCTAATTTTATGTATATATCGTTAAAAAGTATGCATTTCTTTAAAAATGTCCATGCCTGCACTTTTTCTACCATTTTCTCTTCCAGATAACGGAACCTGCTGCGACATAACGGATGTAACCAATAAGAAGAAACTGTACCTTTTGCAGCCAGCTGCAGTTTTTCTTTAAACGGAAATACAGACAAATATCATCTAATAGTATCAGACTGAGAATCGATATCTTCATAAGTCAAACAGAGCAATAAAGTGCTGCGAGAGCAAAGCCGAACAAAAGACTCCAAAGTTACATGTTCAATCTTAGCAATCGAATTACTGCAGAGAAAATGTTCCCCTCGTTCTCCAATGACAGGAGGCTCTATAACGCTCCATTAATCATATTTATTCAATTTGGAAATTCTTTAAAATAAAAATAATCCCTCTTCTCTTACAGGAATACACTATCGGAAGTCCTGCGCGTCCTCTGGGGCCTGCCTCATCGCCTCCTCAGGTTATCAGCAGTTCTGTACTGGCAGGTTGAACTCAGTGTGCATCACCTGCTGCAACACGCCGCTCTGCAATGGCCCCAAGAGGAAGCGCCCTGTTCCCTCGGCTGCGCCTTCCAACAGACACGCCCTGCTCTTCTTGATGGCGCCGATGCTTATTCATCTGACGTAGACGTTCCTACTGCATCCTACAGTACAGTTCAATCTCTGGACTTTCAGTTAAACCAATGCTTTAAACTAATACAGGGGCTTTGAACCAGGAGCGTAGCTAGAAGAGGGGCCAGGGGTGGCCATGCCCACCATTAATCACTCAGGTTAAATCCTTAATTATTGGAATGTTGTAAGTTTTTAGTGTATTAACCATAAACTGACTATAAAAATAGAGTAAGAATTTTTATTTAAAGGTGCCTTAAAAAAAACTATCTATGTTTATGTATGAAGATATGAAAAAACAAAGATAAAACATAACCATACATTATTAAAAGATAAAATCACAAAGGAAAAAAAAAAACCGTCTATTATCTTACATTAAAGATGAGAAATACACAATTCATGCCCTTTACAAAGCTTTTTTTTCGGTTTTATTGGGGAGAAAGCAAAGACATTTATTTCTGTGAATCAAAAAGATGTTTTCTACGTAATTAAAGATTACACCAGAACCAATTGAATGTTTAAGTTCATTAAAGTTCATAAATCTGCAGCATTTTCTTTGGTTTTTTTTTGCATTTTACTATTTTGTTTGTAGTGTTCTTTTGTTAGCCTCGTGAGACCATCCTGATCTCGCGAGCTTTCAAGATTTCACTCGCTAATCAGTCTGGAGACTCTCCATTAAAGAAAATTTGGAGCCGTTCACCAAACGAACGTCCAATCAGCGTTGGCTTTGAGGCGGGTTGAGGTGTGACGCAACGAGAAGCGCGACAGTTCAGTCTAAAGAACATGGCGGCTTCAGCTGATGAAACTAGCGTTAGCGTGGCTATCGAGCAAGTTTTATCGGAATTACAGAGTATTTCTTCACTGAAAGAAGAGCAAAACACTGCTCTGGAGGCTTTTCTCAGAGGAAAAGATGTTTTTGCTCTTCTCCCGACTGGTTTCGGCAAGAGTAGCCTGGCTTGTGGTTGTGTTTTCGTCGTCGCTCTGTTAGTACGTCATATGCTTCGTTGATCTGATTGGTTTATTTGGCCCGTCTATCACCAACCAATCAGCTAACCAGTTTTTTTGGCCCTTCCCAAAATTACTTCAATGGAAGGTTTCCAGATGGAGCAAATCCATCTGGCGGAGTCAGGTTATTCTTTTGTTGCATGTCCACCATAGAAATGCTTTGAGTTATTATTCTTCTACCAACCTTTTTAATCTCCTGAATGTTGACCTTTTGTTACAGGGCCTTCCTGGGGCATTAAGCAGCAACTGTTGAGCAGATTCAGACTCCGCATCACTGTTGATCCAATGGATGCCGGGACCTCTCTGCATCAGTTTTTCAGCCGTTCTACAGGACCATTTCCCTCTGCAGCCACATCAGTTCTTACTTTCTTTGCTTTTAGTGAAGTGGAGCGTTCTGTAATCCGTGCTAGTAGAACTTCTGATCATTTTGAGGCTTTCCTTTGGTGATAATCCGGTTTAAAACGTCTGTGTTTAGCTTATTTTGTGTTGGTATTCTAGCTGTTATATCTCAGAAGGGAATTTTGAAGCATATTTATCCACTGCCAGATTTTATTTCTTGTTTCATCATACAGTAGGAAGTATAAAGGAATCTCAGCCCTATAATAGAAAGGATTATTTAAAATAACATAAAATTGCTATTTAGTGCAAATTTAAAATGAGTGAGAAAAATCTTTTTTTTTTTATCTAAGGAGAAAATATGCTCTTTTATTCTGACATGCATCCACTTATTTACACAAATGCCTTACATTTCTGTTTCACTCTACTTTTAAATCTGTTTATGCTGACAAATAATGGATTTTATTTCATTTTTTTTGGAGTAGATTCAACAGTTGGTGTTTTTACCGTGCTTTATTTTAAGTGGAGCAGGGACTGAGCGCCTGATGGATGTTCATGGCTTTTTCTAAAGTCTTCTGTGAAGAGTAACGCTGTATTCTGCTGATATGTGATTTCAATAAATGTTGCAGAAAAATCAGCTCTCACATCATGTTCGTGAAGACTCCTCAGCTCCTCCTAACGTGGTGGCACCCTTTATATATGCTGAGTCACTTCCTGACTGCCCTACAAGCTGTTACAATTGGCATCAACTTGATGTTTGATATTTACGTAATTATTTTAGTAAATGAGTCATAACTTGCCATTTTACTCCTTCTAAAATGGTCTTTAAATTCCTTTTTTATTAGAAAAAAGCTCATTCAGACCTGTTTTTATAGATTTTTATTTTCTCACCAGGGTTTCACTTGTGTTTAGTCATGCGGATGTAGCTTTAGAGCATTAGCAGTTTGCAGTGGTTTGTATGGAGGACCAGAGGTGTCAGTATAAAAAAAACAATGTCAGATTAAATCATATATTTAGAAATCCCATTTGAAAAGTGTTTCATAATCGCACATTTTAAATTAAATTATAAATGAGGACTTGTACGTTGTATTTATTAATCCATGAAATAAATACTGCAATTTGACTATTTTTCAAATTCTAAAGGGAGATTTGAAGGAAAATAATGAAACCTTTCCTTATCAGACATTTTAAAAGAAATATCCTTTTTCTATTTTCTTTTTCAGTTTTCATTTTCAAATTCTTTTTTGTTATTTCATTTTTATTTATTTTTTTTAGGATTTCCCTGAACCAACAACAGCTTATAACCATTTTAGTAAAGGCTTATTAACTGTTTGGTAACCACTGATAACGTTTGGTAACACCTTATAACCAGTTTAATAACAGCTTATTATCTGTGTAATTACTGGTTATTAACAGTTTGCCAAATGCTTATTGACATTTTAATAACAGCATAAATAAAGATCTCTTAACAGCTTATTACCAACACCTCACTGACAATGGTAAAGCAAAAGCTAAAGGTAAAGCAAATGGGAAACTGTTAAGTAAAGTAAAAACCATAAAGGAATACAATAAAATTGTAAAGCGAAATAGAAAATAAAAAAAAAAGCCTATTGAAATGTTTTATAAATACAATTTACCATCTTAGGCAAGGCAAGGGTAACCAAACATTTCAACCTGTGACTTGAATTACATTACAGCAGATCCCCTAAAAATACGTATAATTCATTTACTTTTTTTTTTGTACAAAAATACAAATATTATTTTAATTTTAGAATAAATATAGACTTTCCAATTGATATTTTTGATATTCTAATAGATTTTTTTGGCATTTCAATTGTATTTATACACTCACCGGCCACTTTATTAGGTACCCCATGCTAGTAACGGGTTGGACCCCCTTTTGCCTTCAGAACTGCCTAAATTCTTCGTGGCATAGATTCAACAGGGTGCTGGAAGCATTCCTCAGGGAGGTTGGTCCATATTGACATGATGGCATCACACAGTTGCCGCAGATTTGTCGGCTGCACATCCATGATGCGAATCTCCCGTTCCACCACATCCCAAAGATGCTCTATTGGATTGAGCTCTGGTGACTGTGGAGGCCATTTGAGTACAGTGAACTCATTGTCATGTTCAAGAAACCAGTCTGAGATGATTCCAGCTTTATGACATGGCGCATTATCCTGCTGAAAGTAGCCATCAGAAGTTGGGTACATTGTGGTCATAAAGGGATGGACATGGTCAGCAACAATACTCAGGTAGGCTGTGGCGTTGCAACGATGCTCAATTGGTACCAAGGGGCCCAAAGAGTGCCAAGAAAATATTCCCCACACCATGACACCACCACCACCAGCCTGAACCGTTGATACAAGGCAAGATGGATCCATGCTTTCATGTTGTAGATGCCAAATTCTGACCCTACCATCCGAATGTCGCAGCAGAAATCGAGACTCATCAGACCAGGCAACGTTTTTCCAATCTTCTATTGTCCAATTTCAATGAGCTTGTGCAAATTGTAGCCTCAGTTTCCTGTTCTTAGCTTAAAGGAGTGGCACCCGGTGTGGTCTTCTGCTGCTGTAGCCCATCTGCCTCAAAGTTCGACGTACTGTGCATTCAGAGATGCTCTTCTGCCCACCTTGGTTGTAACGGGTGGTTATTTGAGTCACTGTTGCCCTTCTATCAGCTCGAACCAGTCTGGCCATTCTCCTCTGACCTCTGGCATCAACAAGGCATTTCCGCCCACAGAACTGCCGCTCACTGAATGTTTTTTCTTTTTCGGACCATTCTCTGTAAACCCTAGAGATGGTTGTGCGTGAAAATCCCAGTAGATCAGCAGTTTCTGAAATACTCAGACCAGCCCTTCTGGCACCAACAATCATGCCACCTTCAAAGTCACTCAAATCACCTTTCTTCCCCATACTGATGCTCCTAATGAACTGCAGGAGATTGTCTTGACCATGTCTACATGCCTAAATGCACTGAGTTGCCGCCATGTGATTGGCTGCTTAGAAATTAAGTGTTAACAAGCAGTTGGGCAGGTGTACCTAATAAAGTGGCCGGTGAGTGTACATTTATTTTATTTTTTTTATATTTTAGACTTTAATTGCATACTTGAATTACTTGAACAGACAGACGACCTTGCGATCCCCTACTTGGTGCCCTATGACATATTTTCAGATTTAAAAAAAAGAGATTATGCAGTTTAAAACTCTATTAAGGTGAACGCTAGTGGAAAAAAATGTTCCAGGGCACAGATATACTTTGGATCTTGTGCTGACATACGGCATAGAATGTGAAGAAATAACAGTATTTCCTCACAACCCTGTCCTCTCTGACCACTTTCTAATAACCTTCAGAATTACTTTAACAGAGTTCTCCTCCCCCAAAAGAAGGTTCAATTTTAGTAGATCTTTATCAGATGGTGCAGTTATAAATTTTAAAGAATCTGCTTCACTTTCTCTCTCCTCTGTGTCGCTGAGCAGTGCTGCAGAGTGCAAAAGCATAGCTTATTCCCCTTCACAGGTTGATGATTTTGTTGATGGGGTTGCTAGTTCTCTGCGTACTGCCTTAGACAACGCAGCTCCCTTGAAAATGAAAACCGTTGAAAATAGAAAACTTGCTCCTTGGTTTAATGCAGAGCTGCGTACTTTGAAGCAAAATGCTAGGAAACTGGAGAGAAAATATCGCTCCACAGGCCCTGCGGGAGTCCTTCCTAGTCTGGAAAAATGGTTTACTGCTGTATAAGAGGACCCTTTGTAAAGCAAGAGCAGCATACTTCTCCTCATTAATAGAGGAGAATAAGAATAATCCTAGATTTCTTTTTAATACAGTTGCCAAACTCACCCAGAGCCATAGCTCTGTTGAACCGTCCATTCCACCTGCTCTTAGCAGCAATGATTTTATGGGATTCTTTATAAATAAGATTGATCTTATTAAAAATAAGATCATAAGCACTCCTCTATCCGCGATTGTACCTGAGGTAGTCATGGAATCTGAACCGGGTTTAGACTGCTTTGATCCAGTTGAACTTTCTGAATTAGCAAAATTATTGTCTTCATCTAAGCCTTCAACTTGTATGTTAGATCCAGTTCCAACCAGGTTATTTAAGGAGGTATTCCCTTTGATCTCCTCCTCCATTTTAGATGTGATTAATCTATCTCTGTTACAGGGATATGTACCTAAAGCTTTTAAGGTTGCTGTAATTAAACCTCTGCTTAAGAAACCGTCTCTTGACCCAGATGACTTGGTTAATTATAGACCTATATCCAATCTTCCTTTCTTATCCAAAATTCTTGAGAAAGTAGTTGCCAAACAAGTTTGCGACCACTTACACCATAATGAACTTTTTGAAGAGTTTCAGTCTGGCTTTAGAGCTCATCATAGCACTGAAACAGCTCTGGTGAAAGTCACTAATGATATTCTCATGGCCTCAGATAATGGACTCGTATCTGTGCTCGTCCTGTTGGATCTTAGTGCTGCATTTGATACAGTTGACCATAATATTCTTTTAGAAAGACTTGAATATTTTGTTGGAATTAAAGGAACAGCACTAGACTGGTTTAAATCTTATCTATCTGATCGAATTCAGTTTGTTTATGTTAATGATAGATCTTCAACACGCTCAAAGGTTACCTGTGGAGTACCACAGGGATCAGTGCTAGGACCAATTCTCTTTACTTTATACATGCTCCCAATTGGTAGAGTTATTAGACAGCATGGGATTAATTTCCACTGTTATGCTGATGATACCCAGCTATATCTGTCTATAAATCCAGATGAAGCTAACCCATTACATAGATTATAGGCATGTCTTGAAGACATAAAAACCTGGATGACTCTTAACTTTCTGCTTCTGAATGCAGACAAAACAGAAGTTATAGTCTTTGGACCAGAGTCTCTGAAAAAGAAGCTGATTAGCCAGTCACTTCATTTGGATGGGATTAAACTGATTTCAGATAATAAAGTAAAAAATCTTGGTGTTATTTTTGATCAGGACCTGTCATTTAAATCCCAGATCAAAGAGGTTTCTAGAATTTCCTTCTTTCATCTGAGGAATATTGCAAAAATTAGAAATCTCCTGTCCAGGGGTGATGCTGAGAAACTAGTCCATGCATTTGTTACTTCAAGGCTGGACTATTGTAATTCTTTACTATCAGGAAGTCCACAAACTGTAGTTAAAAGCCTTCAGCTGATCCAAAATGCTGCAGCCAGAGTTCTGATGAAAATTAAAAAGAGAGATCATATCTCTCCTATCCTGGCTTCTCTTCATTGGCTTCCTGTTAAATCAAGAATTGAATTTAAAATCCTCCTTCTCACATATAAAGCCTTAAATGGCCAAGCTCCATCTTATATCAGAGATCTGATTGTTCCTTATGTTCCTAACAGAGCACTTCGCTCTCAATCTGCAGGTTTACTAGTGGTTCCTAGAATTTCTAAAAGTAGAATGGGAGGCAGATCTTTTAGTTATCAGGCTCCTCTCCTGTGGAACCAACTACCAGTTTTAGTCTGTGAGGCAGACACTCTGTCTACTCTTAAGACTAGGCTTAAAACTTTCCTTTTTGATAAAGCTTATAGTTAGGGTGGCTCAGGTTATCCTGAGCTGTCTTTAAAGTTATGCTGCTATAGGCTTAGACTTTTGGAGGACATAGGGACCCCCATTTCATCTTTCTGCTTCATTCTCTCTCTGTTCTCCTATTCTGCAGAATCTATTAGTTCAATCTCTAACGTTCTGCTCTCTCTGCTTTTCCTCAGAGTAGCTTTGCCTCGTCTGTTCCTGTTTGGCTGTGACGTCATCCAGGAAAGAAACATCAGCTGTGCTGCTTCCATCAACACCCTTGTTTGTAGATGTTGGAGATTGGCCTGTTTTCCAGTGTGGTCCTGTTTCTCTGGCCGTGGCTGGGTGGATGTGCTCTCTTCATCCTCTGGCATGGGAGCTGCCTTGGAGCTCGTCTGCCTGGCTGTGTGTTTCCTGGACGGGGCCGCCTTTTACAGCTGCTTTTTGTATCTCTGCTTCTGTCTCCTTGAACCCCAGTCGGCCTCGGCAGATGGCCGCTCACACTGAGCCTGGTTCTGCTGGAGGTTTCTTCCTGTTAAAAGGGAGTTTTTCCTCTCCACTGTCGCTGCAAGCATGCTTAGTGTGAGGGATTGTATTTGAGTCAATGAGTCAATGCAATCAACTGGTTTTCCTTGGATAGAAAACTTTGTATCAATTTGACTGTATGATCTGGTTGAACTGTAAAGTGCCTTGAGATGACATGTGTTGTGAATTTGGCGCTATATAAATAAACTGAATTGAATTGAATTGAGATATATTGGAAACTACAAAAAATAATTGCAACAACTTGTAGCACATTTTGTGACATTTTTAAGTGTCAAAATTTCCAAGTGTAATGAAAGTTCTAAAAGTAATTATCACTTTGTTGACCTCTGTGCATGCGTGGTTCTAGACAGGGGCCAACGGGGGCCAGTGCCCCTTTAGATCATGTCCTGGCCCCTGTTATGGCCCTTGTACTGAAGACATAATACTCAAAGAACTTTTCATGATGATTTGCACTGGAAAAGACATTACTTACAGTTACTGACGGGTCCTTTGGATGCATTTCATTTTTTTTTTTCTTTACAAATTCTGTCTTACTAATTATTTAAAAACATTAAGATGATAGCTTCAATGGTATTGAGATAAGTTTTCATCTACTAAATGTTTTTTTTTTTCAAAATAAATTTTAAAAACAGCTGAATTTATCAGTTTTTCTTGAGTTCCAATTTAGATTTTATATAAAACGGTTATTTCAACTGAAATTAAGTCAAAAATATTTAAAATTCCTAAATTCTGAATATATATCGACCTAATAAGATATAGAATTTTAATTAAACCTAATTGAATAACAAATACCTTCATGCAGCTTTCTTAAAATATTTGAATCCCTTGCTCTGATTTTTATTTTTAATGATTTTCTGGGACCCCATGAAAACACGCTGGCCCCCTCCTGGCCCCCTGGTACATTTGTACGTTAGCTTTATGCACCGTTAGGTTAAGAAACTGCTTCAGACACAGTTGATATACAGTGAAAAAGTCATGACCAAAGGCTCTTTCATAGGCAGGAGTCCTACATATGAAAATCAGTGCGTCCAATTTGAGCAACTTTTGTGAGGTTAAAAAAACACATTAGTCACATTTTTCGCAAATTTGTCTAACAATCACAGCTTTACATGCCACAATGGTCCATTCTGGATTGAGATTTAATTCTCCTGATTAAGTCCTAATATGCTGCTGTTCAAGTAAATATGTTGATACACACAGTCTGAGGTGTCTTGAAGGTGAATTGACTTTTGTTGTGTTTTATACTGTTTATTCACAAAAATAATAATAGCTGTAAATGTATCAAAATATTTGATCACAATAATTTTGTATTTCTTACCTTTGCACTGTGTCAAAAAGTTCAATTTAGACCTTAAACCTGTTTTATTTCTTTTCTTATTTAATTGTTGTATTTTTAGACAGAAATGACCTCTGGAAACCCTCATTGGTTGGTGGTTTATTTAGCCTCCATAGGTCCATTCAAGACCTTGTCTTGGTTTAAAATTAGCATACCGACCCAAGAACAAAAGTAAAGGTCATTATGAAGATAATCTAGTAAGAGTCATTGTCCTCAGAGAAACAAGTCTTTTATCAACATGAGCTGAAGAGCCGCTCACAGAGGAAGAAGCCATAATAGAAAACCCGCATAAAAAGCTAGAGCACAATCAAAAATCTTTTTTTCTGGAGGTGTGTTTAGTGAAACTGAAGTATTTGTCCCAAAGACTGCTGCTAAACTTAATGGAAGAGAGAAATCTTCTGAGCTTGAAAGCATTGTCCCATTTAAGAAGTATTGATGCACTTCACAAATAATGGTATCATCAGCAAAGAGTACCATGCGGAATGGAACCATCATCCCAACATATAAGCCAGAAATCCAAGTTGTTACGAGGAATAAACAAGAATTCATATAAACTACACATTGTGGAAGGATACTCAAAATGTTTGGCTGAAGTCATCCAATTCAAAATGCTTCAATCAAATAGAAATCCCATAAATCTGTGGAAATGTTGGATTTTTAGGGTAGAGTTTCTCTGTCTTGCAGCCTAAAGAAACAGTTAATTGTTTTTAGCTTGGGAGCACTTCTGATAAATGGACAATATCTGGGTAAATCTTTGTTTTTGATGTATTGTACATCACAAATAGATAGAAACTGGTCCGTGTTTGCTTCTAAATTGCCATCTATCTGCTCTTTGTGATCCTTTCCTTCCACATCTTCAGGTTTAGCTTCCCATCATAAGGTTCTGCTTCTCGCACCGGTATTTCCGCTTGTGCTAATACACTAAAAAATGCTTTGCTTTTTGTACCCTGGCTAACATATTGCTTCCCTAGCCAAATTTACAGCCAACAGTCCAGTTCTAAAGACTGCCGCCAGTAACAGATTATTGACTTTTGTACGCAATAACACTAACAGCATCCCTTACGATGCTGATGAGATTGCTGGAGACAAAATAGTGCTGCTCCCATCTGATAAATTAGCTTGGTTTTACAAAGCAGGGAAAAACATGAGCCGTGAACACAGTCATGATGTAGATATTTGTTAAATAATGAAAAAAAAGAAGGTATTTGTGTGTAGATCCTCCTGCCAACTGGATGACTGAGCATCATTAGGCCTGAACACAGAGGATGGCTGATGATCACAGCGGGAAAGTGCAGACTGCAGGTCTTCAGGGGTTAAAAAGCAGCAAAAACAGCAGATTATTAAAAATAATAAGACTATCCTCTGCCTGGCTCTAATGAGAGCCCTAGCAAGGCTGACAGAGGTAATACTTCAGCTGATGAGGGACCTCAGCTCGTCTTCTTCGTTTACCGAGCAGGCCCAGTTTTGTTAGAAATGGGGGGGTGGGGGCTAATTATTTGTTTGTGTCTGGGCAAGGATTTCAGGAAGGCCTGGTAGCGAGATCAAAAAAACTCCTGGGAGTCAATTACCCCTCCATCGTCTTGATGTTTGTTCTGACTCAGTACACAGCTGACATCATTACTGAGCAAAATAAATAAAAAATCCTTCTGAAATTAGCAATCATTTAGCCAGATTAGGCTGGACCTCGTTTAATTCGTTTAAATACAAATCTCACAAAAGAGCTGCCAGTCTGAGTTTTAGCAGCTCCAAGGAGGGATTAAATTACTGGAGCGTTAACAAGCTTCTGTCCAAAAAAATAAATAAATAAATAAACCTTCTGCCTCTCTGTAAAAATAAGGAAAATATTGAATATTGGATGCAAAAATCTGACAACTTGTTGCTTCCAATCAATTTTTTTTTAAGCTTGCTTTATTCAGTTTTCTTTAAATTAATCTGCTCGCTCATGTTTGCTCTAAGGATGCTTTGGTTCAAATAATACGAGCTCTGCTGCCCTCTAGTGGATCATCTGAGGAACATAGAAAAATATATAATTTCTGAACATCATCCAGCCCTAACACCTTCAGAAGTCTTCCCATAAAATGCCCATTTGTATTTTCCCCCTTTTACTCTATCCATTGTCTTTTAGTAGTTGGCACTGAAAGGTCAGTCGCAGATCGCAAAGACGAGACATTTTTCTATTTGTCAACAGATTTTTAGACCTAATATTGCCTTCATTAGATAAAGGCCATATTTAATTTATTAAAGTTTGTCCTTTTAAAGAAAAAAACATGCTCCAAGGTGAACCTCAGTCCAGTTTTAAATGTCAGATTTTCTTGTATGATTCTCCTGTATTTTGCTCCATTCATCTTCCCGTCTAATCCAGTGTTTCTTAGCTTCTCACCACTCAGCATTTGCTGTTAAATCCAACTTCTGCCACGTGTTCCCTGGGAACTCCTTTACCTTTATTTTAACACAGGTTTCCTTATTCTGACACTTATAACAGGAAGAAACCTCCAGGTGAACCAGGCTTAGTGTAAGCGGCCTTCTGCACAGGCTGACTGGAGTTCAAAGAGACAGACGCAGACATATAAGAGGTCCATAGAAGTACTGATGCATGAATGCTTTTTATGTTAAAAAAGGTAAAAGTAAACTAGATCCATATTTATAATCTATATTTCCAGGTGCTGATGGCAGGAAGTCCGCTGATTATTCCTCAGTTCCCAGTTCCTGTTTGTGCCACGGCCAAACAGGAACTGGAACTGGAACATAATGCAAAAAAAAAAAAAAACTTAAATGTAAATTTACAGTCATATGTTTATATTACTGTTTTTACATATATATATTTTTTTTACCTTTTTTTCAAGGCTGCACCTTAAAAAAAATGAAAGAGAGCTGTTCTTAACAAAATTTCTTTTTGTTTTACACTTGCGTATACGAAATGACAAATAAATCCGTCTAAGTCTAAGGCAAGATGATGCCACTTTGAGGAAAAAAGTAGATAGGACTTAACGTTAGGAGCTGAACTAACAAATACTGTAAAATTGGAGAATATAGATAGAATGAAGCACAGTGAGGAAAAGTGGTCCCTATGTCCTCCAGCAGCATAGGCCTATAGCAGCATAACTATGAAGATGGCTCAAGTTAACTTGAGACACTCTAAACTTTATCAAAAAGAAAAGTTTTAAGTCGAGTCTAAAAAGTCTCTGCCTTAGATACTCTGGTAAACTCGTACTAAAACTGGTATTGGTACATACAGACAAAGAAAAGAGCATTACTGTTTGTATTCTGAAGATGCAACAAAAAGCAATAAAGATGTATTTGAATTAGATCTATATGGGGTGAATAGATGTGGAAAAAAAACAGAAAAGGTAAAAAAAACACCTTAAAGATAGAAGACCTGAACCTTCATAAAAGCAGTACTTAAATCCACAACTTCTATTCTATTTATCTTGGTTTCTTGCCAGTTCAAGCCCCATTTGCTCATAAAGTTTGTTCATTGAGAAGCTAAAGGAAGAAGACTGCCTGTTTCTATGAGGAGCAGCAGAATTTAGGGTTTTACTACCAGACTTGCAGCTTTTTCTTTTGGAATGCATGTTTTCCTCTGTTATCTGATGTCCCCCATGCTGTCAGGATGAACCAAGACATTTACATTGTTGGTGGACAAGCTGGGCTGCTTTTTTGTGATTCAAAGCAAAACTGAATGAAACAGAAATTATTTATAATGCAAGCAAATGTCTACTGTAGCTAAATAATGGATGCAGTCAGGTGGTTTTCTTAGCAAAATTATCTGATTGAATTGTCCCTGAAGTGTGTTTTCATGATGTGTTGTCAGGTTATCAACAATTAAATTGAAATGTGCTTTTTAGTTTTGGTTAATCCCAAATTCTGATAATGTAAAACTTTAAATAAAACAAAGTGATGGACGAATAGAATCCTGTGCCCTGTGGATGGAGGCCTGACCTTTAGAGACATTAGCTGCATGTCTTCCTCCTCTCTCCACCCAATTTTCCATCAGACCGTGTGGAAAGAATAAAATAGAAGTCATTAGTGTGACAAAAATCAAAAAAACAAAGTTTTATATTAGGATGAAATGACTACATTTACAGGCAAAACTTCTTTTTTCCGACGCGTCAGCTGGTATTACTGTCACCCAGGGGTGGATCTAGGATTCTAGGAGGTCAGGGGCTTAGCCGTGGGGGTGAAGGTGAGAGTGTAGACTTCCTGGTAAATCCCATTCAGATGTAAAATATGACAGATTACAGGATTAAGGAAATTTCAGGCATACGACATGCTATCACACATATTTCCTAAAATATGGGAGGAGGATAGAATGGATATTTCAGCAGCCTGAAATAATCCGTTCCCCCTCCATAACAGGGGAAGAAATTAATTTACCTGCAAGTCTTTAACTGTGTTTATTCCTCTCTTCATCAACAACAGATCCTGTGGATTTGGTGACATTTGATCATTATTTGCCAGAGTTATGAGAGGAAAATCAAATATTTTAGCCACCTGCACTGAGCTGAGCTAAAGTGGCAGAAGCGAGAGGGAAACACTTCTGCTTCTGCATGCTGCCACTCTCTGGTGAATTCCAGTACTGCACATTTTACTCCGATCAGCTTAGAAGCTTAGATCCTGGGCTGTAGCCCAAGTAGCCACCCCCTAGATCCGCCACTGCTGTCGCCTACTGGTAGAAGCAAAAGCAAACTTCCAAATTCAATTTGGTCAAGCCTCATGCCTTCATCCATCCATGCATTATCTGGACAACAAAAGGCATGGGTAGTTCTAATAGTTTTTTAAATAAGTAATTAATCTAATTTTTATTTATTGAATATTTAATAAATCGATAAATGCCACATCTGCTTATTTCAGGGAGATTTATTTTTTCATTATATATTTTGGCACTCAATTCTCAGGGTTTACGTCAGAATGATTGAACTATTTAATGACCCCCAGCTTGGCGGCTCAGGACCTCCCAGGGGACCCTCACTTTGAGACCCCCCCACGCCATGGCATAGTGTTCTAGAGATAAATGAGGAACTGTTTAATCTGTAAAACAATGGGAGATTGCTTTTTAACTCAGTGAAATATTTTCACAAGTAAAATTTCCAGTCAAGAATGTTATTGGAGAACAGAACAAGTCTTAACTTTTTAACAACAACAAAAAACGATTTTAATGGCAAAAATGAAGGTCAGTTTAATTACCAACAACAGTAACTTGCCCCGATATATTAAAAAGAAGTGCTTTCATTAGAAATGTGTGAAAATCTTTTACAGAAAGAAAACTTTTTTGTTTTTTTTGTAGAAACCACATAACCCTTCAATCATTTATACTAATTCAGGAACTTAGACTTTTGAACTTTCTTACTCATCACCACATTATTATTTAAAATTTTCACTTACTTTCCCGCAGTTAACATAAAAGAAACACTAGACAACATTAGATTGCTGATGTTATTTTATGATGCAGTTTTATGAAGAGTGGCGGCCTAGCGTTAGAACATAGAGCTATGAATCCTGAGGTTGTGAGTCCAAAACCCACTCCCACAGACTGCCACTCTAGCTATTTGAGCAACATGCTTAACCCCCTGGTGACCCATGATGGCAGCCCACTGCTCCCCATGGGATGGGTTAAATCCAGAGGTACATTTCTCCAATATGAGATCAATAAAGTTCAATTATTATTATACTCAGATTTAAAAAAGAGGTGGACCTTGTAGATCACATTTGACCTCACAAATTTACCTTCAAACATAATTTTTTTTAAATGTCACAATTAGTCAAATAAAGTAGCCTAATAATTATTGATTCTAGCTGCTGAATTGATTTAAATATCTTTTTTCTTAGTAATTGTGCAAAATATCAACATTCTTGAGGCACATTTTCTGTTTTCCTAGATCAAATATATAATTATACAACGGTTTCTAGTTTTTGAACCTACGGAAGACGATTAGGACCACTGGAAAAAAAAAAAGTTTACTGATTTTAAAATTTTATTTCAATTTAGTATGGGAACAAAGACAGAATTCTGACTTTTTTCTCAGAATTTGACTTTAATCTCAGAATTTTTGGATTTTAATGTAGATGAGCACCATGAAGGAAGAGATGTGGGAGCACTCAGCTTCACTGACAAAGATGTGAGTTTTTTTAGAGGGCCAGTAACACATTAGTGGAAAATGACGGAATTAGGCAACTTTTTACGTGCCCGAGGGGTCCCCTCATTAATAGAGGAGCAAAAGGTCATTAAAACAAGAGAGCTAGTCTCTAAAACAGACATGGCTATGGCTTGATGCTAACATGTTTGTTATCTGTCAGAATTCTGAGAAAAAAGTCAGAATCCTGAGAAAAAGTCAGAATTCTGAGATTAAAGTCAGAATCCTGAGAAAAAGTCAGAATTCTGAGATTAAAGTCAGAAATCTGACTTTTTTCCAATACTAAACTTAAAATAAAATTTAAAAATCAGTTAACTTTTTTTTTTCAGTGGTCCTATTCCTCTTCCCTATGAACCAGCACTTTTTTCAAAAGAAAAACAATAAAATTTCTGCAGTGCCAGTTTCCTTCCACCAGGGAGCGCTGTTTCCGCTGACTCCGCTGCCACGGAATCCGGAAGCGTTTCCGACTCAGCAGCGACTCTTCATTCAGGCTGCTGCGCTGGTAGATTTGCTCTCCTTCAGACCCTTTTCGGCATCTGGCTGTCGATCTGTTGGCGTTTAGGTCGGCAAACGGATCGGAATCATGGCAAGTCGGCTCCCGGCTTGTGTTGTTGACTGTGGTACCGGGTGAGTTAGCCTGTTAGCCTGCTTCCATTGAAGCCGCTGTCAAACTTCCAGCTAACGCCCTGAAAGCTGCCCGCAACGGCGCTCTGGCTTCCTTCCTACTAAATAATCTCTATCTGACTTTTTAGCTCGGAGGTTTAAGGGAAATGTGAGCAGACTGGAGAATCCAAATGATTCTAATTTTTGCATTTTGCATTTATAGTAGGGATTTGCTGCTGCTAGCTGCTGGAGCTAAAGTCACTTCCTGGAGAATCCTCCCATTAGACAGCTCTCTAACCTGGGTTTTTTTCTCCAAACTGTCAGGGATCAGACCTGGTTCTTTGGCTTATATCATTGGTATATACGCAGGAAAGTAATCTGGATTAATTTTGTAGGTTAAAACTGCTTCAGATCACATTAAACAGGTTTTGATCTTTCATTTCCTAGTCAGGATTCACTGCACTCTACTGATCCTCCCATAAATGGACTGCATTTAACATTTCCTCCATTAAAAGTACAGAGAGTTGAATCAGTCCATTTATATTTATTGGAAAATTACTGATAATTTATAAACATATTTTTTTAATTTAATCTAGCATATTTTTGCCTTTTTAATTTATTTATTATTGTGAAATTGGAGAATTTGGATAGAATGAAACACAGTGAGGAAAAGTGGCCCCTATGTCCTCCAGCAGCCTAGGCCTATAGCAGCATAACTATGAAGATGGCTCACTCCCTTTTTATTTGTTTCATTTAATTTATTGCCTTTTTCATTTAATCATCATCCTTTATACCATTTTTTAAATCAGTTTGGTAATTTTATTTCTATATATATGTATAATTTGTTTTTTTGTAAAGTTTTTTTTTGTTTGTATTCTTTTCTGGTTTGCCCTGCTCATTAAAATTTTTAAAATGCTATTTAAATATTATTTGTATGTGGTTGAATTAATATCTGTAAATTATTTTTATTTATTTATTTTTGTAGTTATGATTTACTTAAATCTAATTTCTCTTTTTTTAATATCAGTTTAATATAATGTGATATATCGTAAGCATTGCATTTAGTTTTTACTTATTTTTGTTTTTAATGGATTAAAAGAAACCCCTTTATGTAAAATGATTGATGATTTATTATGGCATTTATTTATATTCAATCATTTTCGTCTGTTACCTTTGAGTAATCATGATTATAATGAGGTTTTCTGTTTTTATTCATCAGTTGAACTCTTCTCTATCCTGATTGTGGTTAAAAAGGCTTGATGGTTCTCAGTTTTACTTCATCAAACTCGGCTTTATTCTTTTATATTAAAATGTTTTAGTGAACTAATGATGGAAGCATTATTCTACAGCTTTAGGCTAAGTTATTATTATTATTTTTTTGCTTTATATCTTAAATGTGTGTCTTTCTGTTCCAGGTACACTAAGCTCGGCTATGCAGGAAACACAGAACCTCAGTTTATCATCCCTTCATGTGAGCATCAATAAGCTGCTATAATCAGCGTCTGTTACTATTACTATTGTTGCTAACGGCACGGCTAACGTTCTGCAGGTATTGCGATCAAAGAATCTGCGAAGGTCGGTGACCAGGCGCAGCGCAGGATGATGAAGGGCGTCGATGACTTGGACTTCTACATCGGGGACGAAGCCATCGATAAACCTTCATATGCGACTAAGGTGAGTCGGTGCGGAGGCTGCAGGCAGCGCCGCCTTTGATGGAGCTTCAGCGTTGATGGTTTGGTTTTCTAACTGTCATTCCTCTCAGTGGCCGATCCGTCATGGCATAGTGGAGGACTGGGACCTGATGGAGAGGTTCATGGAGCAGGTTATCTTCAAGTATCTGCGGGCAGAGCCTGAAGATCACTACTTCCTGCTGGTGAGGAGGGCTTGATCTTTGCTAGAGGGAACAGAAAGTGACTGAAAGGGGAAATGTGTCCGACTAATTTCCTTTATTTTTCATGTTTTTTCTCTTTTTAGTTTTCTTTACTTTACTACAAATTCTTTTTTTTTTTTAGCTTAATAAAAAAATGTATACCTTTTTGGTTTACTGTATTTGAATTACTTTTTTCTTTTATTTTTTTAATCTAACATATTTCTTACTTTTGCTTACTTATTTTGACTTTTTTTACTTCACCAACCTTTAAACTTTCTTAACTTATTTCTTTTACTTTCTATTTTTTTCACTTAAATTTTTTAACTTTTATTTAAACTTAGTGTTTTTAACTTATTTTTAAATAATTGTTTCTTAATCTTTTTTTACGTATTTCTTTTACTTCTCTTTTTGTACTTTGACTTTTTAACTGACTTTAACTGAATTTTCTTTTTCTTTTTTTAACTTAATTTTTACTTATTTCTTTTACCTATTTTTTACTTTTCACTTAATTTACTTTGACTTTTTAACTGAAGTTTTTCTTAATTTTTTTATACTTTTTTAAATTTTTTCTTTGTTCTTAGGCTCTGACATATTTTACACTTATTGTTTCTTTGCTCAACATAAGATAAATGTTTCTCTATCCATTCTTCTTTCTCTAAGTTTGCCCAATTAGCCATCAACTCTTAGAATAAAAAAGAAAGAAGTCAGACTTGGGGAACAAACTGAAGTGTAAAGAGCTCCCTCTGCTGGTTAGAAGCAGCAGGTTCTGCTCAGATAAATGGATTTCCTCTCATGGTTCTGCTCCTCTGTGCAGACGGAGCCTCCGCTTAACACCCCTGAGAACCGGGAGTACACGGCCGAGATCATGTTCGAGTCCTTCAACGTGCCGGGACTCTACATCGCCGTTCAGGTGATGTAGAGTCATCTGACTCATGTTATCAGAGTTAAAGAGGAACTTCCTTCAGCAAGTTTCTGCTTTCGCTTCTTCTTTCTAAAGTTAACAGATGCTTCTGCCTTTAAAAAAAAAAAATCATTCTGACTGTGTGAAACGTGTCACAGGCGGTCCTGGCGCTGGCTGCCTCCTGGACGTCCCGGCAGGTCGGAGAGCGGACGCTGACGGGGACCGTCATCGACAGCGGAGACGGCGTGACTCATGTCATCCCAGTGGTAGGTGTTGGTTCCGCTGCCTTGCCGCTCCTTCCTTTTTTAGCCTCTCAGTTTCGTGTTTCTCCCTTCAGGCTGAGGGCTACGTCATCGGCAGCTGCATCAAGCACATCCCCATCGCCGGGCGGGACATCACCTACTTCACCCAGCAGCTGCTGAGGGAGCGGGAGGTGGGGATTCCTCCTGAGCAGTCGCTGGAAACGGCCAAGGCAGTTAAGGTCTGTTACTAGAGAACAAGAAAATCTGATGGCGGTGTGGAGGATTGTCAAAAATAATAACCTGCTCCGATCTTATTGTCCTTCCTGCGATCCGTAGGAGCGTTTCAGCTATGTCTGCCCAGATCTTGTCAAGGAGTTTAACAAATACGACACCGACGGCTCCAAGTGGATCAAACAGTACACCGGGGTGAATGCCATCACCAAGAAGGAGTTCACCATCGACGTGGGATATGAGCGCTTCCTGGGCCCGGAGATCTTCTTCCACCCAGAGGTGCGGCCCCCCCACAGAGCTCGCTCCACCTTTACAGCCCACGTCATAGCTTTTAACCCTGTTTTTATGCATTTTTTTTTCCTCTCTGGTTCCAGTTCGCCAACCCGGACTTCACCCAGCCCATCTCCGAGGTGGTGGACGAAGTCATCCAGAACTGCCCCATCGACGTCAGACGTCCTCTTTACAAGGTAGCTTTTAGTTTTCAGCACGGCAGCAGAAGAATCATGATATGGGCTGGTGTTGCCTCATTTCTCCTTATGTTCTCCCCCTTTGCGATGCAGAATGTGGTTCTGTCTGGAGGCTCCACCATGTTCAGGGACTTTGGCCGACGCCTGCAGAGAGACCTGAAGAGAACCGTAGACGCCCGGCTGAAGATCAGCGAGGAGCTCAGCGGCGGGAAGCTGAAGGTAAGGCATCCGCGTCAGAGCCGATGTCCTGGTGATTAACCAAACTCCTCCATGCTGACATAAGTCGTTTTGGATTGCAGCCGAAGCCCATTGACGTGCAGGTCGTCACTCACCACATGCAGAGGTACGCCGTGTGGTTCGGAGGATCCATGTTGGCGTCCACTGTGAGTATCCTTCCTCTTTCCCGCCACTTCTTGTTTGGTTTATGTTACAGAGTATCAGACTTTTATTTTATTTACCTAAATTAAGTGAGACCATGAGAAGAATAAAGTCATAATATTAAGTTGTCTATGTTTATAATATCAGATTAAAGTTGTAATGTGAGACAAAGATTTATATTTTAATAACACGAAGACTTCAAGGAGTTATCAGTGGAGCTTTCTTGTAAGAGTTAGCATTAAAATAGACCTTTTTAATCTCACCAAATCACATCAGTCTTGTTATATTACAACTTTATTTTATTAAAGTTACTTAATTCAGGTACTTTTATATCATACTTTTATAACTTTTTTCAGGTAAGATTTTAACCTAGGAATCTTGTGACTCTAACTACTTAATGTTGTTACTATGATAATGTTACAATTTTAACCTTGCAATGCTACGACTGCTTCATTCTCATAAAACTTAAATCTTGCATTATTTCTAATTAAACTTCAGATTTTAAGACTCTAGTCTCTTAATGGTACGTCTTCAATTTCGAGCTTTACCACTCTCCCAATGCTACGACTTTAACCTCATAAAACATCAATCTTTTATTATTTTGACTTAAAGATTTTAGGACTTAAGATTTAAAGACTTAAATCTCATAATAATACAACTTTAATTTCGAGCTGTACCGCTACAATATCCCAATGTTACTGCTTTCACTTTACAATATTTCAAAATTAACCTCGCAATGTTAGGCCTTTAACCGTTATGACCTTACTTTGCATCATCAGGGCTGTAACTGTGCATCGTCAGGGCTGTAACTGTGCATCGTCAGGGCTGTAACTGTGCATTGTCAGGGCTGTAACTGTGCATCGTCAGGGCTGTAACTGTGCATCGTCAGTAACCCGTAACTGTGCATCGTCAGTAACCCGTAACTGTGCATCGTCAGTTACCCGTAACTGTGCATCGTCACGGCTTTAACCGTGCATCGTCACGGCTTTAACCGTGCATCGTCAGGGCTGTAACAGCATATTCAGTTACCCGTAACTGTGCATTGTCACGGCTTTAACCGTGCATCGTGAGTTACCCGTAACTGTGCATTGTCACGGCTGTTACCATGCATCTTGAGTTACCCATAACTGTGCATCGTCACAGCTTTAACCTTGCATCGTGAGTTACCCGTAACTGTGCATCGTCACGGCTGTTACCGTGCATCGTCACGGCTGGTACCCGTAACCGTGCATCGTCCCGGCTCTAACGGTGCATCGTGAGTTACCCGTAACTGTGCATTGCACGGCTTTAACCGTGCATCGTGAGTTACCCGTAACCCTGCATCATCACGGCTGTTACCGTGTATCCTCACGGCTGTTACACGTAACCGTGCATCGTCACGGCTTTAACGGTGCATCTTGAGTTACCCGTAACCTTGCATCATCACGGCTGTTACCGTGTATCCTCACGGCTGTTACCCGTAACCTTGCATCATCACGGCTGTTACCGTGTATCCTCACGGCTGTTACCCGTAACCGTGCATCGTCACGGCTTTAACCGTGCATCATCACGGCTGTTACCCGTAACCGTGCATCGTCACGGCTTTAACGGTGCATCTTGAGTTACCCGTAACCGTGCATCGTCACGGCTGTTACCGTCCATCGTGAGTTTCCCGTAACCGTGCATCGTCACGGCTTTCACCGTGCATCGTCACGGCTTTAACAGTGCATCGTCACGGCTTTCACCGTGCATCGTCACGGCTTTCACCGTGCATCGTCACGGCTTTCACCGTTCATCGTTACGGCTGTAACCATGCATCATCAGTTACCCGTAACCGTGCATCGTCAGTTACCCATAACATGCATTGTCAGTTACCTGTACCCGTGCATCATCACGGCTGTAACCGTGCATCATCAGTTACCCGTAACCGTGCATCGTCAGTTACCCGTAACTTTGCATTGTCACGACTTTAACCGTGCATCGTCAGGGCTGTAACTTTGCATCAACACGGCTTAAACCTCGAAATTGCAATGTTACACTTACAAGATTGCGTAAAATGTTATGCCTTTAATATTGCGTTTTTTAAGAAACCGATTAAATAGTAAATTGCATGTACTTGTATAGCGCCTTTATTCAAGTTAGGAGACTTGACCAAAGCGCTTTACACTACATTCATTCACCCATTCACGCACACACTCACACACTGATGGTAGCAAGCTACATTGTAGCCACAGCTGCCTGACAGAAGCAGGGCTGCCGTACACTGGCGCCACTGGGCCCTCTGACCACCATCAGTAGACAATACAGGTGAAGTGTCTTGCCCAAGGACACGACAACAATGAAAGACAGAGTCGGGGCTTGAACTCTCAACCCTTCGATTTCAGTGAAAACTCCTACATCTAACGCCACTGTCTAGTTTAGTTTACGTAATTAAAACAAATCTGTTAGTATGGACTCTGTAAGTTTGAACCAAACCCCAGCAGAGAGACAGGTGGAGTGACATTTTTGAAAATCTATTTGTTTGTCTCTGCAGCCGGAGTTTTACCAAGTGTGCCACACCAAAAAGGACTACGAGGAGATCGGGCCGAGCATCTGTCGCCACAACCCAGTGTTTGGAGTAATGTCCTAAATGACTTCTGGATAAAAATAAATTGAAAAAAATGGGGAGGAAGAGCCTTCGCACGACACAGCCAGAGGTGACTGAACATTTGAGGGGAAAAAAAGAGGCGACTCATCTTGAAAGATCCTTGTACAAACAAAAAAAAAAAGCGTTAAAGAAAAAGTGAAAATTTCTGCGTGCCTCGTACTTGTTTATCCTCACAGGGTTGTAACTAATCACCATTCGTCCTCTCAGTGTCCATGGCGTTTTGGGTTGTTTGCTCCATTGTGTTTTCTCTAGGTTGTCATGGGAAGATTTTGCATCAAACACCTAAATCCATTCCTTTTTTTTAAATTTTATTTTGTCCCTTTGAAAAAACAAAAAGAAAATTTAAGATAATCAGAAATGTGTTCTAATAATGCATATGTTTTGTATCAGCATTAATCACCTGTTAGAGAGAGAGAGAGAGAAGAAAAATGCTGTAATAATATATGAAGATGCAGTTTGTATGACTGTTTATGGACCATCACTGTTGCCTAGATCTCAGTAATACTGGATAGCCTTGTACTGTATGAAAATCTGGATTTACAAATAATATGGCATCCAATAAATGCCAAGCAGGTGTTTCTAGCTGTGGTTGTCTTTCTCTCGGGCTGGAATTAAAATGTCTCGTCTATTCGTGGCAGGGAAACCGCCCTCATCCCGTAACCGGACCCTTTCATGGCCCCGACCAGGCCACAGAGATCCTGAGATCACTCTTACTCTAGAAGGAAGTTCTCAACATGGTTTAAACACACCATTTACAACAAAATATTTAAAACATGGTGTTAATGTGGGATTAAATCCACCAGCAGAGGGAGACATGCCTTCTGCAGACAGATTGAAGGTTCTCCTCCTCCTGGTGTTGTTCTTTGGTGCAACTGGAGTTTTATCTCTCTTGGTTTCATGCGGTACAGAGTAATAATACTTTATATTTATACAAATCCCAAAGTGCTGCATAGTAAAACAGGTAAGTAAAATCACATGGAGAGCATGAGTTCTGGCTGATGGCCACAGAATCCTGCAGCTGGATGGATGAGGGAAACATGAAGAAATAACTGACAGGTAAATAAAAATTTATAGATAATCCCTGATAGACAATTAGTAAAATGGTCATAAAACTAGAGTAAATAAAAGCTTCTACTTAGAATTATTTGTAATTTTATTTATTAATAATTTTATGAAAAGTGAGTTATTGATAACACAAGTCTGTAGTTTTTGAGTTTGTCTCAATTTTTTTTGGAAAAAAAAAATTTTATGTTCTTTTAAAGTTTGTCAAAATTATTATTTTTTTTTTTCAAAAAATCTTTTAATGAGGAGGCATTAATGCTTCTAAAACATGTTTTCCCTTTAGTGTTCCGAAATTGAGAAATTTTAGAGATACACTAAAGTAACAGGCAGGAAGAAACTGATTTTATATCAAATAATGCTAGTTTTACAGCAATTTAAACACAGAAGCTGAGGCTCTATCAAACATGGCGGAGTCTTCTGGAAAAAAAGTTTTAGAACATGGAAAGGTTGCTACTGTGCCCATCGTGTACAGTATCCTTCTAAACCTTTCAAACAGCCTAATCTATTGGACGTTGGCTCGTGTCAAAATGTTAATGTGTAACAAAGGTTCTAAAAATATTATTCCCTGATATAACTAGCTTTACGCAACATTAGCTTTACACACTGCTAGCTTTATGAACCATTAGCAGAAATGGGGTTCTACCCTATTGCCAGTATCTAATTATTTTGGTTTTGATTTTGTAAATAATTATAGTAATTAGAACTTTCATATTTTTGCTTAATTGTAGTTGTATAGTAAATAATGCATAATTTAACGAAAGAAACAGCTAAAATATAGATAAACACAGAATAGTTTAAAGTTCACTGGTCTGAAAGTTCAGTCCCTGCCCAGAGGATGAGGTTTGTTCCGGCCGGTTGGCTGCCAGAAAGATACGGCGGGCACCGCCCACGGGGTCCCAGGCACCGAAGTCCCAGAGGAAGGCAGGATAATTCAGAGGGCGAGCCAAAGCCGGTATTGAGGACGTGCTCAGAAGTCAGGGCCAGGAGATCAGGGATCCGAAGAGGTACCGAAGGGAAATCAATGACCCAGTCAGGAATCAGTTTCACAGGAAGAATCCAGCAGGAGTCCGAAGACAGGTCAGGAAAACGGATCAGAACGGGAACAGGATGCTCAGAGGTCCAGAGGCAGAACAGGTCAGGATCAACAATCAGAACACTTAGGTATGCTACAGAACTCTCACTAGAGGCTCAAAAAATCTGGCACTGATGACTGGTTTGAAGACTGGTTAAATAGAGGCTGGAGCAGGTGGAAGCAGATGAACAGTAATGAGAAAGTGGGTGGATATTAGCAGATGAATCGATGAGCAATCAGGCTTTTTCCGGCTCCATTAGACTGAGGGAGGTTTGAGGATCTTCCACCAGGGTCTGTTCTGGTGCTGCTTTCTCATGGCTGGTATCTCCAATCTCTCTCTATGGGATCTCTGGATCAGTGAGAGACTTCATTTTGCTTTTGTGGCTTTAAAGAAGCAAAGGGCAGCTGCATAGCATCTGTTTTTAAGCAGTTTTGTTTTTTGGTTTAATTGTCAAAAAATCAGCTGTCATCAAAGATTTGCCGACCAGCTTGTCTTTTCCAGTTTCCTGTTTACAACCTGGCCTGAACAGAGATCAGCAGTTTACCTGAAGAGCCCTACAAACAGCACCCGGCCATCAGTCTGTAGAATTAGACAGAACTCAGCAACACAGGGATACATTCTCATAAAGTCTTTCATTTCTCTCAGTATTTAAGACTTTCTGGCGCATCTTCCAGGTGTGACGGCTGTCCTTATCGGTGGTCTCCTTGCTCCTCTATAGGGCAGGTGGAGCACTTCAGGTTTGTGGTGGTAAGAAGTTCAGATGCCCTCCAAATACTTAGGCTATAATAAATAAAATTATTTATTTCTGTAACTAAATCAGTTCATTTAGAATCATTAAAGTAAAATCTTTAATCATCCTCAAATAAAAAAAAGAGTCTGTTTATATGGAGCTATATCACACTGTAATTGGAAAGTTTAGAGGTAGGACAAACTTCTTCTTAGTTTCAAGTCAGCCGCCGACATGTTTACTTTCTAATGAAACATTATAGTATTACTAAAGTGTTTATAAGCTTTGACTAAACTGTTTGTTGTTTATGTTGTTGCTAAGTGTTTTTAAAGTCGTCGGGAAGCGGCTGTTCCAACCGCTGCATTTCCGAATTCTCCCGAGTGGGGCCCGACTTTACACGAGTGTATAAAGTGAAGGTATTCGATCGTTCATCATGGGGGCAGGATCGTTGTGGTTGAAGGTACTCAAGCATGTTTGGTTGTGGCCGGTTTGTCAGAAGCATCTTGCTAACCAGTTAGCAACTTATGCTAGTTCAATTCAGTTTATTTATATAGCATCAATTCACAACACAAGTCATCTCAAGGCACTTTACAGTTCAACCAGATCATACAGTCAAATTGATTCAAATGTTCTATCTAAGGAAAACCAGTTGATTGCATCGACTCATTGACTCGGATGGCATACCTCACACTAAGCATACTTGTAGCGACAGTGGAGAGGAAAAACTCCCCTTTAACAGGAAGAAACCTCCAGCAGAAACAGGCAAGTAGGTTCCCAGTGGGAAATTAAAGTAGCACTTAGCAACAACACTGTCAAGGGACGCTATGGGCAGTGGAAACATGCAAGAGAAACATGCATCTAGACATTGAGGGTTCAGGGTTGTCGAAGGGGGGGTGTGCTGGCACCGTCTATCTCCTGGAGGGGGGGGGACTGTGCCGGACACCCCCTCTTGGTACTCCCAGTTTTAATTACATCTGAGAGCAACACGCAACAACACCACATTCGAGCAGGCGCAGGGAGGATCGGGGTCTTCTCACACCCCTGTTCTCCGGCTGCTGCCCGGAGTCTGGGGCCTGGAGGAAGAGCAAGCCACCTGGTCCGTGGTTTTGGCTGGGGCCGGCTGCGGGGCCTAGGTGGCCTGCCGGTGGTGGGGCTGTCACCTCTGCTCTCCCCATCCAAGAAGGTTGGATGGAGGGGCATGAAGTGCCTGGTTGAAGTGTTTTTTTTTCTTTTTTTTTTCGGGGGGGGGGGGGGGGGGGGCGGTTCTGGTTGGGTGGCCTGCGCGGGATGGTTGGGCTCTTGCTGGGGGTGGTCCGGTCCGTGTGCGGTGTGGGGGGCCGGGCTTGAAGCAGGAATGAGATGGGTTGGTGTGGCGGTGTCGCCGCTCCCCTCCCCCCACAGCCGATAGTCCCAGGACCAACCACCGGTGTCACCGGGTTTTTGGTCCTGGTATTATTGGATGTGAGTGTTATGTGTGAATGTGTGTCCGTGTTGTTATTTTCTTTATTTATTATTATTATTATTATTTTTATTATTATTATTATTATTTTATTTATATATTTTTTTTTCTCCTCTGTGGTACGAGTGGGGGCACTAGGGAGGGAAGGCATGATTGAGATGGTGAGTGTGTTTTTTTTTTTTTTGTTTGTTTTTTTCTCCCAGGTTGGGGTCTCAACCGCACCCTCTCCCAAATACATCTCAAGTGTCCGCTAAGTGCGGAGCCCATTCCCCCGTCCTGCTCTCCCTCCACTGGCTGGCATTGGGGCTCACCGGTGCACTGGTGGAGCTCGGGGTCTGGGGGTGGATGCCCGGGGGGCTGCTGGCTCATTCCTGGCGGCCTCTCCGCTGGCCCCGGCCGGCCGGGGATTTGCTGGGGCTCCTGTCTGGGGGTCGGGCGCCCTTGGGACCTCGGATCCCTAGGGCTGGATCCACTTCGGGGTGGGGCTGGGTGTTGTTCGGGGATTTTCGGTGTCGGTGCCTTCGCTACGATGCCGGTTCCTGGGCGGTGCTTTCTTCCTATGCCGGTTCTGTGGTATCGGTTCGGGGGGGAGGGGAGCTGCGCGGCATGGTGAGGTGCGAGTCTTGGGTCTTGTTTTGGGCTCCGGTTTTTCCGCTCGCATTTCTCCTCTTGCATATTTATTTTAATTGTAATTATTAATTTATTAATTAATTAATTTATTTACTTATTTATTTATTTATTTATTTTTTTTCTTTTTCGTCCTCGGTGGGGGATAGCGGTTGCGGGCGGGTCGGTGTCAGGTGTCCACTGTCGCATTGTGGGGGCTCCCCGGCGGGGGTGGTGTTGGGGGGCCGGTGTGGACGGGCTGACTGCGCTGATTGGGTATTCGGGTGGGTTTTCCCTCTTGGAGGCATGGTGGAGCTGCTTTGTTCCCGCTGATCGCGGCGGGTGTGGCTGCGGGGCGGCTTTTCTGCTCTTGGGTTGATTCTGTGCGGGGTGTGTTACATTGCGCGCTGTTGGCATCAGTCTTGGTGGGGTGGGGCTGCGCTTTTGGCCAGGGGGGCGTTTTGGGGGGGGGGGTCCCGCGGCGCTCGCAGCCGGTTCGCGGCGGATGCGCGTGTGCCTGTGTGTTTTTCCTGGGTGGTGCGGTCGCGGTGGGTGTTGCGGCCGGTCACCGGGGCTTGGTGCCGGGGGGCGGGGCGTGTTTCGGTGCTCTGTGGGGCTGGAGCGTTTCGGTCGGTGGTGTGGGGGGGCCGGTGTTCGGTGCCCGACCCTACTTCAGGGTGGCCGGCAGCCGGCGGAGCCCGCGGACTCGTCCCCGCGGCTCCCCGGGGCGCAGGCATGGCTGTGGCTGGGGGGCTTCTTCGTGGCTGTCTCTCCTCCTCCCTTGGTGGGGGTCTGATTTCCGGGGCTGGCCCCTCCTTGGTGCCTTCGCTCTTGGGGTCCCTTTGGGCACCTGGGGCTTTGGGTCTCCCGGCGCTGGACTCAGTGCTCTGGGGGGTGTGCCTCTCCGGCTCTCCACAACCACTATTGAGCATTTTTTCTATGGTTAAAACTTTACATGCACAAGTTCACCCTCACAAACAACTACAGGTGCTAGGCTTCAGGTACTTAGAGATTCACTTCCAAACAGAAACCCCACATTCATATCTTCAGGTAACACAGAGTACATGTCAGACTTAATAATATTACTTTAGCGATAGTTTCAAGGTGTTGCTTTATTGTATATCTCGTACCGTGTCTTTTGGTTGTGCTGTTCTTTTTTCATCTCGTTACAGGTGATGAAGCAGACTGAAAATGTTTTGTCATTATCTCCTTTCTATCTCCTCTTTCTTTCATCTTTTGTCCTTTATTTTTCTTTTTCCTTTTTCTTCTTATGTTTTTCTGCTCTACTGACATTGCAGTGTCCATATAAACTGTAAAACTCCCCGCATAATTATAATAAAGCAATTTATATGCATGAAACAAGTGGAGCAGTATGGCAATTGCCATACTGCTCCACTTGTGAAAGTAAAATCTGTTGGGCTCCTTTTGGCATCAAGACAATTATTCTTATTGCCACCTGGCCAGACAGGACACTGTAAAAAAAAAAAAAAAAAAGAAGGAAACATGCAGGAGGAGGAGAGTTTAGTGTCAATCAAAAAAAGTTGATTGACAGATGACCGTTGATATTGGATTGGCCGAATTTAGGTGTACATGCTGACGTATAACTAAATGGCCTGCATAAGATAACAGAAAAAAAAGACACAGATTTTAGGATGGGATTTTTTTTAAATAGAATTTTTTTAACTTTTGGGACAATATCGTCTGATAAAGAGTACGTTTATATAAATGTTTAAGGCAGAATGATTTGACATTTAAATATGACTTCCCTAGACTAGTTTAAAGGCATGAAAGAGGATTCTGTGGTGGAAGATATGCAAAAAGTTGAAAAAGGAATTCCTTCTTTAAATCAATTGTCTCAATTAAAATAGTAGGATTTAAAAATACATTTTGGAGCATAGATTTACATTTTTTTCTTTATTTGTCTGTTGGCAGCAGCAAAATGGACGCACATTGTAGAAGAAATTCACAGCATGGAAAGACTCACTTTTATAATAAGGTTGCCAGAAAAATAATTTGAAGACCAGTTGTTTTTTGTAAGTTGTTCTGGTTGATACCTTATATATATATATAAAAAAAAAAAAAAAAAAAAAAGTAAATAAAGTTCCAAGTTGCAGTATTTGATAGTGGATTATTAAATACGATTAACAATTTGTCTTTAATATTTTGTCATAAAATGGACAATTGCAAATCAAATTTGAATTGGAATTCGTATGATTTAAACATCAAATTTTAAACATTTTATTTTTCAGGGACTCTCCAGGTCCTCCATAAATGGGACAAGCTGCTCTTTGCCTTGTGTCCAAAACTGTAAGAAATACTTTTAGAAAAATCCAAGTAAAAAAATGTTTTACATTTAATATTTACTGGAGTAAAGTGAAGGAAGCTAATGTCAAAACTGCCTCCAGCTCCATCATCTGCAAAAAGAACATTTAGAAGTAAATTATCAAAGACAATCATATTTTCAGCTTGAGAACACAATAAGATATGTTAAAGGTGTGAGTTTGAAGGCATTCTTTTTGTTTAAAAAAACAAACAAACGAGACATGTTTCCAGTTGAAAAAACAAAAGCAGTTCAAGGACAAACTTCCAACTCCATCATCTGCAAAAGATCAGCTAAAAAATATATAAAAAGTTAATGTCAGCTCAGAGTTATGCTTTGCTATCTGTGCACAAAGAATCATCTTGTCATTTAATACAAAAACAAGAGAGCTTTGAACATCACGCGCTCTTCGTCCCAACTAATAATAGTACAAAACTTGTTCTTTCTTCTTAAGACGGAGAAGAAAACATTACCCGCTGAGCCTCGGAAACAACTGCAGGTTTCCAGCCCAGACGGAGCGAGGACAAAAGCCTCTAATCGACACGGTGACAAAACACGACAAACGGAACACGAGATGGGGTTTGAATTAAAGCACGGCGTGGCAGGAGTTGGGTGCAAGCAGTGCTCGCTAAAACAACAAGATGTCTGAGTTCTATCAGCTGAAAAAGACAAAAGATGTTGTCATGTTGTGATGGCTTTGGTTTTCTATTGTCTGTACTTTTTGATTTGTCTTCTTGGATGTTGAAAAAATAAAATGGCAATGGTTTGTTTTTTCTTTGTGATTGTGTTTGCTGGTCGTCCTGATGATGCATGTGATGTGGCTCCATGTCCTGGACAGCAGTTTGCCCATCGGAGATTCTTCAGCTTCACTTTCTACTGCCTAAGCATCCAGCATGGTCCATCTTTACTCCTGGCAGCGATAGCTATCTTCTTCTTCCTGCTGGCCGGTCTCCTAAATATCATTACAGGCCGTAAAGTTCAAGGGACGCACCCAGACAAAACGAACCAAATCCCATCAGAAAACAAGTTATGATTGCAAATCAAACTCTTTCTGCAGCCTGAGTGTCTCCTGATACTCTTACCTTAGAAGTATGGAGTGAATTTTGTTCCATTATTCCTGCAGGCAAAGAAGATTTTTTTCTAAAGGGAAATAAAAAAGTACAAAGTATTTTATATGTATTATATAATATATATGTATTATATAATTATATTATAATTATATGTATTATATAATATATTTAGAACCCATGCATGCACGAGGAGAAGATGCAAACTCCATCCAGAAAGACCCTGGACTGGGAGGTCTGCTACAGCGCCACTGTGCAGCCTACTTCCAAATGTTTTTTTAATCACATTTCTGTCTTATATTTTGAATTAAACAAATTGCATTCTTTTTTAAGCCAAATTATTCAATTGGGTCAGTAATCTGGACTGTGTGTGAAGACTATAACCAAGCCAAGACATCACGATGACCAATGAAACATGTTTTTTTTGTCTGTTTTTGTTTTCTTTTGGATATTTAAGTGTGACAACGAAAGGTGTTGACATGGTAGGGATTCATGGAGGGAATTTTGTTCCATTATATTTGCCAAGAGCACATTTTTACATAGAAAACAAACTGTAATCAAGAAATGAAACTTTGAAAAAGTTCCTGAGGAAGCGTGGGCAAACAATGTCTTTGCAGAATGAGATCATGGATATTGGACCATGAGGTTTAGGCCTGCTATTTTCCACAGTGGGTGAATCCTGAGGGAGGTGGCATGCTTACTGAGTATTTATGACAGTTTTAAGGTTAGTTCTGAAGATGTGGAGGTATTAGTAAAGTGATAGAGGGTGGACAGGCTGAGGGGCAGCTGGTGGAGATCATAACCTGGCAGGCGGCTTGGGTTTGAATAGGATAGATCGGAGGGAAAGAACCAGAACTTGCTGTGGGAAAGAATGGGAACCAAGACAAATGGAGAAGAAAGTCTAGGAACTGTGAAAAATGCAGGAGTAGAGGAACTGGCGATCAACCTGATATGTTGGACAAACCAAGTCAGTGATGAGATCCTGATGCAGAATGAAGGAACACAGAACTCTGAAGCGTTCTTCAGGCCAAAATCCTCCCATTCAATGGCGTAACGACACAACAATAAGCCCCTAAGCAGCATTACCTGGGTGGGCCCCATATGAAGTACAAAACTCTGGATTACCCATAATTCCAAGTCGTAGTGTAAAAAATAAAATCCTCAAATAAATTGTTCTTTTAAGATCTTTATTTTGGTTTGAAACATACTATATGAGTGTATTTCTTACCAACCGTCAAATGAACTATACACAGTTATTAACATAATAATTAAAAGTAGCACTGTCTGCTTTGCTATTGATGTCGTGTTTAAACGGCGGAAATCTGGCATGTGTTGCGGTATAAATGCGGTCCAGTCAGTCAATGTAGTATCAGGTGTGTTTTAAGAGGAATTTTTCGCACTGTTACGTCTGCAATCAGACGTCATAGTCCTCAATCGCGACGGGGACCTACCAGGTGTAAGAGGTCGGGGGCCCTAAGCAACTGCAGTCTCTGCTTACCGATAGTTACGCTATTGCTCCCATTCAACCAGATATGGTGACATCAACAATGCTCGACAGCCTACCCAGGTGACCTGGGAGCTTGAGGCAGACAGATTTTGGACTGGTGATGGCGTCAATGATGTAAGGACCCAGGAACCAAAGAGATCAGTTTATATTATTGTTGTGATCTGGAGGTCTGTCCACTTTCTCCACTAGAGGGCGTACGAGATCTCCTGGAGCCGGAGCTGATTGCACCAACTGTCGCTCGTCTGCTCATCAAGAGATCCATATTTAAGGAGGCAGAGGACTTCTCTCCAGTGCCAGAGTGTTTGCCAGTAACGGTTAGCAAGCCTGAGCCAACCAGCCTGTCTGAACTTCTGACTCCCTGAAAACCTGAACCTGATCTGTTTTCTCCTCTCTGCTTCCTAGATTGAACCTGCCTGAAACCCGAAACCCTGAAGAGTTTCTCTGCCGGTGATCTGCCTGTCCGTTCTCAGAAGAACTCTGGAGAATAATTCCTGTCAAAGATCTGCCTGCCCGCTCTCAGAAGATACTGGAAGGAAACTCAAATCTGTGATCTGCCAGCACTCAAATTAAGCTCTGCCTCCGCCTAGCCCTCAGCCTGCCGACAGCCTCTGGACCCTCAAGGTTCCCCCCCTCTGCCACTCTGCTCAACTCCAGACCAGGTACAACCCTGCACACTCTCAACCTGCAAAATAACTGGACATCCACTAACTCCTCTGTCCCCCTCTGCATTGAACCCACTCGTGACCAGTCCTGGATCTGATAATTCTGTGTGCTTTTCAGAACCCACTCGGGACCAGTCGAGTTCCCCTTTGGATCAATTCATTATTTGTGTTCAAACATCTCAATAAACCTTTGAACTTTTCTCCTGCCTCTGAGTGTTCTGCATGTGGGTTAGGCACCTTAAACCAAACATGACAATTATGAGATATCAGCGGGAAATCCTTGGATGAGAATCACATGTGATATATATATATATATATATTGTTTATGTGGGAAACAGAAAGCACATTTGGAAGATGAGAATAACGTGAAATTCACAATATTTGTGCGTGGGAAACACGATTCACATGCGGTACATTAAAATTACATATACAAGATGGTCATCACACGAGATATTTATGGGATTCCTTGTAATGGAAAATTTTTAAATGCTTACATGAATATATAAACCCAATTGCTTCCTAAAATCTGATGTAATATGTGATTTGTATCTTGAGCATCATGATGGAGCAACAAGACAAAAAAAACATTTTAGTTTGTTTTTTTTTATTTGGTACTACGAACAATATTCAGGGATGATTTTCAAATTTGCTGGAGTTCTTTTTTTGTGTGAGGACGACTGTAAATTACATGAAAGCTGCCTGTTTTCCTCCCTCTTTCATGGTTTGTTTGAAGTTCCAAGGCAGAGACATAAAACGTCCTTCAATTCTGGAAGCGTAAATAGTTTCTACTCAAACCATACAGAAGGATTCAGGTCAGAATTGACTGGTAGAACACATACTGTATTCTACCAAAATAGATAATTGGAAGTCTTTATTCATCAGTGGTCATTACAGATTATTTTTCTAATTTATTTAACAGATCCCCATGTGGTTAATCCCTTTACACTCACACTCTGCTTGCATGATGGATCAGTTTTGACAAAAACGGGGAGCAGAGGCCTCGAACGCCTCTGCTGCTGAATGGGTTTCAGGGACTGAGTAGATTGACTGTGACCGTAGCTGCCTTTCATTGGGACGTCAGGTGGAAGATCTGAGATACTGGGTCAGAGAGATGGATATTACAATAAATTAGACTGTCATAATCCATTTTCTCACAGGGCGGACACTCCAGGAGTGCTTTTGAATGGGTGTGAAATGTTTAGAAACCAATAGAGGGCAGTGTTGACCCAGTTTGGATGGTTGATCATTTCTAAAAAGCATCCTATATCCCCCAATGATGTCCACCAGTGTTGCTGCAAAAAAATGCTGCGGCGCTCACATCAGATTAGGTCTGCATAGGCTTATAAATCTGTAAGTGATAATTATTCCAGTTCCTGAAAAAACAAACGAGGGAAGGATTCTTTATCCTTTGAAGTTCAGTGTGTTTAACATTATATGAGGAGGGGAGGGTGCAAGAAGCCCACAGTCACACCTTTATAATTGGAAAAGGCAAACAGAAGTGAGACCCTGAACTGATAAAGTGACAAAAGACACTTTGCATCAGTGGGTATTTCAATATTTCTTCATGTCTGACGCTCCTTTTCTTATCCGTCTCTTTACTTCCTAATCTCCGATGTGAACTAGGTGAGTATAATTACACCTGAGCATGTCACATTCGCTTCCCCGGCCTTCGCCGCCTTCAAACGGCTCTGTCACCTCCTCTAGCTCGCCGCCAACACAGCCGGGGAAGTCTTTACTTTCTAATGAACACCAGGATATCGAGTCATATCGATGTTTGGGAACGTGGCAGATTCATTATTTGATCACAGAGTGTGTGCGAGGTGCTGGTGTAGCCGTCAACCAGGCATGCAACACAATCTCTCGCGCTGCTATCAGAGGGCCTTTTTAACGTCACGTCATTCTTGGCTTTTGTCCCCAGTAGATAGATTTTGAGGGCAACTGTATGGCTTTAAAAGACCATAGAATTTAAAGTTTAGATAAATACAAAAAAAAAAAAAAAACTGTTTGAACTATGATGACCTTGAGGTTTGTTTCAATCTGCAAAACTCACACCAAGATAAAAGTCAATTAGAAGAAATTTATTGGTACAATTGCTTTGTCTTTGGCTCTCAGACCTCGGCAGGAAACATATTGCAGAATTTTGATAGATGCATGAACAGGAGCAAAGAATAGGGCTTTTTCCACCTGGAAGATGGAAGTCAAGTTGGATAACACAGGTTGAGAGAACCTGTCCATGATGAGCAAGCATAAAGTGACAGTGGAGAGGAAAAACTCCTCGAAACCTCTGTCAGAACCAGGCTCAACTGGTTGAAATGAGACGCGGAATACAGTAAGAGTCCGGGAGTAATGAAACTCTCATGAAGTTTTAGCTACAATGCTGGAGGTTGGTTGAAACTGTGTCATCTGAATGAAGTCACACAGCGCATCCACCGCCTGCGCACAGGTGCAGACGAGTCGCGGATCGGAGGCCTTTTAGGATGAACTTTGGATGCCGATTGGCTTTCGTGGAGGTGTGGTTCAAAGCTGATTGGCTGTGTCGTAGGCGGATGTAGGCGAGCAATCAGTTTATTCAGTTGAACTTCCGCCTTGGCTCCATTTTTCAATATGACGTTTAGATTAAAATCAGATTATTACCTTTAGTTCTTATTTGTTTCATTTTCTTTCCACTTACCTAATTCAATTTGATTCAGTTTATTTATATAGCACCAACTGACAACACATGATCTAAGTTTACAGAGGCCATTCAACCAGAACATCCAGTCAGATTGGTTCAAATTTCTCTATCTAGGGAAAACCAACTGACATCAATCCCTCACACTAAGAATACACGCACATTGAACTGCAGACTTTCAGCAAGCAGCCGAAAACTTTTTTTTTTTATAATTTAGAGGTGGATCTGTTGGTATTTTTAATGATTGTTTTGCTGCATAAAATCAGTATGCTGTTGAACTGTTTTCCAGATATAACAAAGCAGCAGCATCATACTACCACCAACACTTGTCCTAACTGTTGGTATGATTTCTAAAACAGTATCCTTAAAAACCTCCATGTTTGTTCCAACAAAACCACGGATATTTTCCCAAAAGTCTGCAGTAGTTTTGACCCATTAAAGTCATTTGGCGTCTTTCTTCATGTTGACTTATGAACTCAGACCTTTGCTGAGTCGAGTGAGATCTACTTTAGATTCTGTTTTCTGTTCCTCTTTAAATGTTCAATATAGAATGGAGAATTACTAAAGATAAATGGTAACTGTTGACAGGCTAGCACCAAGCCCTGCTTTTCACTTTAGCACAACTCATGTGGTTGGGTTTATCAACTTAGTAGCTTCTTTTCACTCTAAGGAGCTATGGAGATAAACATATATAAAATAGATCTGAATGAATCTCTGCCAGTGGATTCTATTTACTTACAAGCTCTTGTTAGAAATGCAGCAAAACTAGCTGCTAAAGGAAGTCAGAAATGTAGTAGTTTCATACTCATGGGCTGTGTGTGATCGTCAGCCCTAACCCCTAAATCCCTACATAACTATATTGAGTGGGTACTTTATAGTGGACCTAACCTTAGTTAATGGACCATTTGGACAGATGATCGCTTCTTTTCGCTCCCCGTTGGTCTCATAACTCCCCCCAATGGCGTAACGACCCAACAATAGGCCAGCAAGCAACATTATCCAGGTGGGCCCCATATTAAGTGCAACACCCCTGCTGTACACAAACGACCCCAAACATGCCCCATACATACACACTTCATCATTTCATCATTCTTCACCTTCACTAGACATTACTTTAGTATATTCTGCTGTAAAATGAGTCTTATCCGGCTACCTTTAGCTTCACATCCCCCCTCCCCACCCACGCTCTCTCCATTCATCTCCTGGTCGCAATCTTTACTCATTGCAGCAGCAACATCTGCTTCACCCCCTTCACTTCTTTGAAAGAACGTGTTTATTTGGGAAGTTTTCCCGTTCTTCCAGCAGCTCTTCTTTGCTTTTTCTTTTCTGCAGTCCTCTTAAGTTCCTCTTTTGGTGTCTATCGTAACGGTTATGGTTTTAATCTACGCTGTGGATTACCCATAATTCCAAGTTGTAGTGTAAAAAATAAAATACTCAAATACATCGTTCTTTTAAGATTTTTATTGTGGTTTAAAACATATGAGTGTATGTTTTACCAACCGTCTAATGAACTATACACAGTTATTATCATAGTAATTAAAAGTAGCACTGTCTGCTTTGCTATTGGTGTCGTGTTTAAACAGCTCACCATCATGTTGAAATCTGGCATGTGTTGGGGTATAAATACGGTCTAGTCAGTCAATCTAGTATCAGGCAGGTTTAGCAGGATTTTTTTTGCACCATTACTTCTGCAAAGAGACATCCTAGTCCACAATTGCATACGGGGCCAACCAGGTGTCAGTGATGGGGCCCTTAAGAGGTCGGAGGCCCCTAAGCAACTGCAGACTCTGCTTACCAATAGTTACGCCATTGACTTCACCTCCCCGCACGGTGCCTGAGCCATCCTTGTTATTCACCGCTAAAACAAATCCTATGATGCTTTTCAAGGAGAGTAATCGGGGATATATCGTCTAGTGACCATCGATGTTCACTACTTTTCAAGGTGCATCTTTCATCCACTAGACCCGGGGTCTAAAACGTTTTCCAGGCCAAGGATCCCCAAACTGATGGTGAGATGGAGCGGGGACCCTATAATTATGTGTATTGAATGAAATTGTGTTGTATCAAACAGGTCCTATAGTCACTCTATTACAGATGGAGTCATGTAATGAAAGTAATTTGGCCCTGGAATTATTAAAGTATTTCTGATTCTAAATCCTGGTTGATGGGGCAGGTGTTGTGAATGAAACGGTGCCCAGCTTGAAAGAGCTCCTGTGTGTCGCTGAATGGGGGTTGGTATATAAAAAAAAGGTGTAATCAACCAAAACTTTCACGACCCCCATACAGTACTTCTGCGAACCCCCTAGGGGTCGCGGACCCCATGTTGAAGACCTCTGAACTAGACATTTGGAGACTCTTTTATAATGGTGTAACTACTACATAGTGCCCTATATAGTGATTGGGGTGGACCTTTGGACACAGTTATGGACTAATAACTCAAAAGTAGAGAAAATTAGTATTCTTCCTGTTTATTATGAAACATATTTAAATGTCACAGCTGCAACTTTTTCCATCAAACTAATCACTTTAAAGAAGCACGTTTCATGAGTCAGAGACAAAGGGTGCCACTTTTCTACTGAACAGGTAAATTTAATGTTTGCTAATTATGAAATTAACCAAAGCTTAACCAAAGGTTAGCAGGAGCGGACCTGGCATATACCTGGTATATAAACAGTACAGAGCAAGTGTGGGCGAGTTTGAGTACACTTCCTACTGGACAGGATGAGTTAGCTTGTAGCTGTCAAGCAATTATTGGCTTGCCTTATTTAAAAGCAAAATATATTGTACTTAATTAGGATCGTACATTTTTTTTTAACCAAAAAAAAGGTCTGTTTGAAAACAAATTATACTGATTTGAAATGCTGTTCAGATTTCTCAAGATCATATATTTTCCTCTGAGATTCATCTCATGTACTCAGGTAAGCTACTTCTATGGGTGAAGCATGTTATTTTTTTAAAACCAATCACAAACAGAGAGAATATATTGATGATGTTTCAGACATTTCCATTTCCCACAGTCCCTGAATGCAGCTTAGAATAGGTTGTTAAGACGCTGTGTTGAGCTGTCAGTAATGACTCTACACCCCTGTTTGCGGAGGCCAAAACAGGGCCATAAATAATAAAAAAAAAATAATAAAAAAAAAAGAAAGATGTTTAAGTTTGAAAAAAGATAGACAATGTTTTTTTTTGTAAACTTTTTCTGATTTAAAATTTTGCTCTGATCAAACTTTTTTTTTTTTTTACGTTTAAATGTTTTTCTTTTGAATAAACCTTTTCTTCAGGTTATTCATGTATACTTTTTTTTTTTCGACCAACCTTTTTGTTTTTCCAGGTATTTTTATTTTTTTTAAACAAAATATGACCGTAGATTTGCCTCCATAGATTTACCAACATTGGTATTCTAGTCCTGTTTAAAACTGATGACAACAAAAAAAGTGAGAAAAGAAGGAACAAAATAAACCCTGAATATATTATTTAATCTTCTTATGCTGTTGTTGTATGACAGAAAAAAATTATTGCACTTAGTTATCACCATAAGCCTGCCTTATTAAAATAAGAGGCTGAAATATATCATATCACTGAAGCAAACGTTCTCAGCAATCTAAAGCACATGTAGTGATGTTTTAGGACATGTAAACAAATTTAATGAGCATCCACTAAAACATAGACACACCTTCCCGTGTAATCCCTAACCAGCGCCACCCCTCCACCCCCCAACACCCATTCGCCGCCCGCTCTGCTTTACCTCCACTCTACCCAGAGGCAAACCCAGGGGGCGCAATTATTCCAACCTTTGCTCAGCCAACTAAAAGAAATTAGCCTCTTCTGCAAAACCAAGACCTTCTAACCTTCACCAGGACCTCAGGCTGCCTCACCGACTGGTCTGACCTCCTGTGACTATCCTCTCCAGACATTGTGTTTTCCATACATATGAGCCAGTGCTGGCTGGAGCCACTCTCAATGGCATCTGAGAGATAGGCTCTCCTGCAGGTCCTATCCGACCAAGGAAGGCTGCAGGTAATGAAAAGACCATCATTCCCACATCTCCACCATAAGGTGGGAGGAGGTGGGAGACCTCAGGCCAAAGATGTGCTTTGCAAACAATCAAAAATAAGATTGAACAACCCAAAAAAAAAAAAAAAGTCGAAATTTAGCTCTGAAACAATTACATTTTTTCTTATAACTTAAAATTTTAACACCACAAAAACGTTCCAATACATCCTTTTATCAATATCTGCTGCTTTATTTACTTCACACCCTCTGGACGTTACTTTATTTTACATTAAAATAATTTAACCTTGACTTTGCCCTCTTCTCCTCTCACCTTCCTTCTCATTTATTCAGGCCAATCAGTGGCAGATAATGAGGCCTCTTGCTTGCCACTGCAGTGTCCTTCCACACTCAGGCAGGATCATCCTGCAAACAGAAACATCACAAACAGAAACATCAGATTTTGATTTAGACTGAGTGGAAATTTGAAACTATTTAGAGCAAAAAAATAAATAAATAAATAAATAAAAAATAGATAGTGTTAATGATAAAATGTCCCTTTTTTAATAAAACATACCAGAGGACTTAAAGCATTTGGTCTTTTTTTTTATTCACTCCAATGTTGTTGTTTTTTTTTTAACACTGGACAGTGTTAAAAAAAAAAAAATCGTGAATATCTTAATAATGTAAACGCAACAAGTAAACAATAAAATAATCAAAATCTGACTTTATAATTTATAATTAAATTGATTGCTTGAGCAAGAGATCCAAAGATTTCCAGCTTTGTTAATCCTGATAGTCTCTAATTCAAATAAAGCAAGTTTTTGCTGATCATTGAATGCACCATCCCCAATCACATATGGAGGGAATTTTGTTCCATTATTGTTGCAAAAAACATGTTTTGCTAATGGTTATTTAATTTTCACGAATTTTTGAAAACACCCGCCCTCTCCGCTTAAAAAAAAAAAAGCACATGCACAACCTTGTACCCCTTCCCAAGAGGGGTCATCTATTAAATGCGTGCAAGATAAGCATGAGCCCATTTCTCATCAAGGAGGTGTGGGCACGCAATGATAAGATGGTCGCTAAGATGGATCTCTTCTCACTCATATTTATATGTAAAATGTAAAAAGTTTCCCAACAAATAAGACTACTGGTACATTAAAAAAATCATGACATGCTCATATATGGGTGTGTGTGTGTGTAAATTTGGACATGTTTGCGAGGTAATAAAGGATCTGTGGCCAACGTATAACTGCTAATGATGAAAATTACAAAATAAATAAACTTATCTTTCCTGGAAAGTTACAATATAGAGGTAGATTATTTTTATCAGCAGTGATGTGAAATGGATTTCTCCAAATAGCATGTAAAACTTTACCTGTAGAGTAAAAACTACCCAACCAATGCATCAGTGGGAAGCCTAACCTGTGCTTTCAATGTACGCCATCACGTGAAATAAGCTCCCAAAAACACTCTGGTCTTGTTTCCGTCTTCGTGGCCCTTTCTTTTCTTCACATACACTTCGTAGAAACTTTTTTTACTGCAACCCGAGCTTCAATGACTGTCTGAAACCGTAGCTCACCACAGACAGCTAACTGGGGACGAGCACAAAGGAAGGTCTTACATCACTCACCAGAATGATTGACAATTAGGAGGACCACTTATTTAGATGATCCACCCGGAAAAAGAAAATCCTCCTCTATACCTTTAAGAAAAATGCAATCTAGATCGGCCTTTCTAGGGGGAGTCGTCAGGACCGCCCACTAAGTCCTTTGTTGGGTATTTGAAACATTAAATATACAGATTCAGGTGAACGAAGGAATAATTTGTGCATAAAGTGTGGGGGGGGAAACGTGTTACTACTCTATGCATAGGATGTATTGGCAACCATTCGAGCGTATTCTTATCAGGGTGTTCAGGTAAATCTGAAGCCGTGCCAATGACAACAATGTGTACATAGTACAGAAGTTTAAATTTAGATCTAGTCAAGCTGAAAAGGGTTTAAACCAACCCTACGGAAAATATTAACCAACATTAAAAAGTTGGATAAAATCCAACTTCCTTTTCTGGAGGAAGATCAATGTTATTGAAGAGGTAGTTGTAGTAAAAATTATTAACTGGTGATGCAACAAATTAAAATGCCACCTACAATTTAAAAAATGTGCAACAGTTTTATCAGGAACTTTTTAGGCAGAGAATTAAAACCAGTAATATAAACGCCTCTGAGGATAAAGGAAGACTGACCATACAAGACCCAGGACCATAATGAATGATACAACTAGCTAAATATAGGGGCGGGGGTTGCCAGATATTGAGAATGATGCTCTATGCTCCTAGAGAGAAGCTGTCCCAGAAGGAGAGGTTACCTAACACATTTTTTATGCACTCCAAGGATGCTTGGAATAAAGTCTGTCAGATTTACAAAGTGCCTCTTAACTTACATACGTAGATACTAAACCTGTCTATTTGCATTGAGAAAAAAGGAAGTATACTGGAGATGGAGGAAATCAAGCCGTATTTTTACTATAGAAGATTAATTCAAATATAGAATGATTAAAACATTAAAATAACTTAAAAATCAATATACGTTGGGAGGAAAACACCATCTCTGGAGATACCCACAAACCGGGAACAGTGCAAAAACCAAAGTTCAATTAAATTCATTTCAATTCAGTTTATTTCTATAGCGTCAATTCACAACACGTCATCTCAAGGCACTTTACAGTTCACCAGATCATACAGTCAAATTGATACAAAGTTTTATATCTAAGGAAAACCAGCTGATTGCATCCACTCATTGACTCTTCAGCAATCCCTCACACTAAGCATGCTTGTAGCGAGAGTGGAGAGGAAAAACTCCCTTTTAACAGGAAGAAACCTCCAGCAGAACCAGTTAAATATGATCTCGAGGAACCCTATTATAGATTATCTTAAATTACAACAAGAACAAACCCCAGATTCAAGGTTTTATAAACTAAATAAACTTTCATGCAAGGACAAACCTCCCAAGAGCTGAATTATTGGCTCCCAACTGGTGGCTGGAAGTTTAAGAGCTACATATATAAAATTAAAACAATGAAAGCAATGTTTGCCAATAAATATTGTTTACATTCAAGTTTCACTGTATCTAATGAGTCAAATGATGTATTGTGATTTGATACAAATACTTGGATATATTTATTCATTTTTCATTATTTTTATTAGTTTTAGATTAGTTACAATACAAAGAATAAACCTGTGCCGCTTTACACATACATACATTAAAAGAGAGAGAAAAAATAATAATAACAATAAAAGTATATAGAAAAAAAGAAAAAAATATACTCCACACAACAAGGAGTTAATCCTCTCATGTCCACAAATATTGATTAATTGATTGACCTTATTGATCTGACAGTGGAGAAATGTAATCGTTACTTAAGCTCAAATAGTCAAAAAGAAGAAGAAGGGGCCAAAGGAAGAAAAAGTGCACGGGGGAATATACAGTATATACAGTGTGTCCACACATATATATGCATATATATATATATATTTATATATATATATATATATATATATATATATATATATATATATATATAGGGGAGACCGGGTATGGTTGTAACATGGGGAGAGGTGTAACACCACCAGTTCCAGCAATCAGGGATAAGATAGGAGTCACATGATCATTTCAGTGTTTACCCGCTTCCTCCCCAATCCCATTTTGTGATTGTCAAGGCTGGAAACAGGTGCATGCAGATACTAAGGAGAAAAACGGATTTTGAGGTAAGAAAGTAAATTTCTTGACCATGACTATATTTTGTTTAGTACTTATACTGTTGCAGATAAAACCATATTACTTACATTAGATGAAAGTGTAATTTCTCAGGCAAAATGTGATTCATTTCCCCGTGCTAATTTCAAACCGCTATGCTACTACAGCTAGCTAAACATGGCTGACAGGGTTGGGGTGGGTTGTAACACATCTTTAAAAAGTGTTACCCTGTGCAGTCTCTGGGCCCACCAAGCCTGCTCTCCTGGGCTACCATCATTCGTTTGTCACCACTGTGACTCTGATTAAGGATACACACACATAGACACAACCACACACACACACACATTGACATTGTTTTTTTTAGACCTACATGTTTGTTCGGTGTTCATTAAGCATACATTATACATGTTAAGGAAGTTTTTTTTAGTAGAATAATTTACACACATACACACACACAAACAGTATATTTGAGTTATGGTCAGTCAGAGAGAGAGAGAGAGAGAGAGATTGTTCTTATATTGTTCTTTTACAGTTTTTTTCTGATTGCTTAAGCACATTTTTTGTAACTATTGGCTATTTTTGCAAAACTCTACACACAAATAAGAAAACCTTTCACCCAATTATCAAAACATTGCAGTTCTCTTGCAAAAGCGAACACAGCTAGATTAACTCTTCACACCTTCGTAAAAATGGTGTTTTCGTATCAAGCAGTAAACACAAGCCATCATCTACTAAGCACACAATGTCCCAACTACACACTGATGGTATGAATACAAAACACATGATGAAATATCGGGTCTATGAACAGGGAGCATGTCATGTAAGGTGTTCAGGAATGCAATAATGTGTGCAGTGTTGTATGGGCCTATGGTTGCATGATGGTGAACAACACCATTTTGGCTTATAGCTGCACACATGGTTATGTTACCACCACGTTGTCCTGGGACATTGATGATGGAACGGTGTCCAATAATGTTCCTGCCACGTCTCCTGGTTTTACTGAGGTTAAACCCGGCTTCATCTACAAAAAGTAGCTCATGTCCCATGGCATCTGCTTCTAGTTCCATCACTCTCTGAACAAGACAAAACAAATGCATCACATCAGGCCCATGCACAGCACTACAGTATGCACTTCCAAATTCAGAACCAACGACACTATAGCTTACCTGCACATAGTCATATCGCAGTTGCTTCACATGTTCTGTGTTTCTCTCGAAAGGAACTCTGTAAATTTGATTCATTCTGATTCTGTGGCGAGCAAGTACACGACTTAGTGAAGAAATGCTTACACTGTGTATATTTTGAAAGATGGTGTCATTATCAATTATGCGCTGCTGTATTTCGTGCAGTCTTATTGCATTATTGACAATCACCATGTTTACTATATGGGTCTCTTGCTCTGGAGTGAACATTCTTCCTCTGCCACCAACATCTGGACGTCTAGCAATTCTGTAAAGTTACAATTTCTGTATTTTTGCATGTATGGTACTGTTGTGTTTCTCAATATAATATGGCGGTGCTACAAAGTACTTACGGATTCTCCTTTCGAAATGTCCTAACGATGCTTTCCACAGTGTAGCAGCTCAAATTAGGCCGAACCCGTTGGCCAGCTTCCCTCAGGCTCATCCTATGGTTGATGACATGTTCCACTATTGTAGCTCTGATGTCATAAATTATTCTATTTCTTACTCTTCTTGCCCTTCTTCTTTCCCCTCCTCGTCCTCTTCTTGCTCCTCCTTGTCCTCTTCATCTAACTTCCTGTAACTCCACGTCCTCTCCCTCGGCCTCCTCTGATTCTCACTCTTCTCACTCTTACTGCTCCATCCATTGTACTTCACACAGACAGCTTACCTGTGGCTTATTTATAGTGCCTAGGCTGATTGCAAAGTGAACTAATTCTCTAAAACAGTTTTCACATGTGAAAGTGTGCCAGACAGTTGGAAAAATAGTGTTAATGATAGCCATACGTGTGTATAATTTTGCTAGGAGTGTGTTGGAAATTTGGTAATCGAGTGTTGTGCAGTGTACTGTGCCTACAGTTTTGCAAAATGTGTGTTACAAAATTGCAAACTAAGTGCAATGCAGTGTTTGTGCTTTTAGTTTTGCAAACTCAGTGAGTGGTTTTGCTATAGATATTAATAGTTTTAGAAATTGTGCTGCAAGATTCACGATTAGCGCTTAAGCATTCAGAAAAAAATGTAATACAGTAAACCTATTTTTGAAGCATATCACATGGTGTGGCCTCTGTTTTTACTTCTTTTGTCTAATTGTTACAACTTACCCCAGCAGGTTGTAACAAGGCACACCATGTATTTGACATGAACTCATGAAGTCTGTGATATTCTTGAAGAGTTTTGAATTGGTGCCATTTGTAGTAAACTAATGTGGGTATTTTGTATAAAAGTTTGAAAACTCTAGCTCAAATATTCTGTGAGTTGAAGGTGCTGGAGCAAAAAGTGTTACAACCATACCCGGTCTCCCCTACACTGCAAAAACAATCTAGAAATAAGTAAAAATTCCTTAAATCAAGTGTATTTTACCTTAATTTTAGCAGGTAAATGGGATGATTTGCCAATTGAATGAGTATTTTTACTCATGCACTTGAAATAAGACAATGCAGTTGCTTTTTCTTATTTTAAATGTAAATTGTCTTGTTCCATTGGCAAAGTGTCTCACTTACCTCCTCAATTCAAGAAAAAATGTACTTATTTAGATTTCAATTTCTTGCAGTGTATATATATATATGACAGCCAAAGTATCTTTTTTTTTATATCGTGATATTATAGAATATTTTCTTCTTACGCCCTTAATAATTTTTAGATATTATTTCCAGGGAACGGGATGGGATCCATTTGGTAGGATGACCCGCATTCAAACCTCTGTACCTTTAAAAAGACTGAATACTGCCCCAAATGGTGATAAATTAAGAGGCACTCAACCAGAAGAAACTGTTAACATAAGAGTTAATGGAATCTCTCTTAATTTCCTCTAATGTGTGTCTATCGTTCCCCAAGTCTGCATCCAGACTCCTCCTGCCAAAGCCTTCTACTTTCTCTCTGTCGTCGTCTCCTCTTTGTGACAGAGCTCTTACCTTGTGGCTGCAGATACCTGAGAACCTTATCTTCAACAGCGCCGAGTACGGCTCAGCAGGAAAAGGATGGCTTTTTATCTGTAGCCTCTCTGGTTCTCCATTTCATTAGGCCTGTGTGTACATTTAAGAGGGTAAACTCAATCCACTGTACATGCTTCACCTGGGCCTCATGGCTCCAGATGTCCTTACCTGGCTGTCTAGGTTTTCTCCCCGCCAAACCCATCTGTTTCTTCCTCCCTGCTCCCTCATCGCAAAGAGGGAGCAGGAGATTAAATCCGACTTTCTTTCATCCATGAAGGCTTTTATCTAAGGTTCTTTTTTCTTTTTGCAAACAGAGGGAATTATCAGCGCTGCAACTGACAGGCTTTTGATGAGGTTGATGGGATATGGGGGATGGGAGGATGATGGAGTAAGAAGGGAATCCATGTTCCTGTGTTCTTCGTTCTGAAATTTCTGGCTTTAGATCTAATGAGTGCTTTGTCTCTTCATTTTATCTTTTTTTTTTTACATTTTAAAACAAATTAATGTTCCATCACTCATTCGAAACTCTTAGGATGTCTTAATTTGAGTCAAATCAAGCAAAGGGTCTTCCAAAAAGGAATCGGTGCTACTGAGAAAAATGGCTAATCCGTCCAAAAATGAACCCAAAACTAAATATGATATTTTTTGAGACTTGGCTCACTCTCTAATCTGAGTGTTTTTCCATTAATTTTGTGTCAGGACTAATTTTCGGAGAAATTAATACAGATGTCAGGATGCCATCGGATCCCATCGCAGGGCCTTTCATGAGATAACAGGCTTTAGTCGAAGAATTAGCACCAAAAAAAAAAAACGAGCGAGATTACTTCTCAGGGACTGTGAGAGTGCAAAGCAGAGCGATATTAGACCTGCCCTGCCAAATCACAAATCTATTTCCAACACTGTTATTAATTATCAAACTAAAGCTGCTGTTGCATATTGATCCATCAGCGTGCCTGCTTGCATTATCTTCCATTAAGCAGGGAAAAGAATGAGATTATACAAAGCCTTCGGGGGCGTTTTAGGAATCCTGCGAGACTTCTAAACCCTGTCACGGACAAGCTGGCTTTGCACATGTGGGCTTCGGCGCAGTCTTAAGCTTTAAATTTGATTATTTTGGGAGAACATTTTTCAATTAACCCAACAGTTATAGCTGTAAATACACTACATCAGTATGTTGTTGTGATTAGAGCAACATAAAGAAGTCTGGTTAATGTATTTTTTGCTTGACTCCTTTGTTTCCTATGGTGTAGCTGAGATCCATTCATATGGGGTGACTTTTAGTCCATTATTGTTGCACAAAATACATTTTGTACATAGAAATTTGAGAAAATGCCATTCAGAAATTAAACTTTGAAAAGGTCTTGATAGGAAATTTTATGTTTGCTAAAGATTTTGTTTAAAAACATTTTTTTTTTCATTTTTGTTGTTTTTCAATTTTTTTTAAATTCAATTAAATTCTGTTTATTTATATAGCACCAATTCACAACACATGCCATGTCAAGGCACTTTACAGTTCAACCAGATCATACAGTCAAATTGATTCAAAATTTTCTATCTAAGAAAAACCAGTAGATTCCACTCATTGACTCCTCAGCAATCCCTCACACTAAGCATGCTTGTAGCGACAGTGGAGAGGAAAAACTCCCTTTTAACAGGAAGAAACCTCCAGCAGAACCAGGCTCAGTGTGAGCGGCCATCTCCCGAGGCCAACTGGGGTTCAAGGAGACAGAAGCAGAGATGCAAAAAGCAGCTGTTAAAGATGTTTTTCTGATTGGGTTTTGTGAACTGCATTCTTTTCACATTCTGTTTTACCAATCAGATTCTCTGGGGACGGGCCTCCCTCTTTCGGTCTGCAGCCACATTTTTATTGGTAAAGAGGGAATGTTTTATTGAGCTTAAAGTAAAGAGAGTGTGATCTGTAACACATAGTTTCAAAAGAATTCAGTGTGTAAAAGTTAGTCTGTAAAAAAAATAGAAAATGTAAAAAATTAAATTAAAAAAATAAATTAGAGAAGTAAATTTGTTTTTTGTCCGGAAAAAAACATAATCTGAGAAAACAAATTTTTTTTAATTTAAACTCATACATTTGTTATTTATACTCATATATCTGATTAGAATTTATACATGTATTATTGGTATTAATAAATTTTAAATCAATACATTTTTGATCCTCACTTCTAAAATTCCTAAAATTCCTATATCTTCTGTTCGTACTTGTAAATACGTGAGTCCTACTCAAAAAATGTGATTCTTATTCATGAATTTGTGATGTTGAATTTCAAACTTGTGTTTAGCATTTGTAAATTTCTGAATATGTTATCTGAATTCAAAATTTTTTTACCTTTTTTTCTCACAGATGAAGGCGTGAGTTGATAACAAGGAACAAATATAAATCCTGCATTCATTTACATAATTAGCTTTAATTTACAACGCATTGATTTTTCTGACAGCATGCAGTTTCACAACCAGTCCCAATGACGGGTACAGTACCTGCAGAATCAAGAACTTATTTAAACAGGACGTGTCTCCAAAAGATTAGCTATCTACATTATTTTAGTCTGGAGAGATCTGCAAAGCTCGGAAGACAAGCATAAGAATCCCAAAAAATCAGCCATAAACCTGAGCATTTTATGAAAAAAAAAAAACTTTATCAGGATTTGGACGACTTGTTGTAATAGATGGAACAATAAATACTGCGCTCTATAGGAAAATCTTGAAGGAAAATATTCCAGCCATCAGTTTATGTCGTTGACCTCAAGAGCCTCACTATCAGAAATGCTTGATAAGAAGAGTTGCTTGGAGGCATTACCAGTTATTACTCTTAAAGAGTAACTACAGTAATATCACAAAAGGCTTTTTTTCTAAGTTTTTCTTTATCAATTAAACAAATTTGATTTTCTTTTTACATTTTATTTTATTGTAATCTTATATTTGGATTTCTTCGATAATCTGAGACAAAACTCAAAGTTAAAAAGCTTTTGTTAAGGAATGTAATTAATAAGCCATAAAAAGAGTCATATAAACGCATATAAAAAAAAAGAAATAGAATTCAAACATGTACAGCTAAATAAGACCTAAAGTAAACAGAGAACCTACAGTAAACAGACCTAAAGCTTAGGAACCAGCAGGTGAATCTGGCAAGGGGGGAGTGAAGGACCTTATAGGAGGAGTGTCATGATCTGGCCTGTTTGCTCTCCCTTAATTAGTAATTCCTTTCACCTCTCGTTTTTCCCCTCCCCGCCTCAATTATAATTTATTCCTCTCACCTGTTTCCTCTGGTTTAAATTCAGTTCAGCCTGAGCATTCAGGGCCAGATCATTGCTTGTCTTTCTGTCAGTCAATCTTTTCAGTTCTATTTTATGGTTCATGTCCTGGATCCTAGCTGTCAGTGGAAAGACGGTTTTAGTGTTTGTCTCTTCTCCTGATCGTCCACTGTTTCTCCCCTGCGGAGTCCTCTGGGTTTTGGCTCATTATGTGGAGAGGTTCAGTTTTTATCCAGTAAGCCTGGCTCCAGGGAGGAGACCAGTTTAAAGTCCTGCTTCAAGTTCCGGTTCTACGTCCTGTCTCGGCTACCCTCTCCCACTGTGCCTGCCTCTCTGCACCTGATCCTGTCTGCTCCTGTGCGTGACCACCTGGTCAGGCTTCTGGTCCCAGTCAGACTCTGAACCCTCCTGGGAGCCTCTGAATGCCTGGAAGTCTGGATCCTGCCACCCGTTTCTGTTCCTGCCTGATCTGGATTCTGCCTGTTCTGTCTGTTCCTGTCTGTTCTGGATCCCTGACCTGGATCGGCTTCCAGCATGACCTCTGGGACTGCAGCACTTGGGGACATTCTTGGTCTGGACTGTTAAACCAGGTAAGTGACCAACTCGGATAATCTTCTGTTAGATGATTGTGGTCACTTACCTGTGTTTCTCCCACTACAGAGTGTCTGTGATTGGGCGGTGCCCCGCTCCCCATCCTGCAGTGTCCGCAAGCCACAGCTCTGCTTTTGTTTTGTTTATTTAATAAATGTTTTGAACTTTCCTACTGACTGTCCCTCCTTGAATACTGGGTCCATCTGTCCTCGGTTCATGACAAGGAGTGATTTGTGAAACAATGAACGCTGACTGATTAACCTAGAAGAAAATACCTGAACATATCCCCTTGGGGAGCAGTGGGCTACCTAGAAGAAAATACCTGAACATATCCCCTTGGGGAGCAGTGGGCTACCATCGTGTGGCACCCGGGTTGCAGTGTGAGGTTAAAGGTCTTTGCTCAGGGACCCAGGGTGGCAGTCTGTGTGAGTGGGGCCCAAACTCAGAACCTTAGGATTCCAAGCTCTATGCCCTAACCACTAGGCTGCCACTCCCCAATTAGACTAAGTAATGAAAAAGCATTATTTAGTCAAATTTCTGCAAACTCAAATATGTTGAAATAGTGTATCATATTTTTTGTGAATTCTTTAGACTCAACCCTATGGGTTAATCTAATGGAATTGGCTTTTAATTAAGCACATTTTAAACATCTTTATAGAACAACTAACTGCAATTTTGGCAATAGGACCCTGTTGGCTGACTACCTAGAAAAAAGTGTGGCTATCACTGCAACAGCATACATGAAGTTACTGTTCAATGTTAGCAAGTGGCATGTTATTAAAAGTTGATTTGACCATGCTGTAAGACTTCTGTTGAACATGTAATTACATTTAAGTCGTTCAATGCCAATATAACAAACAAGGGGATGCAGATATTTAATGTGGCTTAAAAGTAGTGCATGGCCATTTGGTCTTTTTGCATTTACTGTGATTTGAATTCTTCAAATTAGCATCGACACTTTAGCCACAATGGAAGAGCTTCCACGTTTGCCACGAATAACCAGATAATGCTGGCAGAAAGGAAGGACCAGGAAGCAGGACACTTCCTATTGGCAATTCAGTTCCTAACATCCTTAGTTGTCACTTGGAGTTATACACAATCTTTTGTGTAACATGTATAAAGACACAGCCCACCTCACGGAATGTAACAAAAATACATTATGACATGTACTGTTTCTGTCTCATGCTAGTGTACACATCTTCATTGTTTTAGGTCTGATGCTGATGGCGAAGAGCTTCAGCCATTGGCTATATTTGTGTTATTTAAAAAAAAAATCAGTTCTTTTCCAGAACATTCTAGTTCATATTGACCAGTGTCATTAATGTGGGTGTGTCCATCACATAATAACATCTGTAAGGCTGAATGCTGTTTTGATTCAGCACAGCAGTCCGGAGTTCCATTCCAACCCTGGATAGTGTTCTTTCTGTTTACCTTGTGAAAGGTAACGGATAGGAGCAGGAGGTATGAGCAATAATTTGAGGTATTTAGATCGATTGAGTTTATATGAGTAATATGGAAAAAAATCAAAATCTATATAAGTCATTTGTTCTTAAAATAAGTGCGTTTGTTCTTGAATTGAAAAGGTTAAAGACACATTTTGCCAATGGAACAAGACAATTTACATTTAAAATAAGAAAACAACGCAATTATTATTGTCTTATTTCAAGTGCATTTTATCTAAATATCTTATTCTAAGAGTAAAAATACTCATTCCATTGGCAAATCATTTCATTTACCTACTCAAATTAAGGGCAAATACGCTTAATGTAAGAAATTTTTACTTATTTCTAGATTGTTTTTCCATTGTAGTAATAAGTTATGTTTGAGGTGGCATGATGAACAATTTTAATTAAACTGAACTAAAAATGTAGAAGTACAACTTTATAGAAAAGGGCTTTAAAGATCTGACCCACATGCAGGGAATCACTAAGAGACCAAGGGAAAAAAATTAACAGGTTTATTGTAGGTTAGCAAACACTGATGGAGATTGAAACTGTGGCGAAACAATGCTGGAACTCAGCAGACTGGTGAACCGGAACCGGAAACTTTTTGGGGGGGCTCTTGGTTTATCCTTGGATCCATTTTTTGGGGGTTTAATCCAGGGAAGAAGGAACTCGTTGGAGAGCGGACAGGCAGACATACGTTGGACCCAGAGGAGTAAAGGAGTGGACTGTCACTTGGTTTTCCAGGAGTGGACTTGAACGGATCATGTGGAGGTTTTCCACTTGTTCAGTGAGACTCAGTAAATCCTTCCAGGGGTAGAAGGTCCAGGCTTATCCAGTAACACAGGAAGTCTTCCCAATACTGGCAAACTCTCCGGCGTCAAGGTGGTGACAGCCCACTGCTCAAGTACTGCTCTGGTAATGACCCAACGAGACGCAGGTGTGCAGGGAGTCCCAACGAGGACAGGGCACCGCCTGGTGGTGGAGAGAGGAAAACACAAAAAACAACCCACGCAAACTGGAATCCTAACACTAATGCTGTGGGTGCTTCCTTATTGACACTCGCTCTCATTGGATGTGTCAAAATGTATCCCTGTTTATCTATGTTTTTTCATTGTAAAATTAATACTATAAATCTGCACCACTATGGTCGCTCTGTCGTACATCCACAGAATTAAGATTAAAGTTGTGACCTCTAAGTAAAGCACAAAACAGAGTTCCGGTAAAGTCAAGAATTCACTGCAATGTGTAATGACACAAAACTTCAAGCCAAAGTGAGAAATTAGAACAAAAATCTACTGAATATGACGCCTAACCGCGTCTGTTTTAATTAGAACTCCATTTGCATTGACCAACTCATTCCCCAAAGGGATTCGTCTCACATTCAAACTGGAAATAAAATCCGAGGTACAGTATAGTGATCATCCGAGGCCTTCACTGGGGAATATCGAGGAAAGTGTAATATTACAGCCTCTATGAGGGGTAGCCGAAGCGTTCGAACACACACCCGCACTTCAGGAATAATGAGACCTCCAACGGTGTGACACCCATTTCACACATGGATGGCATCTGTGATTGGGAAACATATGTTTGTATTGATGTATAATTATGAGCATTGAGCTCCTCTACTTCCTCAAAGTTGGTGGAAAGGATTGCGAGGGCGCTTATGATTGACTGCGGCGCCACAGAAAAACAAAGGGAACCGTCGGGAAAGAGCATCAACACCCCGCTGACTGCACTCGATCATTCCTTTTTCTAATTAATACAGCGTGAACACAAGTCGCTGTCTGTCCGGAACCGGTGTCACAAATTCATCTTCGGTTTCTGTATCACCTCCTCGCTGTTCAGGTGAAACACAGGTAGTGAAACTGGGATATCTGTGGAATATTCCAGAGGTGTGATACCCTGAGGCTCGGCGTTTGGCTCTGTTGTGTGCAGAACAAGAACGTATATTTGTCGTCAGGAGAAGGTGCAAGAAAAAGAAAAACAACAAAAAAAAGAGAGCAGTGAAGGAAACCAGAAAGATTAACAAATTTAAGGGTAAAGTGGGATGGAAATGAGAAAAGAGAAGGAGAGATTGGAAAGGGAGGAGGGTCTACTGCGGTTAGAAAAGGAGAGTTTGAGGGGTAACAGAGCAGTGGGGGCTGGCGTCGAGGACGACGAAATGAGACCAAATTTTCTTTGGCAATCTCCGTGTTCCTGCTCCAGGTGCTGGGGCCATTTCACTAAAGCAGGGCCATACGCGAATGTCATTAGTTCCTGAGCCCCAGGTGAATTTGCCACAGTTCCACATGATTAACCCAGATAATTATGTGTTGATAGCGAGCATGGTCGATGGAATACAATTTTCGGGCCCAGATTCCTAAACAAACAGCTCAGCAGCGGCAGCAGGAGCTGCAGTGAGTCAGAGGGAGGGGATAACGGCACGGTATCCATACGTTCTCAGGTGTATAAAAACACAGACAAGAAAAGAGGGCATGAAAGGAGGAGGAGGTCAATATTAGCATTTTTTTCCTAGTTTTATTCATCAAAACTTTCCCAACATTTAAAATATCACGACAGCGTTACATTGCTTTCAGTAAGACCTTAATTGTCTTACAAAGGAGAAAAGACAAAAAAACATAAAATGACCTGTTGTTTTTGGGTTTGAAACACAAGTTTACTTCACATCATGCTGTCTTTCTTTTTTTAAACAAAAATGTTTGTGCAAATCAATTCCTACAGAATATCAAGTATGGAGAGATATGAAAGTATGCAGTGTTGCATCTATCAATTTATTTCCCCTCACCCTTCACACTGATCCATCTGCCCTTCCCTAGCATAGCTGCAGAACAGCTATGCTAGCTGTTCTGCACTGTGGTGTATTAGCATACCAAAAAAAGTTAAAAAACAATCCGCTGGACTTTGTTTCCAAGTTTGGAGACGTTTCGCTTCCCATCCAGGAAGCTATTTCAATTCAAAGTGTCAAAAATAGCATTGAGTTTGAGGCCTTATAAAGTGGACCAAAAACACTTTGTTTTGGCTTTGAAAACATTATTATTGAACTGGACGAGTGGGTAAGTCCCTTTGGAATGGGGTTCGTTTGAGTTCTTTGTTAGAATGTCATACTCAATACCTGTCTATGTCTCTGAAAGAGGGCTGTTAGAGGGAATTGTTGGCCTGGCTGAAACAGGTGAGGTGTTCTGGTTCCCTCTATGGGGAAGGGGTTGCAATGATAACGGGAAAGAATCAACTCAATTGCTGCATTGTAGGTTTTTGAAATTCATTTTTCTTGAAAGTAATTCCAGCCCACAAAATACTGCTACAATACTGTTTGGGACATTTTAATGAAATATATTTTCCTTAAGCATTCTTTACCATTTTCATCTCACTGTTGGAACAAATAATGCAGAGTGAGCAAAGGAGAAAAGAAGACTGTATAATTCCCTGGCTTATGTGATTTACGGTGCTTTGGTATTCATCAGCAGGGTATGAGAATTAGCCAGGGGTGAGAGACAAACTCTAAGTGCTGAGTAAACACACAGAGGATACACAAAAACAAACCTGCAAGGTCATGAAAATACATACATAGGAAAATACTAAGGTACAAAAGCCTGGTTTTAGATTGTTTCCATAGAGAGTAGTTTGCCATAGACGTCTTATGGTTGCTAAGGACTAAAAGGGTCAGAATTCAGTCCATGCTATCTTAGTGCCTCTCAGTCCTCCTCACCAACAACCATTCACCATTGTAACAGGAAAGATACTGACAGGTGCTAATCAGTCTAATCAGGCACAACTATTCTCTGAAACCTCAAATAATAATCAATAGCTGAATAAGCTGTTAGGCATTTGCAAAGGAAATTAGGCATGACATGAATGCAACTTCAAATACGTACTCAACTCAAACTTGATGGACAGTTTAATGATTAATAAATATTTGTTCCAACCAAATATGATTTCCCACACAAAAAAAAAATAATACAACAAAAATATATCTCATTACAAATTTCCCTACTATATGTCAGAATTCAGAACTGTGGACCCAGAATTTCAGGCAGACAGGCTGATTTAATTTACAAAAGTGTCTATTAACAGAACATCAAAACTGCGAGTCAGCAGCTTGGATGAAAAGGCCGGAACCACTTAAATTTTACAGAGGACAATTAGGAGCATGTGAGACACTAACTTTCAGTTTATTTATATATAGTGCTAATTCAATTCAGCCAGATCATACAGTCAAACAGCAAGTTTTCTATCTAAGGAAAACCGGTTGAATGCATCGACTCTCTGACTCAAAGGCAACCCCTCACATGTTAAAACTAACCTGGTTTTAAAGTTCATTCCGTGCCCAGAAGTTGTGGAATCCAGACGGATGATTTCTCGCAGCATGCAGTGGACCCTGCCCAGAGAGTTCCAGGAGCTGAAGCCAAGTAAGTTGTTGAACTGGCTGATAAACAGAGGCAAGCAGGCGAGGGAAAGCAGGACGTTTCCATAAGGCAGATCCAAAGCCGGTGTCGATGAGGTAAACAGGAGTTCAGGCCAGAAGATCCGAGATCCGAAGAGGTACCGAAGGGAAATCCGAGGTCAGGAGACAGATCTAGGGTTGTAGGCGGGACGAAAGGCCAACAGCTCAGAATGGGAACAAGCAGGCTCAGAGACATAGTCAGGATCAGGCAATCAGAACAACACACAGGGTACGCTAGAGAACACTCACCAAAGACTGAAATAATCTGGCACTGATGACTGGGGGCAAGCAGCTTAAATAGAGACAGGAGCAGGTGGATGAGATGAACTGTAATAAGAAACTGGGCGGAGCTAGGGAGGTGAATGGAATGAACCATTAAGCCAGTCACCTCAAGATCATGACACTATATTTTGTTCTATTGTGATTCCAAAAGATTTAACTTGGGCTTTTTCACTAACAAACTCTAGAAGGGTTTAATATATATTAGGGCTGAATGTCTTTGCCCAAAATTAAAATTGCAATTCTTTTCAACAAATATTTTGTGATTTTTTTGTAGAACTTTCTTTGCACTGACCAAAATTGGCTGCACATTGGCACAGTTTGTTGCACTGTTACCTTATAGCAAGAAATCTTGAAAGCCTCATTTTCCAATGTCGCAGGTTTTTACCGTCACAGTTGCATGGAGAAGTGCTTACTTCTAAAAACATGCAGGGATCTAGGTACAATCTGAAGCTCTCTCTTCACTTCTTTGTGCTGGCAAACACACTTTAAACATATTATCCTACCTTAAAGGGCTGGAATGAAAAAGTCAGTGTCCTACTATTGTTAAATGTAATTAGACTTAAATGAAGTGCCTCAACAAATTGAATATTGAGTCTACTAATTATGTGATCACATTGAGAAAGCAAATAATTGCCAATCCCTAACAAAATAAAAGGATGAATATTTGGAAAATGCCCACCGTTGAGCAAGCTGGAGAATCTCTTGCTGTGTGTTACACCATCTATCAACATTTCTAGAAGTGTCACTAGAGAATTCTGAACCATTTTAATTTTCCCTATATGTCAAAGAGATTCTGAATCTCAAACAAGGTCACTAGGGCCCTTGGAAAAAGATTGTATGCCCACCGTTTAACTTGGTGCAGTTATGAATAGAAGAATCCCTGCCTTAACCTTTTGACTTCATTGGAGCAGACTTAATTTTACAATAGCTGAAAGAAGACCGGAAGTCAACTTCCTCCATGAATTCTCTATGATATTCAATCTGGGTCACTGCATAGTCAAAGAAAGCATGATGGTCAAATAAAAAGATTACCTTAAACCTAATCCTCAATTGTGTCGTTCCAGCTCAGCCAGTCAACCTGTTCCTTGGGTAAAGGTTATTTTACCTAAAAGAACCCCACATTATTAAGCTTACAGAAATATTGTTTAAAGTATCACGTTTTGAACCCCCTGGTTCAGGTCTTGACACAGTTTGACATTGTTCAAATCTCAGTCTATGTAATACCTGATAGGTATTTGAAGATATTATTAGGCAAGATTTTTGAATGCCACTTACATACTCAACTCCGTAACCCAGTGCACATTTCAAGGAAAAAATAAACAATTCTTAATAAAATACTTGATATAGAGCTAAGATGTTTTACAACAAAGAAATTAATAACAAATGTCCCTATAGTACTTTTTTGTCATTTAAAGCAATACTCTATAATAAATTATTGTTTGAAATTGCAAATCCAAAACCTTTATCTTGGCCTGTATCATTAGCAATACCCTAGTTTGGGTTTTATGTAAACAAAGGGATGAATATGCGGAACACCACATCCCCACTGTTAAGCATGCTGAACAATCTGTGGTGCTGTGGGTTGGTCCATCTTTCAACATTTCTAGCAGTCTCATTGGTAGGGTTCGGATTTCTTTCACATTTCCTTATATTTCTAAGAGTTTGTGACTCTCAAAGATACCTAAAACCTTGGAAAAGTATCTTATGCCCACTGTAGCTTGGTATACTTATGAATAGCACAATCTCAAATCCCTGCCTTAACTTTTTTGACTTATGGGGGAAGACAATGTTATGACAGCAGAAAAGGGAAGTCCTAATTCCACCACTCTAATCTTTAGCTTCCTCTACAAATTATTTATCATATTTAAGTTGGGTCGCTTGGTGTTCCAGTTCAGCCTGTCAGTCTGGAGCTTGGTTAAAGTTTTGCTTACCGCAAATCCTCTAATATAGGACGGGGCCTTTATTTCACTCAGGTAAGTCTTGGTCCAGGCCATTATTGGAAGGAGGCCAGAATGAGAGGCAGGCCTCTATTTCTATCTGATCAAAACAGACTACCAGTGGAATGAATAAATACAAGATTTTGTGTCTCTTTGAACCTATAAAATACTAGGTTCATATATTGAAAAAGTACAGTAACCATAACGCTATACAGAACATTATGCAGACATCTTCTAGCAGCTGCAATTTTTCTGTTCGGCAATATGAAAAAGAAAAAAAGACAGAATGGAATCTTGACCAAACTGACTTGTGAAACAAAGTTTTAAAAAAATTTATGGAAACTGTTCTGCCATCACAGCAAAATTTTATTTGAGGCAGGCCAAGTGGAAGTAGGCTACCAGTATCATTTATTTCAAAGGAAATTCAGAACAATGAAGGCCAATGAAATTCTGTCATTTTAACGCTGCCTGGTTACCACCAGACCTACCGGTAATCACATTTGTCTTTCAGGTCAGAACGATTGTGTAAGGTCTCTGTGTAAGGATGGGACTTCCCATGCTAATGGCCTGGATTCATTAGCAAACATTGCCTTACTGTGGTACTTGTATGTTAATATCACAAGTTGTTGAGGACTGCCCAGGAACATCGTTGGTTCTAATTATAGCCCCTGTATACAACTCCGGCCATTATTTACTTCCGCCGACAGCGAGACCGGCCATTGTTAGAGTCCCGGCCGCTAACGGAATACAGGCCAGTATTAGAGGATTTACGGTAATTATAAAGTACAACAGGCAGATTTCCTTTAATATTTCAACCAAAATCACATTATTAAGCTCAAAGAAAGGATGTTTAAATGATCTCACATTGGTTTGGTTTTGGTCACTGACTTGGTCGCCCATTCGTTCTGGTTTTGACACATCCTGAGCAAATCTTGGTCCAGGTATCACTTATAGGGATGTGATATTACGGAGATTGGTACCAGCTGATGTTGCAGTGATATAGACAACTCAGTTGAAGAAATGCTTTAGAAATAATGTATCTTCTTCAGACCACCCAAAAAGTTAGCAAATGCACCTTTTACACCTTGATACATAATTAGCAACGTCACTTTAAGAGAATACTTTTTCTAAAGAGTTTTTTAGTGAAAGACTTATGAAGAACGAAGGATTTTAAGTCTGTGAACAAAGCCTCTTCGTCAATCTCATCAGTGAAAAAACCCGCAGCTGCACTGAAGTAACAAAAAAAAAAAGCTGCTTCACCAAAGGTATGAACCTTAATCTTGTTTTTTGGCACATCCGTGAAGACTCGAGTCCCTGGAATACAGGGCTGTACGGCTCCAGCGAGCATCGGTAAAACATCATCAAAGAGGAGGATGAGGGGAAAGTAACACCAGGGTTCGTGTTCCCACTACAAGAGATAAAACCAGACAGGGAGCCAGGTGTTGAGGGGAGGAGAAAGAAGGAAGGAGTGAAGTCAGAAAAGAGGCAGAGGCCGCCAATCTCCTCGGCTGCATGCTGGGAGTTGAACTTGGCAGGAGAAATGAACGGCGTTCGCACTAAGTGAAAGGGATAATCCCTCTCTGACGAAGGGGAGAAGTGGTGGTGGTGGGGTGGGTGTTCATAGCGCAGTGGTGCAATGATCCCTCCTGTGTTCCTCTGATTTTAGGTCCCAGCCAGGTTTATTTATTAAGAGGATAAGCCCTTCTTGTGTATTCAAACCTCGAAGGGAAGAGCGTCGTTGTCGTTGGGATGCTGATTTGAGGTTCTGCCAGGATACTGGCTGCAGGCCCAGACAAGGAATATTGTACAGGTGGGTAAAAAAAAAAAAGAAACAGATCAAAAACGACTCAGTGAAAGCAGAACAAGGGAAACAATGCAGCACCCACATACTTCAATGGAGCCTTGGTGTCGTAGCATTTATAAGAGATAAAGGACCTTTCCAAATCTTGATCAAACAAACCACGGACGGATTACTGATCTTGTCTTTATTATGTAAAAAGATGAAATCGTTCAAGAAAAGTGAAAAGAAAAAGCCACTGCTGTGTTAAAAAGGATTTGTAACCCATAAGATGAGAACTCGTAATATAGACGAGGCCACCAACTGTTCTGTGTTCCCCTCTCTACCCTAAAAACGCCAGATTTGGACAGACTTGAAAGATCCCCTCCCATGCTAATACATCCTACTTGATCTGCTGATTAAATGATATAAAAACACTGCAACTCCTACGCAGACATTTTTGTACAGATTTGGTGTTTAACTGATGTTTTTTTTCGTCCTTATAGTTAAATCTAACCAGTTTAATCTGATTTCATAGATCCTGAGACAATAGAGGGGCTTTAATGAATTTAGTTAAACTCAAAGCTGTCAGCTGTATTAATACATAACTCTTTGCTTTGCTTGCTTTAGTTTGGAAATAATGGCATGAAAATAAACTTTTTTCCTCATGTTTCTAACTAAACAACTTGAATACACTTATTCTGAACTTGAATACATTTGGCAAATGTTTATCTGACCAGTGAAAGTGTCATAAATTAGTACGTATGCAACATTTTTTTATGAAGAATTGTGGTGTCCTGCTGGTGTAGTATTCATTCATTTCTGTCGTTTAAGCTTTGTTTTCCCTCAGTTTGTAAGGAAATATACCCTCTCCGTTTTTATTTACCTTAACATCATCTGATGGGACGACCTCACTGCACATGCGTGTACAGTTGGCCAAAAAAAATTGAAATATGGTTGTGAGAGAGAGTAGAACTCCCACGGTAGTTGTGAAAAAAAAGAAAAGTCTAAGATCAGGTGTAAAAAGGTGCAAAAATATATTTATTTAAAAGGGATGAAAAATGGAGTTGTGCTGGTAAAAAGTCTTGTGTTGGAGAGTGCTAAAGCTGGTTCTAACACTCAGGAAGCATTCTGATGTCGCTGTGAAGTTGATAGACACATGAGTACAAAGCCTTGGTAATAGTGCTAATAGTGTTAGCAATGGTTTTATGCCTTATCTTCAGAGCTGTCGGTTTTCCACAAGGCATTGATTGCAGCATGGCCGGGACTTATTTGGTGGCTGCATCAATGGCCACCATTTGGCTTTCTGGTAGTTCAGCTGTACTGCAGACAGGTGACGCCATCTCTGTTTATATAAGCTCATTGCACCTAGTGCTCAGGTTCTATTTAGGCCCAGAAGGGACCATAAAACCCGCTCAACGTGGATGCTTGGAGTATAACGCCTTATTTTATCATAAAAACAGTACTGTCTTGTTAGGGTCCTGTTTGTGGAGTTTGTTTTTGTTTTCTTTTTGTTTCTCCTTCCACCATAAGATGGTTCCACTTTTCCGTTTGGGCTCAAACCTGTGGCTCGTTGGGTCATCACCATAGGAGTATTTGAGCTGCGGGCTGTCACCACCTTGGCACCAGAGTGTTTGCCAGTATTGGGTACTCTAGCCAAATTGAGCTTAGCTGAGTCTAACTATTGCCTTGTCTCTCTGAGTCTAAGCTTTGCCTTTGTCTTTTGTTCTCCGGTAGGATGCCTTTCTGATCCACTGGATAAGTGGATCCCACTGGATAAGGGATCATGTCTATGATGCCTGGACCTTGCTCCTCTGGACCCAGCGCTAGTCTGCCTGTCCGCCCTCCAACGAGTTCTACCATCTCAGATCTATACCCCCACAAACTGGACCCAGGGATAAACCAAGAACCCCCGTTATGTGAGTCATTACAAACCATTCATCAGCCAAAAATCATTTTCCCCGACGGACCATGAGCACTTCACTGTGACCTCCCCTCTAGTGTTTCTGGTTCCAGTTCACCAGACCGCTGGATTTTTCCCCATCTGTTTTGTCTCTCCGAGAACCTCCTTAGTTGTCTTTCCCCTAGCACTGAGATAACTCAGCCAGCTCGCTGAGTTTCATGTCTTTTCTCTCACTGGTTTCCTTTCAGTCAATAAACTGGTTAACTTTTACCCTGCCTCTGAGTGGTGTTCTGCATGTGGGCAAACTTTTAGGATCCCATCATGACATGTCTATTGGGTATATGCATAAAACATGACTATGAACAGTTATTTGAAAGAACATCCTGTCACTCCTACTTGTGTTGTTAAAAATATATTTTTTAAATCCATCATATCACCTCAAATACAACATACCATGGTTATGCCAGCATGATATATGTGTATATTTGCTCACTAACTAAGTGCATATTTTTAGCTGTTTAATTATTTTTTTTGCATTATTCCATCTTGGTTGGATGTTTTACCCCTTAATAGACCCTTAATAATAATTATTACAGTGCGTCAAAGGAGATATAGACACAAGCGACATTTTCAATTTAATACACTTGCTCTTGGTCATCGGGAATGACCATCGGGGCTCCACTTCCCTCCATAAAAGACATTTCATCCCAGCGCTGCGTGTCCCGGGCCCATAACATTATTATGAATGACCCCCCACACCCCGTCATGGACGGTTCTCCCTGCTGCCATATGGGAAAGGCTTCGAACCATCCCAAGCAGGTCCGGCAGATTCCGAAACGGCTTCTTTCCCACTGCCATCAGACTGCTAAATGTTGAAAAAAACTCTAAATCATGTTACAGACTCTGCATCAAACTGACAACATCAAACCAAAACACCACATAATTGCATCATACACTCACCGGCCACTTTATTAGGTACACCTGTCCAACTGCTCGTTAACACTTAATTTCTAAGCAGCCAATCACATGGCGGCAACTCAGTGCATTTAGGCATGTAGACGTGGTCAAGACAATCTCCTGCAGTTCAAACCGAGCATCAGTATGGGGAAGAAAGGTGATTTGAGTGACTTTGAACGTGGCATGATTGTTGCTGCCAGAAGGGCTGGTCTGAGTATTTCAGAAACTGCTGATCTACTGGGATTTTCACGCACAACCATCTCTAGGGTTTACAGAGAATGGTCCGAAAAAGAAAAAACATCCAGTGAGCGGCAGTTCTGTGGGCGGAAATGCCTTGTTGATGCCAGAGGTCAGAGGAGAATGGCCAGACTGGTTCGAGCTGATAGAAGGGCAACAGTGACTCAAATAACCACCCGTTACAACCAAGGTGGGCAGAAGAGCATCTCTGAACGCACAGTACGTCGAACTTTGAGGCAGATGGGCTACAGCAGCAGAAGACCACACCGGGTGCCACTCCTTTCAGCTAAGAACAGGAAACTGAGGCTACAATTTGCACAAGCTCATCGAAATTGGACAATAGAAGATTGGAAAAACGTTGCCTGGTCTGATGAGTCTCGATTTCTGCTGCGACATTCGGAGTGTAGGGTCAGAATTTGGCATCTACAACATGAAAGCATGGATCCATCCTGCCTTGTATCAACGGTTCAGGCTGGTGGTGGTGGTGTCATGGTGTGGGGAATATTTTCTTGGCACTCTTTGGGCCCCTTGGTACCAATTGAGCATCGTTGCAACGCCACAGCCTACCTGAGTATTGTTGCTGACCATGTCAATCCCTTTATGACCACAATGTACCCAACTTCTGATGGCTACTTTCAGCAGGATAATACGCCATGTCATAAAGCTGGAATCATCTCAGACTGGTTTCTTGAACATGACAATGAGTTCACTGTACTCAAATAGCCTCCACAGTCACCAGATCTCAATCCAATAGAGCATCTTTGGGATGTGGTGGAACGGGAGATTCGCATCATGGATGTGCAGCCGACAAATCTGCGGCAACTGTGTGATGCCATCATGTCAATATGGACCAAACTCCCTGAGGAATGCTTCCAGCACCTTGTTAAATCTATGCCACGAAGAATTAAGGCAGTTCTGAAGGCAAAAGGGGGTCCAACCCGTTACTAGCATGGGGTACCTAATAAAGTGGCCGGGGAGTGTATATATTTAATGCTCTGAACTTCCATATCAATGCGTTTTATTGCGCCATGTTATTTTTTTTCTCCCACACTGTTTACATATAATCAGTGTTGCACTTTAAGAAATTTAAATGTCATGAGAGCTTTACAAAACGAAATTTTGTTTTGTATACACTCGGTATACAAAATGACACTAAAAGTTGTCTAAGTCTAAGTCTTGGTGCAACTTATAGAAATACTAAACAACAAAACGGCTAATTTAAGGTAATTCTGAATTGATAACTATGTAAGTACTTAAGTAAGCTTCATAAATCACCAGTAATTTGATCTAAAGCAGCTTTATATAACTTTCTTATTTTGTATCAAAATCAACATATACTCTGTTTAACTGGTAGGTCCTCTCTTTCCCTTTAACTGATACACCATGCCTGCTTATTATAAATGTATAACGTCGTCTTCCTGACTATTAACATTTAGCTTTGCATTGATCATTCAGAAATTCTCATTTTATATTTTACTTTAGTAAAAACTACTCAAAAAGGAAATGTAGTGATTCTTTGATTACAAAAGTATTAGTTGTTGTCATGTCCTCATGACATCATGTCAACATTCATTGGAAGGTCAAAGTCCACAGCACTTTGCAGTTTAGATATTTTTTATTAACCTTTAATTAAAAAACATTTAACATTAAAAAGTGGATCAAATTAACACCAGTTGTAAAGAAACATTTAAAATTGCACCAGCTGTAGCTCAAGAGTAAAAGGTTTTCCCCTAATTCTTCTAAATTACTTTCACTTCAATAATTCATCTAAATATAGGCCTAAGTAAATATAAATATATATAAGAAATATAGAAATATAAGACAAATGGATGTATTTCTTGGAATACGTCATTTTGTCCATTATTTAAGATGATCTGCTGATGTCATTTGTATATTTGCATTCAAAATTAATTATTTCAAAAAAATAAATGATGTACTTAGAATGAATTTGAAAATATTTTTCTTATTCCATTTTCAAATTGCCACACTTACTTGCTCAAATTAAGGAAAAATACATTCATAAGAAAAATCGACTAACTCAGATTTTAATTTTTGCAAGGTTTTAGGTATTTTTTCTAAAAACACAAAACCTCTCATCATTTTTTTTCCCCAATTCATCTTGAGTTGTTAGTTAAAGGAGAAGATGAAATACATGTTAGAGACAATATGAATTTAAGTTTGTAAAATTAAATTATAAAATGTGGTTACTTTGTTTTAAAATAGTAATTTTTTTATAAAATTAGGAAATTAGAAGTTTACATTTTTTTCCTTTCAAACTAGGACAAAAGCTAAAGTTCCCAGATAATTGGACTGTACTGCCAGTCAGTGACTTTAGATTAATGATTCTGTGCTTATTTTACATTCTGAATAGCTTAATGAATTTGAATGTTTACTTAAGCCCACACTGGAGTTGTGTTTGCCCCTCTTCTAGGCCAATCTCTTCTCCCTGAGCGAACACTCGCTGATGAACATCCTTGGGCTAATAAGCATCTCATCGATTTATTAGGACATGGGAAGATAAGAGAACAAACAGGTTGAGAGGCAATAGAAAAGGGGGGGATGGTAAGAAGGGTAAAGACAGAGGAAAAAAAAAGCAGCGGGATCCAATCTGCCTTTGCAGTAATGTGAAGTTAAAAGGTCTGTGGCTTGTTCCACCTGCAAATCGCCTCCAAAGGAGATGAGGATAAAACACCTTATTATGTGTTAAATGTCAGGGTTGGATTATTAACAGGCTGCTCACTTGTATGAGTGAACAATGATTCACCCAGCTGGAACTGTTCCTGGTGACACCGCAGTGTGGTGTTCGTGTCATATTACCACTGTACCTGTGAGGAGTGTTCATCCTGCTGATAACTTCCTAATGATATCATCTCTCTGTTTTATCTGCTGGGAAGGTGCTCACTAGCAGTGTGTTAAAATTATACAACTCGCATACTTATATCTGAATGGAACTTTTTTTTTTTTTTTTTACAAATCAGTGCTCAAAATCTACAACTATCTTGTGCACTTTTTTATTAACCTATATTCAATGTATGAAAATGATAACCAATCAAAAAATAAATAACCAACTTCGTTCATATCACAGACACGTTTTTTCCTATGTTTCTCGAGAACTATCTCTATAGTTATGCTGCTATAGGCTTAGGCTGCTGGAGGGCATAGAGACCACTTTTCCTCACTCCATTTAATTTTACTTTTATTTTCCAGTTTTGCGTTATTTGTTAGTTCAGTTTCTAATCTTGCTTTCTCTGACCATCCTGTACGGAGAAATCAACTTTGGCTGCTGCCATCAACAGCTATATAGATAACAGAGTTGGGTCTGTCATTCAGTGTTAAGTGTTAAGTCCATTTTCTTTCCTAGACATAGCTATAGGCCCAGCTTTTAGTGTGACTAACTGTACTTGTTTTCTTTTTGTTGTCTTTTTACCTTTTTGACTTGAAAACCAGCTTAGAGAACACTTACATAACAATTTTCTTTACAGAGCCATTTATATATTTATATCTTTTACAGAGCTTTTCCAACATAGAAGGTATTTATTTTGTATGTCTGCTTCTATCTCCTTGACCACCAAGTCAGCGTTGTTAAACAGCCCCTCACACTGAGCCTGGTTCTGCTTGAGGTTTCTTACTGATAAAAGTGGAGGTGTCTGGAGGCTGCAGCGCCTCAGACTGGAAGCCTGTTAGAGGAGTGGTGTGAACAACAGAGAGGAACATCGGGCCCCATCTTTCCTCCATTTAAGACATTTCATCTCGGCGCTACGTGTCCCGAGCCCATGACATCAGCAGCGACCCCTCACACCCCTACCATGGACTTTTCTTCCTGCCGCCCTCTGGAAAGAGACTTTGCAGAATTTGATGCAGGACTTTAGGTTCTGCAACAGCCTTTCCCCCGCTGCCATAAGACTGTGGAACTGTTGAAACTCTAATCAAGTCACAAATCGAGACTCTGCATCACACTTGTATACATCATATTTGCACTAAATGGCTAAGTTTTGAAATCCCTTTAAACAGAACTCAACTCAATGTTTGTTCTGCATTTTGCACCATATTCTTCTGATCACTGGAAATGTTCATTTCACTGCTGTAAGCTGCTCATTCATTGCTGAAAAGCTGTATGCATCAAAAGTTTGTCTAAGTTTAAGGTATAATCTAATGGTTTTGCCTCTTTAAATAATATTCAAACCTCTTTTGGGAATGATTTATTTTATTTTATTAGCAAACATAGTTTTATTATTTCTGAAACTCTGGAGGATGCAAATAAGTATTCAGCTCAATACAGTTCAGCGCATTAAGGTTTAATTAAACTACTTCCTTTTACAACTATTAGACAGATTTTGACATCCAAAGGTTTTTGTTGCAACTTCAAAGGCTACCCAGACAAGCCAAAAAGTTGTACGATAGTATTTTATTTTAACCTGTACATTTTCCTTTTTAAGTAAATATTAACAAGTATTACAGATTTTTTTTTGAAACCTGCTTTTGTCTCTTTAAATTAGACAAAAGTAGATGTTTTGTCTGTTTAAAAATATCTACAAAAATTGACCCAAAGATTACAATGTGCCCATGTACCAGGATACTAGTGCTCTGCTGAACCATTCAGGATAAAACTAACCTTGCAACACTTGATCCCGGACTTTACCTAGTTAATTTTTCACTATTCCTCTGGGAGATGCTTACTGGCGTAGCCTCATTACTTACTTGTCTACCCATTGCGCACATGTGCAACATTGTTTCGTCAAGCGGTGTTATAATTGTAACACACACAAAATGGCTTTATTTACTAATAAACTGAGCAAAAACAAAGGATAAAACACCAAATATATAAAAAAAAAATAAACTGATAAACTTTGTATGCAAAAAGTTATCTTATGAAGGCTGCTCAGTCGCGCAGTGGGTAGCACTGCTGTATTGCAGGAAGAAGGTTTCGGGTTTGATTCCTTTCTGCATGGAGTTTGCATTTTCTCCCTGAGCATGTGTGGGTTCTCTCCGGGTACTCCGGCTTCCTCCCACAGTCCAAAAACATGACTGTTTAATGGCCGGTTAATTGGCTTACCCAAATTCTCCTTAGGTGTGAGTGTGTGAATGGTTGTTTGTCTCTGCATTGCCCTGTGATGGGGTGTACCACAGCTGGAGATAGGCACCAGCACCCCTAGCGACCCCACTTAGGATTAAGCGTGTCGGAAAATGGATGCATGGATCTTACGAGACTATTTACTGTATTTGATACGATGAACATATTCCTAATAATTTATAAAATGAACGATAATTAAAGAAATACAGTTCTATACACGTTTAATAAGCCACAAATATCATCAACTTTAAAGGAGCTCATTTTAAAGTTGCGTTCACATCCAGCACTTCATATCCATGTGGTGGTTCTCTATGTCTAGAGGACGGATCGGGAGCACTTGCAAGGCCAGGGGCCCGTTTTGGTGTTTACAATGAAGCGAAAATTAAGCCATGCCTATGAGGGATGGAAAAAATTTGAGGAGTTTAAAAAATTTTTACTTTTGTGTATTTTAGCATCGCAACGACCAATCAGGGAAGAGATGTGGCTTTAAGGTAGGATGAAGAAGTGCAGCGGTGAAAAAGCATTTTTAATGAAATGGAAGTTAGAGAAAATAATGTTGACAAAGGATGAAGTAAGAAATGCTCTCAATAGAATTTTAGGTTGCTTTTTAGAGAAAAGCTGTTGTGATCCTCTGAAAGGACTTTTATTCATCATTAGCTACCTTAGCTCCAGGACCAACAACGACAAGCAGCGGCCTCTCCCTCGCTCTGGTGCTCTCTTCCTAACACCTCTGTAAGCCCAACAACGGCTGACAACCAGATTTAGCCGAAAAAAACAACATTTTAATGACGTCTGGTGTTTGGGGGGCAGTGACCAGGGGCGGAGCCAGTTGGGGGGCCGGGGGTGGCCATGGCCACCCTTAGCTGATAATTGGCCACCCCTACCATTTTTTTTCCCTCTAATACAGATGGTGGCAGCAGTAATACTCTCAATTGGAATATTCAAATAAAATAAGATTTTTTTTATATATTCATAATAACATGACAAAAAAAAAAACACTGTGCTTTATTATGCACATCAATATACTTACATTAAAGATAAATACAGAATTAATGCTCTTTTCAGAACTAGATTTTTTGTTATATGGGGTAAAGAGAAGATGCAAGTCATCTAGGAGTCTTCAGTAAATCGTAGATAAATAACTATTTTGACAAAAATGTATTAAATAATCAATTTTTGTAGATATCATTACATGTAAATATCAATTTTATACAGAATTATTATTGATAATAGTAGGTAAGTAATGACAAAAGAAAAGGTGTTTACCCCAGAACTCAAACCTGAGAGAATTGTATCCACTTTACCTTTTATCTAGAAAGCACAGATGTTTAAATATATGCATCTGTTTGTTAGCAAAGGTTGTAGGAAAGTATTGTTTGTCTTTATTTAAAAAATTATAGAGGTTGTGCTCGTTCATTTTCCCGTTGGAACAGCGTAGATTGACCCTAAGCTTCATGCTCCTATTCTCTTTTGCCCCCCCCCTCGGTGTACATTGGTTACTGCCTGGCCACCCTTATAAAAATTTCCTGGATACGCCTCTGGCAGTGACACAGATGCCAGTGGCTTTATTCAATGACCTGGTGGATCTTGTATCCGAAACAAAACACCAAAGTGGAGATTTTTTTCACTTGTTTCGCATTTAATGTAAACGTCCCATAAGACTTGTTCACACCTTCATTGGGTAAAGTTATTAGCAGTGGTGTTAGAGTTCGGATCCGAGTGGGGTATGTATCCAGCCTTACCGAAGTAAATGACCAAAGTGTCTCAGCTTCTGTCTCCTTGAACCCTAGTCGGCCTCAACAGATGGCCGCTCACACTGAGCCTGGTTCTGCTGGGGGTTTCTACCTGTTAAAATGGAGTTTTTCCTCTCCACTGTCGCTACAAGCATGCTTAGTGTGAGGGATTGTATTTGAGTCAATGAGTCGATGCAATCAACTGGTTTTCCTTAGATAGAAAACTTTGAATCAATTTGACTGGATGATCTGGTTGAACTGTAAAGTGCCTTGAGATGACTTGTGTTGTGAATTTGGCGCTATAGAAATAAACGGAATTGAATTAATTAAAATAAACAAACAAAAGTAAAACTGTGAAAAACGCAAATTATTAATTGTTTGGTGGCTTTAGGCATTTATCACAACTCTGTTGTTGATGCTAAAACTAACGATGGCGTCTTTAATTGAAGGGTTTAATGCAGAAAAAAAATGCTTGAAACAAATGAAATGAAACCAAATAAAAGCAGTATGTTTGACTGAACTCTAATATTATAATATTCTCTTTTTTAAAGAGTGGAAAAACATTCTTAAACGGTCAGGTTTGTATCAAGCCAATGACACCACTAAATTCAGAAAAGGCATAATCAGAAATCTGCGATGGATTTGTTCTGTCGTTCCTCTCATTAGGTGGATGGAAATCAAATTTTACTACACCAGATCCTTCTATTATGCCACCCACATCCACCGAGGGGAAATAAATCCTTTGTAAATATCAAACTAAGACCTCCCAGTCACAACAAGGACTCTCCTTGATGGCTGTCTCAAAAGCACGAGCTATCAGATGAGACGGGTTGCTTGTTTGGGGGCGGGAGGGGAGCGGGGACTGGTGAAAAAAAGAGTGACTAGGATGAGAGGCAATTTTTCTTAGTGTCAGCGATAAAAATCCATCTGATTGAAATTGCAGGCCATTATGATATGAGAAGTAGAGTGCTAGAGAGATGGGCAGAAAGAGAGAGTGGCTCCACAATTGCTGAGCTGCTCCTTTCTTTTCATTTTCAGATGAAAGCTAATTACTCTGTGTGGCGAGAAGACAGGGCAAGCACGCGCGTCGCAGGAAACGCAGGAGCCGAGGTGGTTAATTGGGGTATGTGATTACACAGAGCTGAAGTTAGGGGGAATTAGGCAACAACACACTCGGTAGCACAGCTCATCATGGCAAGAGTGAAAGGAGCAGGCAATAACTGGCTGATATCATCTGCACTCAGCAGACCTTGCCCTCAGCAGGCACTCTATGAGCCGCACAATCTGGGATTTGACTAGTAGATTTAAAAGAAACCGTGAGCTTTGGAGATAATATTCACCTTTACTGGCCTCCGTTTTTTTTATATGAGAGATCTTGTGACTTAAGAAACAGTTGTCCATCTTGATGTAAAGGGTTTATTTTCTCTCAAGTTGCATTGGTTCTTGGGGCTCATTTATATTTAACATGCTGAATTACAAGCAGCTGTCAAAATGAACGCTTCTGCGACAGGAAGAAATAGCGAAAACAAGGCCAAATGAAAAATTGGATAATTGTGTGTTTACTGATCAGAGACAACGAATCAGAGAGCTATTTACTTAGGAAGACTGGAGACAGAACCAGAGTTTGCACTAAAATATGGCCACAGTTCTGAAAGTCAAGCTAATACTGTCAACCATTAACGGATTATGTCATTTGTGACGCTGCTTAGGGGTAAAAAGGCTACAAAGAAGTGAAAAATTACGCACAGTTACTAGCTTGACTCTACAGAACCTTCTTTATGTTAGATTGACTCTATTGATTACTGGTTTTCTCAATGTCTTCCTGGCTCTTCGTATTAATTTCCTGCCTTTGTATGACCAAAAACAAAAGAACTAGCTTTGGGGAAACGTTTGAAGAGGAGTTAAGGGTAGTTACTGCTCATGTACAAAAGGGTAAGGAGGTTTCGGCCATTTTTTTTTTCATTGATGGGAAAATCCTTCACAGATACAGTATGCGTGAAGGTGTGAGGAGAACAAAGCCTCACAGCAAGAACATTTGTCTTCCAACCACTTTGTATCGCCCTCAAAAGCTTCCTTCAGCCCTTGTCGATAGAGATCACCTGTGAATGCCCTAAAAGGGATAGGTTGAATGAAAAGGTGGCTTTTCTTTCATGTTAAATGAGCTTAAACTGAAGATCAATGGTTCATTTCTACAACTTCTTTTAAGGTGCATATGGAACAGACTTTGGGATGTGTCAACATTATTATTCACCTCTGGGTTTAATAGAAACTCTAACTGTTCAGGTTGGTTTACCAATAAATTTTAGGTAATTATACACCTAAATATTAACTCCATGATGCTTATCTATAACAGTTAGTTTTACATGTTCTCCATAATGTTTTTTTTCCCCCTACAGACTTCTACAGTGGCTGTTCTACGGTAGCCTGACGTAGTCCTACTCAATTCTAGTCAGAATATGAGTCTGATACTGCTCCATAGAGCTGTGATTATGGGGCGTGTTTTGAACGAACCAGGAAAAAAAATGCCTCTGCACTCAATTGGATAGACCTACAACCAATAAGAGCAATGGAGTGCGTGACGTATGTTAAGCGAGGCATAGTTGTTGTCAACAAAAATCAAAGCGTGCAGTTGCACGCCTAGAATAAGAAGATGAGCCTTGATCGCGTTTCTCTGTTCCTCTTTTAAAATTAATTTGCTGTCGATATCTTCTAGAACAGACCTAATAGCAGAATCTACTCACCTCAACTCTCCAGCGGCAGCCATTGTTGTTGTCACCCAAGCGTGCTTTGGTGACGTGGTTGATTACGTTACTGTTGATCATCTGTCCATCATCGTATAAAGCCCGCCCTGACAATTTGATTGGCCCGCCAGATATTGTGCTAGCATACTCGCGCTACTGTTGAGCAATGCCAGACCGAACTTCCCGACCTCAAACGTTGTGGGCGGGACTAAGTTCGGAATGGCACCCAGGCTAGTTCTATGGGGTCTTTCTCCATGGAGTTTGCATGTTCTTTCTGAGCATGCGTGAGTTCTCTCTGGGTACTCCTGCTTCCTCCCACAGTCCAAAAACATAACTGTTAGGTTAATTGGCTTCTCTACAGTCCCTTTAGGTGTCAATATTTGTTTGTCTCTGTGTTTTTCATCCTGCGATGGACTGGCGATCTGTCCAGGGTGTACCCCGCCTCTCGCCTATTGACTGGAGATAGGCACCAGCACCCCTCGTGACACCATTTGGGATAAGCGTGCTAGAAAATAGATGGATGGTTGGACTTATACAGTACTTCAGGTACATCATTGGATATTTTTCCAGGTACACCTTGCCGGTAACAGATTGGACCCACTTTTGACCTATTTAATGTAATAGATTCAGCAACATTTTAAAACACAACAATTTTGATGTAGATTGAGTTCATAGCATCATACCAAAGGTCTCTGTTGGACTGGGCTCTATACTAAGGAGGCTAGTGGAGGAAAATTTAATGCATAAAACAGGAATGATATGAGATGACGAGAGTAGTAATATACTAGGTTTGGAGTTATCTTGAAAAGCAGACTCCAGTATTTGCCGATAGAAGATTCTGAAATTTGAATGTGTGGACATTTCAATTCAATTCAGTTTAATTCGATTTGTAAAGCGTCAATTCTCAAGGAGCTTTACAGAGACAATTCAATCAGATCATCCAGTCAGATTGGTTCAAAATTTTCTATATCAGGAATACCAGCTGCTTGCATGGACTCATTGACATAAAAACAATCCTTCACACGAAGCATGCAGGTAGTGACAGTGGAGAGGAAAACTCCCTTTTAACAGGAAGAAACCTCCAGCAGAACCAGGCTCGGTGTGAGCGGCCATCTACTGAGGCTGACTGGGGTTCAAGGAGACAGAAGCAGAGATACGAAAAGACATTTCTTGTGACGCTCCCCAAGGGTGAGTACTTGGACCTAAATTATTCTTGCTAATATAACTATATGATCTGTGTGTACTATTAGACTATTTTTAATTTACTATTTTCACATGATAATAACATTCTTTGTTCTGGAGAACAGGGCATGGAAAAACTTTAACAATTTCCTGCACACTAAACAGGACAGACAAACAAGATAGTTGGAAACTGTCATTCCCATACAGATATTCAAACATAGAGCAACTGGATGAATTTCAAAAGGAAAAAAAATGGAAAACACACATCAGATATGTTCAAAACATGTCTCTAGTCAATAAGGTCAAGCTGATGTTAGAACAAAAAGCACTGATGCTAGTCTTACCTTACTACAGTTCGCTTGTAGGGATCAACAACTACAAAAACACAAAGCAATCATTAACAATGCTACAAAAAAGCAAAAAGTATATTAATCACTTTGAATCAATATTACATCTACAGATAATTACTGGATAGAATATACAGTATATTAGTTCAATCCTTGTTATTTTTTCTCTTATTGTTGCTGGTTGTTATGTATTTAAATAGATACCATCTATACCACAAATATTCAAATATAAATGTCCTGTAAATATTTTTGTGCATATTCATTTCACTCTGAGCCAAGGTTTATGTGAGAATATTTGCAAATAGACTAAGGTTCTGGACTAAGGGGAGAAAAGAAATGTGGTCTTTTTAAAGCAGACCAAATACAGCAGACCAAATGAGTTATGGAGGATCATCACCAAATATGTCTGTTTTACATGCAAAGTCTTTGGTAAACGTGGGTCTATTCTTCCTGTGAGATCCTGCAGTGCATTTTGAATTTTCAAACACTGACAAGCAAGCAACAGACACTAGAAGTCTTGCAGCTTGAAATGGCTCATCATCAAACAGATAAGCTGATCTGGGAGGGTCCAAGCCATGGTCTCTCCTCCTGGTGAACTGTCAGCATAAAGCCATTAAATATGAACAAGAACACATTAAAAATGGGTTAAACTTCACCAGACATATATGAAAAGCCACAACAATGTATTTTTTAATATAAGGAAATAGGACTCTGATGATAAGTAGTCCATTAAAATATACGTTGTTACTGATCCAGGCCGAAACAGCTAATAACTACTACTTTGATGAACCTAAAATGTATAAACTTACCAGTGGAAAAATATTCATTTTAGATTCTGGTATTTGAAGTTTTTACCAAGAACCTAAAAAGCAGCAATATTCAGTTTCAGCTGAGACGAACAGCACTTCCATGAATGCATGGTCTGGTTCGAGGCAGCTGTGACTGCAGATTCCCAGAGCTATTGTCTGCCGCTTTGCGGGACTCAGTGGCTCAAAAAAACAGGACACAGAATATTTAAAAGTAGGATTATAATCTCGATTAACTGGCTGTATGGATGCCGTTTTTTGGTGTACAATCTCACTTAAAAACATCTTAAAACTACTTATTTTCCCACTCATCATGACATATAAACCCAAGGCACTCTATCCATTGCATCACTTTTGTAAACAAGTGAAGGGAAAAGAACAGAATAGCATGTTAAACACACTTTGATCATACAAAAAAAAAATAAAACGCTTTCTGTGTGTGTCTGACTCTTCACAAATGTCCAAAATGTGGCGTTGGATGCCTTTTTGACTCTCAAAGCCCATTCAGTCTGACCCCTGCAGGTGACAATAGTCCCTCCTTACCTCTTGCATGGGATTCTCTGCACCAAATTATTTTATAATGCCACATTTCAATGGACCAACAGACCATGTCAGACAGTGCAATGCGGTTGTGGTTATCTAGCAATCCTTGCAGCTCTCTTCTTCATCTATATCCTTTAAATTGGACCTTACCTTAAGTTGAATACTTAAGTTACTTTCAAACTCAAACGTCTTCAACTCAACTCTGTCTATTGTACTCAAAATATCTACCTGACATTAGGTATCATAGAACTCCACAACCTGAAAAATTCTGCAACAATATTGCAGTTTTCTCGTGCTGTCGCAGGTAAATTTACTTGACAGGGTGACAGCAATTCTTGCAGCTGGCAACAAGCTCAACCACATTTTTGAATCTGTGATTCCATGTTCTATCTCAACATGGCAGACATATTTGCTGTGCTTACTTTGGAAAACTGAACAAAGCTTTGGACACCCCTGGGTTCCCCAGATTCTCCACAGATGGAACCAGTTTTCTGAGTGCCGCCACCTCCTTCAAGAGGTGGGTCTGATTGACGGCCACTTACACCAGTACCTCTGTCTAACCAAGACTATCACACTTTGGGGGAAGGAACATCTTCACAACAGATTAATATGAGGCGACATTCTTGAGTTCAGAAATGAGCAGCGGGAGATTCAAGCAAGAACAGGGCAGAGATAGCTGGATGGGACCTATGCTGGAGGTAAGGGAGGACAACACATGATGACTAATTTAACAGTTCTTCTAGGGCTAAAAGCTGACTACAAACCTCTTTAGGGCATTTCCTACTTCATTCCTGGTCAACGTTATTCTCTCAAGCTTTCCTTTTTATTGAACAATGCTTAAGCAGTTTTTCATCCCACATCACAGGCCACATCCAGTCCCTGATTGGTAGTCGTGACTCGCGACACAACAAGACGCAAAAGTTCAGATTTGTCAACCCAAGCAACTTTTGTTCTCTATATTGCAGGAGTCACTTTGCTACAGAGTCGTGGGAATCGACAAACTCTTGCATGTTGCGTAGCAAGAAATTTGTCATGTCACTTTGCGCTTGTTGTACACCTGTTAATACAGATAACATGAAAATCTGTTTGTCAGTAGTCAGTGAGACAGTGGGGCTCAGAGCTTCAATCACTACTTTTTTTTCTAAGGCAAATGCAGTATCATATACTAAAGCCTATCCTTATTACATATTCCAAAGCTCATGTGTTTGGTTTTGAAGAAAAACCTTCTACTATAAAAATGTCTCTGTTTAAAGAAACAGCAATCTAATGATTTACTGCACATGGGAACGAAATACTAGGGTCAGTAATCCCTCTTCTTAATATCATCTCTCAAAATGAATGCGACTCTCAGCCACTTTGAGCACCCTTGTCCACGTTCTTTGTCTCCCAACAGGACCCAGCCTCTTCTTTTTCCCAGTTACTGTTTGTGTCCGCCAAGGCCTCTTGAACACCAATGCCGACCTCTTGTATCAAAGCGCCATGTGCGGAGGAGAGAGTCGACATCAAAGGTGGCGAGCCTTGTGTTGTTGCCGGACCCCCGTGCGTCTTTGAACCTCCCGCCGCCGCCGATCTGCGTGACAAAGCTTTTAATTGCATCGAAAAACACCGGAAATGGCGACGCCATGCTTCTTTTGCCTCGGCCTCTCATGGCGGGCCCTCTTGATTTTGAGATGCTTTGTTTTTTGCTGCTTTATTCCTGCTCAGTCAGCTGCTGTTATTGTTAATCAATCCTAACCACCTACATGATGATGGAGGTAACACACAGGCAAGAGCAAACAGAAGCAGATTAGGTTGAATCTATTAGGGACGTGGTTGTATGAGTGTGGCTACATCAAGCTATATTTAAGTATGTTTTTGTTTCTCATTTTTCCTTTTGCACTAAAAATGACAGAAGAAAAAATCTGTACAGCTGTTTTAAGGAATGGAAAAAACCTTTTTCGATATAAAACGTGATAAATAATTATTTTCTTTATTCCTCTAGCTTTAGATCCTTCCGTTCTTATGTCATTTTAAAATCTTTATTGTATCCTTTTTCACCTAATTTCTAAAATAAACATTTGTCTTTTTCCCCTTTTTTTTGGTCCTTCATCTTGATGTTTGTTATTTTTTACTCAAATCTGCTCCTTCTTTGTCTTTTCTATGTCTTCTTTCATTCCTTGTTTCCTTTAAGTCTTTCTGGTGTCCCACTCTGTTTTACAGGGTTTATTTTGTTCTGTGGTATTTTAGTGTTTTTATATAAATAGAACAATATAAGAATTCTGGAAGAAGGGGGAAGCTTTGAAATGCGAAATGTGTGAAAACACTGCTAGTAAAACTTTTCTCTATTTTAATATATTATCAAATAAATGTAGGAAACATAAAGAACATTTTCACTTTAAATATAAAAAACTGAAAAGTTTTTGGTAAAGTATTAAGCATTGCTTCATAATGTCTCATTCATTAAACCTGATGTTTTGCCAAAAACACAAGTTGAGGCCTAACCCTTAAATTTGATCTATGTGACTCTAGGATGTAGTTAAGGATGCAGCACACTGCACAATGGCTGGAATATTGGTGTTTTATAACAATTTGTTACAACTAGTCAAAAAGAAGTCAAGAAACATGTTGTAAAGGCTGTTAGGATACCAGGGACCTGTCCTTCCTCAGTGCTGCCATATTTCAAAACCATCAACTGTGTTCAGTTCAGTTCATAACGGTTACTGATTTGAATTAGGAAAAGAATAGTGTTCTATAACAATATTAATTCAGAGACAGACAATTTGCCTCATATTCGTGAAAAGAGAGAAAGGAAAAAGGTAAGGGAAGAAATCATTCGAGGAATAAAAACCACATGACAAGAAGAAACAAAATTATAGGTAATGGGAAAAAAGAAGAATGAGGAATCACTGGAAGTTGGACACAATGAGAGGAGGAAGGATACAAGAAAATGAGGGAAGGAAAGAAGAAATAGAAGGAGAAAAGAATGCAGGAAGGCCAAAAATAGATGGAAGGTCAGACATTATGATGAAAAGATAAAAAAGAATTGAATCAAAAAGAAATAAAAGAAAAACATGAGAACATAACCAAGGACACAAAACAGCAATGAAAGAAATTTCAACTTCTAAACAGTAGAAAAGAGAATAATACATGAAAATATTTCAACTTCTAAACAGTAGAAAAGAGAATAAAACATGAAAATATGCAATTCATTTTTCCGCACTTCATCAGACCTGAAAAAAAAAAAAAAAGAATCAGATTCTAACCTATAAAGCAACTTAGTCTAAATAGGGATATTTGGGAAGGCACAAGTTAAAACATATATGTATATACACATGTTTTTCATTCAATTTCTTCTTATGCAATAAGCTAAACATGTAATTCCATTGATGCCCACTAGATGTCAGTCTAAGCCGAGATAAAAACAAAAGCTTAGGCTGTTGAGTAGATCCTCTGCCTTGTTTTCCCCATAGAAAAGCAAAATATCTATATATATATCTATATATATCTATATCTATCTATCTATATATATATATATATATATATATATATATAGTTATCAATTTATTGTTTTTAAAATAATATATATATACACAGATCACTAAAGAGGAAAAAAATGTTATTTCTAATAATTTTAATGATTTTCAAAACAATTATTGAGCTGCGGTTTGGGAAAAAATGTATATACCAGCTTCAGAATGTAACTTAATGTATAAAATATCGTAAAGATGCCTCGCCTGTGTGGCTCAGGTATAATTTCCCACCTCTTGTTGTCAAAGTAGATGCCTTTTATTACCCCATTGTGTGTGTGTGTGTGCCACCTTCTCCTCAACAGATTGCCATTCCTTCTAATTTATGCAGGGTAACCTTTTGTAAAATGTCCATATGCTTGATATGCCTCCCCTCGTGCAGGCGTTCACTAAGCAGCTCACTGTAAACACAGATGGACCCCACTGCTGCAGAAACTGAGTCAAACATCTGTATCTATGAGCAGCATATTGCTAATATATAACCTAAACTGTGCCAAAGGAGGGAGGGTTTATTTCAATTTTTTAAGGATATTTAAAGGGAAGATGTATATTTTGCTGTGATGATTGAGTTCAAAGATCCTTCTTTATGAGAGCTGACTCAAGGCGCACAAAGGGCACTGATGAGGTAAAATGCGTTTGCCTCTCCCCTATAATCTCCTTTTTTTCTGCCACTCTAAAAAAAAAAAAGGTAGCAGTTATGGAGGGGGCTCCTTTTCTCTCCTATAGCTGCCCCATTCACTTGTACCACCTCTCTGAATGAAGATTCTTCTGTTATAATTTGCTGGGGCCATCAGAAAAAGAGAGAAAAAAAACAACAACAAGAAATACGGGGGCCCAAAGGGGTGAATGACAGGAAACACATTATATATTTTTTTTCTTTCTTTCAAGGAGCTGCAGGTTTCAAACTGCCAGCTAATGATTGAATTAATTCGACAAACGCAAATGATGCTTCTTTAGGAAAAAAATTGAAAGAGCAATTCTTCAGGTGCCATGTCAATTCATAGAAAGAGAGCAAAAATAATAGAGAAAAAAAAGAAAGCTTTTATAACTCAAGGAAAGAAGCTCACATCCTCCCTCCGAGCACTCCAGTTCAGGATCCACCGAAAAAGATTTAACATAATAAATGCACTGTTTATAAATTTAGATAAACCCATGTGACATTTAAGTGTAATTTTCATTTAAGTGGGACACTCTGCCTCGGAGTAAAGCAAACGTGTTGGAATAATACGCATTCTATTACACTAGCGGAGCGTGTTTTACATAATTTCACTGACTCGGAGAGAAAATGAATAAACAAAGAATTATGTAAAATGTTGTGATCTGGATTGCTGGAATAATGCACATGATTAAGATGCGTAGAAAACTAAAGAGGAGGGGAGATGGGTCGCTGGAGCTGCGCAGAGTGTTGGTAGAGTTAGGGAGGCAAAGGAGGAAAATAGGACACTAAACTTTAAGTTTCATGGGTAAAATACCCCCCAAAATAAAAGCAACTCTTCTAAAATGAATACATGTATTACTATACAGGATTATATAAAATAAAAGTAAAAAATCTGCTTTAGTTTGAACACATGTATGGAAAAAAGCACCAGTGTTTTTTTTTTATATACACAACAGAGCCACAATTATAGGGTTTTATGAAAGTTTCTATAAATTCACCATAACCAAAGTTTTTATAACTAATAGTTGACTGTAAATTGATCAGATTGTTGAAAACTTTTAAAATAGTCTTTCTTGACTAGAAATGACTTGTCCAAACAAAAGAATGCACCATTTAAGTACAGTAGTTGTGAATTTATCTCATTTAAAACCCAATAAGTTGGAATGTATCCTCCTTTTTAAATTCCATTTACTTTCTTATTTTAATAAAATTCATTTTTCATTTCTGTAGCTTTTCCCTTATATTAATTTGAAAAACAGATTTTTTTTTTTATTTACAGTCAATTGTTCTGCTCGCAATGTTGCTAATTGTATAATAAGAGTTCAGTATTTTGTTTTGATGGTTATGATCTGATTTAAAAGCTTAAAAAAACAGAAATATAGAGTTTATTTTAATTGCAAAGGTAAAAAACAACTGATTTACAGTTCAATTGTCACAGCGATCTGATTTTTTCCCCAACTTTAGATATTTTTGCTAATTTTGGCAGACAGAGTCATAGTAAAGGTCTTCTTCCTTGAATATAAGTTCTAATTGGTCTTATAAACATAATCTGGCTGCAGTATGTTGTAATAAAGACTAAATCCAGACATATTCAATTTAATTTTAATGCACCAGTATATAAATTGGATCAACTTAATCATATAACATATAACATCTTTAATTATATAACATTGAAATACATTTTTCCCTCTGTCAATAAAAACTTTAAAAGTTTAAAATCTGATTTGCAGATAAAAACACTCATGCAAACAGAAGTTTTGTGCATATTTATTACATTTTAAATGAAAACCTTCTGGCTCAGCCGTTCTTTAACAGACATTCTTTATTTTATTTTTTTCATATCAACCTTGCATATTCCAGCTCTGTTTTCTACCTGTGCAGCAGCTGGAGTCAGAGCTGAACTTTTACGCCCTATATCAAGGCCTGTATCCAAAACAAGATGATTGAACTTTGCCACTGGCCCCCGCTGTTGTTTTTAATGGTGATGCATGGATTTTCTTTAGCGTGCTGCCAAGCGGCTCAAATTAGCATGCCATTTAGGAACCCGCGATCTTGCCTAAAATAACACTCATTGCATAATATCCCCGATGAACAAGCTCCGGTAATACGCCACAATTAAGCCGGAAAGCGTTTTGCATCTGCCAACCCTTCCACTAGCTGCCATTATTTGGCAGTAGATATACAAAGGGGTTATGGGCAGTCGTTTGATGGACACGCAGGGCTTTTGATTTTTAATTTTAATTGTAATCCTCTCCACTTGAGGACTTGGAAATCGTTTGAACCCCCCACCAACACCGTCACTGCCGCCGCCTCCTCCTCCTCGCTCTTCTGGTTGGGTATGTAGAGTATTCACCGGCTGCCCACTTCTCAACCATGTGTAGCTTTAAAAGGTGTAATCCCAATGAAATGTAAATCACAGTTCTTGAAAACAAATTACGCACAAAGATAACAGGGCCGGCGCTCCATCAATAAAGCATCAAAAATAGCCGGAGAAGCTTCTCCGTTTTTTTTCCCCTTTAAATATATATTTTCACTCTGGGCCCAGATTGTGGCAGACATGTTATCAGGGGGTAATGGTGAGCTGTCAACCAAGCCAGGTTGATTATAAGGTTATATAGTAAACAATCTTGTCTAATTGTGGTGGCCAAGCATCACATTCATCAAGCAGATATAAAGAAAAGCCAGGTTCAGTCACTGCCATCGATGGCAGCCCCTTCTCACTAACTCAGAATAATTGCCTCTCTTTCTGTTCCTGCTGTTTTTTTTTCTTCCATTACCTGCAAACCCTCAACTCTGTTAGAAAGCTGCTCCATCAAACCAAAGAGAGAAAATGCTTCATCTGAAAATGATAAAGACAGTTACTGCAAAGCTACCGGTTGACTTCCAAGGTGGGGAACGGACCTCTCGTAAGCAGACAGTGTTTTTATTGAGCTCAATCAGCTCCTTGTTAGTGCCAAAGTCGGTCAATTAAAGAAAGCTTGGGGAACAAATTTTCTACAAATGGAGCCTGTTGATGTCCTGGGAGCAGAGAGAGGGAGGTGACAATCGGGAGGGGGTTTACTTTGCAGAGGTCTGCCCTCCGTCTCAAGTCGTAGACCCGATAGAAAAGATACACAGGCAGCCAGGGGGTAAGAGGCCAGGTTTTCTTGGGCCTTCTCCATTAGATGGGTGGTTGGAACAATCGGTGCCGTTGTTCAGGCCGGGGGGAAAGTGATGAGGTTGCAAATGGATTCCTACGGAGGGAAACAAAAGATGAGGAGATCGTTTAGTGTAACCGGACTCTCCGGTAGGTGCCCCTCTTGGACACGTTAATTGATCTCATTTGTTACCTATACCTGCCCGATCAAGCTGCTATCAGTGGCGGGGAGAGGGAATAAGGGGGGCAGGTGAGTGTCAACGTCCTGTGAAAAAGAAAGAATAAATGCTAAAACGTGCTGAAACAGAGAAGTATAAACTAGGAAATAAATGAAGTTAATGAGAACATGAGGAGGGTAGAGGTATGTGTTCACCACTCTAATCTTACGGCGCGTCTCGGATGGGGCCAGAAACTAAAAACTCCCAAATATCCCAATTACACCTGCACTTCTTGTCCTTTTGTGACAGGAATTCCTGATTTTTCCTCCCTGCTCTCTGAATCTTGGCAAACACAAAGTGGACGATTGTCCGGCAGTGATGCTGAGACGACCCCGCTCAAACATCCATGTCTGTTTTTACCTGAGGCGTGCGGATCAGATGTACCCTTAATGGACCTAATTGGACACTGTATTGGTTAGGCATTCTGGAAATTGGTCTGTTTTCAGGTATCTATCTGTGCAATTTAGTTTTTTGTGAATTTCCTACACCTTCAGGAAGATTTCCAAGATATGATGGGAAAAAAATCAAGCCACAAAGTTGATGAAACAGCTAACTGGACGATGTTTCAACCAAAAAATTGAATAAATCGATAAATATATGGAGGATGGACTGTCTAAGGATATGTGGCTTTTGGAAGGACGGAGAGAGACAGTAAATCCAAAATTGGATGGACAGATGGACAGACTTAGGATTAAATTGTCCAATGAACGGACAACACCACAACTGAAAACTTCAATCAAATGCTTTTCAAGATTTTGCACAAACCCAGAATTATAAATAAAGAGCTTTAATAAACCATAAATGCTCTTCTATAATATTAGTTTACTACTACGACTTCTCACAATTGATGCTTTCCCAAAAACTGATGCATTGATTGGCCTTTGGTTAAAGGAATGAAGGACTAATCTTCTTGCCCTCAGCGATACAAAGTGCAAGTTTGTTTTTTCAAGGTTCTTGAAAAGTGAGCGCCCCATCCCTAGCTCTGCTCTTTTGTCTCAGCGTGTCTTTTGCAACTTTCACCCCCCTCCTGCCAGCGTGCCTTCTGATTCTGGCATGGCAGGGTGAGAGCTCTCCAAGCTGCCCGCAGCTTCTCATGCATCTTCCTTGGCTGTCACAAGACGAGATGGGCGCCATTCAACCCAATTAGTGAGATCCACTCTGATGGTGGGAAGAACAAAAAAAAAAAAAAAGGAGGAAGAAATCACATTTTCTTTTTGCCCCTGTCTGTCATCTGCCAATTTCACTGGAAGTAAGAGAGTGGCATCAATTAATGACCGTGGGCCGGAGGCAGCACCGGCACTGGCACAGGCGCAGCATGTTTCAGGCGTCGGGTGGCATCATGGTATCCTGCATCCTCGCCAAAGCTAAAGCAAATGAAATGAGACTAATAGGGACTTCGTTTCCAGCCACTGATTAAAAGGCCTGGGAGCTCCCGAGGCATCGCCCAGGTCCAGGTCCTGGCTTGGTGTCACGTTGCTCCTGTAATGTCATTTTGGACATCGTAACGTCTGTCTCCCTGAGGTCATCTTTCTTTAGTCTCTGCCTCTTTTTTTTGCTTGTTCCGCAACAAAGCTGGGTTAGGAAATCTACTTTCTGCTTTGGGGGTGTTAATTAAGGGAAGCATCAGAAATTAATCAACAAATTCACTAGGGCGAAGGACGATGTGTCTGAAGGCCTGGAAACAGAGTCCATAGAGCGCCCACGGAGAAGAGGCCCTCGGCTATGGCCGGGCGGATAAACAAGTGCACAGACGGTGATCTGACACAAAAATTCATGTAAGTATAAAATTTTACACTCATTTTCCCTGTCAGCTTGTCACAATGAATTATAAAGGTTGATTCGATTATCCGGCTAAGGGAGATCATCCACGCCCGGTCATCTGAACACCATCATATGGTCAACGTCTGCTGGTGGAGGCCTGTGGTACAACCACAGTACAGAAGTGAATCCGCAGGAACATTTGAGGTGGGCGACCACCTTCCCTTGATGACGATCACCTACGGATGTTCCAACTTATACTGAAAACTTGGAAAAACTGTATTCAAAGCAACTTGTATTCTTTGAGTTTCCTTTTTATGGGTTTTGCCCACTTTCCTTCTCCTTTCATTCACCTCATCTCCACCTTCATTAAGCCAGTACACTTAGATAACTCTCCTGTTTTGTCTTTTAATTTATCTTTGGAGTTTTTTTTCGCCACATTCTCTAATTAGCACAATGCCTGCAGGCTATTTGTGACCTTTCCATATGTAAATAGACGAATGCTTCCCTCCCCTCTCTCTTTTCTTCTTCCTTCTTCTTCCTCTGCCTCTGAATAACTTGCAGTGACAGGGCTACTGCGCGAGCTTGTGCTTTCCATACCCTAGCCGGATGGATGACACCACTCAAGGAGTGCTTTGGCGGGGGCCCCAGCGATATCAGCGAAGCGAGGTGGGGTTTCTTTCCTGCGCCAGCGTGGTGATTGACAGCTGCCAGGTGTGACACCGCCAGCTTGTCGCAGTGTGCAGCAACTGTCTACTGTCACTTCCCCTTTTCTCGTCAACACTCGCACCCAAGCGGTGCGTCACTCACGCCGTCCTTTAAGTCCTCTCGCCCGCAGTGCTTCAGCAGCTGGAGAGCACTAACTGCGGAGGGCACTTTGGAGAGGTCTAACCTCTCCGCAGCAATGCTATCTTTATCTTATACCAGATTTAGTTTTATACTTCAACTAAAACTTAATTTTATCTTCCCTTAGATTCTTTGTGAGAATTTCAGGCAATTTCTACCTAAAATCTCCAGTTTTATTTTAATTCTGGCAGTGCCTACCTTACCCATAAACAGCCTAAAAAACTGTCCAGAGCAGAACCAGTTCTTTTTCAAGGAAACATCACCACTACTTGGCTCCAGGAAGCCCAGTTTTGCGAGTTAAATGAGACCAAACACATCCTCTACACAATTATTACCAAACAGACTCCTACACATTGTTCTTGACTTAAAGTCTGGTGTCCTGCAGCTTTTGGCTGTATCTTTGCTTGAGTACACTTAAGTCAAATAATCAGGTCATAAGCAAGACTCATTAGAACTTGACTTTAACATAAGGAAGTAATTCAGCAATTTGATCCAGGTGTGTTGGACCAGGGATGCAACCAAAAGGTTCAGAATGCTGGACCTCAAGCTAATGCAGTAGTATTTTGTTTGGCCAATGCTATAACTTCTGATATGGCGTTTTAGTAAATTATTCCTTTTTTTTTCATTTCAGATACATTTTCAATTAAACTTTTGCTATTTCAGTCCAAATTCTACACCTGTGCACCAGCTTATGTTGTTTTAATGTGTTGCTAGACCTCATCAAAGTAACAATTTAATACTAGTCGCTAAAGCTAATTTACCCTCATAAAAGCGCACACATCTTATTATGTTATTCATAAATTTGATAGTATTTCCAGATTTCTTCATTACATCCATCATAACCCTGATTGAACTATTTAAATCAGTTTCAGGATTTAGTCGTCTTTGGTATACATACATACATACTCTCATTTACACCTAAAGCCGGGCATACACTGCGATATTTTCAATCGTTGCACGCAGCTACAACTCAAACTGTACGATGAAACAGTTCACACTGTATGACCCAACGCTCTGATGCGATCTACCTGCTCGCACTGCATGACCAAAAACCACACGCCAGACTCAGCACAGAGAGATGGCGCTGGTCGGACTCATCAGTCTGGAAGAAGAACTCCCTTGTTTGTACATGCGCAGTGCTTGAAGTCCTGGTAAATAGGCTCATAGCTCTGCTTAAACGGCAGGATTTGTCCGTGAACACCTCACAAAGGCCGACTGAATTTCAAACATGTTTGATTTTCTCCCAACCTTACGATTCCCGATCAGGAGGTGGTTGCGAGAGGCTTATTGGCCCTTGTTACCCCCTGTACACTAAACAATGCCTGACGCATGATCAGCCCTATCGAAAAAAATTCTCACACGACTAGAGAAACGGTCCGAAAAGGGCAAAAAAAATCGCACATTGTATGCCCAGCTTAATCTAATGCCAGCTCTGCCGGTTGAACTTTTCGTTTTGCATTTCCGGCATTCTTTCGGCATAATGCTGTTAGCTTAGCATTTCCTGAGTCTGAAGCAGTTTTCTTACCAAGGTTGTGAAATATCCTTGTCCCTTTTTCAGTTATTTTCCAATCAACATTCATTGTCTCTACCTCCTAAATACTTAACTTGAAGAAAAAGTACAAGTATGATCCTTTTAGTGGGTGGTTTCTACTAGTGTTGCACCGATACCGATACCAGTATCGGACGGGGCCCCGATACTGCCCTAAAATGGTGGTATCGGTATCGGCGAGGACCAACAAATAGGGCACCGATACCATTTTGAGAGCCATAAGTTTATTCAACTATTGTCACCCACTCCTGGTAGGCAATAAAAAGTTCTACTGGATTCACTTTGTATTAGATTTTTTTCCTGCTTCACAAAGGTAGGCAGCAGCTTGACAAAGCCATGGTGGCAATTATTTTACATTATTATGGTATCGGTATCGGCCGATACTGCAAGACCAGGTATCGGGTATCGGGGCCAAAAAATGGCATCGGCGCAACACTAGTTTCTACATATGTGTAGTCTGCAAGTAAATCTTTTAAAGTAGTAATCTAATCCCATACTGAAAAACAAAATATGTATTAATTGAAGGAAAACTCCTGTTACAGTCATGTGAATCATACTTATTCTTACCAGTGCTGTTAAATCATATGTGGCATCAAAGTTATAATGAGGCCATATTCACTCTATCAAAGGTTATAGAAGAGACAGGCCCACAGCCTCATCGAACCCCCTCTGTGCTTAAGAGTGACCATTTAAGGAGAAAGCTTTTGTCACCAGTTTTCTATGTAAATTGTGTGCTTTATTAGTGAAGAATATTCGATTTTTATTCAAAATGTCCTCATATTTCAAATCTTTATTGTATTCAAAAGAAACAGTTCCACAACCTAAATTTCTTTCATCCTACTGACATGGACCTTTACAGGTAGTGGTTTGATGCTGAGAAACAGTCCGTCTGTTTCCTCCTTTCAAAGAACACTATTGCAGTTATAACAAAGATTTGGAATATATTGATTATTCAGTTGGTAACAGCAAGACAAAGAAAGATTTTTTTTAATGGAAAGCTCATAAAACAAACTATTGGTATGAAGACAAGAGCCTAACAAAAATTAAATCTTCTCTTATCCTTCCCTGTTTTAATGAATATGCCTAAGTTTCACTTAAACCCCATTTTCTAAAGTCCAGATAAACCTGCATATATTACAGATACTGTTTCCCCATCTTCAAAAATGTAAGTTCCTCAGTGGCGCCAAAAGCTGTTCAGCTAGGTTAAGAATGGGAATATGGTATGGCTTGAAGCCACTATGTCATGACCGTCTAAATATTTGACCAGCCACAGAAACAGGGTTGGACTGGGCTTTAGCAGCACATAGCTGCTGAGATAATATGTTTCATTGGTTTGCAGAATTAAACGAAGTCTGATGTTTACTTCAACTTGTACGTTCCCTCGATTCCATGATGTTTCTTTCCACAGGAAACTGCGAGCCGTGTGTAAGATTTTCGTGGCAAATGTACTTCGTCAAGGAATTCCCCTTTTAAACTACTGTTAGAATTATGCAAAATAAAAAAAATAAAAAACGGACACATGTATCTATCCATGGAAGGGCAGTCTACTTCAAGCTGACATCTTGAAAAACAACATTATAATGATAATTTAAAGAAGGGTTTTCCCAGAAATGAATGGACAGGCTTCAGTGACCTCCAGTAATAAGACCATTAAGAACAGTAACTTTATGTGTTGTACTGAACTCTCCTCAGTCAACACTTAGCTGCATTGCAAAATCCAATAATCTATGTCTCAAATACCTTTACACCTATAGAGACTTACACCATATTCTGATTATCAGTTCGTATGAAATCGTATGAAAAGTTATGCACAGTATTTTGTGGGTTTTTGATGTTTTTCCTGAAAAAAAAAACATATCAGTGCGCATGCACAGCCAGACAGACGAAAAAAGCAGATCAGCGGATGGAAGTAAAACTGGGACGGACAAGCTTTCGACAGTGCAATAATTACTTCATGATGTCTCTCACTAGGTTGCTTGCTGTTTTGTATGTTAGGGTTAGGGTTAATTGTATGTTAAATTGTACGTTATTGAATGGTGCGTAAGATGCGCATGCGCAATGATATCTTGTCTCGAGACAAGACGTAAAAATACGACGAAATACGATGAAAAAAAAGTCAAAAACCTACGAAATACTGTGCATAACTTTTCGTACGATTACATACGAACTGACAATGAAAAGCCACTGAGACTTAAGGTATTTCCCATAGGCAGGCGTTATGATGCGTCCACAACAAACGGTTCGTTTTACCAAACCATTTTCATGTTATCCCTATGAAGATGGCGGCTCAGGAGCGGTGCGAGGCAAAGCAAAGCAAAGCACCAGATTCCAGTGGAGAAAACGTACATTTTTGGTGATTACATAGACCTTTATGGCAAAGAGAAATTACCAGGAGTTTAAAAATATTAACATATTAATTGTGCTTTACCAAAATTAATTGAGGACAACATGTGACTGTGATGTAGGGTGAAGCATGTAGGGTGGAGACACTGGGCAGCCATTTCAGTCTATCCCTCTGGTTCTCTCTGCCTGGTAGACCTTTCCAATGCAATGCTGTCCTCCACCCATATCCTCCAGAGCTATGGCACTACCTTGTCCAAGGTCCTTGCTCTGCTGGGGTTCTTGCTCTAATTTCCTTGCTGCTCCCGTCTTAGCTTCAAAAGCTGTTTAAACTTACTTGAAGCTCTGCAGAAAGCGACACAACTGTAGCTGCTTGACTCCTTGAATTGGGAGCATCTCTGAAAGATCTGCTGAACCTAGGGATGCAGCTGGCTATCCATTGTAAATAAAGCACTGTAAGTCACTCCTTGTAATCGAGATCCACCATGTTAGAATGCAACTGACAACCAGCAGATTCGATGACGAAGTGGAGCCCTTTCCCTGTATGAATTCACCTGTTGTGATGTCAAATTTCTAATGAAATGCAAGCAAGCTACAGCAAAGGAAACTGTTGATTTGTTTTCCCCACTGGATTTGCTTCCGAAGTAAATGCAGCATTAGTCCTCCTCGTTGCAATCACCTGTTTGCAGGTTCCCGGCCTATTGACCTTTGCAGCATGTCTTCCCTCCCATCTCTCAACCCTTCCTGTCAGCCTACTAACAAATAATATAATCTCTAGTGCCAAAAACTTCTAAAAGACAAAAGTCTTTGTCAGGAAGAGATGTAAACATCAACTCTTAAGTCTTTTCACAGATTCTCTGTTAAATTAATATTGGTTAGAGTTAGGCCTAGGGTTAGGGGTTTAACTAGACCATTATAAACGATAAAAAATATTTGATTTTAACTGTTACTGTACATTTCAGCTCTGGCTGTATGGAAAAGATCATCTTCCTCGCAAAAGGTCAACTTCCACCACATTTCCAAGACTTTTGGAGCTTTTAAAAGGTTGTCTTCCAAGATTGTGCTTCATTAAGCTCTATTTAAAACCATGAACTCCAGTGGATTTATAGAAAAATAAAACCAACTCATCACTCTTTCTGGCAATGACTTCTTCAAGGTTTTGGATGTAGGCACAGGATAGAAAACCATTTTCACTTTACCTTCCCTTTCAGGGGTTTAATGTTAAGGATTTTTACCACTTGCCCTTCGGGCAAGTGACTTTCACATTTCATTTGCCCAGAAACCATTTTTACTTGCCCAGTATAATATTTGCTAAATATAGTTCCTAATATTCATTTTTGTATATATATATCAATGAAACATGTTTGCTTTTTAAATGTTTTTTGTAATTCAGTATTTTTTAAGTTTACAGGTTCCTGGTGTGTATATGCATGCATCAGATAATGAACTCAAGACTACATTACCGTGTTAACATGCTTTACAATCCTTCCTGCACATTCTTTTCAAACTAAACTTTACTTTAAACTGTTGTGTGCTTGGAAAAATATAAATTGTCATGTTAAAAATCTAAAAAAAACTTGACAGGTTAAAAACTTAACACTTTTGGGTCGTTTTCTTCGAATGTAAGAGATGTTTGAGTGATTATGCGAATAAAATGATACAGAAACACAGGTGCAATAGTGCTTTCTAGCTTGTTTGTCGTTTTGGTAACTATCAAAATTACCGCTAGGTGTGCAAAAATCAAGCCATCTGGCGGAAAATCACCCGGCTTTTTAGAATCACGTGACTTTTTCAAACCACGCGAGAATGTGTACTTGCCCGGCAGGCAAATGCAATGAAATTTGTACTCTCCCAAAAATAAAAACTACTTACCCTGGGAGATCGGGCGATGGTTAACATCGAGCCCTGCCTTTAGAATGGATGCAGATCTTTGATTTGGCCTATGACATAAGAAGTCTGTTTTTCTAGAGAAAGGTGAAACTCAACCCAAGTCTTCAACAGGCTTTTCTTTTGAAGATTACCATGGATTAGCACCAGTCTCTCTTTTTGGCTGAAGAAAAGATTATCCAAAGAATGATGCTACCGCAATCGTATTTTTCTATTCAAGGATGTTCTGTAAAAAAGGGGTTGAATATAATTGCATTGGATACTTTTCCTGCTTTGGAAATTAAGCTGAGATAATGTGCATAAAAACAACCTTTTTTTTCTTGGTTGTGAATGTTTTAGTAAAGCAATGCCATAGATTCACATATAACCCCCCGCCCCCAAAAAAAACAATACTAAAGGGGTTTGCTTTCAAACTGGTGAGACAAACTGGCCCCCGGAGAAGTTTTCTCCATTTAAAAAAAGACAACACGCCGCCTGTACGGAGGCGGTGTGGATTCTTATTCCTCAGAGACAATCTGCAGTGTTTTAACTCACATTAGCATACATTAGAGAGGGAGAGGCGGCAGGATTGCCAAACCGGATCGCTTTAAAAGACAAATGCATACAGTGCATATGAAAATGAACCCAGTGATTATGGCATATTAATTGACGATGATGTTTCATGCCAGCTCACCACTTAGAAATGGGGAAAACTCTGACCTGCGCTAATTATAAATATGGAAACAGATAAACAAGAATGGGCCCACACACATACTTACAGCTAATAACCTCGAAGATTTGACATCTTCTTTGCACACAAAAATAAATTCCAAATATACGTGACATAATTGTTTTGCGTTTAATGCTTGGGAGATGTCTACAAATGGCAGGTCCCCTTGTTTTAGGCGGTATTTATGGACCGCCGGTGGTCCCTAGAGGCAGTGGTTTTCTCCTCTCAGCAGTATTTAATACCTCTAAAGGGCATAATTGCTGATCAGAGAGTCTGCATTGCGCTGTTTGGTGTGTAAAGAACTTCTTTCAATAAGGGGAGGAGAAGGAACGCTACACCTCTGGTATCATGTGCCGTGTTTTTTCACAGTGGCAGGTAGTGGCAGGGACAAACACAACAGCGGAGTGGCTGTCTCAATAACTGGCTGGTGTCTCTTTACCAGCTTCTATTTTGTGCAGGAGAGAAGGCTGAGCTGACGTGTATCACTGGCTGACCACTGGGAGCCACTTAATAAGTAAAGGCACGGTGTGATTCCGATCTAACACAGTGACCTCTAGAGAAGCACACCCACAGGCTCTCTGTGTCCCTCGGTGTCCATGTCCCCCCACCAACAATGATTTGCAAGGGGGAGGAAACATCAACATTACCCCCCCCTTCTCCCTAACTAAGCACCTGCTCAGACTAGCACAACCTCACCCCCTCAACCCCCTGAGTGGTGTCCCCCCGACCGAGGCCGGGGCCACGGCGCATTCCAGCCGAACACTGATGCGAGGTGACCGGAATGGCCGGTTCACACGGCCCCTCCAGTGGCGATGGGGCCGCAGCCAGAGTCATAATGCAGACAGCTGGAGGATACGGGAGAAGAGGAGGAGGATGAAGGAGGACGCGGGGCACAAACAGCCACGAGAACGAATAGAGTTAAAGTTGACAGGTTCAGCAGAGCAGCTGAATGTCAGGAGCAGCAGCCAAAGCAGAACTCAAGAATAAACAGACACAACTTATTAAAAGTGGCCACCCTTGATGTGTACTCTTTATTTCAATAAAATAAAATGAAAAAAGTGAAATGGGGTACATTTTATTTCAACATTAATTCAAAGGATTATTCATAATTGTACGTCTTTTAGTCCACTTTCTTTGCCTTAGCCTATTACAAATGTGTTTTACAAAGTAGCAAAACACACAGCAGAATAATAATGGTTATAATTATTTCTAATACCATTTTTAAACCTATTTTTCATCCTAAACTCTATTAAAGACACACATGGGTCCATATAAAAAAAAAATACAATCAATCACAAATGTACAAAAATACAATGATTCCGTGCTCTGGACTCTAACCTGATTGAGCTTCTTGTAGGGTACATCGGTATTAGAATTATATTTTTTGTGGGATTGCATAATATCCACATAAATATGTACATATGTTGAGACACCAGGCGGTTTGCATCTGGCCAGTGTACAGAAGTGTATAGTATTCTTTAAGTATGCTAGGGCATACATTAAACAACATTTTCTGTTAATGTCGGTATCATAAATTATATGTTTAACAGTAGCAGAAACTTTAAGAACAGCAGCAGAAGAGCAGAAGCCAGAGAGTACAATGTCCTGAGCCTCCCTGGTCTCTAGATTCATGATGATACTTGTGTATTTTTACATGTCAAACTCCTGACTGATTTCAGCAAATGGTGATTCATTAAGCTGAAGCTCCTGTTAGCATAATATTTAAGCAAAATAGCAAGTTTTAGCTTAAATCCAGTAATAACTTTTACCAAAATATGTATAACTATATGAATGATCATATCCAAAACAATCAATGAGTTTATTTCTGCTTTCTGTGCTTTAAAACATACATATGAGTAAAAGCTAATGTTTTTGTTTTAACGTAAAAAGCAGTAGAAACTAATTCTACTTAAACTTTTAATTATATCTCAAAGCTCATATTATGAAGCTACTGATCATTTTATTTTGACATTAAGTGTTATTTTACAAACAACAGACTAAAGTGATTCAAAATTAGCGCTAAGGTGCAGGTTAGCTAGCACAGTCATATGCTAGCTAATAAAAAGCTTAAGCACATTTTAAGGCTTGTTTTTTTAATCTGAAGTCCCATATATCGATTATTTATGTTTTCTAATTCAACACATACAAATTTGATAGATATTTTACATATTTCAATATTTACTATGGAGCTAAAGCTAATGGCTCAATTGGTGCTTTTAAAGTTAAAATAAAGCAAACTAAAATTAGCTTATCCTAATTTTCAACACATTTTAATGTAATTCTTCGTATCTTGTACTTCATGATCTAACAGGTCTCACTTGTAATTAAGATCTTGGATCTCAATGAAGCAACCTTTATAAATGAAGGTGAAAAATGACACATGTGATTAAGAAAAATTACTGCTTTTTTTTTTTTTGCAGTATAGGTACAATGCACAAATATTAGCAAAAAGTAGTATACCGGAAGTATACTAAATTGTGACATTTTTAAGTTTATTAAAGTATACTTAAAGTATACTTTAGTAAACAGTTTTTATGCTTCTCAGTGTAAGTCAAGTAGACTTGACTATATTATTGTTAAGTATATGAAATATAGTTTAGGATAAGTGAACTCTAAGTGCAATGCCTGATTTTAAGTATGAAATTAGTGCACTTTTAGTATACTTGAATAAACTACTTTTTTTGGCATATACTTAATCATATTTACTTTCTGTAACACAATAGTTTCAAGTTAGCAGGGTAGGACATGAAAAAACATGTTAAAGTAACTAAATATTTTTATTTCTTTTTTTTTATTTTGTTTTTCATTGTGTGCAATACATGTACAGTTGCACCTTAATCCTATTTATCTTGATATACTGTATATACCTGGATATACTGTATATATATTGCTTATTCTTAATGCACCTTTTCCTCCCTCTTTGCACCTTCTGTAACTTCTATGCCAACATGTGACGAGTGAATTTCTCTGCTGTGACATCAATAAACCTCATCTAATCTAATCTAAATATGATTAAGTAAGCGCCAAAAGCGGTTGCATTATTTTTTTCAGTATCCTGACCACTAAAACCACTCTGCCAATTGCACACTTTCATATTTCAACTAGAATATTTGGTTTAATCGCCGACATTTGAAAAGGAGAAAGCTGAAATTGAACTGACAAGATTGCAAAACGGGTATTCTTCTGTAACGTCTTTAGATAACTATTTGGACTTTGACAAAATTTGATTTTTTAGAAAAAAAATTGTTTTGATTGCATGTTTTTAATGAGTCAAAAAATATTCCAACTCTTAGTGATGATTGAAAAAATCTTTTTTTATATTGCAATGAAATGAAATTGCACGGACGTTTGCTGAGATGTTTAATTGCATATTTTCACCGGTTGTTTTTAAGCGTTTTTCTTTGGTCATCTGGAGCATTACCCTAATTGTTAGCTTTCTTTCAACAATGATTACTAAAATAAGTTAATACTTCTAGTTAAAATAATTTTCAAATTAAAAGATGAATGTTCATCAGATTTTTCTTGCATATTCCTGGATTATAATGTGGGATTACATGTCAGAGTTTTTTTTTATAGATTCGCCTTGTTATCAGTTTAGTTGAAGGGATTCCTCCTTTTCTATCTGATTTAAAATATTGAAAAAGCTTAAAGAAAACCAACAGCATCCAATAGTTTGTTTATTATTAATACACCCGGTATTAAATTACAAATCAATTAATATTTTGACATTAAAGCTGATTTGCAAAATATATATTTTTAAAGTCTGACAATTCAAATGAAGCACAAATTAGAATAAAGCTGTTAAACAGTGCAATAAAACAATAGTCATGGTTGACACAAAAACACAGAAAAGGTGTAATTTGCTTCAAATGGCACTAAAAAAATGTGACACAAAATGACAAATTATTATTTTGACTTTTTCTATAACCTTTATAAACGTTTCTTTAACAAGGAAGCTCATACAGTAACAGGAAAAAGTGTATTTTTACCTATTAAAGAAACAGCTTCTTTGTTATTTGCACACTTTTACAGCAACAAAAAAGGAGCACTTTACTGTACTTTTTTTTTTTTTTTTGCAAATAATCCAGATACAAAAGCAATCAAGACCTGTCTTAATTAAATATATCTGCTTTGAGGCAAAATTTGTCAACCTGACAAATATTTCGCTCCCCCTTGAACGGAAAGATCAGTTGTATTGAGAAAGTGTTAATTAACGAGAGACAAACCTTCCCTGGCTTTGTGCACATATGCAGGCGTAACCGAGGCTCCTGCTCTCCGCTCACAGACCCACAGACCTTATTAGCCGCCGTCCTTATGTGGACCAACTGTTTGTTGCTGAACCCTTACACCACTTTTTTCCCTGTGAAGTAGAAACAGAATGAAAAGTAGAGAGGCATGAAATAATTTGTTTGATTTGGAGCAGCTCCAACTCAGCAGGTTAGGGGATGCGGGGGGGGGTTCTCTTTTATGTTTATCTTCTCGTATTTTGTGTGTGTTTTTTTTTTTTTTTTTTAGGAAGGCATGTATGGACAGCAGTTCTGGGTCTTATTTCACTTCCTTCAGCTGCAAACCCTCTATTTGTTGGTTTAGGTCAGGAAGACGTGAGGAAATCACGTCCCCCCCCCCTCGCCTTACCCCACAAATACTCTTCCTCTGCCCTCCAACCTTCCCAACCCCCTTCCCTTCCACCAAGACCCCGCCACCACAAAGCAGCTCCTAATTATCTCTGAATAGCAATTTTATTGAACCCTAATTTGCGGTAATGAATTGTGATAGGTGGCAAGGCAGACTAAAGAAAAGGAAAAACTTCAATGCAGGCTCACACTTTCCGCAACAGCTCGTGGTGATAATCAGCGTTATTGTTCACGCTTGACCCTGGATGACCAGATAAGATGTTCACATGATGTTCAGTTCGGGTTTGCTTACATAAGAACAAAAGGAAGTTGGCTGTATTATTAACGCACATAAAAATTAAGGGGCACAACAGTAAATATTATCACCCTAAATGTTTAATTTTTCTATCCGTATGTAAACAAAAGAAACCTCAATGACCTTTTAGTATCCAGTGGCAACAAATATTTTACACATTCTGTATACAAATACAAAAATCCGTCCTATACATATAAAAAGGAATCGTCTGCGAATACTTTGATATGTTTTTATAATTCACAAAAAATCTTTTGTCATTGCTGTTATTATAAAATGAGTGAATACATCCCATATAATTTTAAATCCTGCTAAAAAAGCCTGTAATAAATAATTTTGAAAATATTCTGACAATAGTGACTTTCATGAGGCGTCAAATATCTAGCAGCAATGTAAACATCCTAGAGGAAGTGCTGATCCTCCCCAGATTTATTTCTTTAATTATAATGTAAAAGTTGTGTACAGTAATTTCAAAAATAATATAAGCAAATAAAAACTTTATTTTTATACTGTTGGAGATTTCCAACATAAAGATGACATTATAGCAAAATGTCCTAAAATTAACCCAGGTATTTTATTGCCTACCAAAGAAGTTTTAATGAGTCTAACAAAGACCTCCATTTTTTTTTTCTTTATTTATGTTTTGAAGAAGACAAATTTAAATAAAAATTCTGTTAAAATTAAAATTAGTGAACATAGACCTTTTTGAACCCCGAGGATTTAGAGTAAGTTGTCAATAGTTTATGACCCAGTCTTTCATTCCCAAAACTATGAGAAATGTGGGATTTCCTGTGATTTGTTGGCATATTTCAACCTCTTAATTAGAAATGTGTTAAATAATTCTTTCAATTCTTAAAATTAATGAAGCAATCTAAAAAAGTTCAGTTTCTGACCAAACAGAAAAACATTGAAACATACTGAATTCAAACAATGGCTAATTATTAAAATAAAAAAATAATTTTATTATTCTTTTGTAAAATAATAAAATAAAGTTGGAAACTTTAAAAAAGGAATAAGCATTGGTGCTCTATCCAATACTCTAGTTTTATAAACTTACCTAGATGTAAGTAAAACAAAAATATATATTTAAAGTAAAACCAAATGAAGCTTTTGATCCCACACATTTATATGTATTCACAATCCCTTAATCTCCAAAAATAAAAGGGAAAACTGTCTCTCAAAACTCTGTGAAGGAGTTATTATTGATTTAAACACAATCCAGATGTTTGGGAATCAAGATATGTTGAGAGGTGTGGAAAGTTCCAGCAACATTGGATGACCAGATGTTAACTTGTCTTTCATCGCATAACTTTAACATTTGGGGGGGAAAATAGACCTGGCTCTGAATTAGAACATCTGTTTAAGAAATTTAAAACTAGCCATAAAGGGACAAACAACCAAAAAAAATACCAGTTGCCTTTTGAACATAAAGAGTATTCTGGAAGGACTGAGCCTGAGACTACATTCTACGTTGAAATTTCCATTTAGATAAATAAAATGAGAGTCTTCACAGAAAAAAGGAAGGTGATAAAATGGTTAAAATAAATGATTTTTAGTTTTTTGAAGGTAACCAAAGTGCAGAAAGTACTGAATCTAAGAGAAAAATACCACTTTCCGTCCACTTTTGTGCTGATAACTCTACGGCAATGGTTCACACTGAGCATGCACGCAGTAAAAGTAGAGAGGAACAACTAATAAGAACATTCTAATAGTATTCCCTAAAAAGTAGAAAAAAAAATCCACTGGACTTTGGTTCCAAGTTTGAAACATTGGAAACAAAGTCCAGTGGATTTTCTTAAATTTTTTATTATTTTTTACTTTTTTGAAATTACTATGACGTGGACGACTGAGAATCTTCACCCACATCTTCTATTAGTAGCAGGCTGAGTTTCAGTAACCTCCTTTCAACTGCAGCTGGAGGTTTGAGGAGACATGAGGAACATAGAATCATGGAATCTGGAACACTTTCTATGTTTAAGAAGGTCACACTAAACTACTAAGTTATAACTTAGTTGTGTAGGTTTGAGAATCAAATGGGAGAAACTCCATTGCTATACAGTTTTTAATTTTCACCTTAAAAACTGAGAGGAAATAATTATTCTCCTGCAACACAAAGTGTATCATATTTGATATATGACTTTTTCAGACTTCTATGCCGTCAGTTTCATTTTCTTTTCTTGAAAAACTGAACGTATGCAATCAAATACATTTAGTGAACAGATAATGTGGGATAAATACCTAGTGTATCACAGATGATACAAAATAAAACTCATATGTGTGCAAATTTGTACATATATATGCATATATATATCATTTTTATTTGTAAATTTTTAAAATTATTTGAAAATGTTTCCATAGTTTATGCTTCAAATGGTTAAATAATTTAAAAGGAAGCAACATGGAGATCACTTTGGGGTTTTAAAGCTAACTTTTCTTTAAGTGTCTAAACAATGCCAGAAAAGAGCAAAATGTTGAATATAAAATGAACCACAAAAAAATTACAAAATAAATAAATAAAATGTTGGATGTGACAAATTTTTCGAAAAAGAAGTAAAGGTAGAAAGTGTATTCTTAAAAAAAAAAAAATTCTCAGAATGCTCACATTTCTAGAAATGAGGGAGATAGATATACCCTTGAAAATAACTAAAATCTGATATATTTTGGGCAAAATTTTCTAGAGCAGAGAAGACTCATTGCGAAATGTGACTGTGACTGGCTGGATGTGCTCCCTTCATCCTCTGACATGACAGTGTGCTTGGAACTCATCTGCCTGGCTGTATATTTCCTGGACCGGGCCGCCTTTTACAGTTGCTTTTTGTATCTTTTCGTCTGTCTCCTTGAACCCCAGTCGGCCTCAGCTCACATTGAGCCTGGTTCTGCTGGAGGTTTCTTCCTGTTAAAAGGGAGTTTTTCCTCTCCACTGTCGCTACAAGCATGCTTGGGGAATGAGTCGATGCAATCAACTGATTTTCATCAGATAGAAAACTTTGAATCAATTAGCCTGTATGATCTGGTGAACTGTAAAGTGCCTTAAGATGAAATGTGTTGTGAATTGGCGCTATATAAATAAACTAAATTGAATTGAATTTAAATGATGATCTTGTTTTATTATTAATCATACCTGAAGCCATTACAAATCAAACGAACAGAAAAATAGTTCATTATGTTAAAGGTGGATATAATTCAAACCTAAACCTATGTATACTTGTAGTCCCAGCTCGATGAATGTTTTAAACAGAACATGAGAGACTCATATTCTGTGAAGGCACTTTGAAAACAAACAAAAAAAGTAAATAAAGTAACTGCAACAAGCCATAATGTTTACCGAACATATGAAGAAAGGAAAGTTCATAAAATGCACTAAAACAGGGTGTTTTTATACAAATAACACCAAAAGTACTGTTCATAAGTAGGATTACACATCAGAGGTTTAAAGAATCTGACAAACACACAGTATATACATCTAAATAGTAAAATAATACATAAAAATGACCTTTTAACTCCTTATTCAAAGTAAAAACATAGATAGAAGGAAAGCAACCAATCTCACAGGACATTATCTTGGGCTATGATTTCTGAAAACTGAGTAGAAACTGAGCATAATTGGGGCTTAAAGAATACCGTCTAAATGGTAAAACAATTTAAAGTCGAGCTTTGTTTCTTTTTTCACCCACTCAGAGTGGACAAAGCCCCAACACAGCCCTGTGATTGGAAAAGATCTCCAGCCTATATCTGGTCATACAAACACTGTTTGCTCTGGGCTTCCTGTCTGTGGGCTTACATTACAATGTGTAGATTTAGAGATTGGGGAAGTAAAGTCGGCCGGCTTTTCAGCTGGATAAGGTTTTTCTTTCTGCCTCTCAGACCCCACCGCGCCACCTCCTCCTCTTTCTGCAGCCCTCTGTCTGTCACACCGTCGTCCAATACCAGATGGTAGGCGTTCAACACGGAGAGCTAAGCTAAAATACCTGATTACAATTCACCAATACAATTCAAATATCACGGGTAGGCTTAAAGATAATTCCTCTGTAACAATATCATTTATTTCCCCGCCTGTTTCTTTTATCCTTGTTTTACCAGGAGAGGAGACAGCAAAGCCCTTCCTCAAACAGATAAAAGAAAAGATTTTATTTTTGTGTTCTCCCACTGATGCGGTAATAAAAATAAAATCCCACTAAGAAAACAGACCACCACTTCTAATTTGCACTATATTTTAACAAAAAATAAAATAATTAAGATGAAAATATTTATAGGATGCAAATCGTGCCCTAGCTGACATTTTAGAGACATGACAATAATAAATGAAAATTTTATTCCAGATTCATATTTATGCAGTTTATTCATATCTGACGAATATATTCAACCGCAGAGGAGTCATACATATACATTGTAGTCTTGTAAATGCATGAAGTACACCATAATAATTAAATCTCACATTAGTCGTGACACACTGAAGAAAACCCATGGGCATTTTGCCTTTTATTGAGATAATAATACATTTTACGACCATGTAACAATGTTATTGAATATTCTGATATACCCTGAGATCATAAAACACTGAGTAGAAGGGCATTTACATTTTAGGCATGTTTTATTCAATAGTAAAACGTTTCTGTTTGAGAGGCTAAAGATCAGGAAATAAGAATTAGTTTTAACTTTACCAGCTGTGCAGAGTATAAAATATGAGTAAAATACTTGCTTCTGTGGTTTTTATTTGTCTTTTATTTGTTAATTCATGGGTTAGCACAATTTGTCTTGATGCAAAACCAAAAACTGTATTTTTTTTTTTCTATTTTATTTGGCTTTAATGATTCGTGTCTGAAACCAAAACCCTTTAAAACTGTTATTTACAATATTAAGGGTTACTTTTATTTAATTTCTCTAACTTAGCTAGTCCTATTGGTTTCACACTACAGGCTCCCCTTATAGACAGCTAATAGATAGTTTAGAGTTAAATTATTAATCAATTAAATCTAATAACACTTCATAAGTCTTTCATGAGTGTTTATTATGCATTTAATGCGAAAAATAAAAAAATTTATGTTTACAAATGCTTATTGTGCTCAAAAAGTAGCAGTTTATAAGCAGAGCTAGATGAAATACATAATTGAACAGATTAGACTCGCTATTCGGTCGCTATAAGTGCTTAGTGATGAATAACAAACACTTATAAATGAGTTATAGAGCGTTTATAGATTAATTAAAAACATATTTACCCCATTTAAGGGGAGCCTTATTATAAAGTGTTAAACATTAGTCTTACAGTGACATATAAGCTGTAACACCGCTTCAATAAATATGTATATTTAAAAAATCATATTTTTATAACAGCACATTTTGTTCTTACCAATGTGTCAAAAAGTGTGACAATAACTTTAGTTGTGTTAAATATGTTGAATAAAATTGGTTTTCCGGGTGAAGTTTCATAATAATAATAAAAAAAAGACCTATTCGATTGGTGTCGTAGTATAAAATGTGTTTAGTATTTTCTTTCTAACATGTTTTCAAGGACTTGAATCAAACAGCTGCGCTACGGTTTTCACAATTCTTGTCTCAAACGTGACAGTTTTTAAGTTTTTCCAGCTGTTTTTTTTTTCTCTATGTTTTAAGGGTAGAAGAAATCTCCTCAGAGGAACATGTCCGCCTTGAACCACAGATATGAACCCCTCCCCTGCCAAACGTGAAGGCTCCCCCTCTCTCCTTTTCCCTCTTAAGCTCTGGTTGTTGGCTGTTTTTTAGACGGGTGTTATTCCTTCATGGCCAGAGCGTGTGCGTTTTTTTTCTCTTTCCCCGAGTGTGATCTTTGGTGTGGGCAGAGGTGCGTCTTGGCCGCCCACACCGTTGGCACTGCTGCCCAAGTAGCACCCATAACACCGAACCATTAGTGGCGTGGCAGTCTACCCACATCTCAACCACCTTCATTAGTCATTCAGCTCCTTATTTTTGTTTGGTTTCCCCTCTGGCTCCTAATTAATGCTTAATCGAAACTGCTGAACTGAGCTGGTAGAAAATTCATGAATATTAAAATCGACCCTGACGTTTTTTCTCACTTTCTTCATTTTTTTTTTTTCTTTTTGTCTTTGGGTTGTCAACGACGGTAGCCAGGCACCATTAATTTCTGTTGCTGTCAGTGATAGAAAGCTTCACACTCATCACCACTGTAACAGTGATGGAGGGTATCAGCTGCTGAGTTGTATTCGGCTAATTTATGAGTGAGCTGAGTTTTTGCTTTATAATTCATTTCAATTATTTATTTTTGCACTACTGGTCATTATGGAAAAAAATGGCTGACAGAAATTTGGGTTAAGAGAGAAAAGGGAAGGTCAAAGGGCCAAGACTCTACAGCGCCAAGGACAGCACGCTTTTGCTTCCAAATCTTTGGCGCACCCTGCTATTTTATTTTTTATATATTTTTAAATTTTATATACCACTGGCAAATAGGGTAAAAAATATGGAGGTTTAGCACAGGCAAAGAATGGATACCGAACTTCTCTAACATTTTTGAGGAGCTTCAGCGGCAGTACCGTCATCGCAAATATCAGATTTATAGTCTCCACACTGCAGAGATATTGTAATCTGGGCTTTAATATCAGCCAAACCCATTTGCACAAGAACAGATAAGACCTTTAAATAAACCAAAGATTACCGGCTGCCACATATCTGACACAATAATCATTTAAAACAACTATTTTCATTCATTTCAGATGCAACTATTCACCTACTTGTATTACTACGTAGTATACAGCAGACCCATCCTTCCAACTGGGTAAAAAGAAGGCCGCATAACCGGTAGTCTTCCAATCCTAACTATGACCTAATCGGTCGACAAATCTGGCCTCCGGAGGACGCGGTCACTGAATTCAAACTCAGCAGACGTCTGTAACTTGTATAACTCTTGGGGCTTTTCCCCTCTACCTAATATTCCAGACATTTCTGTGAATGACACAGACCACCTTACAAGCTTACAACCCCACGCAACATGAAGAAATGGAAAACAAAGCTGATTCTGACATTTTTAACCCCTCTTCATCATCCAACAGCAACAATAACTTCTTTTTCAAGAGTTTTTCACTGCTTGTTGATGATAGTCATATTTATGGATCAAATCATAAGTTATCTCTGGTTGTTCATACTTGCAAAACTTTGCCAGGATGTATGTCCATCATGTTTTTCTTCTTAGAGTTGTACAATTTTCTAGGTGTGGTAATTCAGGGCACAGGGCATCTACACGGAGGGGTTTGGGTAATAAATATGGCCGCACAGACAGATCTAGTATAAACAAGGTTTAATACGACTCCTAAAGCGTTGGACCCGCCCCCTATTGGGGGCCTAACGTAATTTTAAAGATGGAATTAATTAAGAAATCAGTTTAAGAAAAAAAGATAACTGTTTTTAATTGTTACATATCAAAATAAATGGTTGAAATGTAAATCATTTTACTTTAAATTACTTTTAAATGTTAATGTCAGTAGTATATTTTACTCCGTATGTATTCTTCGGTTAATTGTTTTTATGTGGAAGAACTGAAAATATTGAGTAGAATGTGGTGGTCGGGTCCCCAGGAAGAAAAGTTTGACAACTGCTGACGTAAGACTTAAAAAGCCAGAAAGTCGAGGTCTGCAACCTAGTTTAGTTACATTTTAAACTGATTGAGGTCCAAAAAAATAGATTTTTATTGACCCACACTGAGAGCCATTTAAAACCAAACCCCAGATGTGTTTTTATGTTTTATAGTGCAAGCTCAGCTTTTTCCTCTATCAAATATTGTTCTTCACGCTGATCAAGTTTCGAGGTCCTCCTTGGAGACCATTTCAAAGGCTGGACACCTTCCTGATGGAAACACAGTGGGATTTTTTTTTATCTAACATTAACAAAAGTTGGAAAGGAGATTTATATTCTTTGCTACCTCGAGTGCTGAAAGTTGTGATTAGAGTTTTACTCATGCATTTTGTTGTCTAGTCGATTTGCAACCAAAGCCTGCAGGAAAACAGACAAATTAGAAAACAAAAACAGTTGAAAACTTATTGGATAATTCATGCCGCTTTCAGGAATTCCCCTCCAAACACGTTATCTTGATACTCCTAATGGATCGTGATTATTAATATTTCCTTAGAGGATGGCCCCCGTCAATTCGCTTCAAAGTTTACCTTGTAAAAATATACACCAACCTCAGCTAATTATCATATTTTAGTCATAAAATCTGCATCTGGAATTTCTTTACTTAACTTTTGTATTTTTTCTTATTACTGCTTCTTTTCATAACCTACCACAAGCGGACTTATATAATAATGAGTTTTTAGAAAGGCTCTCCCACAACATCACAATCATGTCGCTCTTTGTAAAGAAATAAACAGTTGTCCGTGTTTATTCTGACTAAATTGATGGTGGCATCGCAGGCAAACCAAATTGAAATCTTCGTGACAATTTCTCTGAAGTTGCTCAAATACAATTTGACTTCTGACAAGGGGGAGATGCAATTTATAAAAACAGAACATGCCATCAGTGAAGGCCATGTATTTGCATAATGAGGATACTTCCATTTCTGCCAGCAATGTTTTTGACAGCCTCAAACTAAAGGCCAGCGTTGGAGAGGAGTGAGAAACGTCGATACGAATAATCCGGAAGAGGCGGAAAGAGCAGGAGATGGGAGTGCCAGCCGGATCCATCAAACCAAACAAATGTAGTTTGGCAAATTTCAAGCAAAAAAAAAAAAAGCAAGTGATGGTAGGTGACCCCTGGCAGGGAAGCATCTGAAGTGGTCTTCCGCCCTGAGCAACAGCCGTGACTTTGAATGAATGTACTGGAGTGGAGTTAGACCGCAGGAAAAACTCCAGAGCTTCTTCTGATTGGTTGACAAATCTGACTGAGCTGACGCTAATTCCATGTAGCTCTTTTGCTCTAATTGTTGATTCAATTTGCTAATGACTAATTTGATTTAAGTGGCAGGCACATCTCCATGTAAGCAGGACATGGAGAGAAGGAACAAAAAAAAAAAAAAAATGTACTGGAGGTGGCGTGATGGCTTGTCATGGAAAGGCTGCTCGCCAATGAATATTCCATGAGAGTTCACACTTAATTTTTTCTGATTTGTTTATTTTTTTCCTCAATACAGTGCTTTAGCGCACACTCCATCAGTCCTGGTGTTGACACCCCATGTATCCCCCCCCCCCCCCCCCCTCAGCACCATCCCCCCACGATTTCACAAGTGGTGCTCAGATGTCCATCAAACGCAGCAATGAAGGATCACTATAAGTTGTTTGAGCTCAGTCAACTGAAGCACTCCAACACTTTTCGTCCCCCTTCATGTTTTCCCCCTCTCTCTCTCTCTCTCTCTCTCGTTGGGCCCGCTGGAGATCTCTGATGTGAAGGACTAGATGAATTTCTAAATAGACATCCGGAGGGGCCCGTCGAGAGCCTTTACCTGTTGCCAATGCAAATCTGTCCCTAAGATCCCGAGGAAGCGTATTGTTCTGCCCGCCTCGTCCACTTGCGAGGTTGTTTGCCTCTGGGAAAGGACGTGTTTCTCTGAAAACAAGAAAAAGGCTGAGCGTGACCTGGAGGGGGCCGACACACCAGTTCAAAGTCCCTTCAGAAACCCCCCCCCCCCAAAAAAAAGAAACTAGTTCAAACTTATCCAAATGTGCGGCTGTAGAGAATTGAACTAGAGTAGACTATGAAGGGTACTCACCCACATGAAAGCCACAAGAGAAAACCTCAAACCAGCTCTTCGCCTCTTGCTTACTGGAAACATCGGCGTCCATTCCTTTGTCTTTTGTAGCAGCTCCATCAAGAACATGTTTCCTTGTTGTTAAATTTTACCTCTTTCCCATTAAGACTGGGTACGTTTGGTTTTTCGCCCATACTGGACGTACTTGTAAGGAAGCAAATCTCAATCCTTTTATGCCTTTTTATCCTCTCCCTTGACGGGTCTTTCTCTCTGCATGACTTGCAAATCATGCTGTGATACTAAACGGCATTGACATTCTAAGAAGTAAATACATAGAATATTTCCAATGTTATAATAGGCAAGGGAAAGGAAGTCTAATTATTGCATAATGATATTTTTCCTTCACTCATAACTGTCTGGGCCAACAAATGAGTTGCAGGGGAGATTATGCATACATACAGTCATGTATTTATGTATTAATTCAACTGTGTGGATACTTATTTAGCATTATATTACTTAGATTAATTAATTTATTTATACATTTGGGTCACTGTTGCGATTGGGCTTGATATGGGGAGTCAGCCCTTGATTTTTAATGGTCTTGTAAAAAAAGAAAAGAAACAGAAAAATATCTGTAATCTGAAATAAAGTACACTTTTGTTAAATTGTAAGCAATACACTTAAAGCTACAGTGTGTAATTTTCAGTGACATCTAGCGGTCAGACTGCAGACTACAGCAACATGAACATCCCCCCCCCACCGCTTCTCCCCCTCCAATGTACGGCGAGCGTTACGGGACAAAATGTCTTCCACGACGTCCGCATCGCCTACCTTCTGAAGTGATGAGGTTTGTTTACATAGATAATTTTACAGATAGTATTTCATTAGTCTGTGTGTTCAGTACCGTCTCAGTTAATCTCTCTCAACTTGCCGTAGTTACTTTCGAGCGTAATGGGCGATCTCGCAATCGCTAGTTTGTTGGCTCTGCGCTGCCGTAGCGCAAAGATGTCTGCCTCCATGGCTGCGAGACCCGCTCCTATGTAATTATAAATAACGAATTCTAAGGCAACGCAAATATTAAGGTTAAGAGGCTGAGCTCGTAGATGATGATAAATAACATAATTATGTATAATATATTACATTTCTGACCGTATATCCCTGTTATTATTACACACTGTAGCTTTAAAGATAGATTTAGATATTGTTATGTGAACATTTGCTTATTTCAACTGACAGTTATGACTAGGTAGAAGCACATTTAAATTTGATTAAATTAATAGAAAACCGCCTGGTCTGAATAACTTACCTTGGTTTTACAGAACAGACATGAGAACCTTGTCTCTTCTTTTCAGTGTAGCTGTTTTAAATGGTTTAAACTGGTGAAGCAACTTCAAGTACTTTTACTTTTCACTGAGAGAAACCCAAGTACTGTAAGAGGGAGGGTTTTGACTAGGGCTGCAACTAACGATTTTATTTTGCAAATAGATTAATCTGTGGATTATTTTTTGAATGAATCGATTAATAATCATATAGCCAAAGATTCCTTGAAGAAGATTTTCCACTTTAGTAGTTCTATCAATTCAAGTCAGTTTATGTATATAGCACCAATTCACAACACAAGTCATCTCAAGGCACTTTACAGTTCACCAGACCATACAGTCCGATTGATTCAAAGTTTTCTATATAAAGAAAACCAGTAGATTGCATCGACTCATTGACTGAAATTTAATCCCTCACGCTAAGCATGCTTGTAGCGACAGTGGAGAGAAAAAACTCCCTTTTACCAGGAAGAAACCTCCAGCAGAACCAGAATTTATCTTAAATCTTCGGTCAGCTAAAGAAAATTTTTAAAGTCTCTACACTCCAGTTAATGATTAATCGATTACTAAATTAGTTAACGATTATTTTGATAATTGATTAATCACGATTAATCCAATTAATTGTTTCAGCCCTAGTTTTGAACACTTGGTTTTAATTTCAAGAACAGACAGTTTTCTATATGGGTTTCCAAAGATGATGTAGTTCCGATGCCAATGTTCTTCTGCTGGAACTAAAAGAACTTTCAAGATGCCGGAGAATAAAACTTACCTATGGACCGACGACAGGATCCAATTGTGGCTTAAATTTGTTGCATTAATGTTGCAAAAAAGGGATTCAGGAGAAACTTTGGTGTTTTCTCTGACTTTATTCTTTCTGATTAAATTTCTTAATCACATTTTTTTTTCATTTTCTATTTTTTCACTTTCAGTTTTCTTTTAAAGATTTTATATTTTCAAACTGAACTTTTTAAATTTCTCTTTTTCAGGTTGAGCTTTAGAAATGTCAAGATTTTCAAATTGCAGATTTTACAGATCATATTTTCTTCACTTTTTGGATTGGGCTTTCCTTTGGAATAGGAATTGCTCTATTGGTTTGCATTGACCTTCGCAATGACATTTTTATTGGTCAAGAGCGAGCCTCTATTTTAAACTCTATTTTAAAAGAATTCAATTTTAGAAAATGGAAATTGGAAAAAAAATAAAAAACATGTAGAAAATCTGTTGAAAACAGTGTTATCTGTAACTTGACAAAAAAAAGACCTCTTATGTTAAACTTTTGGTTTAGCATAAGAGCTCACAAGGTGGTGCTTTTTGTTGCAATGTTGCCTTAACACAACGTTCCTGGATTTTAATCTCAGACCACAATCTTCTTTCAAGGACTGGATACTCTGGCTCCCTCTCACTGTCTGAAAACATTACTGTTTGTTTAATTGTTGTCTCTAAGCTGCCCTTTGTCCTAAAATGGACTGGTGACTTGTTATTGGAAAATATAGGCACCACTCCCCATAACCCTGACAGATAGATTGCAGAAGATGGACAGATGGTTTAGAATTGACAAAAAAGAAAGGCAATGATAAATTATATTGGCTTGTATCAGCTTCTACCAAATATAGAAGACTGCCAATGCAGTTTCCAGACAACCAGATGCAAACTTCTCTGTTCTCTCTAAGTAGTGGATCATAGTGAAACCAAACAAGAGAACCAGTTGTGGTAGGTATCTCTATCTATTTTAAGAGGATGACCCAAAAGAAGCATAATAGTGTTTATAATTTTCATCAATATTGCAAAAAGAAGACAAACACACCATGTTTTATCATTTCTTTTTACCTAAAACCTAACCTAATCTATGTTGTCTGCAAATTATATATATATATATATATATATATATATATATATATATATATATATATATATATATATATATATATATATATATATATATGTTATTTATTATCGCCTATAAACAAAAGTCTGAATCTTTATATTTGTTATATATATTTATAATTACATAGAGTTGGTTCCCATTTGACATATTTTGCGTTACAGCAGCACAGGGCTGACAGACTAGTGACTTAAGGGATCTCCATTATGCTTGAATGGTACTGCAGTGAGATAGGCATATATACAGTCCTACTCAGACTAATAATATAAAATGTTATCTATGTAGACTAGACTTACACGGGCCTAGACCAGCAACCGGCAGACGGCAGATTTGAAGCGCTGGTTGTTGTGTTTTTGATGATAGCTTTTATTTTATTTGAATAGAGTCGCATCTTTTTCTCTATGTTTGTTTTAGTCAGAGTGCCCAAAACAGAGGGAGGAATCACCTGGACAAAAGAGGTAAGGTGAGATGGTGTTCCTGACCTCAGGCAGCAGCAGCAGTGTGAGTACAGCGGCTTAGAGAGGTTTAGAACCGGCATAAGCCGGTCAGCGTTGACCCCCTCATGGGCTAAGGAACCACAGCGGCAGAGAGGGAAGCTTGTCGCTGATCTCACAGAAAGGGAGCTGAGGAGCAGAGCAGTAGCTGGGAGAGGCCTGTCAGGAGGTCTGAATACAGGGTAGAGTGGCTGCAGATTACAGTGAGCAAAGCGGCGTGGAATCGAAGGAGCCGCCTTCGAAGACAGAGCAGGAAGAGACAACGGCAGGCCAAGGCTAGCATCTAGAGGCTAAGTGCTGGAAACAGACGGAGGGCCTCTAAAGCTGCGTTCACATCAAACGCAGCAAGAACAGCAAAAACGTGTCTGCTGCTTCCTTTTTGATGCTTGTACAAGTTTAGTTCTGACGTGCGGCTGAAGCAGCTTTGCTGCTCTGGCTGCACGGTGGGCGGAGCTACTCTATCCTTTCTTTGCCTTGCAGCTATATTTGCTGTGATCAGTGGGAATAAAGTAGTTTAATACCTTTTAAAGTCGGAAAATCCACCTGAAAACTTAATCAGTGCAGTCAGTTCATCCAGATTACCATCCATCCTTCCAATATTATTTCTGTCAGAGCCGCTCAGACCCCCACATAGCGGCGGTGCGCTGTCAGTAGGAATCCCATTCAACAGCAGCCTCTGGTCCGGTCGCCTCCTCGCGGTTCGCCACAACGGCTGGAAGGTGGTTTTTATGTTCGTAATCCAAACTGCAGGCACCAGGATAATAAAAGCGAACATGTTTTGCTGGCAGGTTTCGACATTTGTAGGTTAATATAGGCGTTAATTAACTGCTTCTGCGATCTAATGTAAATAAACCTCGTCATCACTTGACAACGCAGGTAAAGCGGAAATTGCAGAAGCCATTTTGTACCATTATGTCGTCCGTATTGTTGGTGGGGCAGTGTAGCTTAAATGATAAAACCTTAGAAAAGACTTTGAGTTTTGGACATCTTATATTTCTTATCTATGCTTTGTTTCTTTTTTACACTAGGGAATTGTAAAGTCAACAGTTTAAAGTTTTTAGGGTTTAATTTTCCCATCAAAAGAGGACTGAATAGCCAGCTTTGCAAAATGTGTCAAAAGTTTCACTTTTGATAGAAAGATTTAAAGAAGCTTATTTTTTTTGTAAGAATTTGCTTTATCCCTCCATGCAGTTTTTTATTTTTTATTAGGATGTGATTAAATCAAAAGGAGAATGACTTACTATGTAAGAAACAAACAGAGTTGCTGGAACTCCGATAAAGTGGAAGGAAAGTTACTTTCATCAGTGTAATTGTGTTCACTTATTATTATTATTATTTTTTTTTTTTTTGCTTTGGGAACCCCCAGAAGAGTGACAGTTTTCGGCACTTTGTATTAGTATTGATAAATAAACATTATTTAAAACATCTGTCAGGCCTGGTTAAATATCTTTGGTGTGGTTCAGTAGCTTCACCGACCCACGGCATCGAATATTTAATTACTGCACTAACTGCATAATGAAAAAGTCAATTTCCACACCGGTGCCGCCCCCCCCCCCCCATGCACAGAAGACATTGCAATTCTAATATCTGCATCTGAAATCTTCCCAGTAACCCCCCCCCTGCCCTCCTCCCTTTCCCGCGTCCCGTCTCGATGCCTCGCAGGGCTGCAAAGTCTCCTGCATTACCATACCCCCTCTTCCTGACTTAAGTCTGCTCCTCGTACTTGCTTGTCGTGGCTAATTACGTGTTTAACCCGGTGCTGGGGAGCTTGTTTTACATTCAAATTTATGGGGGACCTCGCTGATCTGTAGAATGGGCAGGGAACATGACGGCATCGTCTTCTGGTAATTGATTATCCTTTTAGAAAGAAGAAACAGCTTTCATAGAGGTGACGTATTGAAGTTATTGACCTTTGACCTCTGAAGTATTGGAATATTAATTCAACGGGGGGAGGGGGGGCTCAGCTTGCAGTTTGGACTTTTCTCAAAACGTCACATTTCTGTTGTGTCCACAGTGTCGGAGTTCTTATTTTTTATTTGTCCTCAAAGTTATTTGCATTTTTATTACAAGAAAATGGAAGCTTTTTCTTTGCTCATAACATCAGCAATAATTTCCCCAATCTGGTTGCTTGTGTGGAATAAATAATTACGCATATGTTGTCAATATTTACATTTCCACTGTTTAATTTAATTCTAATGGAAGTCCCTGGGCGATAGGAGCAGCAGCTAATAGAAGAGGAATGATTAAAGCTTTCTCTGTAATAAACCAACTTGCTCCACTGTAATCTAATGTAGCATATCAGTGTTTACAGACTACAGTGACTTTGATCGCTTTTATTGTCGAATTAATTTCTCCAGCACTTTTTTTGCCTCTTTTTTTTTGAGGAAAAAAAAAAAAAAAAAAAAGCGACAACAACAAAAACCAAGTGTCTGCGTGTTTGGCTTCAGCCAGCCTTTTAGTCATTGCTGCACGGCCCTCCTTGTAGGCACAGTGGTTCAATTGTGCTGTGTGCGGCGTGTGTTTGTGTGCGTTTTGGCACGCAGTACCAGGCCGGGTCAAAGCAGCTTAGTTCTGATCTGTTGGGTGACCTGCCTGTGCCATGCTGGCCTCACTGACCCGCGTGATTTCATTATAGCGAGGTGAGATGTAGGCTCTCTACTTACTCACAGAATCTCTCTGAAAGTCACCCAAAAAAAATGAATCTTTGTGTTTTGTTTAGAAATTCTACATATTGAAGAGTATATATATTTATATATATATTTAGGTTTAAAAGGTTCTCAAAGCTGCTTTTAAATTTCAGTTAGGAAAATTTTATATGATATATGAAAAAAAACTTATACACCCCATTAATGATTAATCTATGGTTTTATATTTGTTTATATCATCTCTACAGGCTCTGATTTATGATTTACAAGCTCACACATGTGAATGTGTTTATTTATGTTTATACGTACATTTGCACTAATTTATTTGGATGTTTAGATTAAGAAGACTATTGATGTTATGGATTATAGAAAGACGAAGGAGTATGATTAAATAAGTTTTACTCCTTTATGTCAGTATTTAAGATATAAGATTTAATTAATTCTATATACAATTAATTAGAGATAATGTTTGCATGTGATTTTTTTTTTGGTCTGTTTTTCCTTTTTTTTTTTTACTAAACTGTCTTAAAGTTATTCATTCATTGATTCAGTCAATTAAGTTTAAACATTTTATCCATTAGTATTTTTGCCTTTTTACTAACTGACTGGATAAACATTCATTCAAAAAAATACAACAAACCATTTTATGTCTCATAAAAACCTTACATGTATGTTAAACTGGGTATAAATGAATAAACAAGGCATAGAAACGACTACTTTTAGGGATTTTTGGAGCAATATTAAGGTAATAAAACGTAAAATGTGCTTAAAAGAATGCAAGTCTGGTGTCGGAAGATTAATTCTTTACTGTAGTTGACAATTTATTAGTTGTAAGTTTGAAAATAATGATCTAAGTTAGTACTGCGGTCATTAATGCAGAAACCCTTTCAACGGTGTCCGGAAATCAAAACCACCTCATTTACTTTGTTCAAGCAGGTTTAAAGTTGTTGAATTTGTTCATTTCTATTTAAAAAAAATCATACATATTTGTTTTTATTTGAATCTGAAAAAAAAGAATTATTTTTGGTATGGAAGGAAAATGAACATTTGGAGAAACCTTAACTTAATTTATAATGAGAAAAAAATGGGTTAATATTAGGCGCTCATTTAGGGGTTTAATTTTCTGAAAGAATAGAAGCTAACAAAAAAGACAAACCGAAAAAATAAATAAATCTTAAAGCTCAACTCTTACTGTAGAATCAGTTAATATTGATATTGAATATGGGAATAATTAAGTCTAATCCATAAAATATATACATTGCTTTAAAAAAATAAGGCTCCAGAGACACATAAAAAGCAAACAGAAAATAAATCATTAGTGATTCAGCTCTAATTTAACAAGCAATGACAACATATTGATCCTAACAGCAAGTTAGCTCCTCATTATCATGTCAGAGCAAAAGCAAATTCATTTTATGAAACTCAAAGGTACTCTGTTCATAGGCTGGGTGTGGAATCAGTACCGGATCTGATCACTAGATGGCGATCTAGGTTAAAGCAGGGTGTTTCCTGAAAGCCCTCCTGTCAGCAGCTTTATGCTGAGGTATCCTCCTTACCGAACTGAAAACAGTCTCAGCATGTAAAGTAGAATATCAATTGCTCCTTTATTTTATTTTGCATGTGTGTTTTGTTTTAATCCTGTTTTAATGATGTTGTAATCCACATCTATTGTGATATTTAATTTCTTTAACTTTAAAGTTTGTATTTTTAATCAACCTCACTCCGAGTGAATGTCAAAAGATCACATATTGAATATTTTTTATGATGAAAATAAATCTGTGCAGTCATCAAACTAAAGTTGAGATAGTTAAACTGTTAACTGAGGGATGATTATTTGAATTTTGTGGTCCAACTGGTTTATTTCCTTGCTTTTATCAACTCTTATTCTGCTTTCATTTTCCTTCCTTTTTATTTTTGTATCCATGTAAAACACTTTAAATGTTCTTTATAGCGGACTGTGCTACATCATAGCGGACTGTGAAATACTTTGAAAAATAAAATTTCATGCCGATAATGTTATTGTAATCCAGGACAAAAAAAAAATGGATATTTTGATGGTAAAAATTAATGTCAATGTAATAAGAAGAAACGCCAACTTGCCCGAATATATTAAGAAAAATTAAAAAAGGTGCTTCTATAAGAAATTCATGAAAAACACTCAAAGAGTGAAAGAACAACATAGCCTTAGAGGCATTAATGCATATACTGGCACTTACATTTTTTAGTTTACAAACCTAAATATAACTGTTAACTAGACTTATTAACTTTTTAACATTTCAATTAGCTTTTTACCTTTTTTTTTTCTTGATTTAAATTTTTTTTAAGTAGGTAATATATCATTCAAGGGCTCATCTAATCGGCAAATGCCAAAATAAGATGTGCAGCCATGTAGCAGCATCTTTGCTGAATGGCTAGATATAGATCTTGTGCTTCTAGACCTCCCTGAGGGACGGGGGGAGTCCATTTGTAAGGGGAATGCAAGTGATCAAAAATGGTAAACTGCACTTATAAAGGGTTAACTCCTAAGGATCTTATGAGAACAATTCTTAAAAATAGAGTTGTGTTTATAGGTTGAGTGCGTTGAAGTTGGATGAAACTTTAAAAACTTGGCTTTGTTTATTTAAAATCAAGAAAGAAAGGGAACTGGTATTAAGATTTATAAAAAGCTTTTTGTTTTTAAAACCACAACACATATTTCTTGAGGTTTTTAGTTTTTTTCAAAGAGATGACATAGAAAGTAGAAAGGTCATAAATTTGCTGTTAATCCTTCTGTAGGAAGCAGGGATGCCCAAGACGCCCCATAACTTATTTATTGTATTGCATGTGGAATAATTTCTATATAAATAAACCTATAAAGGACACAATTTATACGTAAAATAGCTTTAATTGTGTAGATTCACTACTTCTACATTTAAACATAAGCCATACAGACTGTTTTACTCTTTATTTGTTTTAACTCTATCTGTTTCAGTAAAATTACATTTTTTATTTTTATTTTTCCATGAAAGTCATTTTATTTATTTTTTTATTTTTTCTTCTGCTACATTGCTCTTGCATTTGGCACCAGAAAGTTTAAAGCCCAAAACATTTTTTTCTGTAAATAAGCTTCTGGTAACACTAGACGAGGCATTCAAATAGGGGATTTTAGAGAGAGCACTGACCTGGCTTCAATGTGTTTATAGTCAGTATGTATGTAATTTGATCATTGGTGTTAATAAAATGTAAATTAAAATTTAGCTCTGGGTGCCATGCAGGTTTTGGCTGACCAGTAATCAATTATCCTCCCCAACCTATTGCTTAGTTTTCACTGCTGGTTAGTGACTGAAAATAGGATACTAACCTTAGAAGAACAAAGACAAATTCAGTAGTTTGAAAATATTTCTGGTTTTAGCTAAGACCCCACAGGAACGTTCTACAAATGTTTAACTTCCTGCATTTCCAAACAAATTATATCATTTAACTTTGGTAACACCAGTTAAAATGACCTTGTACTCCAGGGGTCACCACTCTATTTCAAGATGAGATTTACTTCATGTGTATAGAGTCCAGGAAAGGGCTACCAATACTGCAGGGGAGGAGCAAGAAGGGGGGGCAGGGGTGGCCTTGGCCAATCTTTGGCCACCCCTGTCAGGTGATTTATTTCCACATGGACGTAATTAATAATCTCCTTTACAAGCTGTTTCCTTCTAAACCAGAGGGTTGCATCAGTTATATTTGCAGAAATGTCATAACTTTTGTTATATTAGTGTAGACTGACCCTAAATTGGTTTTAGGGTCTATTAGCTTTCCGCTACCTTTCAGTGCAGACTGCTCCCTGCCTGCCAACCCCTATTAAACTTTTCAATACTGCAATACTGGCCTGAGAACTGGGGAAGTCAGTTAAACTTTATGTAGTGAAAATAACTATATTTATTTGTGTCTTCAGATTTTAATCCACTAGTGACTTAAAAAAAAAGGGCAGCAGAAGTTAAAGTTTTTGACACAGCACATCATTAGGTTAAGCTACTGATCCTTGAATATATTGTATATTAGCTATACTATGTCCAAAACAGGGGTTCCAAAACTTTTACATACTGTGTGCTTCCTAAAACACCATTAATGTTTGGCCTATTCCCATCTGGCACATGTGATTTCCATTTAACACATGAAAATCCAATGAATCTCACACATAATTAGCATCTTCCATATATATTCAAGCTTTTTGTTTTTATCCTTTACAGAAAAATCTAATGAATTTAAAATATGAAAATAATATGTAAAACCCATAAAACACATGTGGAATTAACATGTATACCATATATATGAATCAAACGTAAAAGCAGATGTATACATGTGGATTTGGAACGTTTCATATTTAAAAACGTGTAATTTTCGCATGAGCCTCAAAAGTATATCGCATGTGCTTTAAATAATAAGAAGTCAGAATCTCAGGATTGGAAACTCTATGCTCAAACCACTAGGCTGCAACTCCCCTTTAACCCCCTTGGGTTACATGTGAGAATATGCGATACACATGTACTTTTAACATAAAATATTTTAAATTCAAACGTATGTATGTGCCTTTATGTTATTCACATATAGTACACATGTGAACTACATGTAAAAGCTCATCAATACATGTGGATTTTAACATTACATATTTAAAAGCACATGTAATTTTCACATGTGCCTTAAATGTATAAACACATGTGCTTCAAATAGTAACCAAATGTGAAAATGTGTTTCACGTGCGGTACAGATGTATTTTTAAATAAAATGTTTTAAATCCATATGTATAATGCGCTTTTACATGGAAGTCATGTTACATGTGTACGCGGAAAAGTAGGATGCGATATTCAGTTTGACATGCATTTAGAGCATGCTTTAAATGTTATGGACATGGAGAAAGACAGACAATCTGTCAATCATTTGAATATGAAAAAGAACAGAACCGTTTCTAATTCAATGTATCCTCAGGTCTCAGTTTTGGATGGACTTGTTTGGAGATTTAAGAGACTCTGGAAACTTCAACGGAATCCATGATAACCAGTGCTTGCTCAGATTCTGCTTCACCAGAGTTCTGCAGAAAGACCTGGATGAATGCAAAAATCTCTGGAATAACCACAGGATCCGGCCAAGCAGACTTGCATCATGTCCTGGAGGGATTCCAAACGAACTCTATCTCTTGCCTCACAGGTAATTGACATCTTCACAAATAGAAATAATGCTTGACATTACATAATAATGCAGAAGTGCTGTTAGCACTAGTTAGGACATCTTTTATCTATGTAGAAGTAACCTATAGCTGTTAATGTATAGTGTATCACAAAAGTAAGTACACCCCTCACATTTCTGCAGGTATTCAAGTACATCTTTTCATGGGATAACACCAACAAAAGCACACTTTGATACAATGAAAAGTAGTGTAAATGTATTCTTCCCTCAAAATAACTATGTGCAGCCATTACACTCAGACTACTTTTCATTGTGTCAAAGTGTCATTTTGTCAGTGTTATCCCATGAAAATATGTACTTAAATATCTGCAGAAATGTGAGGGCTGTACTCACTTTTGTGATTCACTCTATACGCTGTCACTGATAGTGCTCACTTATACTGTGTCATATAGCTAGCATAAAAAAACAGACAATTACAAGTACTTGTACTATATATATTAAATATCCGTCACAATTCTATTACTAATTATATTCTGACTTTGCAGATATGGTTCAAGAGATTGCGGATTTCCTGTTGAGGACAGTGATCTGGATGTTTTCCCACAAGCAAGTCAGGTGACAGAGTTGTGTGGTGATAAAGACATTGAGGAATACCTACAGCAAGTCATGCAACAACATGGACAACAGCAGTCACAAGACTGGGAGTCAGCGATGGAACTGTATTTATTCCTCAAACACATAGCAAGGCTGTAGACACAAACAACCTGAATAAAATCTTTTTATATTTTGTGTCCTGTTAATTTTACTCAAATGAAAAGTCATTGGTATAACATTAAAGCACATCATAACATAAAGAACATCATAACATAAAATATCTATTTTTAGATAATATTTTCATATGATAGCCCTTCTAAAGTGGAAGTTTATTCATATTTATCAGCTCAAGAAGTAAACAATCCTTTTGGGCAAATTCTGTTATTTGAAACTGGTGTATGTCTGGTTTAGGCTCACAGTACGGGCATTTGTCAAAGCTCTACACTATGAAATTTTGTATCATCTTAAAAGGGGATACACTTGGCTTTCATTTAAGCCAAGTTTTGAATCTAACCAACTCAGACCAACTCAAGAGTTGACAACTGAAATACTCAGACGAAGAAATCCGGAAATGTATACCCAATCTATACTAGCCTACCATGCAGTCATGTTTTGATGTGGTTATTATGGATTACATAATGGTAGGCTAATCTAAAAAACTGTATATGGTATACATTTAAGTATTTCAGTTGTCAACTCTTGTGTCCCTGATGTCCCTGGATACCACTGGAGTAAAAACAATGTTTCTTGGTAAGGCAAAAAGGATTCATGTTATTTAGTTTTAATAAGCTCTGGTGACCTCTGAGTTGGTCATATTCAAGCCAAGTGTATCCCCTTTTAAAATGATACAATAAACAATATTATGAACATATTAATTCAATTACAAATATAATATTATGGACAATATTAATAAAATTAATATTACAAATGCCTGGACCGTGAGCTTAAACCAGACATACACCAGTGTAAAAAAAATACATGGTCTGGCCCATGGAGCAATCATCACAAAACTAGCTGAATGCCAACAGCATTAGAACAAGACTGCCAAGAAATTTCTTCTGTCAGTTTCAGTAGCATCCGAATCCCGGAGCATTTTGTATTCCAAAGTCCATGTTAGCCCTAAAAGCAGCATAAGATTCCAAAAGTGGCAGCTTCAGTGTATTTGCACAAGTGTTTGCAACAGGAAAGGGTGAATCACTCAAAAACTGAAGATGTGGGGATGGCATCATGCCTGCTGGTGGAATCGCTGTCAGACCTGTAGCAAACATCAGGACTTCTTCTAGAGACACAGCAGTGTTTTTCTCTGAAAAATTAAAAACAATGCAGTTAAAAGATAATGCATTGCACAAATGATTTATTTTTATGTATGCTTTCCTCCTAATAAAACAAACAAAAACAAATGTTTAGAATAAAACACAATCCGTCCTTACTAACCTTCGCAATCAAGCAAATAATCTGCCCAGAAGACGATTGTTTTGCCCTCCTTTTGCCGTGTATTGGTTCCTACTGGGCTGAGATCTGGTTTAAACATGGTCTCCAAGTCTGAAGCAGTAAGGGCCTTGGCAGAGAAACATAGAACTGGGGACAGGACACTGGAATGCTGTTGCAGTGCAGCGAAAAAACCAAGACTTGCCAATCCATCTTTGAATCTGTTAAGGATAAAATCATACACACTGCACTTTATTCATAGCATAAATATGAAGTATTCTAAGTCCTGTGTAAATGTGAACCACATTGTAGTTCAATATGTCTTAAAAGAAAAGAAAATTAAATATAAAAAGTAAAGCTAACCTTTCAAAGTGCTCAAAAATCATCATTAAAAGTAAATATTTATCATTTCAAACTTTAAAAAAAATGTTTTTACTGTGCAAAAAAACAAAATTGTATCATGCAACAGCATATTTTTAGAAATCGCATTGAAAAATTGTTCCTGTGCCATACCTATGATTAATCTGTGTAATGGTGAACAATGATTAAAAATATATATTTTTGATGACAAAAGAAGATGATACCTATTGTACATAAAATTCTGAATGGATGATAAAAGTGGTGAAACTCAGAATTTGGAAAGTAATGCTCAATATATTACAACATTTCACATAATTTTTCAGAAGGACACACAAAGATGTGTTACCAACCAAGGATAAAAAACAAAATCAATTAGGTAAAGAAGCTTGTTAAATTTGATATCTGATTAAGTAATTTCATATCTATAATTTCATCATAATTTTTTATACCTTATTAGTTTTTCATAGTAAATTACAACGTCATGATGTCAGTGGCAGGTGTGAACAACTGGAAATATGTCATTGATCTTGAGTATTGAGCATCAAACTTTAGAATAGTTTTTAAATCTTTATAACATAATATATTAATAGCTCACTGTTTAGTAATTACCGTTGAATGGCACTGTGGTTTCTGTCAAGGATGTACCATCTGAGATACTCGTCTACAAAAGCTTTCTTCTCAGAAGTCTTCACACTTCTGAAGCAGCCAGCAGTTTGGAACATCCCGCTGTTTCGAAAAATTGCATTTACCAGAGCTTCATCTGATTCAGCTTCCAGGACCTATAAAACAAGCAGTTTATTATAAGAAAAAGTACAGAACTATCAATTTGAAAACTTCTTTGTTATGAATACAAAAAATAGCATAAACATTTTGTGCATTTGTGATTTCACATTTGTTGAGACAAGCTGAAATTGGGCCTTTCAAAACAAAAAGATTTGTCAAGCTTTGAGAAAATGAAATTACTATTTTGTTGTAATAATTTCGTAATCTTAATTTGAATGTGAAAATAATCTCCAGTTGGCATAAAATAAATCTACTCTCTAAACCTAGGTCATTTCCTACCTGTTTTAGAACTTTCCCTATCTCCTCATCTTGAACATCTTCTACAGTGGTGCTGAAACTTGGATTCCCTAGCATGTAGTGGACCAGGTTCTTTGAGAGAAAATGTGGTGCCGGTCCCCCATGTACAATCGATACGGCAATCATCTTTCCTGCTAAAAAATACTCATCTTCCCTGGTCAGAATTCTGACTTTTTTCTCAGAATTCTGACTTTAATCTCAGAATTCTGACTGAATTCTCACATAAAAAAGTCAGAATTCTGAGGTTAAAGTCCGAATTCTGAGAAAAAAGTCAGAATTCTGACTTTTTTCCCTTGTTAAACTGAAATAAAATTTAAAAATCTGTTAACTTTTTTTTTTTTTTCAGTGGCTCTAATCCTCTTCCGTACATATAAGCAGATTTTTCTGCAAATATTTATTTTAGAAGTACTACCACTTCAGTAACCCAAAAATGACTCACCTCTCGAATTGCACACGACATATCGAGCTAATGGGGGCCCATCAAAGATAGGACGACTTCTCAAACTGGCCATAAGAAGCGTGAGAAACTCACGCCTTGGGCCACCTGAGTCCAACCCTTCCTCCAAACAGCCAGCATCATTGTTAAATTTGATGAACATGTCGTTCTTGTCAGAGTATGTGCTCCTCTGAAAGCCCCGAACAGCTCCATCCCACACATCAGTACGACATATATTGAACCGGCTGACTTTCTTGTGGTCTATATTCTTGGCCAGTTCTGCAATAATATCATGTGGCTGCACATTTGTTTTTCTAGAAAAAAAATAAACTTATTTTAAAACAGTTGATTGATCACACTTAGCATTATGTAATTACATTCAGGACCAGGATGTGGATTAATTTAAAGCTACAGTGTGTAACTTTTAGCGACATCTAGCGGTCAGACTGCAGACTGCAGCAACATGAACATCTCCCCCCCACCGCTTCTCCCCCCCAACAGTTACGGGACAAAATGTCTTCCACGACGTCCGCATCACCTACCTTCTCAAGTGATGAGGTTTGTTTACATAGATAATTTTACAGATAGTATTTCATTAGTCTGTGTAGGGTATAGATTTCATGTAGATTTAAGATAATAAATATACCCGTTATTTTTTCTACATCATTGTGACGTTTTGGCGATCTCGCAATCGCTAGTTTGTTGGCTCTGCGCTACCGTAGCGCAAAGATGTCTTTGTTGAAGTCCTTCATTTTTTTAACAGCAAGACTGAGCAGAGGTGTGGCAGAGACATCTGGGTTTGTTGCAAGCGAAATGGTTTTTCCACGCTGTGGCTTTAGACATTTCTTCTGAATGGTCATCAAGCCAATATTTATCTGAAAACAAACAAAAAAATTATACGGAAGACTGAGCATGTTTGGTTTTAGAGAATACTCTGTTGTTTTCTTTTTGTTTTTAATTCCTCCTGTATTATGTTACAATAACATCCAAATAGATCCATTAACTATTATCAGTCATTTTCAACCTTTTACTTTTGAACTGATGCAAACAGAACAATGGTTGTAAAATTATTAAGCAATAATTAATCAGTAGATGATTTAGTGTTTTGACTGATCATTAATTGACAGTTTGCTGTTACTGTTAAACAATTATTCTGTATAGTTTTGCTACGTGGAACTTTCTTTAAGCAAGTCTATTACTTAAAACCTGCTTGTTTTTGGTCGGAACAATACCGGACCTACCCGAACTTTCATTTTTTCCTTTTGCTTTAAGCCCTTTTTCCCAAGAGAATACTTTTGTCGCTCCTCATTTTTTTTCTTCTGTATTCAAGGAAGTTGCTGAGGGCTGGTGAAGGGCGGGATGGAACACTCTGTTGTGCTAGAAGTAAAAAAAAAATGTTGCACATCGCATTCATGCAAACAGACGATATGTATTACGAACGACAAAAATTACACTAGAAGTAGTGCCTATGGCTGTAATGGACCTTATATATCGCTAATACCATGCTGCTGTATTATATCGAGTATGTGTACTTTTAATTGCATTTACAATGAACAACTAAATAACAGTGGACACGGTCTGGAGACCACTAACGTTAGCAAGTTGCTACATTCATAAGAAACGTAAATATTTCTTTATGCTTATTAACTTACTTGAACATTGTGGAGTATCTTCCGTACAAATTTTTTGAAGCTTCTTGCCACAATTGCTACAAAAGTTTGGTGATGGCTCAACCAGCCCTTTTCCACAGTTTGGGCAATACATTGCGACGTGACCGTATTCCCGCTTGCTTTGCTTCTCACGAAGCACACTAGAATAACTTCCAGTTCAAAAGTAAAAGGAGCTATAGTCCAATCAGCGACTTCTTAGGTCACCCACTGGGACATACCTTTTCCGTTTTGTTTTCGTTAATGTTGTTCTGTTTTTGAATTTGTATTTGTGCTTCATTAATGTTGTAGTGTTTTTGTTAATGTCGTTGTGTTTTCATTAATGTTGTAGTGTTTTTATTAATGTTGTTGTGTTTTCATTAATGTTGTTGTGCATTCACGTTAATGTTTTTGTGTTTTTGTTAATGTTGTTGTGTTTTTGAATTTGTATTTGTGCTTCATTGATGTCGTTTTTTCATTAATGTTGTTGTGTTTTCATTAATGTTGTAGTGTTTTTATTAATGTTGTTGTGTTTTCATTAATGTTGTTGTGCATTCACGTTAATGTTGTGTTTTTGTTAATGTTGTTGTGTTTTTGAATTTGTGTTTGTGCTTAGTTAATGTTGTTGTGTTTTTGAATTTGTATTTGTGCTTCATTAATGTTGTTGTGTTTTCATTAATGTTGTTGTGTTTTCATTAATGTTGTTGTGCATTCACGTTAATGTTGTTGTGTTTTTGTTAATGTTGTTGTGTTTTTGAATTTGTATTTGTGCTTCATTAATGTTGTAGTGTTTTCATTAATGTTGTTGTGTTTTCATTAATGTTGTTGTGCATTCACGTTAATGTTGTTGTGTTTTTGTTAATGTTGTTGTGTTTTTGAATTTGTATTTGTGCTTCATTAATGTTGTAGTGTTTTTATTAATGTTGTTGTGTTTTCATTAATGTTGTTGTGCATTCACGTTAATGTTGTTGTGTTTTTGTTAATGTTGTTGTGTTTTTGAATTTGTATTTGTGCTTCATTAATGTCGTTTTTTCATTAATGTTGTTGTGTTTTCATTAATGTCGTTGTGTTTTCATTAATGTTGTAGTGTTTTTATTTATGTTGTTGTGTTTTCATTAATGTTGTTGTGCATTCACTTTAATGTTGTTGTGTTTTTGTTAATGTTGTTGTGTTTTTGAATTTGTATTTGTGCTTAGTTAATGTTGTTGTGTTTTTGAATTTGTATTTGTGCTTCATTAATGTCGTTGTGTTTTCATTAATGTTGTTGTGTTTTCATTAATGTTGTTGTGCATTCACGTTAATGTTGTTGTGTTTTTGTTAATGTTGTTGTGTTTTTGAATTTGTATTTGTGCTTCATTAATGTCGTTGTGTTTTCATTAATGTTGTTGTGCATTCACGTTAATGTTGTTGTGTTTTTGTTAATGTTGTTGTGTTTTTGAATTTGTATTTGTGCTTCATTAATGTTGTAGTGTTTTCATTAATGTTGTTGTGTTTTCATTAATGTTGTTGTGCATTCACGTTAATGTTGTTGTGTTTTTGTTAATGTTGTTGTGTTTTTGAATTTGTATTTGTGCTTCATTAATGTCGTTGTGTTTTCATTAATGTTGTTGTGTTTTCATTAATGTTGTTGTGCATTCACGTTAATGTTGTTGTGTTTTTTTTAATGTTGTTGTGTTTTTGAATTTGTATTTGTGCTTCATTAATGTTGTAGTGTTTTTATTAATGTTGTTGTGTTTTCATTAATGTTGTTGTGCATTCACGTTAATGTTGTTGTGTTTTTGTTAATGTTGTTGTGTTTTTGAATTTGTATTTGTGCTTCATTAATGTTGTAGTGTTTTCATTAATGTTGTTGTGTTTTCATTAATGTTGTTGTGCATTCACGTTAATGTTGTTGTGTTTTTGTTAATGTTGTTGTGTTTTTGAATTTGTATTTGTGCTTCATTAATGTCGTTGTGTTTTCATTAATGTTGTTGTGTTTTCATTAATGTTGTTGTGCATTCACGTTAATGTTGTTGTGTTTTTGTTAATGTTGTTGTGTTTTTGAATTTGTATTTGTGCTTCATTAATGTTGTAGTGTTTTTATTAATGTTGTGTTTTCATTAATGTTGTTGTGCATTCACGTTAATGTTGTTGTGTTTTTGTTAATGTTGTTGTGTTTTTGAATTTGTATTTGTGCTTCATTAATGTTGTAGTGTTTTTATTAATGTTGTTGTGTTTTCATTAATGTTGTTGTGCATTTGTTAATGTTGTAGTGTTTTGCACCTCAGGGCCACCGTAAATTTGACAGTTTCTGAGTAAAATATCTTGTTACGGACTTTGGTGTCCAGAGAGAACACCAAGTTTAAAGTGGATTGATTTTATTTGAGAGTATCTGAGGTAAAGGCAATACAACCGTAGGAAGACTTTGTTTAAGGTCACCCAACAAAGCTTCTTTCATTTGCATAACCTGTATGCAAGCTTTATTACAATCCACACATGCATACATCCTGCCACCGTTGCTGCTCATCACTTCTACCTCCGCCTTTTTCCAATCTTCCTTGCCTTCTTTACATCAACTTTTTTTTATCCTTTTCTTGTATTTTCTCCCGCTCTTTGCGTGTGCAAGTTGTCATTCTCTCACCATAATAGCACTCGTGTGCCTTCATGTTGCCGGTTGTTTGCTTGAAACGTAATCTGCAGATGTAACAGAGGACGAAATTGAGTCTAACAAATGGCTTGAAAGGCTCACGCGGCATATCGAGCTCAGGCCCAACAAAGGCAGACAAAACGCCTGTCTTTTCTTCCTCCCCTCAGCATCTGAAGTTGATATTTTCAACAGAATGGCTCCGTAGCTGACGCTCCCTGAATAAAGGATCCGGTGCTGTTGTGTTGTGCTCTGTCATTTTGACTTGAATAGGGGGAAAGTTGAGGCCCGTTTGTTTGCTTTAGCAGTTGAGAAGAAATTGGTTTGTTTGATTAACATTTTGCTTGTGAATGTCAGCTCTTTTCGATGTCATTTAAAAGGAAAGATCACTAAGATGACTAGATCGCTCTATCTATCTATCTATCTATCTATCTATCTATCTATCTATCTATCTATCTATCTATCTATCTATCTATCTATCTATCTATCTATCTATCTAACAAAACCTCTCAATGTTGAGAACATATTGTAGATCAAAGGTATTACATAATGTATGACATAAAACAAATAAGGTTTTATGCTTTAAGGCAGTGGTCTTCAACGTTTTCCAGGCTAAGGACCCCCAACTGATGGCGAAATGTATTGTATGAAATTGTGTTATATCAAACTGGTCCTATAGTCACTCTATTACAGATGGAGTAATGTCACGGAAGTAATTTCTCCCTGGGATTATGAGTATTTCTGATTCTGATTCCTGGTTGATGGGACAGGTGTTGTGAATGAAATGGTGCCCAGCTTGAAAGAGCTCCTGTGTGTCGCTGAAAGTATGCATTGCTGACTGAAAGACATCTTTTGCCTCCATTTATCTGTTTAATACAGTGTGTTTAATTCAAGTTAATGTGGATTTAAAGACATTTCAATTAGTGGAAGGGGGAATATAAAAAAAGTCTAATCAACCAAAACTTTCGCAATCCCCATGCAGTACCTCTGTGGACCACCTAGGGGTCAGTAACCCCTGTTAAAGACCTCCGTTTTAAAGGCACACTATGCAACATTTTTCAGTTAATTAATGTGTTCCATAACGTTTTGGATGATTAAATGAGTCATTTCAGGTTGAACAAAGGTATTCTCGGCCGCCCTGGTGGTCTGTGGGGGAAATACCGCACTTGCAATTGCAGGAGCACCGACCCGCACCCACAGGCTCAGAAGTCTCGCGAGAGTCGGTCTTGCTTTACGGCGAGAACTGCTACACCCCCCAGTTAAAAGCATGCTCGTTGCTAGCACAGTGGCGATCTTTGTGCAGTGCTGCTTTCACACCGGACGCAGCAAAAGCAGCAAAATCACGTCTGCTGCTTCATTTTTACTGCTTGTACCAGTTAGTTCTGACGCGCGGCTGAAGCAGCTTTGCTGCTCTGCCTGCGCGGTGCAAAAGTGTGTCTGACGCGCGTTGGACGCGCGTTGGGCTGTTTTTAAGTGGTAAAATACACCTGAAAACGTAATCAGTGCAGTCAGTTCATTCAGATTATAATCCTGCCTTCCAATATTTTTTCTGTCGGAGCCGCTCAGACCCCCACATACCAGCGGTGCGCCGACAGTAGGAATCCCTTCATCAGCAGCCTCTGGCCGGGTCGCCTCCTCGCGGTTCACCGCGGCAGCTGGTAGGTATTTTTCATCTAAATAATCCAAACTGCAGGCAGCAGGATAATAAAATGCTTAAACGCGCCCAACGTGCTGCTTCAGCTGCTCAGACGCGCTGCGCCTGCTGCTCAAAACTTCCACGGGACCTTTTGCTGCGCCTTGACGCGCGTCAACCATTGACTATGCATGTAAACTCGCTGCTTCTGTCGCGCCAGCTGCGTCTAGTGTGAACGCAGCATTAGTCATTCCTTGCGTTCGCCTGTCTGCTAAGCTCAAAACAACCGCGCCTGGCTTGACGGAGAAACCAGGAGAACAGCTGAGCATATTTACGACAGTGCACTTTTACTTTCGCCCTCTGGGGGGAGCCTCGCTGGAAAATCAACACCGGTTGCATAGTGTACCTTTAAAGCCCTCTTTATGGAGATAAAACCACTATTTCTTAGTGCCAATTGTTAACCTTTATCCCTTCCACTCAGACTGTTTATTGACATACTGTTGGACTGGACATAATATCCTAAGATTTTAAGACATTTGTTCTAGCTGGTTTGCAGGTGTTGTTGGTAGGTTTTGTCGCTAACCCTAATAGCTGAGTTGGTGAAATACAAGAACAACTTTAGATAGAAAGAAATTTGCGTTGCATTAGCTGGATATTGCAGGTTTTGCCATTAACAAAGCTCAAAGAGACCTGTCAACTCTAAACTGAAAGCAATTAGCACTGCACTAGCAGGACACTATTGGAGCTGTGCTATCTGGGTTGGTTACTCTTGTCGCTTGTTTGTTCATAGTCAGAAGCAAATACAGTATGTACCTGTACTTTGTTAAAAATCAAATGCTAGGGAATTCTTGCTCATTTTCAAACAAAATTACAAACTAGTGTCTCTGTTGGGAGCATTCAGACATAGTATCCCTTTTCCCTCCATTTTGCCCCTAGTCTTTGCCCCATGATGCCTGGTTTTCAATTTGCCATTCATGTATTCCTCCCTCTGCAGCCTCACGTGGCACGACCCATTGAAGACAATGGGTTTCTTAACAGTGCATGTATCATTTCCTGTCTAAATGGCCCATTTGGCTCAGAGTCGATGTCAAAATAAAATCTTGTATGATGCAGCTTGCTGCTGTTGCTGGCCTCTAAATAAGTATTCAGATTCTATTACACTCTATCTATGTGCATGAATGACTCAAGGTACCCAGATCATGGTGATGGAAAATAAAAACCAACACCACCATATTTTACAACTGCTTTTGAGGTGTTTGTGCTAATTTGGTGGGTTAAGTTCATTCAAACATCTCCAGTTTCAAGCCAAGGTTTCCAAAGATGTTCAGTTGCTGACCCACAAAATAGTAAAATTATTACAAACAGCATAAAAAAACTGAAGTTGTTGGGTTTTTCCATTTCGGTGTAATGTTTTTATACCTTTAAGCATTTTACTATCGATGTTTATTGTTTATTTTAAAGCTGCAGTCTGTAACATTGAGAAGAGAGCAGACTTCGACTGAAAATTTGAAGAAAAACAGGTTTCACGCCACTCCCCCACCCTCTCTGCTTCACTCATGCTCCACCTCCAAGCTCCACCCCTCTCACAGCACCTGCGCGGCTACCGCATGCGACCAGAAGCGTCCAAGCAGTGTACGCGGCATGGAGTGTGAACCGGTAAGAGCGATAACACTCACCTCCAAGCAGCTAGATATAAGATGCTGGTTATACCGAAGTTTGCCATGTAAGCAGTTGTTGGCAGGGGCAGTAAGGGCAGTTTCTCTTTCGCTGGTGGCTGTCGCTCCGCCATGACTTCCACGTGCATCCTCCTGACTGCGGCAGGTTAAGCGGTGAGGGGGGGGATTCAGCGTGTGTGAGCTGTGATTGACACTCCATCTGACGCTCCTCTGGCTGTGATTGGTTGTTTTGACTCGTCCCGAATTATTCTTTCCAGATTGAAATACAGGCAGTATGCGGGACCAATTGAAGCAGTTTTTTTCACAGGTTACATATCACATGTAGTGCTGTCTGGGCATAGGGACAGTTTTAGCCAATATGACAAAAAAGTGATTTTTAAAAACTTACAGACTTCAGCTTTAATTTCGGTAGTGGATCTCAAGACCCCAAAGTGTTTGATCAAGGACCCCAGGTGGGGTCTTAACCCAACTCTTGGAGAATCAAATCTAAAGAACATTACGAGAAAGAAGAGACTGTCTTCTGCAAACATGACAAGTCTGGGATGTTTAGAGAAGAAAGTAAAATGTGACCATCTTCCAGTTATAGATTCAGAATTGCTTAAAAGGGGCCCAACAAGCCTAAACCAATAGGCAAACACAGCTGTCTATCTAAAGTCCTTACTACTATCTTGTCCTGGAATTGTGCAAGCACTCAATGGATAAAGTTCATTTATGGTTTTAAGTTCTTAGTCCATTCATAGTCCTATTTCACACAAACCTTTTTTTTTTGTTTGGGTTTTTGGTATCAACAGTGTTTATTAAGTTATTTCTGTGTACATGTAGGGTTGATTTGATGTAATATTTGGGTAAAGAAAAATTATCATATTGTTATTTCTAAAAGCCTAGAATTGAAAGAGGGTTCACTTTCTTTTTAAAACGACTGAGTCTGTCGGTAATTTATCCGAAAGTAGCACTGTGATTATAGTTAATAATCCATGACCCACGAATTACTAGACAATACCTCTATCCGTGTGGTGTCAGTGATTGTGCAAAGCACCCCACCTATAGTCTCTGCTGCAGCAGGTGTGACCCCCTAATCTGCAGTGATATAATGTTGTGTTTCAAACCTCCAAATTGGCTCCCAGTTCACCAAACATTACATTAAATCTGCTTTGGAGAGCAATAGTGCCGTTTCTCCCTGCAGGTTTAGCTGCTATCTTAAATCAGCTCTAATGGACACGATGGAGAGTGCCTTAAAAGGGATGTTTTTTTGCTATAAAATATATACAGTATGGTTTCTAAGTAAATAATGAATGTTCTAAACTCTTTAAAACTTTATTTATTTTTGTCTTTTTCAAACTATGAACTACATTCATGGATTTATTCCACCTATAATATGAACATATAGATAAAGGAAATCTAGTCATATAAATAGAGTCAAATTTCATTAGAGAAACAGGTCTGAGGCACTAGCGAAATATATGAAGCAGCAATAGTTGCTTTGATGGTTTTATCTGAAATAGACGGCGAATTACTGTAAACATAAAATAAGGGGTCCACTACACAGTTAAAGAAAATATTGGTATTTATATTTAAAATATAAATGAAACACTGCTGCTGGGGACAATCTATCCTCCTAAACTAGTCCATACTGATACTCAGTTGATTTCTGTGTTCAAGCTTCTCCTCCTGTAAGCTTGAGTCCTTAGCGTTGTCTGAAAAATCAATTCATAGCTTTGTAATAACAAATGAGTGGAATATCACTTTATCGTTGGCATAGATATTAATTTTGGTGTTACTGTCAGCTGGATTTTTCATTTATTGGAAATGTTGCTTAAAAATAAATCAGGGCATATATATTTAGAATATCAATAACAATATGCTGCTGGGGACAATTTATCCTGCTAAAAAAACCCTGTACCAACGCTCAGCTGTTGTACTTGTGTTCAAGCGTTCCTTGTGTAAACTGGAGGACTCTTCTCTGCGGTCTGAAATTGTCAATCAACACTAAATAGCACCTGCATTCCAATTGATTGGAATATTACGTTATCATCAGCATAGATAGGAATTTTGTGTTACTTCAGTTGAGTTCTTTATCTATTTAAATTTGAACTTTTGTTTTATTGGTACATTATTTGCTTACAAAGTTGTCCCCTGCTAGTCCATGGTCAATGTCGTTAATCAAAAATTTCAAAAGAGAGATTGTGGTTTGTTGGAACCCTTATAGGGAATTCTTCATTGAGCTGCTGTTGATGTTTATAGCTGCAGGTTTTGCCTCCTGTAAGGTCTGGAGAAGCCTTTGACTGAAGACACTACAAAGCTTGCTCATTGTATGAATAATGTTCTTAATTTTAACAATACTTTCAGAGGTTCTAGATAAATTCCCATAACAGAGAGGTGTCCCTCGCTGGTTTGTCGAGCTGCAGAGTATTGCAGGAAAGAAATATTGTAGGTCAAACTGTGAGTGTGTTGCTTAAAAGAAGGTGCCGCTGCAAAGAATGGCAAAAAACCAGTTACTTTTATACCAGGTTTTAGTGGTAATTACTCTTCATCATAGGTCCAGAACTGTGTGGATAGCAACAAAGATGAGTAAAATTATAATTTTAAATCAGCTTCTTGGTATTTACTCTGGGTATTTGTATAACCTAAAATTTCTTTAGAAAACTAAAGCATGTCAGATAAAGAAAAGGAAAACAAGTTCGAAGCTATACTTTCTTAGTGCTGTATTGTGGAGGATTTACTATGCTCCTTGTCCCTGAACCTGAATAAATCAGAAATCTGGATGATGGAGAAGAGATTGCACAAGAGAAAACTGGTCAAAGATCATCCTCCAAATGGACATTGGTTGACCTTTAGTCCTCAGGAGGTAGACACCAACACTTTCTTTCCAATTTCTGAGAAGACCTCATATAGACTTGTATGATTTTGTACCTAGTTCTGGAATTAAACATAAGTGCCTTTTTTCTAGTATAGAAATATGTTTACAACGCCTATGAAACGAGTCCCCATTGCCCGTGAGACCCCTTGACCATTTCCCCCACTAGTGCCACAGCACAGTGGGGATCAACGGCAGGCCTCCTCTACTCATTAACCTCGTCTAATTAAATGGCAGGGAAGTCCATTGTTTGCCCTAATGAAGCCTCAATGGAAAGACGGGGCCTCGGCTGGATCTTCTGACACTGCTGTGAAATTACAATCCCCCTCTCCCTGCCTCCCTTCTTCCTCCCCGTCACCCTGCCTCTGTTTGGTCTCATCTTTCTGGGTTTGGGTTTCGTGATGTGTGTCAGGAACTTGGATAGATTGAGTGAGGCAGATAATCCGTGTGATAGCTTTACACATTCCCATACTGCTAATTTAGCTCCACCAGCAGAGCCAAGGGTAGCATTAGCTCTGCTTAGCGCCCCCAGTATGGATCCCATCCACTAATTACTTGAGCTGCCGTGGTTCGCTGAGATTTAAGTACCACCTCAATCCCATTATCTTCCATCCCTACAGCTAGGGCCTGTTGCTGGGCCCTTTGTAGTGGAGGAGTGGAGGCTGCAGGGTTATTGATACAGGACTCACTTGGAAGATAAGATCGGGGTTGGTTTGATAAAGGATAGCGAGAGAGGTGAAGTAAAACATAAGAGTTAGAAACACAGGTGGGGAAAGGAGCACCTAGGTGATGATTGGGGGGTTAAAATTGGGTTGGAAATATTGCTTGCCCTCCAGAGTTTCTTTTCCTTTTTTAGGGAGGGGGGTAAATACGGGTCTCTCCTCTTGCTCTCCCCCAGAGCAACTAATTACAATTCACATGTCACACTCTCCACACATAATAAGAGTTCGGAAACAGAATTAAAATATTCCAAAGGCCTGCAGGGGGTGTCATCTTGGGAAAACCAGGGGAAAGTGTGTCTCTTTCTTGCACAGGGTGCGGAGCAGGGGTGGGGGTAGAGAATAGGCTGTGCATGTGTTTATGTGCCAGTGCATGTGGCGTTGTGTTTGGGAGGGAGAGGTGGGTGGCTTGGGGGCAGGCGACGTACAGAGTGCGAAGAAATCTGCAGCAAACCCACGCTGTGCTTTTCTACCCTCCCACTCTCTTTCTCTCTCTTCACACGTCGGGTGTCGCCTGCTTGGCACACCGACACGGCTGCCTGTTAGGGTGGCACTGGCAGCGGGTAGGGGGTGATGGAGTTTTTAGGGGGAGGTGGAGGGCATTTGAGTGACATCTGCTCTGCTGAGACGAGGGCCAGGCGAGCAATTGGCACAAGCGGCCGCAGTGTCGGAAGCTTTGGCACGAGGCTAGCGCCGGCAGCAGGAGGCGGATGGCCTTAATGGAGAACCGTTTGCTCAAGCAGCATGACATCTCCTGGAATGAAAGAACCCCCTCACCACCACCACCACCACCTTAGCCTCCAATACACAGTCCTAGCAGTTGTCTTTTGCCTCCATGCATGCAAAACTTGCACTCTGTGCTCTTTCTCTTGCTCTGTCACTTTCCACTACTTGACAGTTTCTCACCTCACACTTCAGGTTTTCCACAACCAACTTCCAAGCACAGCTTCACTGTAGATACACACTACCGTCAAAAAAGGAGGAGTTTCACCTGTTATTTTCTCATTTTCCACTTCTTCTGTTTTGTTTTTTTTTTCTTCTCAAGCAGAACTTTGAAGCTAGCATCTCCAAAAACTGGAAAAACCGCTCTACTTCATCGTCTAGCATTCCCATTAGCATAGAGAACAATTACTACGCCATTTCTACGTTCAATTATGTTGATCTTTTGCATATACATATTTCCATAGTTCTCTGTACTTTTACACCCTTGATTTAAATTTTAGAGTAGCTTTAAATAATATGATAACAAGTTGATGGTAGTTAATGTGTAAAGTGGTCAGGCTTTTTATGGGGGGATGTCTGGATATAAAACGAAAAGATTAATAATGGAATAATGGCTGAATTTACAACCCAACTGCAAAGCTATTAGCTATTAACATGATTTCTTGAATCTTTAATATTTTTTCCTTGAGAACAAAACAGTGGCATAAAGTCTTTTAAGTAAACCTGACACAACTGAGATGAAAAAACATGTTAAAAGCTCCTGCTTTGGCAACAGTGCTAACAGTGGGTAATTATTGATATGAAAAGCGCTATAAGTTATATGTCCGCTATAAGTTAGCGGAGGTTTTTTTCAAATACTTTTCACTTAAATTGTGAAAAACGGCTTATTTCGGTTATAGAATAAATAGGTGAGCACATAGAAAATTATTTAAAAGAACAATAAAAGAAACTTGAAATAAATGTGATGTTCAGAAATGAATAGTAGCTACAACCAGGGCTACCATGGCAACCACTTTCAAAAAGGGTTAACTATTGTACTTTTTTTCTTAATTATCAGTAAAAAAGTTACTTTTATTGTATGTAACATGACAAGAGAGGCCTAGCTATTTAAGTGAACTGTTGGAAAGTGAAATTGAAAACTAACGAAAGAGTGAGTGAGGTTTAATGGCTAACAATGCTAACCTTGGCTAACATGGCGCATCGTGGCCTTCAAACTTAGCTTTTTTACAGTTTAGATTATGGTGTGATTTGAACCAAAAATAGACACATGTTCAATGTTCAAGTAAATTATTATGCAAAGATATGTAAAAATATTTATTTGTATATAGTTTGTATTAAATAAGGAAAAAAAAAACATTCAAGTAACTTAGAATAGAGAACCTTAAAAGATGGACATTTTATGATTGATATAGGCCTAGTTAATTGTAGCTAGTGGACTTAAAGCTTTTTTTGACATAATTTTTTTCATCTTTACTGTAAATTGTAATTTTTAGTGTAGGAGATAAAAATAGAGGCAACCTTTAGATGAAAAGTAGGATGAGTGACGTTTATTAGATTCAAACTAAATGAATCTACCACTGTCTTCTGTCCTTCTCTCACAAGTTGTTTCCCTCCTCTTTCATATCACCGCTGTTGTCGAGGCACTGTGACGCTGACGCGGTGTAAATTGATTTCCCTGCTAGATGCGATGGATGAATAGAGAATGAACATCTTCATCGCTGACCCTGGCGCCGATTGCTTCAGCTCCACACACCCCCCCCCCCCCCCCCCCCCCCCATCCTGCCCACTACGGTGATTGACAAGCCTGCTAACGAGTGCCGTCGCCGGTCGTGTTATAATTTCGCTGTGTTGAAAAACAGCCGAGTCTTCGGTCCTGGAGTAATGAGCTCCTAGAAGAGAGGGAGGAGAAAGACAGAGGGGAAGAGGGGAGACTCAACCCCTCCTTGGAGAGGTGAAATAAAAGAAAGAGAGTAAATAAGAAAAAAGGAAGAAGAGACAAAGCACATGAAAGTAGATTAGAAAGAAGTTGAGGTTATCATCCACTTGAGAGGCGCCGATTCATTGTTTATCTGCCGCTTTGATGGATGTCTTTCAAGCTGGGGGGGTTTCTAATATTTATTTCTTAGTCACTTAAGGCCAAGGCATTTCAAAAGACGCCTTAAACCGTTGCATTAGCATGAAAAGATTGCACATCTCCGCGTGCACAAGTACGCGTGGGCATCCGTGTTTTGCAAATTGGAACTCTGAGATGTGTGTGCGCACATGTAATTTATTCCTCCACGTGGGGGCTGAGGGCAGGTCTCCCTCTCTGTTTATTTGGATGATTAGGAGGTGACAATATGTTGCTGATGATCAGGTTTATAATCAGCTACCATTGCAGATTATTCTAACCTTGATTAAAGACCTGCAGTCTCCCTATCATCTCTCAGCTCAGCCTAACAAGATAGGACGACGCGCTGATTAATGCCAGAGAGCGACTTGTCATGACACAAAGGACAGGCCTGCATCACCGCGGGAGGACTGTAACGCACCATACTTTGTTGTCTCTCTGATTCGTCTCCTTGATGCAGGACCTTTGTCTTAATTATTTTTCTTTTACAAATGAATCTGTGTGAGACTGATTCAGTTTCATTACTGCAATAATAAGGGCGATGTTGTTGACGTCTGCTATGATTAGACATCAGGGAAGAGGAGATATGCTTCCATGTTTGCCACCGTGCGACCAGTTAACGGACATAGTTGAAAACTTGTTGGTTAACTTTTCATATTCTATTTCAACAGTATTTTTTATACATGTGGGTTTGTGTTTGATTCACGATGTTGCAAGAAGTTGCGCAGGTCCAGAAGGTGTGCAGGAGATGGCTAAGTGAATGAGTCATCAGAAGATGACAGCTTGGATCCAGTGTTTCCTGGCCACGTTGAGCTAACGTGAGGTTCACAGTTTATATTGAGGAAAATGTAGAGTGAACGAACACCTGTCTACTGTTAACAGTTATTTTCCTTAAAAGCAGCTTTGTGTTTATAAAATTATCAGTTGAGGATATGGTTAACTGATGGATATGACTTCAAAATTAATCCCTACCGCAATTATCTTGAAGGTGCTCTGCTAACTTTACTAGTCACAGAATGAAAACAGTACTATCTCAACAGGCGGAAACAATACTGCTTTGAGAGGAAAAGAACAATCACAGGTGGTAAACGTTCTCCTGTGTTGCCACCCTTAAAGTGACAAAAGTTGACACAATCCAGCAGATAGAGGTCCAAAGACCAGTAGACGAGAGGCAATGAGGACCTGGAAAGCAAGCTAGGAGCGCAGTATGAACTCGTGTGTATTAAATCTACATGAATTTAATGTTCAAAATGCACCTTTAGAGTAGTTTTATACGTCTAACTACTTTTTGTGCATGTGTACTGTAGGCAGAATTTTATCCTAGTAATTAAAAGGTAGCTCTATTATAAAAGTGCTTCAAGTCACTCTTTTGACTGAAAATGGGCTTTATAAAATCTGTCACGGGAAAACATTTGGAAAAAGCTAATTTTTTTGTGCTTAGGCATCTTATGTTATCAATATGCTGTAATTGTAAAAGCCAAATGATTGCATGTTAAAATAGAGGTTTGCAGTATATGTGCTGTTTTAAATCCCTTTTTAATAAAATGATAGAAATAACTTATTTTTATTACAACATAATGGCATAGATAGACAAACAAAAGGCAGAAAAGAAAAACACATTGTATATGAACAAGTTAATTTATTGTCTTCTATTTAAAGTTCATGAGATTTAAAGGAAATATCTATCTGCACATCTAAAAAAAAATACTTGTATTTAGCCTTTCTGTGGTGTGCGAAGCTGTTGTGAGATGTGTGAATTGTACTTGTGTCCAGGTGTGTGGTGCGGCGTCCTGCTGAGCTGTGGGACAGGCTAAATGGAGGTCCAGCCTCACATTGTCCTGTTCCCTCTTTGGCATTAAGGCATTCTAGTGAGAATAATTTGTGTTTAGTGCCCTGCTGTGGTGAGAGCCGACCTGTTTGACCAGCGAAGCTGACCTAATTCATCCTCTCCATGAGCATGCCAATGTGTGGCTTTCTGTATTTGTGCTGCACGAAGAACGGCTGTTGTGACTAGATGGGTGCACACTGAGCCTTGCTGCTGTATGGGTGCGTTTTGAGGGCCACTGCGCACGTGACCTCTTCTTCAGTGTCTCCGCGGCAGCGGCTCAGCAGGCGGGTAATTCATGCTAAAGCCCGGCCAGTCAGCTGTGAGCAGCGCGTGCGGTCCTGAAGCAACCCCCACCTGACCTGTGTCTCCATGCCGATGGGATGTCCCATAACAGGGAGCACCTGTGCAACCTTGTTCCTTTCTTCATTTGCTGTTGACCTTAGTTTATAATTTCACCATAGGTGGTCAAAACTTTCCACTTTTTCTATAGGACTTTGCAGAAATACGTACATCCCTAAACCTTTTAACATCCACCTCATTTTGGGTAATCCTTGCCTATTTTGCATAGCCAAGTGGAAAAACAAATAACTTAGTAACTGTAAGCCAAATTACATGTGCAATAAATTATTTGAAAGCTAACACCCTCTAGTTGCTGAATATATAAATTAAAATTGTGTGAGTAGAACACAGTCCAAGCTGCATCAGTTCATACATGGCTGAAAGTTGTTTTTTTTATTCTGGGAAATGATAGGTCTTTTTTTGAACAGCAGTAATAAAGACATTCTTGAGAAAAAGCAGGTTTCATTGTATTATATTTGTTCTACATCATGCCAACCACCAATGCAGAACATTTCAGACCTCTAGCTATAACAGTTCCAGATGTGGGCTTTGAGACTTTTGGTATCAGCTTGGAGCTGCCCACAATGACTCCACCCGCTGGTAAAAATGTTATGCATTTTGAATTATTACCCCCACTTAAGGTCCTCTGGGATCGCCGGCGACTTGGTGGGTTTTAAGAGGGTAAACTTTTTCCCATTTGCTACACTACAACTACAAACCTCTACCAGGACATGGGGTGGTGGCAGCATTATCTAATTTTCCCTCAATTGTGCTACTGTACTCTGTCTTTGCAGCAAAGCCATGAAATACAAATGGAAGTGTATCCAGGTACAAACCAAAGCACATCTGATGCACATCAGGTCACTGATAGCTAAATACGTTCCTTTAAGGTTTGATTAAGATTGGCAATTGATAGTTGATCAACCATCAAACCATTATCCAATTCTAGCCAATCAACCAATGTTGAAAAGAAACAATTTAGAAAATGTTCTTTCTTGGTCAAATTCCAATGATTGAAAGACCAATACATATGCCAACACACAATATGTTGTGGTTAATGACTTCTAAATAATGAAACTTGTACGTCATAAGTTAGACCTATTAGAAGAAACTCATTGGTGAAAAACTAAACCTTTCAATGGGTTTCAAGATGGCTTCAGAAAATTTGAATATTTGAATGTCAATTGTACATAAATCAATATCCATTCCTCAATTTGATTCATCATAAACTCAATATTAGAAATTTATATTAAGATCCAAATGTAGAATATTGTTTGAATAAACATTGATAAAGTATTAGTTAACATAACACTGATTCAACATATAAGTTGTCAACTTTTTCTATGATTTAAATGTCGGGCTTGAACATGAACTCAATATTTCTGCCTAACCATATCTAAATGTTGATTCAATCATTGTGGTGTTATGTTCTTTTCATTTGTTGACTTACGTATGGCTGATTCAATTGACAGAATGGCTTGGCAACCATGTGAGGCAACCATGATTCCTTGAACCCTGATTCAGGTTCAAAGTTGACACAAAGTTGCTCTTAAGCTAATATCTAAGTCTTGAAGATAATTTCTTTGGCCTTAAGAACTGAATATTGTTTAGCTTTTTTTCCAGGGTTAACACAGCAAAATCAAATTAAGGCTTAATTTGACCATATATATGGCTCTAAGGTGATCTTGAAAGTCATAAAAAAGCAGGACAGGTTACTTTAAAGATATCCTTTAAAATCCTAATAGTTATCCCGGGTTAACCCCAACATTTAATACATTTAAATAGGCCAAATTAGTGCAATATAAGCATGGTTGGTAATGTTTAGGTGGGGAAACTAGATTACCACAGACAGCCATGGGCTAACTCAAATTGGCTAAATGTCTGTAGCCACTTTTTAGAGCTATGGGGCCCCCTCGGTGGAGCCACCTTCCACAGTTTGAAATGCCCTTCCCTATCTCACATTAATAAGGTATCCTTTAACAAGTTCATAAATCCCGATCTTGATCTGATCACCAATAATAGGTCTGGACCTAAAGATTTCGATGTTGACCTTAATCCAAATCCCTGTATCCAATCTAACACTCAACATCCAGTCTAACAGAGTTTAAGCCAATTTACAAACTGCTGTAATTGTGGCAATTAAAAAAAAAAAATATCAACACAATGTATAAATCAAAACTTCAAAAGACTTTGAGATGTCTACCTAGAATCCTATGAAAAGGTGTTTTGAAGCCATTACCCTAGTTAGGACATTTTAATAATGTGCTACAACTTGGAGACAAGTCAATGATCAACCAATAACATTAAATCAATACCCAGCATATAATGGCTGCATGGTATTTCAGTACTTTGCTAAGATTGGTTATTTGTAGCTTTAAATAGAGTTCGGGGGGATTTCTTAATTATATTTGAAAAGGAATAAAGCACATAGCTGCTTCATTTGCATGATTCATATATAAGTACATTGTACTGAATGTATGTCCAATAAGAATAAAGAGTTTTCTTTCTTATGCCTAAGAAATTTTGCTGAACTATGAAGGAGGATCACTTTCAAACAGGTAATTTCTCTCTTTTTGTTGGGATCCTGAGGTTTGCCCACCAGAGGGCGCCGAGGATCCCTTCCTGGGGATTTTCTGTTTCTGTTGGGATCTGGGGTGCTGTCTACTTTCCTCCACCAGCTGACTCTCATCTGCTAATCAGGGGACCAGTACTTAAGGAGGCTGTGGACAACACTCCCATGCCAGAGTGTTTGTTAATCTCGGTACAACAACCCTGAGCCAACCAGCCTGTCTGATTCTCTGACTCCCTGTAACCAGAGCCAGAACCTTATCAGTTGTGTCTTCTCTACTTCTAGGAAGAAACCTGACTGAATCCTGGGACTCTGGAGGAGTCCCCCTCGCTGAAATCTGCCTGCCGCATCTCTGGAGCTCTGGAGGAGCTCATCGCCAGAAACCAGCCAACCTGCTCCTGACTGAACTCAACCTTGGAGAACCAAGCCTCAGCCCTCAGCCTGACGTCTGTCTCTGAGCCCTCCTGGTTCCCTCCTGCTGCCAGCTCAGCTCAAGCTTCAGCCCCCAGTCTGTCGTCTGTCTCAAACCCTCCTGGTTCCCTCCTTCGGCCTGCTGAGCTCAAGCCTCAGACCTCCGCCTGCCGTCTGCTACTGAACCCACACCTGGAGGTCTTCAAGCCTCAGCCAAGCCAAACCTCCTTCGAGCACCCAGCCTGTCGCCAACCTCTGGACCCTCCTCGGATTATTCACCTCGGCTGCTCTGCTCAGTTCCTGGTCAGCAATCCAGCTGAGACCAGCCCTGGACCTGTCTTCATCCTGACCAGCTTTGTTTTTTCTTAAATAAACATTGAACTTTTTCCCCTGCCTCCTGAGTGTGTTCTGCATATGGGCTAGAATATTCACCCATCATGACACCATCATGACACTTTTGTACTTTTTACTGTTTTACAACTATTTTGAGTTCTTAAATGATGAGCCAATACCTGCCCTAAGGGGGACTTTTTTACCGGCTTTCTCAATAGATGCCATCTGCCACATTTGGTCCACTTTAAACGGACCAAAGTTCATTTAGCTTTTTTGATCTTGACCTTTTCTGCAGGTGTGAACAAAGCTAAGCGAACTCTAGTTCGGACCAAGAACAACATTTTGAGGTGGTTTCAGGGCACTTTTAAGCAGACTCTTTTAGGGTGCACCTCAGGTGGGTCTGGCTGCCGACCTACATTGTCAGGACCTAAACCTGCAGTGTCAGGACTCTTCCTTGCAGACCTGCACCTTGCAGTCTTCTGCACTGTTAGGAACAAAAGTTTATTCTTCATGATTTAATCGAATCCTTCAGGAATAACCCTACATGTATGTGCTGCTGGATTTTAATAGAATGAGAAGACTTTTTTTGTGAGGTGAGTGCTCACTTAAATGTGCCCTTTCCCTACTTTTTTCCCCCACTTAAAAACCAAGAAAATTGTGTTTTATCATAATTTTTGGAATATTTTCTTTTACTTATTACAAAATGATCTGCTTTTACAGATGTATGTTTCAAGGTGACTCCCGCTGGCACTTCGTCAAAAGTTAAACGCTGCATGTCTCACTGGGAAATCTGCTGTTTCGACAATAAAATCACTTCCAAGAGAATAAAATAAATACAAAAGACATTTGAAGGTTTGTTTTTTGTCTACTGTTTTCTTTGGTGTTGTGGGAAAAAAACAGAAGTTAATGGCTTTTTTGGTCATGTATTTAGGTATTCAGTAATTCACTGTGAGTACACGAAGTCAAGTTGATTTAAAATTACACACCCTCCATTGGCAAATCTATGTGGTCCAACAGAAAATGTAACAACAAAGCACAAACAATACTAAAAGAATAAAGAATATATAATTTAATACATGTAAACACACATAAGAGAAGTCTTGCATGTTTTTAACATTACCCAGTTGATGTTAGGGTTCTGTTTGTGGGGGATGTTTTTGTGTTTTCTTTTTTGTTTCTCCTTCTACCCACTAGATGGTGACCTTTCCCCTGTTTGGCCTGGAGGACCTCTTCCGGTTTTCCCCCCACACCTGCGGCTCATTGGGTCATCACCAGAGGAGTATTTGAGCAGCGGACTGTCACTACCTCGACGCCAAAGTGTTTGCCAGTATTGGGTACTCTAGCCTCACTAAGTTTAGCTGAGTCTAACTTTGAGTCTTTGCCTCTCTGAGTCTAAGGTTTTTTACCTTTTTGTCTCTTTTGTGTTCTCCGACAGGATAACCCCCCGATCCGCTGGATAAGGGGGGTTATTCAGCATCATATCCTGGTCAAGAAAGTCTGTGACAGTCCGCTCCACTGCTCCTCTGAACCCACCATTAGTCAGCCTGTCCACCCTCCAACAAGTAACCATCACCTCTGGAAAATTCCCCCACAAACTGGACCCAAGGATCAATCAAGAACCATACTATGAGTCAAAACTGTTCCATTCATCTCCTTCGATCAATTTCCCTACAGACCTTGAACTAATCACTGTGATCTCCCCCCTAGAGTTTCCAGGTCCGGTTCACCTGACCGCAGGATTCTCCCCATCTGAGAATAACTTTTTTTTTTTCTATATCCCCCTCTGAGTTTTGTAAACCTCACCAATAAACTGTTAGCTTTTTCCCTGCCTCTGAGTGGTTTTCTGCATGTGGGTTAGATCTTTGATACCCATCATGACAGTTGAACTAAAAAGAGATTATATATAAATCAATAAACACATGAATAGACAAAAATATTTCTATTGTGGTGACTCAGGAAATAATAACAGGAACATAGAATATTCCCAATATTGTGGCTTTCATTTTATTTCACTTTTACTTTGAAAAGATTCGAATAAACTACCGGTTCTGACGGTGCAGGATACCTCACAATGCAGTTCCGCAATGAAGGGTCCTGACACTGCAGGTTTGCAGCTAGACAAATTGGCCTTGGCCCAACCTAAATGCAGAAACCTCTCTTTGGACTTAGAAAAGAACAGCATTATCAGAGTATAACCTGTTCCTTGACAGTTGTACCTGTGTAATTAAGATAATATAGATGTTATGAGATGCCAGGATACAGCATGGAAGGATAAGCAAAAGCAGAGTTGACTAGTCTGTAAAGGAAGCTGAAATAAGTGGACCATATCAAGGTATGTCAGAGGTTTAAACCATATGGTCAAAATGCTTCTAGTACCAATGAAAGTATACCTTATGTATTAATTTAATTTTAGATTTAAGCTATTAAAGTTGTGTCAAGTACTGTTTTTTTTAACCATTTTTCATCTTATGCAATGAAAAGGCAATTAAAAAACTCCTAATCTCAAAATTAAATATTAAGATCACAAAGAAGCTTCTAAAATGCTATGAAATTACTTCTGTTGTCTACTGGCCTTTAAAAGTTGGACGTTGAGGAAAGTGCAGAGTTTGACTTTGGAGCTTGAATGTGCAAATAGCAAACCCCTAAAAAATTGGGCTGAGTTTTCCAGCTTTGTCCAGCGGCATAAAATTTAACTCGTTGTGAATAATGTGCTTCTACTGAACATTTTAATTAAAGCGAACACCCGTTCAGGTGATTCATAGAAATATGGTGTTGTTGTCTTATCCTCCCCTTCCTCCTCCTTCTCTTTTTTTTCCCTGCCTTCCTCCGAAGCCAAGTAATTCCACCGCAATGCCATGTTGCCTCCGTTCCCTTCAAGGAGATCACTGAAAGCGGTATTAATCATTGTCTGCTGCCGTCCCACCCTTCCCCGGGATGTTTTGCATCGTGCGACATCACTTTCAAAGGCTACCTCCAAACTGGGGAGGGTGACAAAGTGGTTCTAAAAGACGAGCGGCGCCGAGCATATGGTGAGGTGGGGATGATGACTGGGTGGAGGAGAAGTGGTGATGGGGGGGGGGGAATGCAGCCTCACCGTCCTACAGGGTAGATGAAGAAGATGAGAACAAAAAGAGGATGCAGATTTTTCCTCAACATGTCCTTACTTACTTGTCTGACTTGGTGAATCCTTCATCATAAGGCCCGGCTCTGCAAAGGAAACCAAAACAAACACCTGAGAAAGCTTTCTTTACAGCTTTTTTTATGCGACAGGACATACAGCTGACCCCAGCACAGGCTTCCTTTGCAATTTTTGTATAAACATTACACAACTTTCCATATACTACTTATTTGTTAGTCCTTTTCCGTTCTACTTAGAATAAATGATTCAAAAATGTATGGATGGATGGATGGATGGATGGATGGATGGATGGATGGATGGATGGAAGGAAGGAAGGAAGGAAGGAAGGAAGGAAGGAAGGAAGGAAGGAAGGAAGGAAGGAAGGAAGGAAGGACAGATTAATTGAACAGACATTCTTAGTTAGAAACAATCAAAGAAGTTTGACCATTTGAATCATGATGAGTGGGGACGTGGTGTCCGAGGCCTTGCTGTGGTCAAAGCATTGTGCTTATAAAATTTATTTGGAATTAGTTTAGGGACCAATTGTCGATGTTTCAAAACCAAAAAATAACAATTCCATCCTTCTGTTCACTAATGGCTTTTCCCATTTGACAAAGATGGCTTCTTTCACCCTCTTTCAAACCATCTTTCTTCTCTGTCCAAAATCTGAACATTTTGTTTGTTAAAGTTGTGTTTGTTTTTTCCAAAGATGCTATCCTGATGAACCAGACTAAATGTGAGATTAAATGTGTAATTTAGTCTGGCCCCGATGAATGAGACATCGGAAGATTGTTGATGAGAACAACCCGTGGTCTTTCAAACCATGTCTGTGCCTATTGGCCAACGCTCTGACCAATGAGCGCAACTGTCTGTGATGTAGTAAGCGCGACAGAAAGCTTCTTAAAGCTTCTTAAAAATGAACGAGCATGGAGCCTCTTCCTGCGCACGTTTTAATGAAAACCCCAAGTCTAATCCTTCCAGAACTGATTCCAAAGCTGAGTCAAACGAGAACTGTTCAATAGTTGTTGCCATCTTCCTTGTTGTGCTTTCTCCAGCGTCGTGCAGCATTGTCGTCACACCCTCAAAACCCCGCCCACTTTGCATCCAGAAATTCTTAACACATCTCTGCGTTCTAGGGCCTGGGGCATTGATCGAGGCTAGACCACTCGAAGGCAAAAAAGATTTTGGCCGCTGGCGGTTGGGGATAGTTCACTAGGCTACAATGATGCATGTGTACAGCTGAATCTTGCGAAAAGCTAATAGCTCTACTGTGCTATCTCATGCATTTTGTGCAGCTCTTATTTGGTTTCTCCATTGTGGGAGTTCAAGCACTCCTCGCTGGACTACACCTCAGAAACAACGCCGCTCAGCTTAGGTTCGAGTGTTCTGTCTTTTACATGAAGTCATTTCTGTTTGAGTGTGTTGGTTTAGAAATTCACTTGTATGCTCAAAGAAAGCCCTCCTGACACATATGGAATTGCAGGCAAAAACTGTAAAAAAGGAATTAAACAGTACAAACAATGGACATTAGGACACAACCTAGGAAGTAAGGAATCTCATGTGTCAGAAACAACATGAAAGAAAGAAAGAAATACGAGAACAGCAGAGTTGATATGCAAGTAAGGAAGGAACGAACAACAAAGGAAACGACAAAGGAAAGAAGTGGGGGTAAGATGAATAAGGTACAGTAGGGAATAATACATGAAATAAGGAAGAGAAGAATAAGAGGGGAATAGTGGACAGAAGAAACCAAGGATGGAAGGAAATGTTTGAGGAAATAAAAGTAGGAAATAAAAATAGGTAGAATGTACAAAATAAGAAAGGAAAGGTGCCAAAAATTAAAGAGGAAAATCAAAGAAAGATGGAAGTAAGGATCCAAGGAAGAATGGCAGAGGACAGATTTTACTTTCCAGTATAGGGATTAAACCTTTGCAACACAAACATTTCCTTATACTTATTTTTGAAATACTTATAGAGACCAGGAGAACCCGGAAATCAGCCCCCCCACTTTCCCAGTCTGCACAGGACCCCTGTGGACATTAATAAATGCAAAACAGATTCTGTGATAAGCTTCCTCCGAGTCTTTGCCACGCAAACGACCGAATGCCTCGGCGTGCTCCTGTTTCCCCGCTGCCTCTGATTGGTTCTGACAGATATTCAGGGTTTTTGGTGAAGTAATTAAAGAGCCTCAGGGTGTGAGCTGTGGAGAGGCCTTCAGTGCTAGGTAACATCACAAGCCTTCCTCCTCTGCCTCTCAGGTAATTGCTAGCAGCTGCACCACCGGAGAGGCATAGATTCCCCCCACCTCCCCTCGACGTCTCCCCATTTGTGCCTCAGATCCTGCAGACCACTCTGATGTACCTGATGCTCCAACAAGCCAAAGCCACTGCTGAGAAGTACCCAGGTGAATGCAACCAAGTAAACATCACAAATTGTGTTTGCTTACAGCGTCCTAAAGGAGTAGAGGCATAGAGCTTAAGAGCAGAAGGAATAAACAGTTTTTATGTTTTTGAGGAAAATGCATCTCTACATCCACCTCTCAGGAGGCATTTAAAGAGCTTGTCCAACCAAGTGTTCACCACCCCCTGCAGGACCACTCAGGTCTTTTTGGATCCATAGGCCGGTTCCTCTAACCTTTTTTTCTTTGCTTCTTTGCTTTCCTTAGTGGTATCCAGGCAGTTTATTTATTCAAAAAGTCAAAAGAAAAAGTTTTTAATTCAAGGATTTTTGCTAAAATATAGTCAAGGTTAAAGAAAAAGAAATATTGAACAAGAACCCAGGCCCTCCTCTTCGTAGCACCAAGGTCGGCGCATAGGTTAAAACCAACCATCGTCAGTAGCTCTGCAGCCACTTCCATCAATTTGTTTCTTCCAAGCTTTAATCATTCATTCCTAGTGGGTGTTTAACTGGTGATTCACCTCAGATGTGCTCTGTTTTTCCTGGCGGACGCTTTGAATATGGAGATTTTAAAGTTCAGGTTTGGCACAGCACAGAGGAAAGGATTTTTGTTGTTGTTTTGGATGAAAGTAAAGAGGTAATAATAATTAAAAAAAAAACAGAAATATGCTCTGAAATTAGTATTCAGCCGCTACAGTCGACTTAAAAGCCGATGTTACTGTCTGCAGATCAAGCCTTGAATTGGTTTCCATCTATTTACTATACTGTGATACTAAATCTGCCTGAATGATTTGGAAAAAAAAAACATTAATATATAAACTGACAAGATATCATCTAAGATTATTTGAATAACTGACTTATTAAAAGCTCAACAGGATAGAGAAGGAAATCTTTAAAAGAACAGTGTTGTACTTGTTTTTTTTTTTTATAACAAAAATGAAGTATGGATTCCATAAATATGTCTTCTGCTGCATGAAACATGAAAGCATTACCAGCATGAGTTGCTCATAAATACAAAAGTGGCGCTGCAGCCAATATGAGACGCCATGGTGAATCCGCCATCTTTGATGGTCACTAATCTGTGTTTCCTTTTAACAGAGTTTCCAGTGATAGATGCCCTAGCCGCGGATCCACAGGGCGCCCAGTTCCATGTCTTAAATAAACACTTTCAATTATCCCACTGTCTGTTTCTCCTTGAATATTTGGTCCTTCTCTTTTGGAATCCTTACAAATCAGACCTGTTTTTTTTTACTTTCTGTGTTACGAAAACCAATCAGTCTGCTCTATAATATTGTTAGCCCGACAACCTCTTAACATCCACCTCATTTTGGGTAATCCTCGCCTATTTTGCTTACCCAAATGTAAAAGCGAATAACTTAGGAACTGTAAGCCCAAATTACATGTGCAATACATTATTTGAAAGCTAACACCCTCTAGTTTCTGAATATATAAATTGGGTGAGTAGAACACAGCCCAAGCTGCATCAGTTCAAACATGACTCAAAGTTGTTTTTTTTATTCTCGGAAATGATAGGTCTTTTTTGAACAGCAGTAATAAAGATATTCTTGAGAAAAAGCAAGTTTTATTGAATTATATTTGTTCTACATCATGTCAAACACAAATGCAGAAAATTTCAGACCTCTAACTATAACAGTTCCAGAGCTGTGGGGTTTGGAACTTATGGTGTCAGCTTGGAGTTGATCGCAATGACTCCACCCGCTGGTAAAAATTTTATGCATTTTGAATTATTACCCCCACTTAAGGGCGCAGGCAACTCGGTGGGTTTTAAAAGATTAAACATATGTTTTTCTTTCCCATATAGCCTGACTAAGACCTTTTTGCTGGGTGAACATCTCCGTACTATCAGCTGAGACGCTTAGGGAAGGCCATTTGGACATTTATTCAAATGTTGTTCCATTTGTAGATTGCTAAAATAAAATTCTTCCTGGTCAAAACTACATCCCCACTAGAAAGAACTGTAATTTCAGATTTCCTAAGTTAGTACTAGTAGTACTAACTAGTAATAGTACTAGTAAGTACTAGTAAGAATTAAGTTTTAGAAATCTTTAAACATTTTAAAGGTTGTTTTGACATTTATTAGGTTGACTAAATATATATTTCTATTATCTCAAATACATTTCCTCCTAGTTGAAATAAATGATTTATAAATCTAAACCAACATTCTTCTCATCTAATTTGAACATTTTAGGTATCTTAAAAGTAATTTCTAGAAGCAGGCTACAAGTGACGTTTTTCTATTCATGTGTATTGTGCTGTTGCTTTCAGATAAACAAGATGACAATAATCTAAAACAAACATTTGGGATATCTAAAAATTAGTTTCTGATCTCCGTAACCAATTCTTACTGCAACTAATAGAGCCGTCAAAATGATGGAATGTTGTTGGAGACAAAGAAAAAATTGACAACAACGTACGAAAAACAGGAAAAGTCAGAGAACGATACCAAGATCAATATAACTAAAGTTGTTTTACTTTCAAATCCAAAAACACTCAGAATGAAGCAGACTGATCTTTTGAGGTATTTTCCACCCCCCTCCAATCTGAAGGTTTAGGGGGGCTTTGAGCCCAGTGAAACAAACCCTTACCAGTTTAAACCCATCCCTTTAAGGCACTCGCGGTGCAAGACGTGAACCCAAACATGGGTATATGATGACCAATTAATTTATGAATGAAGAAGCATGTACAGGTACATTTTGAACCTACAGGAACAATAGCCACCATTAGCCACAGGGGCAGCATTTAGATGGTTTAGAAACAAATACTGCAGGACCTAAAAATCTTACATGTAAATGTAAAAAAATTACATTAACAATAAACTGGAATCACACACACACACATTATACAGCTTGACTGCAAAACAGTGGGTTTTGGGGTGAGTTATACTTTAAGTTTACTCTCTTTGCTTTATTGGATATATACATCCGATGATTCCTCTGTATTGTGGAACTATTGTGGCTAATAGACTCATTTTTTTTTTTTTTACTATACAGGAAACAGTTCCACATATGAAAACAAACAACAACAAAAAAAAGAATTTTAAATGTATCCACTATTTGTCTTTTCTATAGAAAAGTATGATGCTATTTCAATAGACTACTCTGCTTTCTATTTATTTTAAAGTTTCATTCATTCTGAGCGTGACAACAAGATAGAAAATGACAGAAAACATGCCTGACATGCGGCAGCATTGTTTACATTTCTTCGTATTATTTCCATACTCGGCGACCGAGCACATCAAACGAGAGTTTTCTTTTTGGTGACGTTAAGGAAAACAATCCCTAAGGGTCTTCATACGTCATATCTGTGGAGAAAAAAGGATGACAAAAAAATGACAAGAGTTGGTTGAACATCAGAGACTTAAATGACAAGAAAACCTAAAGGGCTGTGATATAAAGTAAATATAACAAAACGTTTCTATGATAATCAAGGGAAATAAACAACAAAATGTCTCAGCTGCTGTAAACCTGGCTGATTTATCCGACACATTGACAGCTTATAAGATTTCCTAAAAGCGAGTCTCAAAAGGTAGAATCAGATTTATTATTGACAATAAAACTTCATATTGTGCTGCTGCATTTTACAGTAATATAGTTTCTAACAGAATTTTAAATTTGTTTTTTTTTTTCATACTTCAAATGAAACTAGTATATTACTAGATTATACCATCATATACCCAACCCTAACCTTCATTCACCTCATGACTCTAAACTGACTCTCAAATGAAAAATAACAACAAAAATTGGGATCCGCCACTATAGGATCATTCTTTTTAGGACCAAAAGTGGTCCTAAAAGGTAACATGTGTTGGGATCTGGAGGTCTGTCCACTTTCTCCACCAGAGGGCGTACGAGATCTCCTGGAGCCGGAGCTGATTGCACCACCTGTTGCTCATCTGCTCATTTGGAGATCTGTATTTAAGGAGGCAGAGGACTTCTCTCCAGTGCCAGAGTGTTTGCCAGTTATGGTTAGCAAGCCTGAGCCAACCTGCCTGTCTGAAACTCTGACATCCTAAAAACCTGAACTTGATCTGTTTTCTCCTCTCTGCTTCCTAGATTGAACCTGCCTGAAACCAGAAATCCTGAAGAGTTTCTCTGTCAGTAATCGGCCTGTCTGTTTTCTGAAGAACCCTGGAGAATTATTCCTGTCAAAGACCTGCCTGCCCTGGAAGGGAAACTCAAACCTGTAATCTACCAACACTCAAACCAAGCTCTGCCTCCGCCTAGCCCTCAGCTTGCCGACAGCCTTTGGACCCTGCTGGTTCCCCCCCTCTGCCGCTCTGCTCAAACTCCTGAACAGGTACAGTCCTGTATACTCTCATCCTGCAAATTACCTGGACATCCACTAACTCCTCTGTCCCCCTCTGCAGTGAACCCACTCGTGACCAGTCCTGGATCAGATAAATCTGGATCTGTTTATTCATTGTGCTCCATAACTTCAATAAATCTTTGAACTTTTTCCCAGTCTCTGAGTGTTCTGCATGTGGGTTAGGTACCTGAACCAAACATGACAACATTAAGAAGTACACACACATACTCACACTTTAGATATTAAATATCTAAGCTGTATTGATTGATCAATCATTGAATGAGGTCCTACTTCATTTTTAATTAACATTTTTTTTTCTGGAGCAAGAAAATATCCAATTAAAAGTTAATTTGATAAATAAGAAAATTGTATTATTCATTTATTTAGGAGTAAAATGTATATTTATTTAATATATGCATCACAATTAACATTAAAATCATCACATTTAGCAGCAAATAGAACTATTACCAGTTTTTTTTTTATATACATTCGATATGTGGCAGTTTTTGGCTTTCCATAACTGGTCCAGTAACAACTGATTCTGTGCTGTTTCTATGTTAGTGTGATGGAGCTGCTGCCTGGCCCAGGAAGGAGAGGAAAATTTGTTCTGTATTTTCCTACCTGTACCTTACAGTATGTATAGAGGCTTACACTTTAAAGTCACTTCTTCAGCGGCAAATCTAATTAGAAGCAATGGGAGGTGGGTGTACTTCCGCAAAACTGGAATAATCAGAGGAAAGTAATAATAGGAAAAGATTTTATGTAACTGAAGGATAAAGATTTTTTCTTTTTTTGCAAACATTAAAAAAATAAATAAATAAAATGGTTTCGGCCAAAGATGGAGGGTGCTGGTTCAGGCGCCCTCTACCCTGTGTTTGTTAGGATTCCTCTCTGTGTGGTTTGTGTTTTTTGTGTTTGCTTCCTCCACCAGGAGGCGCCTGGTTCTGGTCCGCCTCCTCACACACCTGCAGAGGGTTTCCTTGTTAACGCAGTGTTCTTAAGCTGCTGACTGCCACTACCTCGACGCCAGAATGTTTGCCAGTTTACTCTAGCCAAGCTGAGTTTTGCTGATTCAAACTGAGTTTTTGTCAACCTGAGTCTTAACCTTGTTATTTTGTCTTTGCCTCTCGGCAGGAAGTCATCCTGCAAACTGGATGTTCTGGACCTTCTCTCCCTGGAAGGATCATCTGAGCTTCAAACTGAGCTGAGGATTCAAACTGGTGGTTTGGATCTACTTTCCTCCAAGAGATAGTTTGAGCTTCACACTGAGCAAGGGATTCATCTCCACAACAACCCATTCAAGTTCCGCAGGAAATCTAAGCGGCAGTCAGTTTCTCCGTTCACCTACAAACAACCGCATTCTGGGTAAACCCTGTCCGCCCTCCATCGAATCAGACAAACACTGGAACACCCCACACTAACTGGAGTTAAGAGTCAACCACTTATCTGGAAACGTGAGTCTACAATCTATTTCTCCTCTTCAAGTTCCAGAATCAAGTTTCCCACTGAGCCTGAACTAACCGTAGTGTCTTCCCTCACACTGGATTCTTCACTATCCCCTCAATAAACCTGTTAAAACTTTCCCCTGGTTTCTCTCTGTATTGGTTTTTCTGCTTTTTTGGGTCAGACGGTGACCTTAGTTAAATCATGACACTGCTCAGGACTACTGACTAGAGTCCTGCACGGATCGAGTTTTACCAACCCGCACCCGCCCAAACCCGTTAGGATGACTGCCGAACCCGACCCGTCACCTGCGGATATCTTCAATTCAAATCCGAACCCGACCTGACCCGTTGATATTTAACCCGCAACCCGACCCGTTAAAACATCAAGTAATAGGCTATAGAACGCTGCGCTGCAGAGCAGCGCCATTAACACTGCAGCAGACGTGTATGCACTGACTGTGGCCTTTTTGGAGGGAAGCCCACACTGCCAGCAGGGCTTTAAGCTACAACAAGGGTGACCCCAGACAGTGCCTGATTAAAAAAAATATCCGCCCGACCCGTTTATTTTTATTTATGTATTTTTCACCGCGACCCGTTGCAGGACTCTACTACTGACACAGTTGTCTCCCCTGTTGTAAACATCCTGTGCAATAACCCTGTATAATGATCATATTATAAAAAAAATAAAAATAAAAATTGTATTATGTGTGGACACACTGTATATATCCTATGCAACTTTTTTTTGACACATTCTTCTCCTTTGACTATTTGAGCTGATGTAACAACTACATTTCTCTACTGTGAGATCAACACTACACTACATTTATCTATAAAAGAAAAGGAATCCGCCTTTTATTTATAGTTAAACATCAACCATTTAATACTTTCTTAGAAAGAATCATTGCAGACGTCGGCTGTAAACTTTTTTTCTCTTGAGAGAAATCCTTTGATTGTGCAGTTGATTCTATTCTGAGAACAATTTAATCTCTTTATCACTGATTTCATGACAGACAGATTGATTGGCAGACAAACATGCAGGTAGATACATGTAAACTTACAACTTCTGTATGTGCTGTATGTTTAAAGTTTATGCTTTCTGCAAATCAGTCTGGATTAATCAGATGCTATTTTTGAGAGAATAGCATCAAGAGAAGCAATTGAACAAATTCTGTATTTGATTAAACTTTGTAGATATAATCACATGAAACAGGATGTTCCATAGAGCAAAATCCACACTGTGCCAGAAATAGTGAACCCTTTATAGGGCAAGTTACCATTTTTAATCACTTGCTTACCCCTTACAAATGGAGTCCCCCTGTCCTTGAGTGAGGTCTAGAATCACAAGATCTATATCCAGCCATTCAGCGAAGATACTGCTACATGTCTTTACATCTTATTTCGGTGTTTGACCAATTAGATGAGCCCTTGAATGATATATTACCTACCAAAAAAAAGTTAGCAAGTCAAGAAAGAAAAGGTAAAAAATCTAACATGTACTGAAAAGGTAAAAAGTAAAGTTAAAAAGTTGCTAAGCGTACTTAACAATTGTATGTAGGTTTATGAATTAAAAATGTGTTTCTTTCACTCTGGGTGTTTTTTTTAATGAATTTCTGAATATATTCGGGCAAGTTGGCATTTCTTTGACATTAATTTTTGCTATCAAAATATCCATATTTTTTTTTTATGTTACAAAGATAATAAGGTCTTGGATTCCAATAACACTATTGGCTTGAAATGTCTTTGATTTTCAAAGTATTTCACTGAGTGCCCTATCAAGGTTTAAATAATTATTTGATAGTAAATTATTTTCACTGGCTTTTTAAAAATAATTTTTGTAGTGATATTCAAACGTTTTGAGTGTATGCAGTTTTCTGGTTTGGTCTAGAGAATGGAAACTGTTTCCAACAATGTTGGGATAAACTGTTTTGTTTCACAGCGAGTGCCTCCAAAAAAAGATTTTATTGCAGTGATATTAAAAAAATAAAAAGTTACTCTGTGAAAGGCTGTGTAATTTGCCAACATGCCGTTTTTAGGTAATTGAAATTCACTCTTAATATATAGTGCAAATTAATCTTCAAGCAATGTAACCAAACACTTTTTATATGGTTGCTGAGGGGTGCAAACGCAGGGCAAATGCATGGTTTTTCAGCAAATTCAAAAACTCCAAGACTCGAAAGCACAGAGGGATCTAAATTTGACAAAATGTCCTTTAAGACATGTTTTATACTTTTTAATGCCTAAACATGGGATCATCCAGTTGACTTCATTACCATTTTTTTAAGAAAATCGTTACATATACTGTAATATTTTACAGTATATGTGTCCTCTTTAATTCAATTCAATTCAATTCAGTTTATTTATATAGCGCCAAATTCACAACACATGTCATCTTTAGGCTCTTTAGGCCAGAATTAGCATCTATTAAACCAGAGAGGACAAGAAAAAAATTGCCATTTCAGTTTTTTTTCTATAAAAAGTCTTTCTGTCATGTTCTTTTTAAAGCACCAATAACGTTCTGGTGCTTTGCTATTAAACCTTATTTACTATAAATTTCAATAGATTTTAATTATATTTGTGTTTATTTGAGCGTATTTCACACACCGTGGGTTGATGATAAATCCATTTCTACCCATGTCTTACACATCAGGCGGGCGGGCAGCCAAACGTGTCACGAGGTCAACAGACAGACAGCCTTCTGTCTCTGTTTGCCCTGCTAAAGCAACGAGACAATTGCGAGGTCAGAGGTCAAACAGCTGTCTGAGGTCAATCCCTGCACCATTAATTTTAACACCAGGCGGTAGTTTGAGACCCGCTTAGAGGAAAGTGATATCTGCTGAGAACGTTAAAGTGCCCCAGGGGCCTCGACATTTAAGTGACGGGCAATTATTTTGAAGTAAACAGAAAATCTGTAGATGAATGCCTTTCTGGCCTATTAACACATAGCTAAGTAGCTCTGTAACACAATAAACCACCTGAGGGGGGTTCTTATCTTTAAAATGTACATGTTAATTGCCAGCAAAATCTTGTAAAATAGAAATTAAGAACCGTTTTCCAAACAATACATTAATGATTACCAAGCATTTCCAAAAATAAGCCATCACTGTGTGAATAATCACTTCTTTCAATCATGTTTCCGCTGCAGTAAAGTAGCTGCTTGTAAGTGCAAATATTAGCTTTGATTAGCATCAATATAGTGTGAACACTGATTTCCAGCAGCCAGGAAATGCACCTGTCAATCACTTGATTTCAAGGCTTGTTAAAGATTTGGTGTTAAAATGTCTGACCTTTAACCGCTTTGACTAATTTTCTGCGACTGACAATGGTCCGTATAAGGATCCGAAAGCTTGTTGATGTCTTTAGGATATTTTGTGGAAAGAGGAAATCAAAAACAAACATTACCCAACAACAGCGAAGGTTTTTAGGATTGACGGAAAACCTCCAAGAACACAAATATGAGTCCTGCAGATCACAACCAGACTGAGCCACAACTCAAGCAAGGCACAAAACCATTAAGTCCCAGTTATCTATTTACGATTCAGAAAACTCAAAATCAAAGAAAACTCCTATGTAAAGGGAGACATTTTGGCATTATAGCTTGTTTGATGCATACAGGTTCCTGTTGACACAATATCAAGATAAAAGGAGATAAGCAATAATTCTAGACAAGCAAATGTTACAGCTCACAAACCTAGGAAGGGTTACACAAGACAGAAAACTATCCAAAAAACAATTTGTTAAAAATAATTGTATTAACTTATAATTTGAGCATGTAAATGCCAATGGAATGATTAGTTTTTACATTAAAATTATTATAAAAATAACATCGTAACATAATGCGATTAGATTGTAACTTAGCTAAAACCAGTGTAAAGCTGTCATATTATGAGATTAAAATCACAACATATCAAGGTTAAAGTCGTAACATTAGCAGAAAAAAAAGTGGTAACGTTACCAAAAGTAACTTGTAACATTAAAAGAGTAAAATAAAAATCAGAATAAGTCACCATGGCTACAATAAAATCCTGACATACTGAAATTCAAGTCGTAACTTTAAAAGGCCGAAGTCGTAACACATCGAGAATAAAGTTGTAACATCGTAATATTAATGTTACCATAAACAATAGGTAACATAACCAAAATTAAGTTGTAAAATAACGAGACTTAAAATGTCAGAATAAGGTTGAAACATTATAAGATTAAATTCCACACATTACCAGAATAAAGTCGTAACATTATGAGATTAAAGTTGTTGAAGTCACCAGACTAAAGTCGTAATATTACGAGAATAAAGTTCCAGCATTTTGAGGTTAAAGTCGTGACATCACAAGAATAAAGTTGTAACATTTTGAGATTGAAGTTGTAACATTACCAGAAAAAATATGCAACATTACAACAATAAAATGACATTACCGTAACAATATAAATAATGAAAATAACCTTGTAACATTACGAGAACAAAGTTGCAACATCGCGTTCTAAAAGTAATATTATAAATGAGTACATTATAAAAAGTTGTAACATTACGAGATTAAAACCATAACATTCCCTAAAAAAATTGTAACATTACATTCTGTTACAGCATTGTTAATATAAAGTTGTAACATCACAAGAGTAAAGCTATGACATTATAAGACTTAAGCCAGACTTTAGTCAGGTTAAAAGTAGTTTAAGAGTTTTCTAAGACGTTTGCCTTCTCTGTCAAAAAGTTGAAATGACAGTAGTGTTTTGGACGTGCATTGGAGAAGAGGAAGAGCATGGACTGTACAGAGCTGTGGTTTAGAAGTAAAGCCATCTTCTGACCAAAGAAAGTAAGGAAGAACGAAGGTATTTAGCGGAGCATCTTATCTTTTTAGCAAAACGCGTGTAAAGTGTGGGTACAATTTTATTTCCAAGGTAGATCTGATCTCCAATCATTTATTGCGGAGCTGGCTGAATTACTGCTAGACCGTGACAATAAAGGAGCAGCAAATGAAGCTTCTTATGTGTATCCATTACCATCAGCACCTGAAAAGAAAAAAATCATAACTGTTTCATCCGTCAAGTTATATGTAAATATAAGAAACCTTATAAGAAATCTTATTTAGGTGGATTTATTCAAACGTTGAGGAAACCAGAAGGTACTTTTGGAGCATTACTACGTTAAGATAGGCTTGGTTGTTAACCCTTTTGAAGCTTCTGACCTTTTTTGGTGTATAATATTACAATTTTAATATTAATACAACTTTTCCTGTAATAAAATAAAAAGTCTTAGTCCTCATGCCAAATAGGTAGTAAGTTGTTGACAGAGTAAAAAGGCCCTTTGTTTTTATTCTATTACTGTAGTCTAATTAACCTATTTGAATATGAACGTTATATGAAAAGAATACAAAAAAGCAATTATGAACAAATAAGATTAAAAATATCTGTATATTTTAATATCAAAAGGTCTGTAAAACCCAACTATTTGCTTATCAGTTGAAAAGCCAATAGCATGTGTGTGTGTGCTCTGCTGTTGGAGGTACGCCAGTTTGTGTTTTCTGCATCCTCCCTGCAGCTCAGCATGACTGGAAAACACACTCCCTGTGACCCATAACTGCACGAAATAAGCCTCGCTGACATTATTTGCTCTCGCCCCCGTGATTCCTGCTGAATGTTGCGGCGGCAGTGCAAACAGCCCTGCTTGTTATCCAATTGTGCCTCTGCCAGGTATGGCAGGCGGAGTAATGTTTGCGGAGTTGACTTCGAAGTCCTGAAAAGCTTCTCTCTGCCTCTCTCTTCTGTCACTGACAGCCTGTCAGTCATTACCTACATGGCGCCTTGCCTGGTGCTATAGTCTTGCGCGGTCTGCCAACAGCCCGAGCTGTTTTGTCCTTGCAGAGACGTCTGTCATTCTGCCTCCAGCCTGCTTTTATTTTCAGCTTGTCCTTCTGTTTTTTTCTAAGCCCCTGTTGTGCTGTAAATCTCCCCACTCCCTGGCTCTTCCCTTCACTTCTCAACTACTGCGACCGGCCGTTCCTATCAATTACTATCGATCTTTGTGGCTGTGACACCATTAAAGCTTCAAAAGGAGGATAAGAAAGGACGGGATGGAAATGGGAGACTCTAATTAGTGGTCCTAACTGGGAGAAAGAACAGGGGGCCACATGGTTGGGGCATCTGTGGCCGAGCTTGCACACATACACGCAGTCCCAATGGCATCTGGGGGGTCCGGCGGTGTCAGCCCTACTCTGGGCCAGTGGCCAGCGCCACTGTCCCTGTCAATGTGAACCCCGTTAATGAGGAAGTCACATATGGACCGGGGACCCTTGTTAGCAGGGAGAAAAGAAACACACATACAATGTGGGTGTACAAACACACACACATCTAAAAACAGGTGCAGGTGAGGGCGGATTGATGGACACAAAGCATCGCAAGGAAGCTGGGGGCAGAGAGAGAACATCCTGTCATGAACGACATGACGGCAGCAGCAGACGGGACACACAGACACACACGTCTACACATTCCTCTTAGTTTGTCACCATTCAAACGTAGCGCTGCAAGGCTCAGGGCAACACAAGCTGCCTGTTGTTAATAAACTGAACCGACTAAAACTACCATACTTCAGGGAGGTCGCTTGGATCAAGTAGCTGTAAACTGAAGCACCTCATTGAAATCCACCAAACAACTACTAATTTGTCCAGTTTTAACGCTGTGTGTGTAAATTCTCAGTCATCCGGGTTGCAACAAACACAAAACATGCTTAAAATAGAGGCAACCATACATTTCGACACCTATCAAGGAGTATTTGTCAGTTCTCTTGGCTCCCACTAGAGTAGTATGTAGTTAGAGTAATCTGATGTCTTTTAAGCACCTGGGGGTCTATCTTCCTAAGAACATTCAATTCAAAAAGACTTTATTAATCCCAAAGTAAAATTAAACGTTGCAGTTTAACATGCAACTCATGGACAGTTTTTAAACAAGATGTTATGGGTGACGATAGCTGTAGGCAGAATTGAATCGGGAAAAGCCTCGTACTACAGACACTTTGTTGTTGTTTAACAGTCTGATGAAGAGGATACTCACTGTTGTTTATAATGTTCTTCACTTTATGCTAATTCATGATACAGTAAGATAAACTCCAGAGGCTCTAGAGGAGCTCCTAGAACAGGACCAGCATCCCCCAAACACCAGAGGTGACTCAGACGTTGGTTTTTAGGCGAAATCTAGTTGGTTCGTCATAGTCTTGCTTTAGTCTAGAAATAGTTGTAGAAAATTGGGCTGTCTTTGTCCAGTTTGATTTGGTCCCACTTTAGTAATAGACGTTTAAAAGACGTGGCAAACCAAGTTTTCAATGTCTTTTCAATGATCTGAAATTTCTGGCTTTTCAACAAATAAGAAAAATATTATATAAAAAATAAGTGGAGCACATCAGCTAAGTTCTCAAGTCGTTCCAATGGTTGAAAATATGAAATGATTATTAACTGAAAAAAAGTGATAAATAGCCTTAACCCTGTAACGCCAAGCATATTATATTCAATGCATGGTTTCTGAGACCACGCATCGACAATCAGACATATGCAGAGAACAGAAAATGAACCTTAAATTAGACTCACCTGTCATCCAGTTGCCTTCTGATGCTCCTTTACTCCAAAACTTGCAAACCAATCGTCAAGTTGGAGTCTGCTTTAGGGTTTCAAGATTTATTTATTTGTCACCCAGCCTGAGGTTGGACTCCGGTAGGGCAAAATTTCAGTCTGGTACAGTCCATCCAAGGGGTGACGGGATGTCCGAGGCCTTGTTGCTGTAATTACATCATCATTCTATATGCTTTCGTCTTCCATGAAGGGGCCTGAACGCCAAAAGCTATATTTCTCTTGAATAAAACTCTCTTACTGTTGGTTTACTTCTGTATGAGTCTTTCCAATTTAAAATACTTACTAAAGCCCGGCGTGCACTGTGCGATTTTTGGGGTGATTTTCCAGTCGTGCGTCGTGAGTCGTGTAGTGTACAAGGGGGTTAGGAGCGGCAATCAGCCTCCCACGACCACCTCCGGATCAGGAATCGTGAGGTCGGGAGAAAATAAAACATGTTTGATATTCTCCCGACCGTTGTGGGCAAATCGCTCAGGGCGCAAACAAGGATTCTTTTTAGATGTAAACCCAGCAGCATGGTAGGGATGCAATGAGTGAAATGCAGCTCTGTCTGCAAATTGATGGACTGCAGCAGCCATGCCTGCTCAGCCGCGTTCTTTTTCCAAATAAGTCATTGCCCCTTTTTTCTAGGACCCTCAGCACAAAATTGCACAAATTGCCAAGGTAGTGCGGTTCACTATATTGAACTTAATATCCCCTTTCTATATGTTTGGCTTCAGGATAGTGAGCTACAGAGCAGCGCTATGTCACTGCGGAGCTGAGTCTGAAGTGGTTTTTAGTCGAACAGTGTGAGAAGGTAGATCACATGAAAGCGTCAGGCCGAACATAATCGTGAGCTGTGAGCTCACACTGTACGACTAAACCCTGCGATTAGTCGTACAGTGTGAGCAGCAGATGCGTGCAACGACTGAAAAAAATCACACAGTGTATGCAGGGCTTAATGTATCACAAATTAGACAAATTCAAACTTCTGCTTGGAAATATATTTATCTTTACTTTAGTGAAGAAAAACAACAGTTTTTTCATTGTTTATGGTTTACAGGGTTTAATATTTTCTCATTTGAATTTTTCACATATGGACATTTTCGCAAAAGCTCAGTTGGTCTCAATAGTCTTTGTAAATCAAAAACGTTCGCACAAATTCTCCATAAGATTTTGACTTGCCCTTTCTAACGCATGAATATGTTTTGGTCTAAGCTGTAACCTTTGCAGCTCTGGTCTCCAGTCACTGTCCTGTTTAAAGGTGAACAAACATCTCAGTCTGATGTGTTTTAAATCCAGTTTCCATCCATCTTCCCACCAACTTGACCAGCTTGGCATTCCCTACAGATAATAAGCATCTCTACAGCATTCTGCTTCCCGCCTCCATGTTTAAAACTGTGGATGTTGCATTCAGGGAATCAGGTAAGAGTTCTGTGCACCTCTGAAGGGGTATTGATAAACAGCCATGACTCTGTAGATCTCCAGTGCCATGTTATCTCAGGTTTAATATGATGGACTGAAATATTTATATTCTGCTTATTTCAGTTTAGGAACATTCATTTGAAACTGTATAGGTGGAAGTCTTGTTTTTTATACTAAGAGAAGTGACGTCTCAGGGCTCGACCTGGTGTGCTTATGCAACAAGGAGGGGTGATAGAGGTATCGCGGGGGTAACACTCTTTCACACGGGCCTCTCACCAGCTGTCACCCCCAGCACACCGCTGAATGGAGCCTGTCACTCCGCCGGGCCCGTCGGGATTTAACTGGTCAGCCCAGAGAGTGGATAGAAGAGGATGGAGGTACTGCAGGAGAGAAAAGAGGAGCGAGGGCGGGGAGAGGAGAGGAGACGAGAGCAGCAGGGAGAAAAAAAAAAAAGAAATACAAAAGCAGCTCAGAAAAAGCTGAGAGTGGGGATTAGGACGCACATGTGTAGAAGACACTAATGCATCTTACACTAACTTCAACCTCAGCCCCCTCCCCTCGAGTCCCCCACTCAAAGCCAAGGATTAGAGATCCCAAGCAGGCAAAGGAGAAACATATAGGCCTTGGTCTGCACATCTACTGGATAGTTATTATCCGGGAAGCCTCCTTTTTGGCTTATTGCAGGCCTTATTCTGCTATTTATGATCTTTTTGTGTCATAATTTCTTCTGCTTTTTGAATGCATTAGGCGTTCTTTAGGTTCAGATCAGGCAGGTTTAAGCAAGTTAAGGGGGCTGTCGGTTGACATATCTACATTTAACCTCAACCAACTGAGAAGGAGGAACCACAGAAGTCCTGTTGTAAATATCCTGCAGATTCAGGTCCACCCTGCACCCAAGAACCCATTTCCCCTCCCCTCTATCTCCCTTTTCTGTGTCTCACCCTGGGTGTTATCACGTCAGGGATGATTGTGTAAGACTGGCAGTGGAAGTCTTCTTTTTTGAGGAGCTAAGGGCTAAAGGAGGTGAGCTGCTGCACGATGTTGATACGACTGCTGTCTCAAGCACCTCTCTTACCGGCACACACTTTCCTATTTAAATCACAGCTGGCATTATTGGCAGAACTAATTGTGCTAGGAAAATGCAACATAGTTTTAAAACATGAAGCAAACTAAAATGGATGTAAAGAGGACTTCTTTGGGATTACCCTAAAGCAAAGGTCTTCAACAGGGGGTCCGCGACCCCTAGGCTGGAGAAACACACTGCATTTTATATATATATACATATATATATATATATATATATATATATATATATATATATATATATATGTATATATATATTCCCCCCTACAATTTTTTCCACTAATTAAAATGTCTTTAAATACACATAAACGTGAATTCATCATCATTTCATTCACACCTGTCCCATCAACGAGGAATACGAATCAGAAATACTTTAATAATCCCAGGGCGAAATTACTTTCCTTACATTACTCCATCTGTAATAGAGTGACTATAGGAACAGTTTGATATTACACAATTTCAAACAATATATATAATTAGGGGTCCCCGCTTCATCTCACCATCAGTTTGGGGGTCTTTAGCCTGGAAAACGTTGAAGACACCTGCCCTAAAGGATTCCTTCTGGCAAAAGAGTCATTAAAATTATATTTTTATTGTTTGGATTTTCGTTGGAAAAAAGGTGTGAAACAAATATAATAAATGTAAAAACACTCAAATTTGCTGGTTTTGAAGTACTATTAGGGTTTTTAGCCATGAATAGAATAACAAGGAATTCGTCATGATAGTGACCTAGTTTATGCTTCTCTATCACTGGTTTTACCAGTTTATGTAGAATAATTGTTTTTTTTTAACCAAGAGAGGAACGCTTAGATTTAGATATGTTGTTTTAAGAGTTTATTACGTATTTCAAATGTCCAACTTTGTCCACCAACTTAGTCTTAATTCAGGAAATCCTGTCAAGCGATATTATCTAGTTGCATGGTCAGATAATTCCTCTCCTTTTGGAGGGTTTTTAGACACTTTCCTGGAGTGGAGTGAATAATTTTTAGAGTCAGCTGCTGTTTGAACATCGGAAAAATCAAAGTAGGTTTGAGTTTCTAGAAAAGAGTGTATTTCCACTGGATGTGAGTAGGTAGGTATGATGATCTGCCAATTGATTAAGAGTTGTGCCCTTACAATAAAAGAAAACAAAAAACTCCATTATCTCATTTCAAGAGTACATTGCAAATTATTTGGTTTCTACCAAATACTGAAATGGTTAAGTTTTAGATTATTTAGCTTCTTTTAAAAGTTATTTTCTTATTTAAATCTCCAACTTTAGACTTATTTTCTGTTAGTGTCTTGCAGCTCTGGTGATTTAAATGTTTATACTACTAGAAATGTTACCCTCAGATAGCCAATATACATCTGTATTTCTCTTTATTCATACATGCAAATAAGGTAAATCAATAAGATATCTTATCTTGCTGCAGGCACAGAAAAAATGTTAATTCAGTGTTGAATTACAGCCATAAATGTTGATTGATGTTGGATCAACCATCAAGCAATCATCCAATTCTAGAAAATTAACCAATGTCGAAAAGACGTCATTTAAATCAATGTTATTTCGTGGTTGAATTTGTGTCTAATCAGTGTTGGGATGTCGAATCATTGTATGCTGTTTGTCGCTGTTCAATATCAATATGTTGTCCTTTTTCTTTTGTTTGTTTGTGTTTTTACATTTTTGTAAGATCAATTTAAATTACAGAAGTTTTTGTTATTGTTCTAACAAAATGCTAGCCTGACGTAGTCCTACTCAATTCTAGTCAGAATATGAGTCTGATACTGCTCCATAGAGCTGTGATTATGGGGCGTGTTTTGAACGAACCAGGAAAAAAAATGCCTCTGCACTCAATTGGATAGACCTACAACCAATAAGAGCAACGGAGTGCGTGACGTATGTTAAACTTCCCGACCTCAAATGTACAACTTTACCTACTATTATTTACAACATGGGATTAACATCACGACATTGCAAGTTATTTACTAAATCAGACAGTCAGATGATCTGTTACCATTTGAAAGTTAGATGAACGTCCACGACGATACCCATTACGTTGGCTTGAAAAACATCGGAGCCTAGCATGTCCCTCCACTTGTTGTTCAGCAGCTAGGATTCCGGGCTTCCGAAAAGGAGCTGGCAACGACCGCTGGCTATATCAACCTTGTCGTTCACGCCGAGTTGCATCGCCATTTGGTGACGTGGTTGATTACGTTACTGTTGATCATCTGTCCATCATCGTATAAAGCCCACCCTGACAATTTGATTGGCCAGCCAGATATTGTGCTAGCATACTCGCGCTACTATTGAGCAATGCCAGACCGAACTTCCCGACCTCAAACGTTGTGGGCGGGACTAAGTTCGGAATAGCACCCAGGCTAACAAAATGCCACCAGTCCCTTTACAATTGAAATATTCAAAGTAAGACATTAGTTCAGCAATACATGTCAGCACATATGAATGTGTAAACAATCACAAAGAAAAATACTGACAACATTACAAAAATACTTATTCTGTCGGCAGATCATCTTCACCTGCTCAAATTAAGGGCAAATATATTAATTAAAAGAAATACCTACTTATTTTTAGATCATATGAGACTGCTTTTAAAACCTCTAGCGAAATCAGCCCTTTCAAACCCAAACCACGAAATAATCACTTTAAGAAAATTCATTATTTTTACTACAATATCAATGGACATTGTGAAAAATGAAAACAAACAAACGAAAAAAAAAACATTAGATGAGTTCTGGTGATAAATTAGGTTCAGGATGTTTGTATAAGTGAATTTGATTGTATAAGTTGGGTTTTTCAAGAACAGAAATATCATATTGATCATGTAGAGGTTAAAACGGACTGATCCGCTCCTTTATTCAAATAGGGAGTAATCTCTATATAATGAAAAATGTGAAAAAAAGCCTTTTAAGGTTTAACAGAATCCATTCCAGTTAAGTATAACAGAACCATTGCTAAGGAGCAAATCATACAGAGAAACAACTACTATACCTCAAGTTTGGTTCTCCATCCGCACCAGAAAATAGACCCCCTTATATAATACAACCACACCTTAAGCTCCAACTGCCTGCTTCATGTCCAGAACTGCAGTTCTTTATTTTATCTCCCAGATTACAGCATGTCCATATAAAGAAACAGCATGCATCCAACAAAGCTGCAGCATGCAAATACTGAACACAGCTCACATTCCTAATCTATCTAACGGTACACTTATACAAAGGCTAAACTTGGCCTCAATACACTAGTAAAGATTATAGAAAAGATCAGACTTCATTGGTGTGGTTGTTAAAGTTAATGGATTTCCCATTAATGTCATCTTTAACTCTTTCTGAATGGAAATGTTTTTATTCCGTACTACTTTTGGCTTTTTGTGTGTTAAAATTGACTAAATTGTACTTTAAGACCTGTTTTATCAAAGGAAAGTTGATGAAATCATAGTAATGCTGTTTCAGTGTGTCTTTTTTTAAGGGGTGAGGGTTGGGGGGGGTCATCAATAGCCAAAAATCACAGGCTCTTGCCCATAGGGGTCAGTAGCACTTCACTGAATGACTGAGGGTTTTTGCGATGGAAAGGAGCTGCTGCTGCTGGTGGATTTACAGAGCTTCACCCACGTACACATTGTACGGGATACCTCCCCATATGCTGAACTCTTCGCACCGAGCAGCTTTCACCCTTACATTCGTGTAGCGTTTTTTTTTTTTTCCCAGCATGCCTCCCTTTGCACGCCATTATCGGCATTTCTGCACATGGAGCGGACGGGAAGCGAAGGCCTCGAATAGTTGGCCTCAGCCTTAGCCAACCCTGATTAGCGAGGGCTCCGTAGATGTGACACGTCCTCCCTGCCAGCTTTACCCCCCCACCATACACGCACTCACACACTCTCCGATCTACTGCCTGGAAGAGTAGACAGGCCTGGAGCAAAATCCGAGCCCCCCCCACCAAACACACACTAACTGATGCAAATGAGCTCTCTGGTCAGCCATGCTGAAAAGGCAAGAGAAGGCAGGAGCGTATGGCCAAACAGCGGGGCTACCACCCAAACCCACCACCTCCTCCATCACTCCCCACCCTGTCTCTGCTCTCACTCCCTCGGCCAGAGAAACACACTTCCCCGCTCAGCCCTCACACTTGCATATTTATCATGCACGTTGTTGCACTCTTACAGGATCAAAATGCTCCTCAGCAGGACCCAGGAAGCCCAGTTGGGCTTGAAAAAACTCAGGCGAAATCAGTAAATGATGGAGCAATAAGGGCTTTAACAAATGAATATAAGATTAAATTTCACACTTGAACTTTTACTCATTTAGAAAAGAGAAAAAATATCGTAATTCCTGTATACTGTAGCAGCCCTTGAAGTTTGTTTACATTTCATGATAGATTTCGCAAACATTATGAATGACTAGCAGGTTTACAACTGAGGTGTTTTTATGTATATATATAAATATTACAATTATATATCAAATTCTAATACTTGTGGGTATTAATCATCATTATCATATGTAACCAAATGTTTTAATACTTTAATCAAAAATGTATATTTTAAATAGAATATTTGCTTCAATTCATGTATTGTTTTATAACAGCTTTTTTGTTTTTTATAAAGTTCTTATGCTTTAATGTGCTCTGTAGTAATACTTATACAACAACGTTTTTATTGGAGTACTTACTCTTTAGAGCAGTGTTTCCCAAACATTTCAGAAATTACAATGTTATAGAGTAGTGACTCTTAAAAAGGTTTTTTTTTTTTACTACTTGCTTTGATTCTGTTTTATTTTCCTATATTTCAATCATGTAAAGCACTTTGCATTGTCTTTGTACTGAATTGTGCTATACAAATAAATTTGCCTTGCCTTGCCTTAATAATATATGTTATTGTTTTCATCTATAGTTACTCATATCTATAGTTATATATATATATATATATATATATATATATATATATATATATATATATATATATATATATATATATATATATAAAAGGGAAGAAAAAATAATATATTTTTAATCATTTAAAGGGACACTTAGATATTTAATTCTACATTTTATAGTGTATATTTCATGTAATTAAATAAATAAATATGTGTAACTTACCTTCCTGGTTTCATTGTACGTTTATTTATTCCATGGGCGGCTCATTTATGTATTTTGTGATATATTCAACCCTCCATATAACTGAGGAATCACATCACAATAATTATGGAAACAGAATCATGCCCCACAGAGGGATCCCAGCCCCTACTTTGGGAACCCCTTCTGCAGGTTATTGTTGAAGATATTGATATTTAGAGGGCAAAAAATAAGATTTTGTTTATTCATGTGCTTGAAGTCATTAATCTATCTATCTATCTATCTATCTATCTATCTATCTATCTATCTATCTATCTATCTATCTATCTATCTATCTATCTATCTATCTATCTATCTATCTATCTATCTATCTATCTATCTATCTATCTATCTATCTATCTATGATACTCTGCTTTTTATTAAGCAGTTTTTTATATATTGTTTACCTACAAACATTCCATTTAACTACAATTTTTACTCCTTTAAAGACAGACCTGGAGGTCACCATGACTCTCATCTGTTAATTATGATAGAAAACAGGTAAGGGAAGCTAACTTTAGCATTCTCAGCTAACGGGTGGTTAAAAGTTAACGAGATACACTCTTATTTCCCCTCCCTCATTTTCATGCTCGCACATAAAGCATCATTTTTTTTTTCTTTAGATTATTTTTGGATCCATAAATATATCAGTTCCTTGATGACGCAGGCATCATCCTCATGAGGGAGTACACAGGTCCGACATGAAGGCTACAGGATCTGCGGTCTGGCCAGCAAACATCCATTCCTGAAAGAGGACTCATTGAGTCAGAATATTAAAAAAAAAATGTTTCTCATTTATTCTTAAATTGTAATCTGTATAGTTAGACTTTAATAAATATTTTAATGTTCTGTAAAAAGTAGACACCAAAATTATGCCCAAATACAGATGGAAAATATTAATGAGGAGATTACACGACATTAAAGACAAAAAGAGGAAACGTTAATGACTACATTGTGATGCATAGAGAATAAAAAAGAAGAAATATAACAAAACAAAGCTGAAAATATTCCAAAAAAAAGAAAAAGCAGCTTGACTGTTTTTTATACTTTATTTGTTTGTTTCTTTTTTTCTTTGCTTGTGCTTTTAATTTTTTCCCCTCATCAATATTTTTGTAAAAACATTTTTTTTGTCTGTGTGTGTTTATGGATTCAAATTTCTCTTTCCATTTTTTAAAAATCCAGATTGTTTGGCTTTTTATTCAGTTTATTTTTGTAAAAAATATATATTTTACATTTTTCATAATGTTAGATCAGTGTAAAATGACATGAAATATGCAAAAAAAAATTATATTTTACACATTTCATTCAAAACAAAGATAATGTTTTAGAAAATATTAGTTTTTATTATTTTTCAGTGATAAAAATAAGACAAAGCTTCATAATGGGAATAAAACAGTGAAAAACAACTTTATTATTTCTTAATAAGTTTGAATTAGATATTGGAATGTTAATGAATATACTTGTAGGATTTTATTTTTTTTGCTGTTAAATCTCTTTGTAAATTCAGGTTTTACAAAACAAGTATCAAAGCCCATATCAGAGGTGCAGACATGTAAATGACAGCAAACACAAAGTGTTGTCACACCTACTGCACCTGCGGCGCAGTGGTATCAAAAGATCAAAACAGGAAGTCATTCTTTTTAATGTGAGCTGCTGCGGCTCATCAAAATGAAAAAAGAAAAAGCATAATTCCACTCAGGTCGAGGTCAGCTATCCGAATCGGAGCGAGGGTGTGAACTTGACCCTAATAAGTGACCCCTAACCTCTCCCCCCCTTGGAGTCTCTGAGAAATACCTGGGAATGTTGTGTTGGCGATCACCGTCGGAGCTGCAGAGTACGCTCCGGTCCTGCTGGGCTCCGAGGTTTGACAGTGATAAAAACGTTACAGCAACATCAGGGCCTGTCAGGGAATTAGACGGGAGTGGAGGTTGGGGGGTCGAAGAGGGGGCGGGTTCAGGGGGGGTCTTTTCTCTCAGCAGAAGGAAAGAAAGGGGGGGGGGGGTGCAGAATGGAATAAAGGGGGCGGAGGTGGCATTGGGGGTGAAGAAAATCACAATAACCGATGAAAAGATGAGATGTGAGGAGGGAAAAATGTTACTTCTGGAGGCATTTTTCTCAAACCAGCGAGAACACAGCTTTTCACCTTTGCGGTGCAAAGGTCAGGTTTAGCCGCGGGGCGAGTCAGTCCAGACTGAGAGAAGCAACTTTCCCTTTTTTTTCCCTCTCCCTTCCTCTACACTGAGATTAAAGTAACTAAGTGTTAGAGAGACTCTATGTGTTGATGTGGGTATTAAAGTCCCAACTTGGTGCTAAGAAAATGAACTATGATTGTTATTAGGCTTTTAATGAGGGATTTTATTTGCTGTATAAAACTTTCTCCTTCCAGAGGTCTGTTTAAAGGAGCCTTTACCCTAAAATCAATTTATTTCTTCATGTTAATACATGTGAGTTGGTGTCCGGATAGTGAAACTGCCTTTTTTTTGTACAAACGGATGCACTTTCCATCGAGCACAATAGTTTGCACCCTTCATTCATAGAAGGATGCTAATATTAGTCCAGTTTGCTATAACTAATATTGTCACCTTTCATCAAAAAGGACAATTAAAGCAATAAAGGACTCTCCTGCAGGCAGTTAATAAGTGTTGCTGCTTGTTAAACCTTTTACTTTGTGGAAGACATAAGGAAATGAAGGAAAGTGCCTAATTTTTCATGCGTACCCTCCTGAGGAAAATAAAGGGGAATAAAAAAAGTATCCAAATACCCTTCATTTAACTTTTTCTCCCCTAAAAATGGATTTAAATATTGTGTAAAATAGCAGGTTATGACGCCTGCAGTCACTATTTTACTTTTAAGTTTTCTGTTAAATCTTCAATAAAAAAGACCATTAATAAACACATATATTAGTACTAATACAAAAATGTTGCATGCATTTAATTAAATAAAACTAAAAAACAATAACTGTTTCTTAATTATCAAGAGGAATGTCAATGTAATGATTTTATTTTCAAAACCTTATCCATGTATCAGTGCTTTGCTACTAGAGGTTATAGTTTACTGATACAGTAGGTACATGCAGTAAGAGGTACTCTTTAAGAAAGGTGTGCACTATTGTTGGTCTCGGGTTTTTTATGGTTCCTTAAAAGCAAATGAGCTGAAAAAAAGCGTCTATCTAAAGGACATCAGTCATCTGAAGTTGTGGCAGCAGCTCGGAGCAAGTATTTGTAGTATGGCAAGACATTTTACTTCTTTTTGTTAGAGTTGGCTAAATCTGCAGTATATTAACCTCTGAGTGGTGTTTAAAATGTGTCACACTAGAGTGATTTTCATTTCTGTATTATTTCATTAGAAGCTATTAAAATACGTAAGGTATATTTAATATTTTTTTCTCAGCAGAAACAATTATTGTTTTTATTATTTTTATGATAAGACAATGTTTTATTGGAGGAGTAACTAGGGTTTAAATTAGGAAAAAGTTAAAATGCAGTTAAGTTTCTTTATTTAACTTAAGAGTTTATTTGGGGTTTTCAAAAAGTTAGTTAAATAGTGAGCAATCAGGTTTTGTTGTAACTTCTTTGTTCTAACATTTGTAGAAAAAACTGCTATTTCTGTGCAATACACCCAAATCAGGTTATTAAATGTCAATGTGAACCATTTAAGTCATTTTCCTACTTCTTTCTTATATTTTTTAGCTGCTAAAAGGGTGTATATAAATACAGCCGTGTTGTCATACAACAAGCAAACCTAGAAAGATTTATCTAAATTATAAAAATACTAGTAATTTGCAGTTTGTGTATTTTTTTTTCATCTTTAGGTTTTCCTACATTGATTAAGTGTATGTCAAATTGAAGCTCATTTATTTTAGGCTAATGTAAAACCAGATCTAGATAAGGTTAGGGTTACCTTCTGAAAGACATGTAATATAAGGAGGAGATTTACTGCATTGTAAGTTTATTTGAGTAAAAACATGATAAAGTATCACTACTAATACTTGCGTAAAATTTCTGGCCCATTATTTAGGCAAAAATGCACTACAGAGCAACAAGTCAAATTCTTTAAACAATAAACCTTACTGGTTTCATGTTTCATTTCCATTTGTTAGTCTGCAGAGTTATTCAGGTAAAGTGGAAATAAGATAAACTGTTTACCGTTATTTATACTATTCTAACACACTATTATTTTTGTACGCTTTATAACTCAAAATATGATATTTCTAAGCAAGTTCCTTTCACCTTAAAATTGTTGTTGTGTTTTAATGTAGGCTATATAATTATCTATTTATCTTATTCTTTCATACACTAGAATTAACACAAAATATAATATTTTGACTAACTTAACATAATTTTTTAAATTTTAAATGAATTGTGGTCATTTGTTCTACATATATCTCCTACTCAGTACTTAAGTAGCTTTTTTAACAAATACTTTTTCATCCCTAATTCAGTAATTTATTTAAATGCTACCTTTTACTTGGGGGAAAAAAAAATATGAGGCAGTGCTTTTCTTGCTTTAGATTTTTTTTTGGCACTCTGTTTAGCTAAAAAATATGTAAAATGCTAAATAAACCAATCACAAGCAATTAAAAAATGGCAAAGAATCATAATGAATGTATTTGTTTCAAATAGATCTCACAAAAACATATTTTAAAGACTTTAAACGTTTAAGTAAGCATTATACGGAATCACATTTTGATACAAACTAAAAAAGAATAAATCCAGTGAACATGTTTTATTTAATATGAGTGTGTAAAAGACATAATGTGAGGAATCTGAAATAAAGGCTGCTTGGTTTAACCGCCAAAGGTTTTAGTCTATAAACACCCCTGTGCATATGAGTGGAAGAGAGGAGTGAAAAGACGGGAACACTTGGACTAAATGATGAATAGATGGAGTGAAAGGGGAGGAAGAAAGCGAGGGAAGTCTGATTAATAATTGCGGGGCTTCTAGGTGCCGATCTGCTGGCTTCTCACTTCAGTGGGCCGGTGCGGGATCTCGCCCTCGGCCGTGTCGGTGGGCCTCATTAGGGAACCTCTGGGGACCTGACAGAAATTGTTAGCAGGACGTGATGGCGGAATCACACCAGCCACCCCCCCCACCTTTTACTTCCCTCCCTAATTTCCCACCAACAAGCACCCTTAAACCCCAAAAAAAGTAGGAGACCTCCAAGATCTCTCCCTCTGTATTCTGGTCTATAACAAGGCGTTACACCTGTAATCAAACTGCCCCCCAAAAAGAAGCGCCCCGGGTGGGTGGGGTGAGTTGGGTTGTTTGGTAGAAGGGAGCAGGACCGGCCCCTGGACGTGCTCTGATTGAAGGCAAAGAGATCTATAATTGATTTGCTAGCACAATTACAGGCCTTCAGACATCAGCAAAGCGTTGCACAAGACCCTGCCTCAAGGAGAGCTGAATTTGAGCAGGCATTGCATAAAAATCAAGGCTTGCTCTTGTCTCCTGAATTTTGATTCCTCCGCATGTCCAGTAAGTGCTCATGTGTCTTAAATGTGCCAAGTTAGTAAAACGGATGAGTGAGCCGAGGACTCACTTCACTGTGTTTTCATCTGCTTCACATTTTTTCCTGGTTCTATTAAATATACGCTTTGTGTAATGATGTTTGGAAAGGAGTAGCTTGATCTAAAAGGTTTTGTCGTCGGGGTTTATGTGTTTAGATAAATCGTCCGGTACAAATTTGAGCTCCAAGAAAGTGCAGAGATATGAGCCAATTTTAGATGTTCAAACATGAAGAACCTTTGAGTTACAGTTCAGTCGCTGAGAGTGGAGAATGAATTTAAACAGAAAACTACAGTAAATCAAATCTTTGCACTAAAGTAGGGGGTGGGCAACTTTTAGATTCATTCCTGGTCCACCACATATGAATCAAATGGCTGAATTACCTCCTCGGTATGCAGTCAATTTCTCAAAAATCCTACTAATTGTCTAATAACTTGATTCTGGTGTGATTTAGAGGACACCTCTAAAAGTTGCTGGATACCATCCCTCAGGAAAGTGGTTTCCAACCTTTTTTGACTAAATGTGTTGGTTATTTTCTAAAAATAGAAAGTACTATTACTATACACTACCGTTCAAAAGTTTGGGGTCACATTAAAATGTCCTTATTTTTGAAGAAAAAGCACTGTACTTTTTAATGAAGATAACTTTAAACTAGTCTTAACTTTAAAGAAATACACTCTGTACATTGCTAATGTGGTAAATGACTATTCTAGCTGCAAATGTCTGTTTTTGGTTCAATATCTACATAGGTGTATAGAGGCCCATTTCCAGCAACTATTACTCCAGTGTTCTAATGGTACAATGTGTTTGCTCATTGGCTCAGAAGGCTAATTGATGATTAGAAAACCCTTGTGCAATCATGTTCACACATCGGAAAACAGTTTAGCTCGTTACAGAAGCTACAGAACTGACCTTCCTTTGAGCAGATTGAGTTTCTGGAGCATCACATTTGTGGGGTCAATTAAATGCTCAAAATGGCCAGAAAAACAGAACTTTCATCTGAAACTTGACAGTCTATTCTTGTTCTTAGAAATGAAGGCTATTCCATGCGAGAAATTGCTAAGAAATTGAAGATTTCCTACAACGGTGTGTACTACTCCCTTCAGAGGAAAGCACAAACAGGCTACTGCGGGTACTATTTAATGAAGATGCCAGTTGGGGACCTGTGAGGCATCTGTTTCTAAAACTAGAGACTCTAATGTACTTATCTTCTTGCTCAGTTGTGCAACGCGGCCTCCCACTTCTTTTTCTACTCTGGTTAGAGCCTGTTTAAAGCACAAATATCTTGCCTGAAAAGGGAATAAGCACTGAAATCCTTACAGAGCAAAACCCATCACATCCCTATTTTATTGTATGTAAAATTTGTTTTCACATACCCCCTATAATGCATTGGCGATCCACTAGGGGTTATAGTACCCCTGGTTGCGAATCATTGCCTTATGAGAGGGAATTGCTAACCCCCTGCTCAAATAAATCCTATGTTGTATGGAGAGATATTTGAAAAGAAGCTGAGCGTGATTGGCTGATGGTATGGTTCATTTACATACATTGCTGAAGTCGTGAGCGCAGAGAGTCGAGCGAGCGGAGAAACAGCCGAGCACACAGCTGGTGTTGAGCGCGGAGAGAGCAGGTCGAGCGCGAGCAGAGACGGATCCGAGCACCCCCAGAGATGAAACTGAGCGTGAGAACAGTGTGTTGAGAGGGTTTTTCAGAGTTGATAAGCAATTTTGCACAACTAGAGACTCAAATCTTTCCCTGTTTTTCTTTGCAGAATACCCTCAAGCTCCAAAAAGTACAAAAAGTCTCATTGCACAATTATTTCCCAGGATTTGCTACAGATTTTTTTAATCAGGACTGGATTTTGACGGCCATTCTGACCCATGAACATCCTTTAATATGAATAACTTGGACGTAGCTTTGGTCTTACATGTTACGGGCCGTAGTAGTACAAACTACAGTAGTAGAAAGAATATAAAGTAATTTTTTACCATTATTATTTCAACCAAAACACATTTTGTATGTTTGAAGAAAAAACATGAATTTCACAAATGTAACTTAAAAAAAATTTTCAAAAACAGATTTTGAGAGTAATTTGGTGTTTTCTAAGATTTTATTTTTTCAAATGTTTTTTGTTCAAAATACATTGAAGATTTTTATATTTTAATTTTTTCTCTTATGGAGTTTAAGTTAATTGCATTCTCCTGAAATTTCTCTTGGTCTGCATGGACTTTAGAAACATCTTGTTGGTAAACATACACATAAACAGTGAGGGTTTGTATTGAGCTTGAATTAAAGAGATTTGTCAAACACACTTTGTAAAATTCAATTTGTAGGATTAAAACTGAAAGCTAGAAATCTAATCTAAGCCTGAAATTTATTTTTTCAAACATAATATTAAACAAAAATAAGAAAATGGGGGGAGTGGCAGCCTAGTGGTTTGCGGATAGAGCTCGGAATCCTGAGATTCTGAGTTCAAGCCCCACTCCCACAGACTGCCACTCTGGGTCTCTGAACAGCTCCCCAAGGGGATAGGTTAAATGCAGAGGTAAATTTCTCGAATGTGAGATTAATAACGTTCAATTATTATTAAAAAAGAAACTTTTGTGACCAAAACTTTTTAAATGCTTTGCATTTTTTTTCTTCTAATTTTCCATTAAAAAAACATGTTATTTGCTTGCAACAATAATGGAACAAAGTTCACTCCATAAAACGATTGAATTACACTGAATTCCCCATTTGGATATTGCTTATCTGTATCAACCTAAAGGTGGCAAAACGTAATATAAAAATTCATAATTCATCATTTTCTTTTTCCCATTTCTTTTTGTTTTATTGTCGACATCACAATGTTCTACAATAACTAGAGCCTTCATGAAAATGGTTTAATTAATTATAAAAAAAACAAAGAAATTAAGTCTAGAAGTAGGCATACATCAGAATACATGACAAAAAGAATAAGAAGCAAAACAATTAAGATTGAGTACCTGAACAAATAAACAAACCAAATAAAAAATAAATAAATAAACGTACTCAGTTGATTGTAGACATTGTAAGTTGCTTTTAGCTTTAGTCATAAAGCCTGTAGTTTGGTTCCTTAACTCTTGTCTCATAGTTCAGAATGGTTTATATTATGTTATCTGTTTTTTCTTGTGTAAGATTTTTTTTAAAGACCTACAAAAATAAGGACATTAGTCTAAATAATTCAGCAGATTACATCTTTTGATGAGCGGCACAGTTTGTAGCACTGTTGCCCTGGCATTAAGGAGGTCCTGGATTCAAATTCCAACCTTGTGTCTTTCAAAATGGAGTTTCCATGTTCTCCCCGTGGGTTCTCTCTGGGTACTCTGGCTTCCTCCCATTTACCAAAAACATGCCTTTGGGTTAGTTGGTGTTGCAGAAACAACTCATGAGACAGAGAAACATAATTAAAGATGATTAATGCTGGAGATCGGCCTGTTTTCCAGTGTGGTCCTGTTTCTCTTACCGTGACTGGGTGAATGTCCTCTCTTCATCCTCTGACATGGGAGCTGGCTCTGAGCTCGTCTGCCTGGCTGTGTGTTTCCTGGACGTGTCTCTGCTTCTGTCTCCTTGAACCTCAGTCGTCCTCAGCAGATGGCCGCTCACACTGAGCCTGGTTCTGTTGAGGTTTCTTCCTGTTAAAAGGGAGTTTTTCCTCTCCACTGTCGCTACAAGCATGCTTAGTGTGAGGGATTTTATTTGAGTCAATGAGTCAATGCAATAAACTGGTTTTCCTTAGATAGAAAACTTTGTATCAATTTGACTGTATGATTTGGTTGAACTGTAAAGTGCCTTGAGATGACATGTGTTGTGAATTTGGCGCTATATAAATAAACTGAATTGAAATTGAAAAAATTAATGACATGAAATAATAAAATATGTTATGGTGATCCAGGTCCAAATGGTAAAGTCGGTTTGAACCGTCAACCCTTCGATTTCAGGGCACTCTCCTACATCCAAAGCCTCTGTCATTCAAGTAGAAACGGCAATGTGGGAGACCATGAAAAGGACATAGGTAAGTAGAGGTCTTGAGATAGGATGTAAAGCAGAGAATCCTGATTACTCTGCATCTTAGGTGAGTGGATTGCGGGGTTGAAGGTTGTCGTTTGGTGATTGTGAGGGTTTTGATCCTTGGTTCTTCCATAAAAGGCCGGTAGGACTTGGAATACTTGCTGCAGTAAGATTGATGAGGATGGGGTAAGTTTCACAAGAGCGGTTCTACTTAGGAACAAAGTTACAGGTAAAACTTGGAATTCAGAAACACAAGTGTTATTAGGGACAAATGAGGAGGCCACACAGACTCAGGAGGTGGTTTGACATTACTTAACTTCTTAAAACCAAGAGGAACTGTGGAATTAAAACAGAAAACTTCAAAACCCATTTGTAAAAAATTCTGGTAACTGTTTTGCTCAAAATTGGGTCCTTGGGAAAAATACATTATTGAATTAAGTTCAATTGAATTGTCCAAGGTGTACCCCACCTTTCACTAAAACACTGCTGGAGATACTAACCTGCTCCCTGTGACCCTGATGCGCAAGCAGTAAAAGACGGACTGATCTGTTTGCTGATGACTTAATGCTGTTTATGAGTTTTTGAAACCAAACGTAGACTGAGCTTAATTCCAGTCTTTTTTTTTGTGTAAAATTACTGACATCAATTGTGTGTTTGTTTAGTTAGGTTAAGCAAAACTATTTTGTCAGCGATGTCATTGGTTTGAACTAAGTAAACACTAAGGAACACCGGTGGATCCCTTTAAATGCATCCTTCAGGAGACTGGTTCATCCTAAAGTACAAATTACAGATAATTATAAAGGTTATGTGTAATGATAAAAATTACACTTTCATCTACTAAATCATAAGTCAGTACAAAAAGCACCTAAATCTAGTTTAACACTGTTTAGAAGCAGGTTTATTCTCTATTTTGATTTTTTTTTTTTTTTTTGTTGTAAATTGGGCGTGTCAGTTTCAGAGTTAAATTTAAAGGTATTTATCAAAATTTATTGCTGATTTGGAGAAAAAATGGCTAACTTGCAAGCTTCTTGTGAGTCTTAACTGTAAAGTAAGGAGGTGGCTTCAACATGTTATGTGTATTTTTGCATCAGGAGTGATAAAGAAAAAAAAAATCCAGAAAGTATTTTATATATATATAGATGATATAGAAGTTCAAACTTAGGTCAAACTAAATGCTATATGCAGGAAAGGCAGCCTAAGTAAAGCATTTAATTATTATTTATTTTAAACCATTTTGTTTGAGTCTAAATTACAGAAAAGTGTACTTGGAAGCTTTTGGAGGGATACCCAAAATGTTGGACTCAAGTCATGCAGTTTAAAAGGCAAATATGGTTGTAATTAAATAAGTCCAAGTGAGCTTGTGGCTTTATGGAAAAACCAACAAAAAAGCGTCCCTATTCTCATCACTATTGCTTTTTTGTCCCGAATTATTTAGATTTTTAACCAATGGGCCAATCCGCTTTACATCAATAATATTATATAGATGTTTTTCAATTAATTAAGAATGTATTTCACTTTTATTTTACCTTAATAAAAAGGAGTCATTGTTTTTATTTTAAAGGGTATGCAGGAATGTACTTCTGAATTTACTCTGGACCAACACTAACCCTGCTTTGTGAAATGTGTCCCTGTTAAGGCAAGTGTCATATCTCTTCTGTTGTCTTACAAAATTTTTTAGCTCAGCTAGCTTTGGTGTTTGAGGGGAGCTTCGACACCAATAAAACAGTGTCTTGTTCACATGACCCATTTAGTGATGGAATTACACAGGCAAGTTTTTATGACATTCAGTAAAATTGGCCTGAAACATCATATTACTGTCAAGTGTTGATTTCGTCAAGGATGACGATGACAAAATCATTTCGTTGATGCCACTTTTCTTAATATTAAACCTTTACATAGCTACATCCAGACATTTTTTTTCCTGCTTCAAATCCTGATAACATTATCAATCATTATTTTGGTGTGCTGAGGTGAGACCATATCTGCTTATAAACCAGTTCATATCAGTTTATTACAGTTTATTAAAAATTATTTTCACGATAACGGGGTGAAAAAGTCCCTTAAATATGGCAGAGATTCAGGCACGCTCATAAATTAGCAAAACTACCAATACCTGTTAAATACCTGCTAATCAGCGGCTATTCCTTTTATGTCTATATTAATTTGATGTTTATTGAAGTGATCAGTACTGTCCCTACCAACTTTAATAGGTTACTTTTATATCAACTTGATGGATCTCTGAACTTTATGTGAAATATATTTTATACTTTATAATTTATTCAAACTAAACCTTTTATTTTTTGCACTCCCATTTGTTTGTATCGGATGGCTTTATTTTTGACTGAATTTGCATATTTGTTTTGAACTTCTAACCAGAAGACTGAGCTTTTATTGACTGACAGCCAAGATCTGGATCTTCAAAGTTCTTAATGAGGTAAACTAGTTTACTTTATAAGTAAAAACTGTTGGAATTCAAAAAGAACTTTTTCAGTTATAAGTTGATGATCTCATGAGATTTAGACCATAGCTAAGTGCATCTCTTTGCTGAGAACGTGCCTCTTGCGTGGGAGTATTGTGAGATAAAAACACACATAACTCAACAGTCCAAATGCTCATAGACATCAGTCCATGTTACCAAGCTGACCCCTCTTTTCAGGTGTAAACAGCAGATCCATTTTGCTTTGGAATAGACCGAATAACTTTAGATGTAGTCAGCCAAAATGAATGTGGATGGAGCGTGGAAACAAAACAAATCTGCATGTAAGCCCTCTCACAGATCAGTACATTGAAATGAATGAGGAAGGATACGTAGATGAAGAGGAGGACGTGTTGCCTGCCAGCTTGCACTGTCTTCACCCTCGAGTGTCAACAGGTGAAAGTGGGCGAAAATGCTGTTTGATGTTGCCAGACAGAATTTCTACCACCCAACTTCACTCCTTCTACTTCTTCTTCTCCTAGACCTCTCAGCAGACTTCAAAGCCCCCCACTCCTCCCTCGTCTATCTCTCTCTTCTCACTTTAATCCACTGCAGCAGAGCCCTCCAGTTCAAAGCGTTCAGGAGCAACCCCTCCACACTTGAAGAGAGGAAAAAAAAAGAAAAAAGAAGCTGCAACCCAAACTTTTTTCCCTCATCACCATCATCATCTTTTGCTTCTCTGCTGAGTAGCAATTATGGTGCTGACCAACTCTCGCTATTAATTAATCCCACAAAGAGCGTTCATTTCCTGGCTTTCTGGGATTGACAAGAGATGGGGGAGGAGGGGTGTGTGTGTGTTTGAGAAGAGGGGAGGCAGAGGATGCCTGTTTCAAAGGCCGTTTCAGTCTGACCAAGCCAAAGGAAAAGAGTGAAAAGGAAGACGAAAAGAAAGACCTGCAGCCCTAAAGTAGGTGAAGGTGGAGGACGCATTTGATACAGGGTGCTACTTGAATGTGATTGAATGCTTTGTTGCCCGAGGGCTCTTTGCTAATCTGTACCTGCACAGAAATCCACAGAGCTGGAAAGTGCCCACTGAAGGGCTTGTGAGTTGAGAGGCTTTGGCCTGGGTGGGCGAGACGGTTGAGAAGAGGTTTCCTGCCTTGTCTGTGAGCTCTCGCTTCCTTTAGCCTTTGGACTTTGTTCTCCCCAATGAACAGGAAACTCCCTTTGCTGTAACTGACAGTTGGTGGGACCCCTTTAAATGAAAATGGAGAGTCTAGGAAGAGAGAATCAAATGGCGCCAACTGCATTCAGACGTTTTATTCATGGTCTTTGTGCTACAATGGAGGGTGTGGGGGAATATGGGGGCTCAAATGGAACAAAGTTACAGGTGGTGATGCGATTATTTACATTGATAAGCAACTACAAGCCAGCGTTGTCCAGCTTAGGGCAATTCAGATCCAACCTTAATCTGCAAGCCAACAAATTAGATTCATACTACTCATTCCCATCATCTTTCCTCAACTCTTAACCTGGGTTAGCACATCTCAACCATCAGCTTTAACCCTTTGTTTAGTCGAAAAAAAGCAAATATGGTGAGAGATGTTAGTCATATTCTACTGTTTGCAGCTTTCATTACTGTCATAATGGGCTTTAAATATCTGACCCACATGCAGAGAAACACTCAGAGACCAAGGGTAAAAGTTAACAGGTTTATTGAAGGTTTGCAAAAAAAAAAAAACACAGACGGAGAGAGATATTCTGCTGGGTTATAATGTTGGACCTCAGGGGACTGGTTAACCGGAACCAGAAACTCTGAAGGTAAGATCACACTCATCAGTTCATGGACCGTGAGAAAAAAAAGGCTGAGGGTTGTATTTTGCTGGACAAGCGCTCACGCTTTGGGGGGCTCTTGGTTATTCCTTGGATCCAGTTTATGTGGTTTATTCCAGAGAAGCAGGAACTCGTTGGAAAGCGGACAGGCAGACTAACGTTGGACCCAGAGGAGTAAAGGAGTGGACTGTCACCTGGTTTTGGACTTGAATGGATCATGTGGAGGTTTTCCCCTTGCTCAGTGTGACTCAGATAATCCTTCCAGGGGGGTAGAAGGTCCAGGCTTATCCAGTGTTTCAGGAACGCTTCCTGCCGAAGAACAAAGACAAAGTAAGCTTACACTCAGAGAGACAAGACCTAGGTTAGACTCTGCTAATCTCAGTATGGCTAGAGTACCCAATACTGGCAAACACTGTGGCGTCGAGGTAGTGACAGCCTGCTGCTCAAATACTCCTCTGGTAATGACCCAACGAGCCGCAGTTGTGCAAGGAGGCCCAAGGAGGAGGACAGGGCACCTTCTGGTGGTGGAGAGAAGAAAAACACAAAAAAACCCACACAAACTGGAATCCTAAAAATTACTGGGATTTAGGTGGAATTTCAGCCTTGACAATTGACAGTTTTTATCCCTTTTACAATGAATGCAATTATTATTATTTATTTTTTTTTTTGCAATGGTCAGACATAGGGGTGGTAAGATTAAAAAAAGCATGTATCTAGGAAATGTTGTTCCTATCTGCTCAGGTTTTATTGCAATATTTCTTGTTATCACTGGTTGGTTGTTTTTTTTTCTATCATTGTGTTTGTAGTTTGTCCTTGGTGTTTATTTATGTCCAATAGGTCTTATTTTATTAGTTTCTTAGTTTATCCCTGTTATGTTTTATCCTGCTTAAATTTATTTGTCTCAAATAGGGGTTAATATCTTCTCCCTGTTGAAAAGTCTGTGCCTTAGTTTTCTTTACTATGTTTTCATTAGTAGGCCTTTCTCAGCTACCAGACTTTCCTTTTTCCTCAGCTGCTTCACATTTACTCTAGTTAGCCTCTTTGGTTCATTTTTCATTCTCCAACACTGCCTCAGTATGTAAGCTCACTGGTTCTTATTTTCTATCACTGGATCCTGCTGTTATACTGCCCGTTCTGCTGTATTTAATTGTACCCAATTCAGTCCTAATCCCCATGTGTTCATTTCAGTATTAGGATGTTTATTAAAATCAAACCTTTACCTTGCTATTTACTGCAAATTTATTTCCTACTTAAAATTTACAACATTTTGAAAGAATATCACCCTCTGTTTTGGTATGTAAAAATTGAACCATATTTGCTTTCTAAATCAGTTTATTTCAGGTTATTTACAGTAGTTTCACCACAAATGTCAAATAGATGCACTTAACCACAACATATTCTATATTTTATCCAGGTTGTTTCTAATCAATATCGGTGGTCTAAAACCTTACAGATTAGCTGCATCCTTTTAAATGTAAATGACAATGAATTTTGTTTTTATATTGTTTTCTTTGGAAAAAAAGCTATAGCCTCATAATCGCCTAAATTTAGCTATGCTAAAAAAAACTGGTTAATTTTATTTTAAATGCTTTAAAAATGTAGATCACCTTTTTAACAATCAGTGGGTGTTTAAAATGGAAAACAAAAAATGTTTCATCCGTGAAAGGAAGCTAGTTAACGGCTGAGTATGAAGTACAACTCTTGAGTCAGTTTAGCTCTCAGGTTTGTTTGAAAAGGCTTTTTTTATGGATTCGCTGATACTGAAACAATATCCTACCACTTTGACAATGCTTATCCTTTTGTACAGAAACACAGTCAGATTTTAACATATGACCCAGTGCGCTGCTGACTTTGATGCTTGCTCAACAAGTCTCGTTGGCTCATGACTTTGGCCTCTGTTCGCTCAGCAAAACATGTTAGCAGCATATCATGTTTCCTGCGCTCTGGCAGGTGTGAGTGGAGCAAAGATCTTCAAGGGAGGAAGTGAAAAATCAAAATATTCAGTCAAAGCGGGGGGAAAAAGCAAGGGGCCAGGAGTAAAAGGTTATTTCCAATGACCCCAAGTGTCTGCGCGTCCAGAACTCACCGGCTCTTCAGGCCAAGCCAGATGTTCTCAGACTCATGATATCTAGCAACCACAAGCTGGGGAAAGTTTTAAAAAAAAATCCTGAGTGCTTGTTATTGTATCATTCATCACCCTCATGTCAAAAGTTATTCTATCCCACTTGTTTCCATAAATGAGCAGCAAACCCTGGAAAATGAATGACCACTCCTGATTGGTTGTGATGCCGAATTTCCTGCCGAATGTGTGGCCAGACCTTGGAGTTTGTTTTTATTTTATTAGTGATTAAAACATTTTCTAATGAACCTCACATAGCTCTATCTGTGAGTCAGTGTGAGAATTTTTCACACTTTGCAGAGCTGTCAGTTTTCCAGCCGCCTGTTTCGACGTAAGACGATCTTGCCCCCTTCGCACAAATCCGAGCTGGCACTCTGCAAACAGAGAGCTACCTTCAGGATAATTTGCCCCTCAGGGACGGACTTACGAGCTATTAACAAACTCCCCTCTGCTGTTCCATTGGGCCATGATTGTAAGAAAAACTAACACTTTAAAAACTTAATTTTCCCTCCTTGTTTGGTCGACCTGATTAGCAGACTGCTAATTCTCCTCCCTGGCGCAATTAATCACGTTGACACCTGTACTCCAGGCTTCTTCATTCTCACTCTTTGCCAAGCGGCTTGCAACTGGTGTGCTGTCGGCGCATCTCAATGTGTTGTTTTTGTCATCTCTTTGCAGCGGTTGTGAAAATAAAGTCTAATGTAAATCGAAGTGTGAGTGAGTTATTAAAAGCATCTAATTTTGCTGCGACCGAATGACAGATTTTAGTGTCAGACTCTAGGAGAAAAAGAAGGAAAGAAATACCTTAATTTCTTAAGGTGGTCTAATCTAGTTAGTTAGAAATTAAGATATTGTTTTATTATTTAAAAACTCATCACTGTTTATTTCTGCAAATATTCATTTACCATTCTTATGGAAATTAATCTATACCAGAATATAAAGAAAAAAAGGACATATTTTAATTAAAATAATTTATTACAACTGAAGAAAAACTACAGTTAAACCTTAATAAACATTTATCATAGTATAAAAAGTTGTTTAGTAGCTAAATTATATTAGGTCTATTTTGCATATTTTTTACTTACAATCTATTTTAGCAGCAAAAACATACTTTTTTCTATTTTATTCCTTAAAAATTTCCAGTAAATAAGATGCTAAATGAAATCCTTTTTTTTTCCCTGACACAATTCCCACATTTATCTACAAGTTTTTTTTATGTGTGTGTTTTTTTAGTAATTATAAAATCCAACTAAAACTTAAAAGCTTTAAAGTTCAATTATAAGGCACGATAGAGTGGAATCAAGCTTTTAAATCTGCAGCACCAAATACCTTTGAGAAGTAGCTTCACTGACAGTTTACTTGATATTTGAATGGGAAAAAGGGCAATTTTAACAACAGACATAAACAACAAATTTTTATGTAAACAAGTTAGAAAAGCTGGCTTAATAAACGTAATGTTAAAATGTAAAATGTGTGCATGCCGATCACAGATGGACCTTTCTTACCTGGAAAAAGAAAGCAACTGAAACCCAATATCTGCATCAGCACCAATCCTTTGATGTTAACCACAAGGCTGGTAAGAACGAAAGGATGCTGCAAATGCTAAAAGACTACATAAAGGTATATTTTATTCATGATCATTAATCCAGAGTTATTGCTACTATTTAAGCAAAACTAATCACAGAAAACAGCAGTAAAACTCTGCTATTGCATTGCATGCTGACAAAGACATTCATTTGGCTAACTTTTTCTAAAAAAACCCATGTAAGCTAAATATTAACCTTACTTTACACTGTTATAACTAAAGAAAGTGGTGGAATTTATAAACAAAATTAATGTAATTAACAGTTATTTGCTGTCATTTCGTCATTAGCTATTTATTCATTTATGATTTTTTTTTTTTAACCTTTATTTAACCAGGAAGTCCCATTGAGATTCAGAATCTCTTTTTCAAGAGAGACCTGGCCAAGGTAGCAGCCAAACCATAGGAAGTTCATACATATTTACAACATATTACATTTTTCATAATAAAAACATAAAAAATATAATCAGAGCAGTATGTTACACATTGAGCATCTCAGGAAAAACAAGCACATATCTCCATCACTACATTCTTAATGGTTTCTTTAAATATATTAATGAACACGAGAGTTTCTAATTTGATTAGATTTGATTTCAATCTAATTTATGGAATCACATAAGACTATCTTTTATTATGTTCACCTGGTTTGCAAGGTGTAACAGTAATTGCCAACCAGATAATTTGTTGATTAATTTTACTTACGAAAAATACATTATTTCTAACATTTAGATCTATAATTTTTGATTTGTGACAAGGTTTTTTCAGCTAATTACATGTTACAATTCTTTGCAGATTATACGCTAGTTCGACAATGAGTCAGCGCAGATTAGAGGCGGATTTGAGATGAAGTCTAGGTAGAATTGAGGCAGACTAGAGTCCACAAAGGAATATTTTTACACTGCTCGGTGGGAAGGTATTTCTAAGCAGGAACAAATGTTCATACTAAACTATTTTAAATTTAATAAAAAACTGAAAAGCTAAGAGGGCAATAGCTAAAAGCGCTGAACTGCTGAAAGCAACCAGTCACAATGAACCACAAAATATAACCCATTTGATCAGCCTCACCGATAAGTGTGCATTGACAAAGGCAAAACGCACCCATTAGCTTTTGTTTTTATGAATCTAGAAGGCAAACTCATCTTATGATGCCATTGCAGTATGGGAAATAAAGGCAATAGTCACGAGAAATGTAGAAATCTGTACGCTCACAGTATGTGTGCCTAAAGCGCTTATCAGTTTTTAGTACTTGAGAAAATTGTTGTGATAAAAAAATCATAAAAACATTTAAAAAAAGTGTGTTAAGAGAACATTTTAACATAAAGGTGGTAGATCAATAACTACAATAATCATAAGAAGGAATCAAGTTAAGTATATTTCTATGAGTGTAGCTTTTGCTCAGTAAATCCCAAAATCCAATGTTTTCTGTTTATTCTTGGTCGGGTAGTTGGTTAGTGCGGCCTGGAGGGAAACATGCTCAAGTTCCGTGACCAACACATTCAGGTCAGATATAATGTCCCTCCAGCGGGTTTTGGTTATGCCAACTGGTTCTTTTTCCAAACTTTCTTGATGTTCAGGGAGGAAATCTGAACTTAAATTTCAAGTTTCACCAAAAGAAGTATAAGTCTGTCTGCAAACTGTTGTGAACTGTAGAAAGAACATTAAGAATTCAAAAAGTTATCCTGTTATAAATTGCGCCTCATTCGTCCATGCTTGCACTCTTCCTGCTACCAGCTAATCTAGTCATTGTGGGAACAACTAGCTCAGCGATAGAGGAGCTGTTGATTGCTGGAGACAAAAAGTTCCAAAAGGCAATCAAAATGAACTAGTAAGAGTTAAGTTACTTTCCGATACTCGACCCTGCAGCCCTGGTGTTGTTTAAGGATGGTCATGGGTCTGATCTGGGCATCAGAATGTCCTGGAAGGCCTAATGTGACACTGCACCTGTCTTGCGTTTCGGTCCTCTTAGCCTCCCAAAACCTCTCACCAAACCTCGGCATCAAGCGCTCGGCCCGCGCCGACTCTCACGCATCAACAGCCAGGACATCTGTGGATTCCTGGCAGCGCCGTGTCTGCCCATGCATTGTGTGCGCCCTCGTGCGCATGCTGACATGCAACATTCCAGCCAACACCGACTCCTACTCAGGCTGCCTTTGGCCGGCGAACCACTGGGAGCCGCGCCACCGCTACAAGCAGCGGCCGTGTTGGTTTACAGGCCCTTCGGATCTGCTCGCTCCCTGTTTATTTATTTATTTTTTTCTGTATCCATGTCACACTAAAATCAGGCACACACGTAAATACTTAACACACAAGCGCCCTCCGCTGCATGAATATTCATTTGCAACTGTGATGAGCTGTGACATGCTTTGCTGGCAGGGCCCCGCGACCACATGGTCGGGGCGTTAGAGGAGAAAGAAAGGCCGTGTCAGAGCGTGTTACCCATGGCTGCCTCATTCCATTGGGTCCAATCGAGGATGGCTGGATTTCTCAATCTCAGATGGATTCCAGATTTTTTCCTCCAAGCCGCTCCTCCCCTTCCTCCTCTCTTTGATTTCAAAAAGGGAGAGCTGTTGAGATATTGCCGTCCACATGTTGAAACAGAAGGAAATGGAAACCATCTTGATGTAAAAAGGGTGCACCTTGCTCTGCATCTTTCTACTAGTACTTTAATGAGTAGTTGCCTTTGTGCAAAGCCTGCACGGGGAAGCTGGCATGGTTGACGGTGGAACAATGCAGCCTTTCGATGGCTGCCCATTGTGCAAAGATCTTTGCATTGTTTGCAAGCCCCCCCCCCTCCCCCACGCTTTCTCTCTCCCCCCTTTATTCGCCACTCACACCCGGCCAGCTGGCACAGAGATGGCAGAGCCGTTGACAAGGTTCACAATACCCCCTCCAGTTCACGCCACAATAGAGGGACATGGACACAGGCACCTCTGTGGCACACAAGAGTCTGAGGAGGGGATAGTGGGGCCTCACAGGCAGGTGGTGCTGCCAACGTCTCTGTGAAGAGTTGGTAGCTTTTACCTCTGACAAGGGGCTGGCAGAGAGGTTTCCACTTTTAAATCCACATTGTTAAAAAGAGAGACTCTGGAGAATGAGGGTTTGTGTGCCGTTTTATTATTTCTTTTTCTTTTCCCTCCTCCTGAGTGAGAAGAGGAGCTTAGTCTCACACACATGCTAGAAATCCAGCTCCCGCTCTGCTCGGCTTACTGCATCCATGCACTGACTTCCGACTTGTGTCGAGGCTTATCAACAAGCAAGAAGTGGCAGACTCTCATGTGCTGGCAAAGCAGCAGAGGAAGGAGAGGTTTAGTTTGTCAGAGATGCAGAATGCTGAGGTGTTTTCAAGTCTGAGTGACAGAGTGCTCTCCGCAAGTCATGATAGGGTGTTTGCAAAGGCACGTCATGTTTGTCTTGCTTACCTTAGCTGGTGGATTGTCAGTTCGCGTGTGGAGTTTTAGTGTCTCTGGGAAGCCGCTGCACCGTTGAGTAGAGTTGACAGGTGCATGAAGGCATCATCAAGGTCCGTAAAGGTTGTATTTGATTCAATTCAGTTTATTTATATAGAACCAAATCACAACACATGTCATCTCAAAGCACTGGCTGAGAAAATTCAATCAGATCATACAATCAGATTGGTTAAAAGAGTTCTATCTTAGGAAAACCTGTTGCATTGAGTCATTGACTTTGCAGAAAATGCTCCTCCTGGATGTGGGGGACTGTAAGCATTCACTTGTACTGTAATGTTGACTCTGCAGCAATCCCTTACTGATGGAACACATTTTATACCAGTAGATGAATAGTCTCTCTTTGCCTACAACATGGTACAAAGGACATCAGTGATTCTAGACAGGCGGCATCATGGGCCAGAGCCAATATACAAATGTTTCTGGCCACCATGCTAAAGATAACCTTTTAAAGTTTTATTTAACAATATTTAACAATCAAAGTTGCTACATTAAGTGGCGCATAGGGGCAGATCTACAGGGGGACAAGGGGGGGCAGATTCCCTGTAGAGACTTTCCCTCTCAGCTGCCTCTGTATGTTTATCTCATTAATAATATATGATTTATATAAATCTACTGTACAGCCTTCCTGGATGTAGTTTGCATGTTCTCCCCATGATCCAACCATCGCATGGTTGCATGTCTGTGTAATCCATGTATGGTTCGTTCTTTGTTTTTTTCCGTTTCAAAACAAAAATGAAAAAAAAAAACAATCATGTGGTTTTTCTGTTTTTCCGTTTTTATAACCTAAATCGAAAAAAATGAAAAATCGAATTAATAGAAAATCAAAAGCATTGGTGTTTTGTTTTGCCATCTAAATGAAAATAAAATACGGTTCTTGTTTTAATATGTAGCGGTACCGGAAATGAAGTAAGTCGCCCAAGAAAAATCATTTACAGTGGATGAAGACGGCATCAAAACAAACCATTTCTAAACAAAAGGCAAAGGCTGCACTTGAACCGTTTTCTGCATTGATTATCGAACTTTTTGAGAGAGGAAAAACACACTCTGAAATCAGTGATGCTTTGAGCCGCCATGGAGCTCCACATTGCGCCAATTCCCTCTAAATAACACAAATATTTCTAGCCTGACCTAGACCTACTCAATTCTAGTCAGAATATGAGTCTGATGCTGCTCCATAGAGCTGTGATTATGGGGCGCGTTTCGAACGAACCAGGAAAAAAAATGCCTCTGCACTCAATTGGATAGACCTACAACCAATAAGAGCAATGGACTGCGTGACGTATGTTAAGCGACGCATAGTTAACAAAAATCAAAGCGTGCAGTTGCACGCCTAGAATAAGAAGATGAGCCTTGATCACGTTTCTCTGTTCCTCTTTTAAAATTAATTTGCTGTCGATATCTTCTAGAACAGACCTAATAGCAGAATCTACTCACCTCAACTCTCCAGCGGCAGCCATTGTTGTTGTCACCCAAGCGCGCTTTGGTCACATGGTTGATTACGTTACTATTGATCATCTGTCCATCATCGTATAAAGCCCGCCCTGACAATTTGATTGGCCCGCCAGATTTTGTGCTAGCATACTCGCGCTACTGTTGAGCAATGCCACACCGAACTTCCCGAACTCAAACGTTTTAGGCGGGACTAAGTTCGGAATGGCACCCAGGCTAAAATATTTCCATTTTGGTAGTGCTAACTGAAAAAGTTCTTCTTCTTGTGGATTGTAATGGCGGTTGGCAAGAAATCAAAGGCGTACATTACCGCCACCTACAGGTAACTAAAAAAGTTATGTGTTGGGAGTTCAGGTCTTCATTTCCGGTTCTGCCATAAGGTCAGTTGAATTAACAACAAAATAAAAGTTTGTCTTTGGTTTAACCATTGCAGTTAAAAAAAAACAAAAAAACGTACCCTTTTTTCATTTTTGCAAATGCCGTTTTTCTAATTTCGTTTTAAAAAAGGAAAAACAAAAAAGCACATGCTTGTTTTTTTAGAATACTTTAGAATAGGTTTAATGTGTTCTTTTTTAATTCATACATTACTTATAGAAAATCTAAACCCATTTGATTGAGATGATATTAAGAAAATTAAATACAAGAAAATTGAATTTTTTAAGAAAATGAAAAGAAATAGAATTATTAAGGATTCTTAAGTGATATGTCAATTTAATTAATCGGAACACAATTAAAGGCTGATTACTTTCTAATAAAGAAACCTGTTATGTGATAAATGTGAATGTAATTTTTCTAAAATACATATTTTTTTCAAGAACTCACCTGAAACTCATTTGTTGCTTAATAATAATGCAACAGTGAGCAAAAAAAAGCAATTTTTTCAGCATATTATGTTTAAGAAGCAGCTTTCTTCTTCTGTAGTTCTTGTTCATATTCCCTACCTCCCACTTCCATGGCTGAGTTTGTTCTCTGTGTAGGAGTTTCTGTTTCAGCTTGTGGTAAACATCCCATAGCACCCGCAATCGGTGTGAAAAACAGCTGTTTGATTGGTTGTTTTCTGTTGTTTCCTCTAACGGCAGGTTGCAATTTAGGACCTTTTCACCCGTGAACAGCCCAATGTCAAATGTTAATGTATGTGCTTGCATAAATTCAAAAGATTTCTCCTGTCAGGCGACGGCTGCGTGTGAATTTCATTACTGTCAGAGAGGGAAACCAGCAGGTCCGTGGCAGCTCTGAGATGGTTATCCTGCACAGTGAGGAGGATCAGAAAGGGAAGAAAAGAAAAACTCGGAAACTCACTGTTGGAGATTTGCAGCAGAGAGTGGCATCTCGGGGTCACTGAGTCTACATCACCTCCTTTACATGCCAGATATTGACAAATTGTTAAAAAATTCCAAAAAAAGAGAGAGAAAAAAAGTCCTAACCTTATAGATCTATAAATGCTTCTGAATCCTACTTGAAATATTTGGGAAATTTGCATCTGAATAAGATTAAGCTTCTTTTTTTATTTAAAGACAACAATATTTTGGTGACTAAGGGGAATAGTGCCCAACACAAACACCGAAATATTCATCCTATCTAAAACAATATTTCACAAGCGTTGTACTTGTGATAACTTATCTCCTTTTGAGCCTAAAACTACTCATAGCAAAATAAACAAAAACACCAGAAAAAGTTTAGTTGCTGTTCTCTAAATCCTTGGAGGGTCTAGATTACCCCATAAAACCATTGCAGTGGTAGATAGTAATGGCTGTATATATCGACAGGTTTATTTAGTGGAGGGTTTTTTTTTTCTCTTTATGTTCAGGCGAATTTAGTAAGTTTGGAAATTGGTATTTAGTTTTATTTGATGTTAACTTGTCTATTTTGTGTGCATTTTGTTGAGTCATTTATTGTTGTTTATCAGGTTGTCTTAAATAAATTCCTATTCATTCATTCATAGTAGCCTTTTGGCAGGATTAGGCTGCAAATTTGGAAGCACCTCCTACGCAACGTGGATGTGACAGTTTACATGTTAAAGGGACAGTGTGTAACTCATTTTATTATCAAAAATAAAGTATTGCTTTATAAATACATAGTCTGCAAAAGTGTATAAAGATAAAATATGAGGTGTTCTCATAGCTGAGAATTAGATATTTATAAATACATAGGCAGGGGGTGCATCCAAAGGGAGATGACATGTTGATTTGAAATTTTTTGATCAGAGTAGGGAAAGGGGATAAACTTGTCAGGCTTACACATCTTATATCTTTATATAAAATGTGTTGTAGGCGTGATGGAGTTCCAAACAAGCAAAGGACAAACAAAGAACCATAGATCATTCTACCTCCTGCTTTAGGTTGCAATGAAGGACCATCCGTACTCTTTGTCCAGATGGCGATGCAACATGGCGTCTCCCACTGGGTGCACCACCCAATGTGTATTTATTGACCGCTAAACCTAAACTAAGCAGAAAGACGTTCACTGAGTAAAGAAATTTAGCATTTGGTCAAATGAAAACTAACGTTTTTTTTCCAAATCAGGTTCCTTCTTTGATCAACCAAAAGTTTTTTTCAGGAACTATCCCCATTCAACCTATCAGAATTTGACTTTTGGAAAACGCTGCAGTTAGCTAATGAGTTTAAAGGGGTTCACCCAATTACATGTGTTCTAATTATTACCTCACATTCAAAATTTATTTTAGTTAGTGTTTTGACCTGATGAAAATTCAGCAATGAACCTTACTTTTTAGCTCTTTCATTTAAGAACAAATACGATGTTTAATCCCACGTTTTACCCCAAACCAACAAATATGCAAATGTATTCAAATAACAAGATGGTGACTTATTATTACTGGATCTTTTTTTTAATGGAATTTGGTAAATTAAACCTAATTAAATGTTTTTAAAGATACCAAGAGGTAGATGATTGGAACCAGGCATTGATGAACAAGAGTAGCTGCTTCACTTTCAGTTTCTACCTCAAGATTAATTTATCATCCAATCAGTCCATCCCTGTGGACCACCACTTATCCCTTCCCCCTTCCTTCCTCCCTCCAGCCCCACCTCGAAGGATCTCCCCTCCTTTCAGCTGTCAGCTCAGAGATTTTGGGGGTATTGGTCTCACTTTGAAATGCATATTTTGCATTGCCCGACACTGACATGTGTATGCTGCAGAGTAATTGTGGAGGCCAAATGTTTAATTACACATGGCAGGGCGAGCAGCGGGAGACTGCAACACAGCGGCACACAAAAAACAAGCGACTAGCTTCTCTTCTTTTGGTCAAACGCGCCAACAACAACCAGTTCAAGCAACCCCATACTGGGAGGACAGACGGCAGGATGAGGGAAGGAGGGAAACTTGTCATGTTTGTGTATAAAAAGCTAATTTGAGTATTTAAATCTAAGCAAATCTAAATTTTAAAATAATTTTAGCTGATTCTGCGAGGAAACATGGTGGTCTCCGGTCTTCCCAGCAGGCCTGGGGTTCGTCCGGCTTTGGCTAATGGATCCAGACTGGTCCTGGGGAGCTGGGTGGAGAAAGACTGAGGCTCAATGTCTGTGACCTGTGGGTTTGTCTGGAGGAAGTAGAGAGCAGCAGGGGAAGTGGGAGCACCTGTGCTTGTCAGCGGCAGCCCGTCAAGCCCAACTAATTTTGAAATTGACCTCCGACTTCTGTTCCCACGGAGCGCCGAGGCGCGCAGGCTGAGAAAGGTCTGATCCCCCGCTTCGACTCCTGCTTCTAATTACCAACTAAAACAAAGTTGTTATCAGATTAGGCCTCCTTATAAAACCATATCATTGATTGTATCCTTTGCTCAGTGTCAGTACAAATTAGGCCATTAGCACACAACAGGGCTGTGGTGAGTCATTTAATAAAACGAAGCTAAAGCCGATAATGGCTGCAGTTTCTTGAGTGGTTAACCCACTGTGAAGAATTAACCCTTAACACAGCAGACATTCAGTTATGAAGCCAAATTGACCTGCTCACTTTTCAATAAAGATATACTGTGAGGTAATGGACAACCTAAATAATTAGCATTACAGCAAAAATATGGATCAAATTTAACAATAAAATTTTTGAGATATGAATAATAGATAGGTACAAACAAAATAAGGATGGTTGGGTTTTTTTCTTTGTTTGTTGCAATCAAAAATGATTCATTCCAACTTTAAATGTGTTGGGAGCTGGAGAAATCCCATCTTTCTCCAGCAGAGTCCGCCGTGGATCCTCTGAGGGAGCTTCCTGCACAGCTGCAGCTCATCAAGATAATCAGAGGATCCACTACATAAGCTGTCTTCAGACCTTGCCTCAACGCCGCAGTGTTGTTCCAGTTGGTCAGCGCTAAAGCCTAGATCCTCAGTGTATCTCCATGACTTTGAATCCAGGTTGGATTCTAACAACTGTCTCTGTTTTCCAGGAAACCCGTGCCTCCTCTGTGAAAGCTCTGGGAGAGCTAACCTGCCGAGCCGACCGTCTGAGCCAAACCCTGAAGATTCACAGAGAACCCCCAAGCAGCTCTGGACTTGAGCTGGGAAATCTAAGCCAAGGTCTGTTCAAGCTAAGACGTGAGACGCTGAAGCTGCAAACGGACTCTGCTGATAAGCTCTTCTCCAGAACCAACAGTGACTCTCCCAAAGTAAACCTCAAGAACCCTCAAGGTACAATCAGTGAACCTTTGGAAATCAAACCCTGTCAGCAGCCCCTAACTGTGCTGTCTCTCACGCAGACTCCGGTGAACCAGAATCCAGGCCCGAACCAGAATCAGTACATTCTGTGTGTTGTGCTTAAATAAACTGTTAAACTTTTCATCCTTGTGTCCGTCAGTGGTGTTCTGCATTCTTGGGTCGCCTTCAGTGAACCCATCATGACAAAATGGCTAATTGAAAAGTTGAAAACCTCACTCACAGGTCATAGCACGATCTTTACTGGAATTTGGAATGATGGTTTTAATTTACTTTTCATCTGACCGCTGTAGTAAGAGCTGAACGCCATTATTAGATCCAAAGAGCTGCATGAAGCCATGGGTGGTTCTATACAGGGGCCAACGCTGTTATGGCACCTATACTAATGAAAAACTATTTAATCATTTAATCATATATGAAGGATGATATGCAACGGCTCAGAAACCGCAAATATTATTTGGCCTTGGACCATTTCCATTTGTTTTACAATTTTATTAGATGATTTAGATGATTCTTTCAACTAGCTTTGGTCATATTAAGATAATATCATATTTTTCATCTACTATATCTAAGGATCCTGGAGCAGAAAATAACTATTTGGTTCACTTGATATTTCAAACAATGAACTGTTCCCACCAAGCAAATATTGGTTGAAAAGACATTGAAAATACGATATGATTTACGTCCAAATGGTGTCTACATTTGGTTGAAAAGTGAAATAGAAGGGCTGGAATTTTCAGATTACACCTATCAATAATTGGCATTGAAAAGAATGTCTATTATTGGGCTAAAGTGGGACGAAATCCGACCTACCAAACACAGCTCAGTTTTCAACAACTATTTCTGGGCTAAATCAAGACTGAGACCGACCAACCTAAAAACCAACACTGAATAATGTCTGGTGTTTTTGGTTTCATTCCTTTGCTCGTCAACCCCATGAAAAAACATTGGTTCCACCCGGGCCCTCCTTGTTAATTTGGTCTAGAACCTCCACTGCCTGAAGGGTTCTGGAAGAAGATCTTGCCATTTGTTAGTCTGGTAAAGATTTTAAGCACCAAAGAATTTGAACTCAGCCATTTCACTGCACAGAAAACAGTTTACAAATAGGAGGCAAATTCATCCTAAAAGCAAACCGCAACATGCTAAAAAAAAATCAAACATAACACTTTATCACGGGACCTACAGCAAGGGAAGGTCTTTGCATTTTGAGAAAAAGGTTGAAAAAAACAGGACTTCTGCACAAAAAGTATTTGCACTGATGAGTTTCAAATGAAAGCATTTAAAACTCCAGACCAACATAAACATTTGGTATAAATCAAACAGAGGATTCTAGAATAGGAGCCTCACACCAACCTTAAAGGCATGAGGTCATACATTGCGGATGATTTCCACCATCTGCTGCCTGAACATGGAAGAAACTAAATGTCTCAAAGCTGAAAGCTAGGAGTAAAACAACCTTTCCTGATGCAGTTGTCAGAGGCTGCTGGATGCCTACAAGAAATTCACACTTAATGTATTTCAGCTGAGAGAGGCAACACTAGCCACCATGAGGTAGGTTGTCCTTTTAGATGGGAAACACGTTTTTAGAAAAATCTTCTCTTCTTTTGTTGAATAAAACAGCAAATCGGCTGAATTACTGTACTTTCCATGTTTTATGCCGAAATCTCTCTAAATAGAGGCCTAGGTATATCATTTGGTTTTCTAATGTGCTTTCTTAATGTGGCAGTATTGGTAGGAAATATTTATACGATTTTGTTTGGATTTTGGCCTTCTGGGGTGGTCTGTGTCTATGTGGGTCTTCCTACAAGCCGTAACATGTTCAAACAATCATATAACCATTAAACTGCCGTGGCCCCCTAATTTTCAGCCACTCTATGTTACTGGTAAAATCGTCTGCCAAAGCTATGCTGCCAGATGTCTGGGAGCTACAGATGATGGATATAACAGTCAGACAGTTACATATGAGGGCATAATGAAATTAGAAATAGAATCAAGGCAGAGAGATCAGGAAAGATTGCCTAGGAGCATCATTCTACAGGCATGAAGATTACATAGAAGTTGAAAACATTTAGGAGAGCTACCAATTTTTGTGGCTATAGAAATCTCAGGAAATCCTTACTAATGCTTTAAAGATCTGTGAAAAACCCATAAACTACTTCAGAATCTATTGGCCACTTTTGGTGAATATTAAAGATCATGAATGTATGAAGGTAAAAACAAAAGAATGGATTACCTGAAGGGACCAGTAGAGAAAGCCTTTTCCTTTAAAGATAATTCAGCAAGATGACGTATGTGGGAGCATCTAATCTGAAAGAAACACAAGATATCTGAAGTGGTTGTTCAAAATACAGCAAACACATTGTATACCACTCTGCAAACCAGCTTTAGAACACGATGGTAGTAATTATGAGGGATTCTTTTGCAGCAGCAGGAGCTATGTACCTTGATCTCCTCTGTAGACCAAAATATTATAGAATAAAACTTATGATAGCTGGAGATTGGACAGAATATCCAAAGAATTTGTGTGAACAATGAAGTGACTAATAATAAGAAATTCTACTTCAAGTCCTGCTTTGCCTTAGATAGTTGGATGAAGGTAGGCATTTCAGACAGCTGAAGGCCTGCATGGGTTTGTCAATTGCTGTCTTTGAAGACTGACGTCTTCAACACCTCTAAGTCAAATATTTAGTTCATTAGCAGGGATCTTGAGAACTTGAAGGCATTCTGTCAAGGTAATTTAGCTTTTTGATAGAGATGTTGAAGCCAGAGACATACCTAGAGGGTCCAGTAAACCGAACTGTAAGGAATGTCCTGTGTTTAAAAACATAATTCATCCACCTATCTGGAGATTACAGGCCGAGGGGAAAAATGCTGGCATTTCTTGGCCCATTAAAAGTCTCCAGATTATATAAAACCAGTTTCTGAGTTTATGCCAGGGTCTTTTCATATTGTGACAGTCTCAGAAAAACTCCAAAGTTAGGCAATCAGAAGGTATCGTAGTCAGATGCTTACCCACATGAACTTACTTCATCAGAAGTGGAAGTATCTTCTCTCTCTATGAGCTCTTGCCTAATCATAGAGCTCTGCAGAACTTTGCAAATGCTGGAACAGCTCGGGAGAAGTTTTTAAGTGGAGCTTCAGTGACACAGGCGTTTGCCTGAGCATTCAACTGTTTGCAAAGGTAAGGACTGAAGTAATGGGATTTCAAACTCTTAGATCTTAGGTCTGAATCTCATTGGAAGGTTTTTTTCTCATGGTATTTGCTTTCTCTGCCTGTGTATGCATAGGTTCCACGTGGCTTTTTATTCTGGTACTTCTCCTGCACTATTTCTTGTCCTGTTTGTCTGTTTTGTCTTATTCTGTATAGACTAGTGACATGTACCGGGTATAGCTAGTCATATAACTGGGATTGACTTTGATACCATTGTGTGTCCAAGCATAGCAAAGTACAGAGTCAACACTAATCCTGAGTAAGAATGTGTTAGATTTAAAATACAGGTATGTTTAGTGAGACAATTGAGGTATGGTTTCAAGAAGTCATGGTATGCAACATGGCAACCACTGACCCCAACACTCAGAAAAGTAGCTTTTCTGACTTTTTTAGAAATCAAGGTGTGTGTTGTTTCTTTTTCAAACAAAAACAGACTTCCATATCTACCTCTTAAATTTCCCACAGCCATCGCTATTGACTGTTTTCCATCTTTGTTCTTACGCTGCTCGTCATTACCATCATAAAGACAGAGAGGACATGCATGGTTTCATTCACAAAATCATCTCTCAGTGTAAAAGGCGATGAAATCTTTGGAGTAGGGGGAAGGAGGAGGGGCTGCCCCCAGGAGAAACAACTAAATGAAAACAGCAGTCTCAACCCAAAACGTGTTCACTGAAGCACGAGCGCCCGGAACAAAGGCGCTGTTGTGTGTTTTCAATAACCTCTGTTTTGTACGGGGGTCCTGACCTTGGTCCAGGTTGACCCCAACCTGTAAGAGAAGGGGTTGTTTGTTTGGAAATGACACATTACACCTCATGTGTTAGACCACAAAGCTGCTGTCAGTCTAGCAAACCGACAATCTAAGGCCAGATCAGTTTTAATACCTCGAGAAACAGAAATTCTTCTCCATGTCAAGTCGTTCTGTACTGCAAAAAAACATATGGTGATTAAAATTCCTAATAAACAGAAGCCTTTATTTTAACTTCTTACTAACTGTGTCTGAAATTTTCAATTTATAGCCCTTTAGTCCTGTTCATAGCTCCGAAATCCCTCTCATATTTAGGGCATTAGGCAAATGGTATTCTTAAAAAAAAAAAACAGAAAGATTTAAGTAATTCAACTATAGACAGAGATAGAAAATGTAGTGGCAACTAGAGGATCCAGAACAGAACTTTCTAAAGTGTTTAAATAGCACATAGTGATCCCCTTTTAGGAGGAAGGGAGGGTGTTTACCTCTGTTACTCTATTCCCCTTTACAAGCCAACATCAATAACTCTAACAAACAGATAAACAGATGGTTTTGTGACACATGATCATAAGGAATATAGGTAAACCTATTAGAAGATTTACTATGATTAATGGTTAAGTATGAAACTGGACAAGCAAGCAAAAGGCAGCACTCGAAGAATGCTAGGTCTGCAGGGGAAATGTGGGCTTCATGAAGCTGAAGACATTGAGGGGACCTACTCACCTTAAAGAGACAAAAAAGAACGTCTTCTTAGGAAAAGTCCATTATCAGATTATCTGTCTCAGGAGGAACTTTGCGTCATGTTCGTTTTAAAATTCTCTTCTTACATGTAGGCCAGTGTGTTGTTTTGAGATCCAGTTCTTAAGCTTTATGCTCGTTTTAGATGGGCTGATGTTCTCCTACAGCAAACTTTGGTGGAGTTCATGGTGGTTCTGCAGCAGCAAAGCTTCCTATAGCCATGACACTTCCACTTGCCTTAAGACTTTTGTTGACACTAAGGGATTTCAACACTCAGGTGGGTAATGACAATGGGTAATGACAATGAGACCTGGGGAGGCGTGGTTGGGAGACATGGCCCATCGGACATGAACTGGAGTGGTGTTCTGTTGTTGGACTTTTGTGCTAGTCATGGATTGTCCATAACAAACACCATGTTGAGGCATAAGGGTGTCCATATGTGCTCTTGACATCAAGACACCCTAGGCTGAGAGAGGGGCGGAGTTCTCCACCGACCACTACCTTGTGAGTTGACTCTGATGGTAGGGACGACGCCCATCAGACCTGATAGGCCCAAACGTATTGTGAGGGTTTGCTGGGAACATCTGGCAAAGTCCCCCGTGAAAGGGAGCTTTAACTCCCGCCTCCAGGAGAGCTTTGAACACGTCCTGGAGGAGGTGGGGGATATTGAGTCTGAGTGGAACATGTTCAGTGGCTCTATTGTTGAGGTGGCTAGTCAGGGCTTTGGCCGCAAGGTTGTCAGTGGATGTCACGCCAGCAACCCTCGAACACGCTAGTAGACACCAGCGGTGAGGAAAGCTGTCAAGATGAAGAAGGAGTCCTATCAGGCTTTATTAAGCTTTGGGACTCCAGAAGCAGCTGATGAGTACCTGCACTCAAAGCGGCAGGTGGATTGTCTGGTTAGTGAGGCAAAAACTCGGGCGTGGGAAGAGTTCGGAGAGGCCATGGAGAAAGATTTCTAAAACTCAGTCTTAAAGCACTATCAGTACGGCCGCTAAATTATATAACCTTATTTTATCAGAACAGATGGTTTTTATTCTAATTTGAATAGATATATATAATATGGGTAATGCACTTTTAAAGTGTTTTGTTGACTTCATGTAGGTCTAAGAAATTTTTGTATTTCAATATAGTTGTTTGAGCTTTTTTTCCACCTTGCCAAGACATCTTTATTTATTCTTTCTTCCTCTATTCTATGAAACTAATTGAAAGTCCTTCAAAATTCACTCTAGTAAAAACTTTTCAGTTGTCAACATGTTTTTTTTCTGTATCTTTTCACAACCAATGGTTGACAACCACTTTATGTAATAGAAAAAACACACAGTTGGCATTTAATGCACACTTCATCTGACCAATCTGACCCATTCCACCCCCCACCCCACCAAATGGCTCTTGTAAACTATCAGAACACCCTCTACAAGTGCATTTATTGCCAGAATGTACCAATCCACTCAGGCTAACAAGTTTCCTGGCAGCATCGCCGTATGTCTAATGACATCATTGACACCGAACCTACATATCGTGTCACAGACCTCTGGCAGTCACTCAGGGCGAACACCCGGCGCCTCGCCTGTTTTGTTTTTTTTTCTTCTCATTTCCCCCCGCTTTTTTGGCAGGTTCTGGGAGAATAACCTGCTGCTACCACGGCTCGATTTGCAGAACACACCAATTTGTTCCCTTGCTTTCTCTGGGAGACGATCCATCTCTTTTTTTTTTTTTTTGTCCTCCTCTGGCTACAATCCAGAGCTCCACGCCTGGACCTCATCTGCATACCTTTGTCATCCGGTGCCGGTTCTGAGGGAGAGGGAAGGACAAGCCGAGGGACGACGTGTTGCAACCCCGCCATCTGGACTCTGTTTCTTCCACGGCCACAAATTAAAACCCAACCTGCACTGCGATGATGATGAGGAGGAGGAGGTTGAGGGGGGAGAAATATTGTCAAAAGGCAACAATACTTCTAATCTCTTTCTCCCTCTGTGCATTTTCAAAAAGAGGAGAGAAGAAGAAAGACGCTTTAATAATTAGAGGGACAGAAAGCTCAAACAGATGAAACAATGTCCCTCTCCTTTTTTTCTTTGCCTATCGTCTGTAATGACTCGCACGCTGATGGAGAGGGGCTCTTTGAGGATGACATTCAAACGTTGACATTTGAATTATGTCTGTTTATCAGAGGGAGAATGGCCCGCCCGCCTTTTGTTGTGCCTCCTTCCGCGCAGGCCGCAGGTACTCAAGCTGCCGGGTTCATTTTAATCACGCCTAGTACAGCACAACACGATGCATAATGGCTCACGGCCATCCTGGAGGGGCAATTTTAGATGTAAAAGTACACTAAAAACTTTAATGGCTTTTATTTCGAGCATTTCCAGCAGAAGAGCCATTAAACTGTAAACATAAAATCACTCATCATCACTAATCCCAGCCAGTTTATCTGCATGGCTTACTCCCTCAAGAGGACACCGTTTCCTTTTTTTTTTTTAAAGGATAAAACACTTAATTCCATCACGATCCACGTTAACCTTCAGGAAGCGTGATCCAAAAGCAGGAGATAAAATTTGCATGGGGAAGATTTATTGTCTATCTCTAAATGGGGCTGCAATGCAAAACAAAAAGGTGCCCAGGTCCCGCCTTGGCTGCTTGTCGAAGGTGGCGTCGGAAGAGTCAAGTCGATCCATCATGATGGCACCTGAAAGAAAATGTATGAAACTCATGAATTTGCGGGACGCGGGTGTAAATTTAAGAAAGGCATCAAGAAGTCAACAGTAAATGTAGGTTCTGAGTCCGAAAACAACAACTTCTAATGATTAAAGCCTTTTACCAACATAACAGCATTTATTTAATCATGAGTCCTCATTTAAATGATGTATGGATTGAATATGAGCCCTTATTGTTCCCAGCAAAAAACATTATTTTGAAAAACATAAATAAATAAACACATAAAATAAAAAATTAAACCTTAAATAATTGGAGTTTTGAGGTGAACTTTATTGTTTTCTCATATTTTGGTTTATTTTCACATTTCTTTCAAAAATTGTTTTTTTTTCCAATTTGACCTAGATTCTTGGTTGCCAAACAACCCATCTATTAATTTAGAATAATAGCTAACTCTAAATAGATTTAAATGAATGAGGCATAAACACATTAAAACTTTGTTCAGAATTCCAATCAGAATAATCTCATTGGATTCGGCAAAATAGAAATGAAAATATAATCCAAATGAATAAGCAGGGTGGTTTATGCCGACTGAAAATCCGATCCGCATATACGTGAATTATTATCAGGATCAAGTTATTGTGAATGAAGCAAACTGTACTGAGCATACATGGCTAATCGCTTTGGCTAATCGCTTTGGCTAATCGCTTTGGCTAAACGCTTTGGCTAAACGCTTTGGCTAAACGCTTTGGCTAGCTGTTCCGAATGTGTGTTCATGACACATTTTTGGTAAAGTTGGCATATTATTCCTACAATTTATGGCTAGATAGTGCACAATACAATTATTTTAAGTTTTTTAATTGATATCGTAAATTTTCATACATGTTAACCTTGCTAGGGATTTCAGGGCTTCCAGAAGTTAAACAGATCAGCTTTACAGATGAACCATTCTCACAACTGTACATGGGAGTTGCTATTTAAATATTGCTTCCCATCAAACCTATCCAGAGTGTCTTGAACTAGTCCAACCAAACCACTCGGCTGTACTTAAACTTCCAGCGAAGTTTGATAAATTTGAGTTAATGGCAATGCTTCAAACCAAATAGTTTCCTTGTAAATCAAACTATTTTCTCTCCCTGAAGTAGAATCTCCTGAGTCAGTCAGCCGATGATTTTAGATTCGAAACCCAGAAAAAGAAGAAGTTTAGGTCTGAGACTGTTCCACTGAATATGTGAACTTTTCAAGGCTCTTATACATATTTGTGTTTTGATTTAACTTTGTAGTTTTCAGGTATTTGCAATCACTTTAAGGCTTAAAACACTGAAGTTCACAGTGCAGTTATGGCATATATTTTTGCATAAGTCTGGTAAACTTCCCAAAACAAGAAATTGGAAGGCAAACATGAGCAGAGAAAGACAAAATCGGAAGAAGATTCACTTGATGAAAGCAAAACGTAGGACACAAGGAGAGGATAATGCAAGGAAGCAGAACAACAGTACTGGAGGTAGAAAGAGGGGTTATAAACAGAGAGGAATAAACAGTTGGAAATAGGAAAGGATGAAAGACGGAGAGAAAGAAGATCCAGAAATAAGAATTTTAGAACATCAATTAAGCAGAATGCAAAGGAAGGACACAAAGAAAGGATGGACAGGAAAGGGGAAGTAGGCTACAAGGTAGTACAGACAGAGAGGAGAACAAGACAAGTAATGACAATGGTAAGTAAGTAAGGTAGAAAGGAAAGAATGGCACAATGTCAGCAAAGGAGGGATGAATGAATGACAGGGAGCAAAGGAGATCAAACATTTGAATTGGGAAACAGAGAAAAAACTCTGGGTATGAACATATTTTTTTTAAATATTTTTGGCAAACAAATTTCTAAAACTAAAGCAAAATTGAAGGAAAAAATGCTGCTTTACTTCTCCTCCTGATAAAAAGCCAGAAAGGAAAATGAGAGTTGGGGAATGTGGAGCGATAATCATATCTCCACCCTCCGTCAATAAGCCCACGCCTCATTACCGATGCACAAGAGATGGCTGTGGGGGGAGACACAACCATGATGTGCACTCACATGCTGTCATTACCTTAAATTAGTGGCTGAACATGATTATCTTCAACTTAATGCCACTTCATTTATATATGAACACCATCTGGGGGGGGTCTTTAGTTCGACTGGAGAGGAGAGGACAGAACTGACTGATCCTATGGAGCCTTATAAAGATGTCAGAGGGAAGTATTGCTATGTAGGGTGCTGGCATTGGGGTTTTGGCCTATCTGGTCCATCTGTAACACCACATATTAGGTATAGCCTTTGTCTTTGTTTGACTTTAAAACCAGTTTGTATGTGTTCATCCCCTTCGAGGCATCTTTAACAGGGTCGGAGAACGTAGCTGTGAAGTTGGAGCTGTGAGTTCTAAAAAGGATGATTGTCCTGACAGCTTTAAGCAATGACCTCCATATCCATAAGTTCAATATCATGGTTAGCAGTCTGGGAAATATTGAAGGTCTTACTCTACATCAGGAATGCGAAAAACGAGGGCTGGTACCCTCTAACTTTTAGAATATATCCCTGGTCCAACACACCTGAATCGGATGTAATAACCTCCCCAGTTGAAGGCAAGTACTCCACAGTCATGCAAAGGATGCAATTATTTGATTCAGGTATGTAAAAGCAGAGACTCATCGAAAAGGTTCAGGGCAGTAACCCTCCAAGACTGGATTCGGACATCTCTGCTTTTGCCCCAAATGGTCGAAAACATAAATGGATTGGGAGTTTCTCCAAAACATTGCCAAAGTGCTGAAGAAGGTAAGCTGGACAGCAAGACAATGTATTTGGTAGACAACAGTCAGTTGGATTTTGCCTGAACCATTCATTATTGAACATTGAAAGGAGTAAGTCAAGGTGGTCCCAAAGGATTTAGACAGAGCTTAAAGGAGCTTTTCATGTGACATGCCAATATACACTTACTTTTTTATCCTGAAACTTAACCTGAACAAGTCTTTCTTCCAAATCTATATCCCTTATTGCATTGAGTGTATATTTCAATGTGTACTTGATTTCTGGCCTAGAAATACCATACCATACCCCAAAACAGTAAAAAATCTGCTTTATCTAGTTCAAGATTGTCAGATTTCAGTGCCAGTTACTAAGTACCCTAGACTGAGCAGGTCTGTGTTAGAAATCTCGAAAATGAATTTCCCTTTTTTGTGGATTTGGACTTGTGCAAGGAGAGAGGGTTAAGGTTTGTTTTAACTGGCCTTTCAAATATATCCAGCAAACTAAAATTGTATTAGCGCTCCGGAATCACAATTTTTCAAAGCCAGTAATTGGGCAACATTTAAAAAGCAACAATTGCTAAAGTTTTTCAAAGAGGACAAATCGAGTCAGCATCTTGTGTGGAGTGTTGTTCATTAAGGTAGTTCCTGGCCAATTTCTTGTGTTTCTTTCCATTCCTTCTCAACCCGTTAGCAGAGCTCTTAAGATCAGAGTTTTGCAGCATCTAGGGACCAACTCTTTTAAGTGTTTAGGGGTGACACCAAGTTGCCCCAAAGGGCGATTGATCCTGAGGGTCCCCAGAGCAAGGCTTCGTCAGCCAGACTGACAGATACTAATAGCCCGGGTGCCTCTTATCCCGCAGAGGCGGCCTATTAGGATGGATAGCCGAGGGAAGAGCAGGAAAGTAGCCAACGAACGGCGGACTTATTAGCAAGATTGGCTTGTCCATACACCCCGGTGGGGTGCTGTGCTGATATGCAAATGTCACGCAGTCCTTGTCTTTATTCCCTTTTCCCTTCTTCCTAGAGATCCTCTCCTCTGTCTGTTGCTAAACTCCCTCCCCGTACTAAGGCAACTTCCCTCCCTTATAATGATCTGCAGAAAATTCAGCTCACCGTCCTACTGGCACAGAGAGAGAGATGAGAGCACAGAGATTAGATGTGGAAAAAAGGGGAGGATACCAGGAAAGATGGATGGGTCTTTTTACCTTTGCTGATATAGTAATGTTACAGATCCATTATGTAAACAGTAAAGGAAAAAAAAGTATTTTAATAAACATCTATGTGTATGAGGTAATTTTCATCTTTGTGGATTTGACTTGAGTATAAATTAGACCCTATGAGAATAACAGTTGTAATTTTGAATAGTGTGAAGTTAATAATCTGAAGAGGATGGCTGTAAAGTCAAAATGAAAGACACAGAGGATGTCCCCGAACAGATTTGGCTTTTGGCCTCTTTAGAAACCATTGAGGTGATAAGCTCGACCATTATCCAGGCAATCGATGAACGGGGGGTGAGGAACGTGATTAATGTCACCCAGAGCTTGCATATCTCTGAGTTAAGCCACAGGGACCACTACAGTCCCCCTTAAACACATTTACAGCATTACTGTAGCTCATAAGTGCCTTTATGGTCAAACCAATTACTTGTCTGTTGCCTTAAATGGTCAATTTACATCCGTTTGTCTTCCCAGCTGTGAAGTTTTCTGGATTTTGCATGATGTAGATTAATAAAAATCATATCAATTTTAATTAATATTATTAACTTTAATATGCTGCAATTGAAACGTCACTCATCTTGCATCTAGTCCAAGACTTCGTTTTAAAAGCAAAAATACATATTTTTTTTATTTTAATATCTTTGATTTATACATCCTCCAGGAAAGGACTGGAACAAATTAACCATGTAACATGTCAGGTTCTTGAAGGTATGTAAGATTTTTAGGGAATTGTTAGTATAAGGAGTTTTATTTTTATGTCAAGAAATAAAATACATGTTTTAAACATGTATTTTGTTTCTAGTGATATGTTTTAAAACATTAGGCAAATGATCTTTGATGTCAGGGCGATTTCTATTGATCTTTTGTTAACTAATGTAAATATCAATAAAGAAAAACGAAATTCATGAACAAAATCTCTGTTATTAACAGGATTAAAATCATTAAACAGGTTTGGTATGAATTAATTATTTTTATTATTTTTATTATTAACTAGAGATCCATCCATCCATCCATCCATCCATCCAGCAGTCATTAAATTCCTCTAAATCCTGTCTTCCATACAGTTATTATTTACAGGATTAGAGGAGCAGAGATCTTAGTGAGGACGCTGCTTTACTGAGAGCTGAGTGGAAAAAAGAAGACAGGCAAATTACCAACTAATGGACCACAGAGCACTAATATCTAAATCCCCAATCTGTCTGTAATTGCTGCAAAATGCTTTAGCTTGTGCTTTATGGGAGACTTTTAAGCGACTCCAGTTTTCTCCTGGCCTCTCTCATTTCTTTGCTTGCTTTATTAAAGCAACAAGGACTGGGTATAAAGAGAGGGGATAAAAAAAAAAAAAAGAAAAAAAAAGAAAACAAGTAGTGCTCTCAGATTCCCTTTGAGTTCTTCCACTTTCCCGGTGGAATCCCCAAGACATCATTAAGGTTTCTCCTCTCTTTTATACCTCCAAATAAAGAGAGCAGAGTTGCGTACCGTCCCACAGCTGGCTACGTTGCTTCGCTGTCAACCCCTCTCAGTTGAGGAAGAAGTGATTAATTTCCTAGGAAAGAGAGAGACAGAGAGGGAGAGCAGTATTTGAAAAGTGCTTTATTTGCATTAGCATTCATAATTACTTAATGACGAATCAGATATGGTTCATTGCGGCTAAGTGCAGAAACAAGCTGTCGGAATCGTGTATTTCAATTAGAATACCACTAAAACACCGTCCTCCATGACCGTCCAATATGCAGAGGACTTTATTTAGCTGGGGAATTATTACTCAGGGTTTAGTTCCTCTCTTCGTATGGCACCAGAAGACAATGTTCTAATTAAAGGATGTCTGTGAAGCACTGTATGCCTATTAGAAATGTTAGGATAATTAAAGATGAAGGAAGAGGGGGTTTACTAGAAACATCAGGCCATATGTTTGGAAGCCAAAAAGTCAGAATAATGTGAAAGCATTTTCACACAGTTTTTGTTTTTTTTTTTAGGAAGGTTTATTATTTTTCTTGAAGCTGTAACACCAGATATTACCCCATAAAACAAAAGCACAAAATTTAATTACGATGACTTTTAAAGGGACAGTGTTGCAGCTTGAATAACAAAAAATCTTTTTTTTTTCTATTATGAAAAAATATTCTGTTCCAAAAAACTTACAGAGAAAATAAAGGTGTGCAAACGAATACATAAATAAATCTATCTAATTTAGAGAATTTCATTTTGACGGTTTGAAAGTTCATTTTTGAAAGCCCAACTGTTGAAAAATAGAAAAGTTGGGACGTCATCTTGCACCACTGGATGTCGTCTTCTCCTGTCGATGATTGAAGAAGAAGAAGAGTTAAAACAATTTAGATTCGGAATGCTTGCAAATTGGAAATGTGTCTGACTCTCAATCATTCGATATTTGCCCAACAGTGTTAATGATGTGACTCTAAAGCTTCTGGCTTATATTGACTGATATTCACTGATACAGTAGGTGGTGCTTGTTTTGGAGAGAAAGAGGTACACAGATTAAGTAAGTTGTTTTTCCCAAAGACTTAGATAAATTTTATTGTCATGTTTATACAAAATGGAATTTAAGTTTGTACACCTCTAATGACATTTCCATGTCTTAAAGTGCAGCAGTGATCAAATGTAAACATTGTGGATGAAAAAAAAAAAAAAATGGCGCAAAAAAAATGCATTGATATTGTTGGGATCTGGAGGTCTGTCCACTTTCTCCACCAGAAGGCGTACTAGATCTCCTGGAGCCGGAGCTGATTGCAACCACCTGTCGCTCATCTGCTCATCAGGAGATCTGTATTTAAGGTGGCAGAGTTATGATTGAACCAGTCTGAAACCTGAAACCCAGAATAGTAACTCTGCCGGTAATCTGCCTGTCTGTTCTCTGAAGAACCCAGGAAAACAATTCCTGTCAAAGACCTGCCTCTCTGAAGAAACCGGAAGGGAAACTCTAATCGGTAATCTGTCAACACTCAAACCTAAGCTCTGCCTCCGCCTAGCCCTCAGCCTGCCGACAGCCTCTGGACCCTCAAATTTCGCCCCGCTCAGCTCTATTCCTGTACAGGTACAGCCCTGCACACTCTCATCCTGCAAATTACCTGGACCTCCACTAACTCCTCTGTCCCCCTCTGCAGTGAACCCACTCGTGACCAGTCCTGGACCTGTTAATTCTGTGTGCATTTCAGAATCCACTCGTGACCAGACGTGTTCCCCTTGGGATCTGTTTATTTATTGTATTCCAACTTCTAAATAAACCTTTGAACTTTTATCCTGTCTCGGAGTGTTCTGCATGTGGGTTAGGCACCTGAAGCCAAACATGACAGATATGGTCAGTTTGATGCAGAGTCTGTGACATGATTTAGAGTTTTTTCAATATTCAGATGTCTGATAGCTGGTGGGGAAGAAGTTGTTTTGGAATCTGCTGGACCTACATTGAATGCTGCAAAGCCTCTTCCCAGAGGGTAGCAGGGAGAACAGTCCATGTTGGGGGTGTGAGGGGTCATTCATAATATTACGGGCTCGGCACACGCAGTGCTGCGATTAAATGTCTTTTATGGAGGGAAGGGAGCCCCGAAAATCTTCTCTGCATTTCTAACTTCTCTCCTCACCTTCTTCCAGTCTGTGGTGCTGCAGCCCCCACTCCACACAGCTGAGACTCCAGTTTTCTCCTGGCCTCTCTCATTTCTTTGCTAAAGACATTGCACTTAAAAATATCACTACTGCAACCCTCTGTTTTAGAAGGCAACTGCTTGTTCCAAGAGAGGTTAATTAGATCCATATGGGAACAACAAGCGGCCTGGTACAGATGGTCGATGATCACCATTGTTTGATCGTAAATCAGGAGATTGCTTAATCTGCTTGATGATGTCGGTTCTACACATACAAAGGATCGCATTTAAAATTAGTTGCTACCCTCTGCTGGTCAAACTGTGAATGACACCTGGATTGGAATTTATCATATTAGTGAATTCATGTTGTAATTATCCACCAGATAAAATCTAAATATTTTAGAAAGGCATATTGGGTTTATTATATTAAAATTATTTTCAAAGAGGGGATGGCACTAACACAGTAAATGTCACATTTCAGGGACTACAGTCAGCACTCTTTATAATGGTATTTTATCCTCAACCTGACTGTGCAAAACTTCTAAAAGAACAATATAAAAGTCCTTCGCTAAAAAGCAACTATTTCTTTCAATGCTGCAGTGTGTGAAAAGTGCTTTCTTAGCAATATCTCCCCTTTAATCAAGCCAAGCCACAGCAGAAGACAGCAGGAAGTGTGTGTAAATAATGCATTAATAATCAGCCCATCCACACTCCCTGCGGCAGTGCCGGCACACAGGGAGTTTAAATATCTCTGAGGGATACCTTCATCTGAAAAGTCCTCAGCTCACTGCTCAGAGCCTCAGCTGGAAAGGAAAGAAAAGAAAAACTCTAACTAAATGTGAGGAGTTCAGTGGCAGGTCAACTTGGAGAGCTCTTCCCAAGAGCTCAGCAGATACCGTCAACACCGGCCTCACTGACAACGGTTTAAGAGGGCTGATGAGGATGATGAGTAATCGATGGGGCTAATACTGCAACTGTTGGTACACAACACAATTAATCACAGCAGTACTGCAAATTAAATACATTCCATTAAGACATTACAGTCATTAAAATCTAATATAAAGTCAAACTGGAAGAGACTCAATAAGTAAAAAAAAAGTTTTCTTCTAGTTAGTTTTAAAGGTATTTGAAATAACAACAATCCCTCTTAACATACACAACCATGCCAAATATAGTGTGATTCTCATTAAGACAGTCAATGGCACAAAAAGGAAAATAATGTCAGTCATCAGAAGACACTGTAAGGTAGTGGTGCCAAACTCAAATCTTCAAGTGCCAACCTCCGTTGAAATGTCCCTTGCTCTACTCATCTGAATCAGAAGTGAATTTTCAGTAGACATAATAACTGCTAAGAACCAGGAAGCAGCTGCCCATAACCCTTTGTGTGACAGAGCTTATAGCCAATCTCACAGAGTTGAAAAAAGGTGTCATTTTGTGACATTTACTCTGTGTGACACATGCCGATGTCCTCGCCTTCAAATATTTTAGGTTTTATGACAGAGAGCCTTCTCCGTTTCCTACATTTAAATGACTTGTATTTGTTCAGTTCTTTTACAGAGGGCTGTAGACTCAGTTTGACCAGTGTCATTTTTACGCGTGTCTGCCGTGTAATGATGTCTGTAATGCTTGAGGCTTCCTGGATCTAGCAAAGCAGTCCGTAGCTCCTCCTCTACCCTGGATAAAGTTCTTACTGTAGACAAAAATGTGAATGATTAGAGCTAGGAACTATAGCTAGGAGCTTTAATTTGAGATATTCAGATTGAGCCAAGTTATGCCCGATGAGGTAATCGGGGGTATTAAAGCACAGACAGATCCAAAAGTTGCAAGAATTTGAGAGCACTGCTGTAATCTAAAGCTGTTTTTCTCATTACGGTTTTGTTTCCAGTTGCAACACATGGCATAAAATCCAAAAACTGCAGAACCTAAAACTGAGCCTTGTGGAACTCATTGTGCTTTAGAGTATTTTAGAGTTTCCCAAGTTTGCCATATTTTTATCTTTTTCCTGCTCAGATATGTTGGAAAAAAATAAGGAACAATTCTGGGCACACCCAGCCAGTGTATTCTTATTATGATTTCGTATGAAATCGTACGAAAAGTTATGCACCGTAATTTTGCACGTTTTGGACGGTTTTTTTCGTCGTATGCGCATTCGCATACGACGCACCATTCACGAATATAGAATATAAATTACAATTAGCCCTAACCCTGACCCTAACCCTAAGATATAAAACAGCAAGCAACGTAGTTAGAGACATGAATAAGTGATGATTGCACTCTTTTTCCCATTTTTACGTCCGTCCGTGGATCTGCTTTTTTTTTCTGTCTGCCAGCGCATGCGCACTGATGTGGTGTTTTGAGGAAATGAAGGAAACGTACGAAATAGTGTGCATAACTTTTCGTACAATTTCATACGAACTGATAATGAGAATATGTTGCCCCAACTGCATGACTCAAAAGACACTTCTCAATACACTGCTTACAGAAAGGTTCCTTAGATTTGCAAGAGGCAATACAAGCCTGTTTGCAACCAGCTGCATGTAGACTAATAACAAAAAACCAACATGGATTCTGCCAAAATTTTTTGATACATTAAACCTTAAACCCTACACCAATCTATGTGGTCCTACTCAACACAGGGTGTGGCGGGCGCCTCGGCTCCCCACCAGCCAAGACCCGCTGCCAGTGTTAAGCCCTTATAATGACTGGATTTCCCTTCAGACTGCCAACTTCCTGTGTAATTGCTTGATGGTCATCCCATCTCTGTGCCAGAGCTGAAGGAAGCTCTTGGCAGTAGGTTTTGCTGTTGGCTGAGGTAGGATGGAGCAGGACTAGCTGCAGCGTAGTCGCCGGTCAGACGCTACTGTATTAGCCCGGGCTTTTAATTCTTTAGAGGGACAGGAATGAAACAAAGCCTTTTTGCTAAGGAAAGAAGGGCATAAGGCAGAGTGTGTTGTTAGAAAGGTGCATACACAGAGCCTATCTTTTACAGTGTTGCTGTTTGCTGAACCCAGTGAGGATTGTGTAACCCCCCCAAAAAGCATTGCTTTACATATACGTCCAGGTTTCTTGCTACGCATCTTCCCCTTTTTGTCCTTTATCCTATTGAACAGTTATGGTGATCCTTTTAATCCCCAGGCTTTTATCTGTTCTGCTCTAATTTCTGAAAATTAAATAGCAGAGTAGAGCTAAAACAAAACACAAAGAGAAAGAAAGATATTGGATCCAAAAAGCTTTAAGTTCAAAAAAGAAATTTCCGTTCTTGTGGCAAATAAAACCCTCTTTGGGTGTGAGAGGTAAGGTGATATATCAATCAATTAACAATTACCCCCGCTGCTAATCAGCTGTCCCCGGCCTGTGCCGGCTAGCCCTTTTGTGATCCCGTTGGCAGCATCAATTAAATTCTTAAGGTTAGTCTATTGAATTTTCCAGATAGAGCAAAGTGCAGGTGTGTGTGTTGGTGGTGGGGGTGAAAAGAAAAGGACAAACTCCAATTTCTTCATTTTTTGGGGTCCGGTTTACACTACATAGAGGGTCATCACTCTAAAATTAGTACATTTGATTAAAAAATGAAACCAATAAAGGTTAAAATGGCTTATCTGGCTCACGGCTAAATAAAAGCCCCATATTACTATGGTTGATGACTTATGAGAAAAAGTGTTGAAGGGAAAAAGTATGGTCAAAAACAAAAGGTGATTCATAAACCCTCTACAAGCTGCAGTTGTAGATAGACATCGGTTGGCATCTTAAAGAGCAATTTGCAGGTAAAATTATTGGCAAAATGGAAACTAAGTGCAGTCTAATGGACTAACGTTTATTTAGGGTTTGTTTAGGTGTTTTGGCTGCCATAACGATGTAAATTGATCAATATATTGTTATATTGTATTTCGTTACATTACAAATCCCATCCGTTACTGAGTAAAAAAAAAAATTTGGAAAACCGAAAGGAAGACAAAAAATCGGGCCCGGAAGCACTACAGTGAGTGACATGATCAGCATGTAGATCTAGGCTACCAGGCGCCAAGTCTTTCTGTAGGAGGTTGGGAACGAGATGGAGGTTGATCAGGAGAGCGACGACGGTGCAGAGAACGTTTCACTAGAAATGCTAGCTGAAACATCGAATTCTGCTGCCCAAAACGACGAAAATCCTTGGCCACATTTGAAAGACTGATTTTCATTTAAATTCAAGATGGCCAACAGTATCATCATGCAATGCCAGATGTGTCTGCCAAAGGTGACTGAACTGGCAGCATTCAATAACTCCACATCTAATCTGCGGAAGCATGTTTTGGTAAGTATTTAGTGCATTGGTACTTCAAACAAAGTTTTCATGACTAATAGCCAATTAGCAAAACAACATGTTTCGTGGCATTGCTAATTTTGTCTAGCACAGGGGTCAGCAACCCGCGGCTCCGGAGCCGCATGCGGCTCTTTCATCCTTATACTGCGGCTCTGAGTGGTTTGGGAAAATAAACTGCTAAAAAAAAGTAATTCATTAAAAAGTATTTCATTAAAGTCAGTGTTTCCCGCAGCACTATCTTGGCGAGGTTGGCAACAGTTGTTTTTTTAAATGTAACTAAGTAACTTTTACTTAAAATACATTTTACATTAGCTACTTATTACTTTTACTTGAGTAATTTTTCTGATGGGTAATTTTATTTGTACTTGAGTAATATTTCATCCAAGTATTGGTACTTTTACTTGAGTATGATATTTTAGTACTTTTTCCACCTCTGAATATAAGTGACATTTCTTTGCAGCGTTTTTATAAGCGGCTGTTTTTAACAGGTCGATTTGAGTTGTCAAAAAGCACACGCCACACCAACAGCTGGTGTTTCTCACTGCTTACCACTCATATAAGATGATTAGGGTTGCAAAAAAAAAAAGGTCCAATTTTAGGAGCATAATATCTCATGTTATTTTAATAGCAAAAATATTAGTTTCACCTGCTACAAATGAAGGGTAAATAAACTTAATTTTGGAAATATTTACTTATTTTTCAATCAGTTTGAACAAAACTCAACTGAAAACGAAACATTTGACTGGATCTTTTGCTCCTCTAGGCATCGGCATTGCAACACCAGATGATAACCTGCTTTTATGGGCACAATGCCAATGGAGGTCGAAACCAATTCCCATGATTTCTATTGCCGTTATTCTATTTCAACTGGTCACTAATAGCTTAATCTTTTCAAAAACAGAAGTGTCGTATATTATGTTCTTTTTACTCCTTACATTTTAAAAATAGGACTCATTAGTTTTGTTTCATTTAAGCTCATTGTCGTTATGGCCTGTTGGTATTAAAAAAAATGTATACAAAAAATTTGATCCAGACAATTAAATTCTTTCTGGTTGGTCTCAGTGCCGCACCAACTTGTTCGCTACATACCAACATTTATTCCAGATGATGCAAAGTTAAACTTAACACTATTACCATTAAATATAAAGGTAAGAAAATTAAGTATAAGGAAGTTATTCAGAAAATGTTGCTTTAATAGGGTAGTGCAGTAGGTTTACAAGTATAAAGCTTAAAGCATCTGTACCTAACATTTTTACTTTTATACTTTAAGTATTATTAAAAACGGTACTTTTACATTTTTACTTGAGTAAAAAACTTAAGTTAATACTCTAACTTTTGCAAATGTGTTTTTAAACAGTATGATTTACACAGTGACGGGCAGTAGCGCCGCTACATGTAGCAAAGCTATTAGTTTAACTACATGTTCCAGTAGCTTGACCGTAGCGTCGCTGCTTTATTTATCAAGTAACTTTCCAGTAGTGACGTTATTGCTTTGATCAAGTTGTGACGTAGCGTCCACAAACGCTACAAAATCCAGGGCATAACTAAGCAATGAAACCAGGTTTTCTATTTTTGAAACAACAATCAGAGTTATTCGTTGGACATTCATGCATGAGCCTCTATTCTGCCTCTCCTGTCTGTATCTACGAAACATGCGCATGCGCACTGTAGTGGAACTCAATGAATGACACCCACAGACACACGCAGACACACACAGCCACACACACAGGATGGAGGAGGAGACAGAGCGCCTTATCTTAAGAGATTTTGAAACTTGCTGAATCCTCTGATAAAAAGTACGTGTTCAGATGTTTTAAGGCTTATTTGCACAGATAAGATTTTTTAGGTATGGAGGAACAGCTCTCCCATATATAAAAATAAATACATAAATAAATACATGCTCAATAAATAAATAAGCATTCAATTAATTACCCCCCAAAATACAATGAATAAATATGTAGGTAGAAATTAAATTATACAGTGAGACATAAATATATATATATCTCTTAATTAGCTTCTTTATTTTTTTCACCTTTTTTGTGAACAGTTTCATTTGTTACTTGAATCGACTGTTTATTTGATGTCTGAAGAAGTTTTCTCTAAGGGAGACCCTAAAGAAATAAGATGCCTTTTGTAGGGTTTTGTTTTCCCTAGAGATGTCCATTGAATGCAAACTCATAGCCATGTCTCCATGTGTAGAACACTACATTATTTTTTTTACCTGCACTACATTATTTTATTATGCTGATCATAAAGCAATGTTTACACTGTGTTATGTCATTGGCTGATCTTTAATAAATATTTTAACCAGTGTGTCAGACTCATTTTGAATTGTTATTAGGTTGGTACAACGTTAAGTAGCTTCTGATGTATTTAAGCTACTTTTAACACATTAGTGTAACTTAGCTTGCTATAATTCTTTAGGTGGTAGCTTTGGTGTAGTGAAGCTTAATTTATTGTTGAGTAACTGATAGCTTAGCTCACTACACTGGACAAGTAGCTAGCCCAACACTGGATTTATACTTCTACTTGGGTAATAAATATTAATACTTCTGACTCTTCTGCAACTGATGACATCACATAAGCTTTGTGGTAGATAAAAAGTTTAATAATTCTGACAATAATCTAATGGGGCTATACTTATGTTGGTTGCTACTCCACAACAACAAAAATTATCCAAAAATGTGAAAAAACAACAGAACTAAGGAAAGCTAAAGGTATTGTAGTAAACGATTTGAATATAAAGTTGTTAATGATAACAGGGAAGCATTGGTCACCTAAAAGTGACACATCGACATCAGATAGTCCGCCATGTTAGAAACTGTTTGTTGGACAAAGTTTTGCTGAATCTCTTTGAATGTTCCTCACAATAACATTAATTTGTTGAAATCATGAGTCCCCAACGCAACTGGAAGTATGAAAAATAGCTGGAATCAAATACATATGATTAAATAAAGTTGTTGAAGTCATTGTTTGTTTGTGATATATATGTTCAAAAAAGGGACCTGACTGTTTAGTCAGATTGTGCTTTGGCTACAAGGATAAAAGTTTCAAGCAAACAAAGCCAAGGATAGCCAACCCTCCACCATGTGGCCTCCATTAGTGCGCCTTACTGCACGGCAGAGCGTGAACGGGCTGATTTTCCGGTAGCGCAAGCCTAAGACGTGCCGTTGCATCTCGGTGAGCTCGTTTCACCGGAGACTCCCGCGGAGCTACCGCACGCGGTTGTGCCTAGCCAGCCCCAGGACACAAAATCACAGGGGTGTGTGTGTGTGTGTGTGTGTGGGGGGGGGGGGGTATCGGACGAAGGGAAAACACAGAGAGGGAGATATGAATGAAAAGATGCACAGAGGGGAGATAATGAGAGGTAGAGAAGATGAAGGGGCCAGACATGAAGCAGAGAGGTAAACAGAAAGAAAGGAGAACTCAGGAAAAAATGCAGAGGGATTTGGGGGGTGTGGAGACGAGAATGATTGCTCGCGGCTCATTTCTCCACACATGAGCCCATCTGCACGGCGCCCAGGGTGGGACGGCACCGCTGCTCTGTCTGAAATGACTGAGAGAGCCAAAGACACCCCAGCACCGCAGGAAGCCAAATGCAATCCCGTGAATCCAGAGCTTGCCTATTATGCAGCAAGAAGTGCCATTTCCCCCCCCCCCCGATTTACTTTTTTGTGACCTAACTTGATTCTAATGTGTCTGAAAGAGGCTTATGGTCGAATTTCATGTATGCCTTGCCCTCTTCACTCTGTATATATGCTGTATATGTGTGAGGATTTAGTGTATATCCCCTGTGCAACACCACAGGGGTAGAAAAAGAAGAAATTGACTAGCAGAGAGCAAGAAATGGTATTTGCAGTGAGCATCTTGTGGTATTGTAATATTTACTGTTAGCACCTCAGGCAACATGATACGCTCCACTGTCACCATCAAACAAGCAGCTCTCTGAAGGAGGGAGCACATCTGTTGTCACCCCTTCCTCTTCTCTGGAGAAGTAATTCAGAGTGGCAAAATCGAATAAAGAAAGAAAAGAAAAGTAAGCCCTGGGGTTGAAAAATACTAAACTTTCTGGACCCTCTTTTTTCCCTCACCAGCAAACAAATACCCAGAACCACGATTTAGGCTGCAGCCGATTCCAATTGATCATCTCTCTGACCAATAATTCATCGTGATGGAACAGACGTGGTGTGTGCATGGCGAGTGCTGGCTGAGCAGTGGCGCCTGCATACTAAACAGCGCTGGCGACCAATCATGCAGCCGCAATCTCAGTCAGGTGAACCCTCTGTTTATCCTCTGATAAATGGCAGGTCAAGCCCAGTGGTGCTCACCGGCACATCCCTCAGCGCCATGTCACCCGCACCCCAGGGCTGTCTCGTCAAACCTCCATACTCCCCTTTTCTCTTTAGAGCCCCCCTTTGTGCAATCATGGCCCCCACCCTGCCGTGCATCCATTATTCTCTGCGCTCGCTGCACCGTCAGCACAGTCATGATTGCTGACTTCTCCTTCCCACCGCCTCCCTCCACTATGAACACAATTAACTTAGTAATTGCATTTGTTTTAGGAGCATGGGAGTGATTATCAAAGCCACCTATGATCCTCCAAGCATACACACGCTCTTGCCAGCTCGCCTGTCTGTTAGTGATGGTGGTTGAGCAGATGAGGCCAACAGAGGGTACTCAGATAGGGCTTGGAGCACTTCAAAGCAAACTTTGCTTCCTTGCTCTACCTCATACAACTTATTAGAATTACCTGATTGCTAACACACCTGAGTTGCATTTGGTTATCTGTCTGTTTCCTGGGATTCAGTTTTACTGTTGTTTGAAAGTTGGTTTGAAAAATCTTTGGTTGTAATCAGAAGCTAAGAGGATGATGGTTTGTTGCTGTCGATATAATGTGATGTAAATGTATATCTTGAGGCACTGATTACCTTCAACATGAAAATGTATAATCTAAGGACTAAAATTTAAACAATCACAAAAATAAAGGCGATTTCTCAGCTTTGTATCCATTTCTCCAAAGTAAGAAATCTTCAGCCCTTGTCCTTAGGACCCTTTTTACCTGCCTACTGCTGCTTGGCCTAAATAAATGGGTGATTAATCAATCTACGCAGCGCTTGATGACTATTGAGTAGTTAATGTAGTCATTTTAGCCAATGCTGCCAAGTGTGTTTGAATGGAAACACATCAGAAACATGCAGGGCAGTTTGTCCTGAGGACGAGAGTTGAATACCCTAACAAACTATTAACCAATTAACACACTAAACATCCAATGAAGTCAGCCAAATAGTAACCAGCTAACAAAGCAACAACCCAAAAATAAGAACCCAACAACAGACAAACCAACCAGCCAGCGAACCAGGAAACAAAGAAACCACTTTCAGACCAACTTACAAATAAAGTAACCTATAAAAAAAAGCAGTACCCCCAATGACCCAAAATAAACTAAAAAAGCTCCAACTGAATCAACCAACCAAAGGCATGTGCCAACCATCATCAGCTGGTTAGTGACACCAAACAACCAGGTAACCAGTGACACCAACCAATCATTTCCAAGCCAACAAAACGACCAACAACAAAAAAATAAACAAAGCAATCACCAACCAGCCAAGAAACTAAAAATCGAATCACCTGTCGAAGACAACCAATCACTATCCTGCTAACAAAGAAAGCAACGAAAAAAACAACATTCCCTAATCATCAGTCAAGAAACAGCTAAGCTCCAAATGAACAAACTAGTCAAAGCCAAGGGAAAAAGAAAATCAACCAAACAAAGAAACAGATCAACCATCATCACCTAAATATAACCAACCAACTTGGCAAAGAAAAGGTCCAACCACCAGAAAACCAAACAACAAACCAAACCAAAACATAAAAGCCACCAAATTGACATGAAAACTAGGAATAACACATAAACTAAACTTTGATGAAGAGGGATAATTCCCCCATCTATAGAAGTGCAATGAAAGCTTAGGGTAAATGTATTAAATAAAAATAAAACTATTTGTGAAAAAGATTGCTACATTACAAATGTTCACAAGCTGCTTTTGAAGTTGGACAGGGCTAGGTAAGCGATAGTGATGATCCATCCATCATTTTACTAAACTTCACTGTTAAATCAACCTGGAACTGAGAATTCAGCTGAATGGCTTCTGGGAAAGTATGGAATCTGGAATCGAAATTGTGCAGAAGCCTTGCTTATAGACTGAGATTTGCACTTTTCAAGCCCTGACCTCCCACCAACACCGGAATCAGGGTCCCCTGCTTTCAGAGTCCTAGCCTCAGCATGCGGGATGTTCCTGCATTATGACACACATGCACAAACCTTTATTCTTGCTTCACTTTGTGGATCTCTCTTTTGACACTGACTTTGAATAAAGGACCAGGACAGCAGCCCTTTTTTTAATTGAAATGCAAACTACATCAACGGCTGGGCTGCGGAATTGGCAATACTCTCCTGGCGGCATGATAAAGGCTTTTTTTTGCTGTTTCTGTGGCTATCGACTTGGTCATGTGTGTAATTGCCTAAAGCAGTCCTGAAGCCTCCGATGCACCAATGTAAATATTAAAAGAGAGTGCGAGGCTTAATAAAATGCTGTTCAAACAATATGTGGGGCTCTAGTTATCTCCTGTTTCGCTTTTCAAGCCCGGCCCGGAAAAGTCGGAAGGGTTCTGAACAGTGGCAGCAGATGGGGGTCAGTATCAGGATGAGAAGTGCTCCTTCTTAAGTGACAGCGGGGAAACGAAAGGAAACGAGGAGACGGATGATTAAATGAATCCTGCTTAAAAGCAAATAGGGGTGAGCAGAAAGGAAGTGAGAATCTGAGTACTGAGGGAAGAAGGGAGGAGGAGAAGTCAGCAGTAGAAGAAAATGATGGATCAGACAGATCCTCTAATGGTATCGATCTGATCCAAGGCCCTGTTGGGGATGAAGGCCTTGGCGGGCAGAAACCCTGCTGTCACCTTGACCTTGGACCAATCCCCGACCTGTGATTCTTCTAGCCTCTCCCGCCCCTATGACCTGCCCGTTCTAAATGAGAATTGACTTTTCTGCTCCACGCAAGGTGGAAACGAGGGTTAAAGTGCGTCAATAATGTTTCAGAGGAACAATTTCTCTGGCTGGCTCTGAACACAGTGTAACATTTGGACATTTGCAGGTCGTGTTGGTACCACAGCGAGTTTTGTGAGGCAAGTCAAATAAGTCGCAAAGCAGCTAACTGCCTTTGGCTATTGATCCGGTTGTTAAATTGCATGTGCAGAGAGTTGGGGGGGGGGGATGTTTGGGATGCACTCGGCCAATGATAGGCTCCTTCTAATGCTAATTGCTTTCGATCTTCTCCCCACAGACATAACATGTAGGCCTTGTCTTCCTAAGAAGCTGAAACCATATATGGAAAAATTTTGGAAAAGCATCAGAATACTTTTTTATATTTTTTGAGTCTCCGATGGTATTTGAAATGAAAATTATTTTTATTTCATTACTTTTTTACTACCTCACAGTCTAAAGTTGGTGGATCCATCCACCCTGTCCATTTGCTGGTTCAATATCTAAAGCAGAAACCTGTTGGTCAGTTTTTGTTGACCCTGACGCTAAAAATCTGTCTAACTTGGAAAAAGCACTAAATGATGACATAAAAAGGGAAGATTTGTGAAAACCCTAAAATATTTACTTTCTTGGCAAGTATGGTAAAAGGTTGCAATTTGATGAAACCACATAGAATAGAAAAATGAATTGACATAAAAGAACAATGGCTGTGAGAACATTCTGATCGCTGAAAGAGACTCTTGGTTTATCCCTACACACCTCTCGCACTTCATCACTGTGCCGCCGCTGAATGGCGTTAAGGGGATAAAAAGGAAGGGTGGGAGAAGCTTCTCCTGCAGCCCCCAGGTGGCTACTCTAAATGGATTACAGCAGGAAACGGCTGTCCTTCTTTCAAACTGCCAGGTGGCGTTCATTTTTCTCCCAGCCTCATTGTTCATGTCTGTGTACAGGACAGATTTAGTCGGCCCAATAAAGTCCTGTCTGTAATGAAGACAGCTTGATGCAGCACCCCCTATTCTTGATGTGGCTACAGCGGATGGACCGCTGCACTGTTATACTGAGACAAAACACAAGACGGAATGGTGCGCTGTTCGGGTGCACGCTTGGAAATCCTCCATAAGCCATTAAAAACTGACCCGCTGGACTTTTTCCAGACTAATCAATCTCCTGCACATTCAGTCATCCCCGTTCATCTCCTTCCCTTGTTCCAAACAGCAGCCCAGTTCATTAGCCCATGTTTGCTTCCAGTCCCAAAGGATGCTTTTGCTCGTGGCCTGATACCTGCCAAGGCTAATCCTGTTTACAGTTGCACTAAAACAAAACTTAGTGGGCCATCTATCCCCAAACATCCCCTCCACCTGTCAACAAGCGCAGTGCACCTTCCAAATGCACGTCATAGTCGTCATACGGGATTATGGAAGCTATTTGCATCAGTTATCGCGGCTCTAAGCAATCAAATCTCTGCTTGTTTAGCTAAAATCTCTCATTTTCACAGTTGCTCAGAAGAGCTAAAGGTAATGGTGGTACTGGTAAGGTATCAAAAGATGTGATCTGTGCGACAATATTTTTACGTTTCATTAGCATTACGTGTTTGAGCGACCAACACTTGGAGATTTCAGAACTTACGCTGTTGCTTATAAGAGTTTACACTGGAAGAAATTGAAATCTAGTTAAGTAATTTTTTCTTAAAATAACTGCATTTGTTCTTAGATTGAGGAGATAAAAGAGACATTTTGCCAATGGAACACGATAATTTAGACTTAAAATAAGAAAACGCAATTATATTGTCTTATTTCAAGTGCATATTATCTAAATAACTTATTTCAAGAGTAAAAATACTCATTCCATCGGCAAACTATCTAATTTAACTACTCAGATTAAGGATAAATACGCTTCATTTAAGATATTTTTACTTATTTCTAGATCATTTTTCCAGTGTATCCATACATTCTTAAGTTGAGGTACTACACTGCAAAAACAATCTGGAGATAAGTGAAAATGTCTTAAATTAAGTGTATTTACCCTTAATTTGAGTAGGTAAATGAGATAGTTTGCCAATAGAATTGGTATTTTTACTCTTAAAATAAGATAATTAGATAATATGCACTTGAAATAAGACAATGTAATTGTGTTTTCTTATTTTAAGTGTAAATTGTCTTGTTCCATTGACAAAATGTCTCTTTTATCTCCTAAAACAAGAACAAATGCACTTATTTTAAGAAAAAATTACTTAGCTAGATTTTGTTTTTTTTCAAGTGTATAAATGCCTGCAGGATTAAGACTTTCCGATTTCAACTATTAACATATACTAACCACTATCTCTTTTTTTTGTTTTTAGTACCTATGTATCCTCAAATGAAGTAACCCTGGTAGATATATTTTTCATTAAATTAACAGGTTTCTTGGAAGTTTTCAAAAGGACTTTGTCAATGCTGTAGCGCATTGTCATTAAAAAGGTATATGACTGAGGTTCACATTATTAGTTTATTGAAGTATACTTAATATTTACTACAAGTTTATTTACTGCAAGTGTCCTTTTTTTATTCCATACTTCAATAAAGATATTTAAAGTATCAGTGTGCCAATAAAAAGTAAAAGTATTAAGTACGTTGTTCTTAGTCTTACATATATTAATAAATGACAGCATAATTATACTTAGATATAGTATTCTTCAGTGTATAAAATATATTTTATTTGATAGACATTATGATAAATGTCAAGTAAACTGCCTCAGTTTTAGTATCAAATATGTATCCTTTTTTCAGATTTGTGTTTATGTATTTGTTCTAATTTCTGTCTGCTTTTCTCCTTTTTGTGTTTTCAAAAAGTTTTCTAGGCTATTTGCTTTTTGTATTTATGCATTTGCTTAACGTTTAAACCTTCCTCCCTGCAAAACTTACTGGTTGATACTGTAGGTTACATGAAGGAGTCCAGCTTAAGGAAGCAATCACAAAATAAATATGCCTTTTCATCTGAGCTTGACCATACTTTATAGGCAGTACTTTAATATTCTCAACACAAGGAGGAAAAAGGCTAAAAATGCAGCTCAACCTGAAAAAGGGGTGATCTGATTCCTAAGTACCTCAGAGTGAAGTTGATAAGACCAGACCTGTTGCAGTCACATTAAAAATAGAATAGGGGATCTTTGTTGTCCATCATCGACAAAAGATCTCAGAATTGCCTTGGTAAATTGAGTTTGTTGTGCATCCAAGTACCTGCCAGATTTAATATTGAATGGTTGATCCCAAATGGATTTTTGATCCTCAGAAAATGAGAGGAGATGCCCGTAACAACAGAAAACTGAGTGTTTGTCAGAGGAGAAAAAAAAGGGGAATAATAATAGTAAAAAAAGAAATCTATACTCCTCTCAAAATCCGGCTTCTGGGTGCAGAATACATTATTCTCTCTCCTTGTCTGTCTCTTTGGCTTTTACCAGTTGTTTTCATGTAAAGAAAAACCTATAGGCTTGACCTCCACCGTCAGTTTGCCTTTGGCGATCCACAGATTGCAGGTTTTTCGATTCTAAGTCCTTGGGGAGGGATCCAAGTCAAAGTCTTATAAATATTTCAAGATTGTTTCTTCCTTGGTAAACCTCTTAGTAACACACTTGCTACTGTTGGCAACCAACTCCTGCCTCCTTGCACTCGCCACCAACTCGTCAGCAGTTTGAATCCAGCCTCTTACAGGGTGTCCTAATGAGGAACGCCGGGATCGCATATTTTTAACTGTTTTGCCAACAGTGGGAGTCTCACGCTCAGCTAATAATATATGTTTTTCTAATTCTGAAGAGGAAAATACACATCAGACGGCGCTTTTAGCGCTTTTAGAGAGGACTTTTATAAAACATTTGAGTGTCGGGTGTCTTTACAGATACGTCTCGACATCTGGTCGCCATCTGAGAAAAGCTGGAGTGAAGCCAAAAATACTCTAAAAATTAAAACAGCTTCATTAGGAGAAGATTCTCGTTAGGAAGAAGTGAAACAATATAAGAAATGGAAGGAGTAAAGTAAGTTAGGGGAAAAGAAGTGGGTAAAATTAGCTGGTTTGCTCTAGATCATAGTTTTTTTATAAGATCTGCTACAATATTCTCCTTTTTAACATTTTTTTTTTTTTAGAAATTAAAGACATTTTGAAAAGCTGTTTGCAGAAATCACTTTTAAATGAAATAACATAATCCCTAAATTTCATAACTGTATTACAATTACATTTATATACTTATTAGTGTAACAATATATACTGTCATTATACAGGGTGGTTTAAAGGAAAAAAAGAATTGTCAGTAATCCTCTTTATTCTATAAAAATACCACACCAAAAAAATTGTATTTTTATATACAGATTTATTTATAGATCTATAAATTAATACTTTTATTATACAGAAATTAAAAAAAGAAAGTCAGTTCTAAAGCAACATTATATGAGCCAAAATAAAAGTGTAAAGAACTTCAAACCTCATGCTGTTATTGTCAGGATTTGGTGTTGGATTAAGGACCCAAATACAGAGGCAAGTAGGCAGAGGTGAATTTAGGTGGGTTTAATGAGGTTCACAGGTATTGAGGCAGGAATCAAAAAATCCAACAAAAATAACAAACAAACCAGAACCAAGGAGACATCAGGGGAAAACCAAACTCTAGGAGCCTGGGAGAGACGAGGTACGCAGACAGACGTTTGAAGAGGATCCAGCAAACAGGAACTGAAGAGGGAGGCTTTTAAAGGGGACAGAGACAAAGAGAGGGCTAACGAGAGGATTGAAAACAGGTGAGGACAGAGCAGAAAACAGAGCTAGGGAAAGAGGACACAAGATGGCAGCAGAGGACACTAAAACAAGGAGCAAAATAAAACTGAATACTCAAAATAAACATAACAAAAACCAAGACTGTGACAGTTATCATGGCAATACAGTAGAAAATAACCCCCCACATTTTTTACTTATTTTTTTTTTATCTTTAAAGTTCATTACAGTTTCAATCGTTAAAATAAATGTATCCAGTCTCAGGCTTGGCCTAAATCAACTTAGTTCCCCAAATGCATCACCAATATGCCTCAACCACTTTGCCTAGGGCACCAAGTACCAGTACCAGGTTAAGGATTCCCCCCCCCACCCCCTCCCCTACCCCCCAACCCTACTCCCCAAAAAAAAAAAAAAACTCAGCTTGAAAAAAAAAAAAAATCTAGTAGTTAATCATAATCCCAATATTAGATATAAGCAATGCAACAATATTTATAGAAAAAACAAAATCTCTATTTTTGCATTTTATTCATTGTACTTAATATGTTTTCTCATTTCAATCCTTTATATAATGTGTTATCTGTGTTCATTTTCCTCCATGACAGACAAAATAGTCATCCTGCATGGAATTATATGAACAATTTTTTTTAAATGTTGCTTACTGTTGTCATTTTCAGAATGTTGTCATTGAGATTTTGATTTAAAAATAAAGAGAAGTGAACTAATAAATATGATTTTATTGTCCATTTTCATATTGGCTTGCACCATCCCTGATCTTTCTTTTAATCTGAAAGTATGTCACATGCTTTTTTTTTTTTTTTTGCAGATTTCGGTTCAACTTTGGATGTGCTAATGCTTCCTGGCTTTTTCTTTTTTTTTACTCAAGTAATGTTCAAAGCTGTTATAATTTAACACTTATACAATTTATTTGAGTCATTTGAAGGTAGGTGAACATCACAGCTAAGATTTCCCTAATTTCCCTCTCCTTTAAAAATGTAAATGTTCCAACTATATTATTCAAAGGTGTAAAGTTGTTTTTTTTGCCTTACTAATATGTTTTAAAGAAAATAAAACTGGTAATAGCCGGGTTTTTATAGCTCCAGCAGTGCTGCTTGGTCAGTAGTGATTTCATCAGAGCAGTTTCTTAAAAATATGCTTAATTCTGTGTGTTCTTCTTTAGTTTGCTGCATTCAGATTCCTAAATTGGTCGTTTTAAAGGCTGAACACCAAACATAAAGTAATAAGGCGCTAGAAATTATCAAGGCGAGGCCAGACGTAATCGATAGGCCACCAGACAGAGGGGTTCGCAGGCCAAATGTCAGGGGTCAAGGTTCAACGTCTCAAGTTTTTTGTATTGCTGGTCCTTTGGTGCTCTGGAGAGGGGAGAATGCTGATTCATATCTAGCAAGGGGATGGACACTGTGGTGCAGTCCAGCTGTAGCGGGGCTATCCGCTCTCCTCGAGGCGGCGTGTATTGATCTGGATCTTTGTAGCCTTGAGGAGAGGCAATCCAAACAGCTGGGACAACACTCGAGGTCCCTCTTCCACACACCTGGGGAGTGATCCATTAAAACAGATTCATCCAGCGCATTAAACAGGCTGTTTAATGGCCAACCCTCTCAGAGACGGTTGGATTTTGTTGTGCATAAAATGTCTTTGAATAAGTCAGCGGAATTTCAGAAAATGAGGCCATTAATGACTTAAATCTTACTTTGAAATAGTCGGAACAGCAAACATCATTTCAGGTGTTGAATTAATGGAGCCAGCATGTAATTTACCTTACATTAGAGCTATGCTTCTGTTATTTCTAGGCTTTAACTCCTGATTTCCATGAATCGTGTCTGTTAATTCCTGATTTCCATTGCTGATATTCCTTCTTTTAAATGCTCAGATTTTGAGTCCTTGAAACCATTATCCTAATGGATGTTCCTGAGCAATCAGCTACCCATCTGCGTGTGTATCAGCTGGACATCTTTACCCAGTGGAAGCATCAGCCTTATGTTTGCAGAAAATTTCCTCCATTAAAATTTGCTTAGAATATTCAGTTTTGTTTTTTTAAATAATGGCTGTTATTTAAAGAGCCATTAAAGGATCACAGTCTAATAGCAAACCTGTGCCTTCACAATAAAAACCAAGCCATCGGTTCTTGATAAAATAAGGTTATATACACCAAGCTTCCTTCCTGATTGAGGTTTGACAGTTCCTTATAAGCCTTAATAGAATTCCAGCTTCGGGTGCCATGAGCTGTAATTAACAGAGGTAGCGCCATCAGCTGGCTGTACCATAGAACTAAAAGAAAGCCAGGTGGCGACTACGAAATAGAGCCTGACAGTCCTGCAATACGTCCCTGTAAAGCGAAAGCTCAGCGTGAACAAAAACTAACCAATTTTAAGTTTATAAACAGATCTATAGCAACTTTATTTTCTAATTATTTCGCTCCAGAGCCCTCAATTATGTTCCTAAGAAATGCAAACAGGGACACAGTTTCAAGGTAAGAAGTAGAGATGTAGACGAATTATTGAGTAATCGTGTATTCGACAACACATATGGGAGAATTATCCTGCCATAATGCAAGAGCACATAATTTCAATTTGAGAAAAGAGTTTCATCTTCTTGCACTCAAAACTTATAATCCTCACACTCAAAACATGCTCTCTCTCTCTCAAATATTTTCTTTTCTCTCTCAAATCTTTGTTTCTTCTCTCAGATTTAATGCTTCTTGCACAGATATTTTCTCCTCTCGCTTGCCTACTTCTCTGCACGAGTCTCAGTTACGCTCGCAAACCCGTAGGCTCTGCTTGCAGATTTTTTTTGCTCTCTCTCAGATTGGATCGGATCGTCGCCTAACAACCTTTCCAGCCAATAGAACGATAGCCTCAGAAAGGGTGCGCTTGTCTAACTCTACTGAGTGTGCCTGTGATAAACCTGAGAGAAGAAACAAAGATTTGACAGAGAAGAGAAAATATTTGAGAGAGCATGTTTTGAGTGTGAGCATTATAAGTGTTGAGTACAAGAAGATGAAATTATTTTCTCAAATTGAAATTATGTGCTCTTGTATTATGGCAGGATAATTCTCCCATAGACACATTCTTCCATCCAATTTATCAATAGTGTTCGTTATAGTTATATCAATTAGCGTAAATTCAATCTTTACGTCTCTGTTTATTGAAATTCATTTTAAGCAGTTCAGTAACCTGTTTTGTTATATATTTTAAATAAGTTTAATTGTAAAAAAACATGTTTCTCGTTTTCTGTCATAATTCAATACAGCTGTAAAAATTGATAATAGCTAAACAGATAAATAAATAAAGACATTCCGAGTCCCTCCCGGATGCATCCATCCAACCATCTTCTCCCATGTACTTGTTAAAGATGTTAGAGTGGTCTGTCTGTCTGTGTATTTAGGGGTTGAAATGGGTGTCAGAAGAACAACGAAACTTAATTACACATTTATTTATTTATTTATTTTAAAAATTTTGGGAAAAAAAATCACAAAAAAAACCCTGACATACGCCACAACCTTTTTTAGACATAAGAAGTTTCTGCTCTAGGTAGTTTCTTTTTTTTAATTTAAAAAATGTATTCTTTGCTTGTAGCAAAATTCACTTCAAAATGTTGAAAGGCTCGGCAAGAGAGAAGGATATTAAACCAGCCATATTAGGAATACCGTGAACTCACCGTTGGTTTTTAGCCTCTGTCAAATCAACCATGCACTCTGAGGTGACCTGAAACTGATTCACAGCAGCCTGTGGCTTAACCAAACGATCCAAAAAGCTTCTGTTGTAAAAGTGGACTGCCTGACATGCCTCAAAGGAAGAGGTAAAGTCTATCATCAGCCTCCCTCTGTGCAAGACCCCCTCCCCTAACCCGAACTCTTACTCTTTTCTCCACCCCTCGTTGTTGTCCTCTCTGGGCTGTGTCCATGAAAAATGTGCAACTTTCCACTGAAATTAGAGGGCCCTGAACCATGAAAGGCACCACAGGTATTGGGGTGCAGGCACGCTGCAGCGCCGGCTCCACTACATGCCCGGCATTTGTGTTATGATGCTCCAACTGCAGAAAGACACATGAGCACCCATCTGTAACATATTAAAAACCTGGGGAAATAAATTACCTCGCTGCACTGAATTATGAGTTGTGTCTCAGGAGCTTAAAATGCTCTATAACTTGGAAATCTTTGGAATATGGTGAACGCCATCATGTTGTTGCTCTCCTCATCTGGACGCTGTTTCTAATTAGTAGACTTAAAAGAGTCCTATGCTGGTATTTTATGAACAATATAAAGTCCCTATAAAATTAAAGTGAAATTCCCACTTGATCATTTTTAGAGTCAAAAATACCTATATAAAGCTTATTTAGACTCCTTTTCATATACCTCATTTTTCTTGTGAGAATACGCAAAAGACTGACTTGTGCAGTGTGCATTCATTTCGATGTAGCGTTAGCAACATTAGCAGCTAGCATTAGTTAATTTACTGTGGTTTCCATGTCTCTTACATGTCCCACAATATGTGCAAAGTAACACAAGCAGTAACTCGAACAGACTTCCTGCAGGTACCGGATTGTTTTGATTGCTCCTTTTGGTGGACAGAGACAGTGATGATGGCAAGATGGGCTAATGTTAACCGTTACTGAAGCATTGTCCAAAATGAGCAAACTCCCTAGCTTAATAAACCAGACTAAATGTGAGACTAAATGTGTAATTTAGTCTTTCCCTGATGAATAAGACATCGAAAGATTGTGGATGAGAACAACCCGTTGTTTTTCAAACCATGTCTGCGCCTATTGGCCAACGCTCTGACCAATGAGCTCAACTGACTGTGACACAGGAAGCGCGACAGAAAGCTGGTGGGGGAGTACAAACAAACAGCCTGTCGGTAAAACGGCGAGTACGTTCCTTCTTAAAAATGAATGTGCGTAGAGCCTCTTCCTGTTCATGTTTCAATAAAAACTCCAAGTCTAATCTTTCCGAAACTGATTTCAAAGCTGAGTCAAACGAGAACTGTTCAATAGTTGTTGCCATCTTCCTTGTTGTGCTTTCCCCGCCCACTTTGCATCCAGAAATTCAAAACACATCTCTGCTTTGTGATTGGCCCGCCAGTTCTAGGGCCTGGGGCATTGATCAAGGCTAGACCACTCGCAGACAAAAATGATTTTGGCCGCTGGTGGGTGGGGCTAGATTAATAGGCTACAAATTCCCCTATTTATGCTTATTTGATATTAACATTTAAGTTAAAAGTGTAGTTCATGGGGAGAGTTATTATATTGTTTTTTCCAAAAAAATAAACAAACCACTCAACATTTTTTTAATAAATACAGAAAAATTAATTCCTGTAGCTGTCATATTCAAATTAAACCATCTCAAAGTGACATGTGTTCCAATGTTCCAACCATATTGGGGGGAAAAATTGGGTCTAAGCTAATAAGGGTGGGTTACACTCTGGGTGCTCCAGCTTCCTCCAGGGGTCCAAAAACATGACAATTAGGTTGACTGATGGCCTTAAAATGCCCTTAGGTCTTAGACTGTGTTGCACTGGGATCGACTGGTGGCAACCTGTCCAGGTTGTACCTCGCCTTTGACCATTAGAATGCAAGAGAAAGGCCTGACCATGTGTTGTGCGTCTCTGATGTTGCAGACAGCAGATCCCTCTCCACGGTGTCTCCACACACTGTCACGTCTGTCACATAATGACCCTCCTTTCATCTATGAAGAGCATAGGACAACAGTTGCGAATTTATCAATCCTGGTGTTGCCATGCGTTGTTGCCATGCCATGCGTCCTGCTCGGTGTTGGGCTGCAGGCTAGGGTGACCAGACGTCCTCTTAAACCAGACATGTCTGAAAAAATGTCGGCGGAGAATTTCAAAATCGTCCGGGATTTTGGTCGTCTACAGCAGGCATTCCCACCTCGGTCCTCGAGGCCCGCTCAGGTTTTAGAGGTTTCCCTGCTTTAGCACAGCTGATTATAGTGATTGCAGTAGACAAAAAGCCTGTTAATCAGCTTTCAATTAAAATCAGCTGTGCTGGAGCAAGGAAACCTCTAAAATCTGCAGGACAGCAGGCCTCAAGGACCGAGGTCGGGGATTCCTGGTCTACAGTGCAGCAGAAGTGAGCTGTGACCTCTGGGGTTGGTCCAGGAAGTCTGACGGACGGAGGGGAGGGAGCCAGAAGGGGACAGAGCGACCAAACCTGACCCGGTCCCTGCCTTACTGGGTAGGCGGGGCGGAAGCACGGTAAGGCAGGCGGGTGGAAGCATACCGTCACCAGATTGGGGTTGGTCACTCCGGACCCGGACCAGCCCCAGAGCAGATGGCTCCGTTTGAATGCCGGGTCCGGTCCAGTTAGCCATTTGTACAGCCATTTGTGACCTGCTGGAGGTCGTTTTTCAGGGCCCTGACAGTGCTCCTCCTGTCAACCACTTGTACAAAGGCAGAAGTAGCATCCTGCTGCTGGGTTGTTTCCGTCATACGGCCTCCTCCACAGCTCCTGGTTTGTTGGCCTGTCTCCCGGTTTGCCCCGCCAGCTTCTAGACACTACGCTGAGAGACACAGCAAACCCTGTTGCTTATGTGCCACCCTGGAAGAGCTGCACTGCCTGAGCCACTTGTGTAGGTTGTAGAGTCCGACTCACACTACCACGAGTGTGAAAGCATCACCAACATTCAAAATTTACCAAAACAGAAAGCATAGAGACTGAGAAGTTGTTTGTGGTCCGAACCTGCAGAACTACTGCTTTATTGAGCCTGTCATGCTAACTGCCAATAATTTCCACCTTTTGTTTATTCCATTTGCACAACAGCATGTTAAATTAATTTTGCAAGCAGTGTTGCTTCCTAAGTGGACAGCTTCACAGAAGTTTGATTTAAATGAAAGTAGATAGTGTTATATACAAGTTCCCTGTATTTTTGAATAGTGTAAATTATCTAAATGTAACTTTTATACACTTAAGCCATGCTAAATCCCTCTTACAAATGTAAATAAGCAGAATATATATTCTATTATATTATATATATAATATATATTCTATTATATATATTCAGTTCTACAATAATCCAGCATTAGTTTGGTAAAAATATGTTTGTTGCCAGGCATGATGAACAGTAAAATCTTAAGATTATTGTGGTTAACCCTCAGGAAGGAGGCGGAGTAATTTAGAGAATTCTGCCAAAAATTCCACATATGTACCATTTCTTTTTCATTTATTTCTCTCTCTTCTTGAGAACATTTTACATTCTAAAATAAAGTACAAAAAAAAAAATGGCACATTTTATGGTTCAACAAAAGATCTTAAGAAATATCAAAGATGCCAAGGCAAAGAAGTTCTAATATAAAATAGGGACAGACTAGACACGTTGATGTAAGATTGTTAATTCTTATCATAACGTGTCCCATTTTTGCCTGAAACCTGCTGGTAGTCATAATTTAAGGGTCATAATATTACATAATATTACTGATACCTAACTTCTGTTTGATAGGAGTATATTTCTTATCTGAAATGTGAGTCTCACTTTTCTACTCATGTAAATCTGATCTATATTGACTTATTTTTTTGAAAACATCTCTTGGCAGTAGCTTAGTCACACTTCTTTGTTTACAAATGAGCTTTCACTCTTAGTTTCCTGCTTGTAAATCAATACATCTGGTGTATCTTCCACAATATCGTATTGCTTTGCTAGTTTTATTTCCCCTTGCATCATTAAGAGGTCTTCCGTTCACGTTGGGGTTGCTTCTGGATATAATTGGGAACAATGCAAAGCAGCCTTGTGAATAACTCAAAGCAGTAAATGTCGAGGAGGGTAGGGAGGAGGAAATCCATATGAGAGTAATGAGTTTAGGCCAATGGCAACAAGTAAATATTTGCAGAGTTAATAAAGCCAATCCATTGTCCGATTCAATTAGGAGGGAGCTTTTATTGCAATTCTATCCCTGCAACTTGTTCATTGGGCTGTTTATTGACCCAAACCTGCAACTGGAACTTGTAGGCGAACACTGTAAAAGAAAAAAAAGAGGTCCAACAACTGTCCTGCTTTACTTGCAACGATTAACCTCCTCCATTGGTCGGATGCATCCATCTTCACAACCTAACTTTATCTGGCCTCACTTTAAGGTGCTTCTTTTAGCGATCTCATAGGACTTTGATGGTGTCTGATGGTGGAATGAGTGATGGCCCATTTGGAAGGGGGGAAAAAATGGGCCGACAATGCCTGATGAGATATTAATCAGGCGTTGTCGGCAGGAGGCTTGGATCCTGATGGAGATGTTGGAGATCAGAAGCGTCCTCTGCAAGGCGGAGCTTGTTTGAAGGTTTGAAAGGGGATAATGAATCTCCCCCATTACCATATTGTCACTAGCCGTCTTGTTTACTGCGAGGTGTTTGCTGAGCGGCTCTCCCCAAGGAGAGAAACAGGGCGTTTTGCAGTAACTTCTGGGGGCAAACACTGATATGCTAATGGGTACGGATGCAAACACGAATTTGCACAATAAACTTTGCTTTAAACAAGCTGTGGGTCACGCTTTTTTGTTAATATTTCAGGGAAATTGGAGGGAACTCAATGTAAGGAAGCCTTAAATACTCCCCATTGTTTGAATCAATGGGAACAAACCATCGTGGTTATATTTGCAAAATTAGACCCCACAAACATTAGAATGTGTTGCCTGAAGTTGGGTTTTGAGAGTCAATTTCTCTTGTCAATCTGTATCCTTCAAAAACTCTCTGTGAGCACTTGCTCTGGTTCTTATAATTACTGGCACTCTGCTTTTTGAAGTTGCAATGACTTTACTATAATCAAAGAACTGACAAAAGACCTCCTTTATATTGCCTCCTTCCTCTCTGTGTACAATATAATAAGCTTCCATTTTGCTCCCGCGTTGAGAAGCCGAGGACCAGAGCGAGTAATTTAGCACTGAATGAGATGCAGGTGATCAAAGTCCACGTAGTCTTTTTGATTCTCCAGATGGGCCAAGCTCCCCCCCAACCCCAACAACCCCTACCACTGCCTCTGCTATGCCTTTTGAACATCTTACGATTCCTCCATTCCTGCATTCCTCTTGTAGATATTCCCACCTGGCTGGAAAAAATGGCTCCCTGGCATTTTTTTTTAATCGGGCAAAATTTAAGAAAAGAAAAAGACGAGCAGCTTTTGCTCTCATTAGATGTGTTTGAGTCCAACATAAAACTGATTTGTTGCTGTTTGAAATGCATAAAATAGTGTCTGCTAATATAACGGCAGACAAATTATGTCTTGCTTTATACCATCTCTTACATTCCCTAGGATCTTATGTTAAAAATAACTGAAGTCACTAGTAAAAAAAACTCACATTAGCATATACCAGACTTAAGGTATACAAGAAAGTTTTTTAGGGACAAATTCTAAAATTCTAGATAAATTTGATCGAAAAATTTTTTTTTTTGCCTCGTGGTACTTTTCTTCCAATACTTCCCTTTATTTACTTTAGCTTATCCTAACTTCCCATCCAGTTTCCTTGTTCTTGTTGAAAAAAAGTATGATACTGCCACTACCGTGTTTCACAATGAGGCTTGTCTGTTACATTTTGGACACCTATTTCCACATTTTCAATTAAAAAACACTATTTTGTGCTCTTTCAACTTATGTATGAAAGACAGATTTGTTGAGTATGTCACAACACTAACCACAGTTTCTTTGACTACATTCATATTGTACGTACAGAACTTATAACAGACGTGGGCATCGTAGTGTTATTGTTAAAAGCCGTTCAAATATGGGAGCCGACTATATTATATCATCATTACCAGACGAAGAAAGGTAGGAACAAAGGGCAGAGCTATTTAAGATGTGTTCTTGTGGATAAGTCTATGAATGAGTAGTCAAACATGAACGGATGAAATTAATCATGAAAGTTTAGACCTCAGACGCTTTTAAACATGATCAGCTTGTGGCGGACACTTATAGGTATTTCATAACAGAATATAAGCTTTTATAGTTAAGGTAACAAAAATGAAAGTGGGAAAGAAAAAAGAAGGTACAATAACTTGAATGCTGAAGGTTGTTGTTATTCTTGATTTGAGCTGGAAGTCGATTCAGACTGAAGACATTACCCTCTCTTCTTTGGCCTAACTTCCACATTGAAGAACCAGAATGCCGAGAACATGTTATCCAATGAAAACTCCCAGGATGATCACCTCTGATGACCACCGCTGCCTCTGGTACTGTCTTTTCCTCCACTGGCTGCAGTATCAGCCCCGGCTGCAGCTTCTCCGGGCATTTTTTTGGCCTTGTTGCCAGAATTCTGTTGCCAGAGTTCTGTCAACGTGACCCGCAGCCATGGTTCAGCCCATATCCATCTCCTTGTTATAATGACAGACAACACCAAGTACTTTCATGTCGTAGCAGCATCAGATTCTGCTCCCACCGCCGAATGATGGGACTGCTGTGCGAACCACCGAGCGTTAGCCAATATGACATGCTCAAGGAGAATTTATTGGATAAATATCCGATATCACGTGGGAGTGGCACAATTTGGACTTTATTAGAGGTAAAAAGTACAAGTTGAAAAGCCCTGCGACAGACTTGTGACCAGTGGCGGCTGGTGAAAAATATTTTTGGTGGGGCTGATATAGCCTAGTGTATGTCTCCAACTAATCCGGAATAAGAATTAAAATAAACAATTGGACAATACATACAATTTAACAGTAATGATTTAATTTACTATATAATAACAGTAACAGTGATGATTTGGGTCACTGTGATGGGGTTCTTTGGCCTCCAAGAATCCAGGCTCAGTCGGGTTACCGGTGTTGGTGATTTATTGTGCTCAAAAACTCAAAACAGGGTGCAAAAGAAACTAAACATATACATGATCCTCTGGGCCTCAGCCTCCCTCCAGTTACCAGCAATGTAACAAAGAAACAGAAAACAGAAATGGCCGCTTTTCTTCCCACAGCCGTCATTAAATAGTTTAAGCCCCTCACCTCAGGCTCTCTTATTTCTGATTTCTTCTCATAAATCAGTTTTGTCCATATATTACCTCCACAAACAATTGATGTACAAAAACAAATAATTTTTACAACTTAATTCTTTTACACAGATTCATTGACTTATTCAATTACACCAAACTGGGTTTGAACTCATAGCAAAGACGCAGCCAGACTGAAGATCACAAGTCCCCGTAGCATGTGTGTGTGTGTGTACACACACACACACACACACACACACATGGCTAACCCAACTGAAATATTAAGTGTGCACCCTCAATATGCCAGCAGGTAACCAGGAACAGCTTGTGTGTTTTAAGTTAATGGAGCTACTGGGCTCAGCGCGAGCGTATTGGTCCTCACAAACACAGTGTAGCCTGGTCTAAAAAAAAAAAAAAAAAAAGAATCGATTTCAGACTACTAGGTTAAATATATTAAAAATCGAGTTAAAATGCATTTAAAATCTGTTTAAAATAACAATAAATAAAAGTTCATCAATTATTAAAGTGTTCATAAATAGTTTAAATCCAAACAACAGGTTTTTTTGTTTTTTTGTCAATTTATTTGTTGAATACTAATGTTAATGTTGCCTTAAGTTCGTTTGCCTTGAATCTTGTTTACAACCTGACTTGTTAAGTTGTCAATCTTGTAATTTCTCGTATCACATTGGATGATGTAAACTGAATATCCAATCAGATGTATTGAAGGCGGGATCTAGGTTATAGCACTTGGTTACAGAGTTTGCTGGAGGAGGCTGTTCATCAGAGTTAAGGGGAGAATGAAAAAAAAAACATAGCCGTGGATGCAGAGTCTACGTTCCTGTTTTTGGACTGTTTTACCCTTTGATGATGGACCGGGAGGAATTCTCTGGACTCTTCTGCTGTGGATAGACCTGTCGCAGTTTCTTCGAGGTGTACTTCCGACTCTCGAGTGTGAAGCTAACTCCAACCAAGTTGAAGAGTTTCAGTTTGGCATGGACATGGCTTGACCTCCATCAGATTTCGTACCTATTCCAAAAGGATTTCGTGAGTAAGCACGTGCATTTTATTTTCTGCTTGTTTAACAAGTGAAGCGGCCTTTTTCTGTTTTCTGGTCCCAACGAACCCAAGCAACAACCAGGCCTGCAACAGTTTATTAAATCTGAGCTCAGATAGGTTACGTATCTGGACTGGTTAAGGGGAAGAAATTTATAGAATATAATTTTCTGAATTATTGTTATTTTGAGTCTGTGAAGACATTTGAAGTAGTGTAAGTGTACTGAGACACTTAAAAAAAAAAAAACTTGGACAATTTCTTTTCAATATTTTCTCTTTTATTTTTATTTTTTTTCCCCAAATCATAATTTAAGTTTTACTAAAATTTGCCTTTATATATGTAAATCTATTTGTGTTGTGTCGTAATTATTTACCGAGATTTAAAAGTATTGGTTGCATTCAAGGATAAAAGAAGGAAAGATAAAAGGCGTTAAAAGATAAATTCATTATTCTTAGTGGGTTTAAATACAGAGTTGCATATATAAATCCTGCTAAGTGGAGGCACCGTCAATATAAAAAAAAAAGTCTAAATTACTACATACAGTTAAAAGACTATTTCCTATTATTTCTACTGTTTAACAATATTAGTTGTAAGTAACGTACCCAGGGCCCCACCTATAGTAGTACCATAACATTATTACAGAGTTAATGCCTAACTACTTGGGTTGGGTGCTACAACAGTATAACAGGAATGTGTGTGTGTCGTGCAAAGTTAGAGGATGTGGATTCGTCACAGTCACAATAACCATGACATGAAATTTTCCTACCCTACAACAGGGATGTTCTTCTGGCAAACGGGTAGATAAATAAGGATCTCACCGAATTTGGTGGAAGCTGCATCTCGCTCGTTACGTTCGCCATTTCAATTCAATTCAGTTTATTTATATAGCGCCAAATTCACAACACATGTCATCTCAAGTCACTTTACAGTTCGACCAGATCATACAGTCAAATTGATACAAAGTTTTCTATCTAAGGAAAACCAGTTGATTGCATTGACTCATTGACTCAAATACAATCCCTCACACTAAGCATGCTTGTAGCGACAGTGGAGAGGAAAAACTCCCTTTTAACAGGAAGAAACCTCCAGCAGAACCAGGCTCAGTGTGAGCGGCCATCTGCCGAGGCTGACTGGGGTTCAAGGAGACAGAAGCAGAGATACAAAAAGCAGCTGTAAAAGGCGGCCCCGTCCAGGAAACACAAAGCCAGGCAGACGAGCTCCAAGGCAGCTCCCATGCCAGAGGATGAAGAGAGCACATTCACCCAGCCACGGCCAGAGAAACAGGACCACACCTGAAGACAGGCCGATCTCCAACATCTACAAACAAGGGTGTTGATGGAAGCAGCACAGCTGATGTTTCTTTCCTGGATGACGTCACAGCCAAACAGGAACAGACGAGGCAAAGCTACTCTGAGGAAAAGCAGAGAGAGCAGAAGGTTAGAGATTGAACAAACAGATTCTGCAGAATAGGAGAACAGAGAGAGAATGAAGCAGAATGATGAAATGGGGGTCCCTATGTCCTCCAGAAGTCTAAGCCTATAGCAGCATAACTATAGAGATAGCTCAGGATAACCTGAGCCACCCTAACTATAAGCTTTATCAAAAAGGAAAGTTTTAAGCCTAGTCTTAAAAGTAGACAGGGTGTCTGCCTCACGGACTAAAACTGGTAGTTGGTTCCACAGGAGAGGAGCCTGATAACTAAAAGATCTGCCTCCCATTCTACTTTTAGAAATTCTAGGAACCACTAGTAAACCTGCAGATTGAGAGCGAAGTGCTCTGTTAGGAACATAAGGAACAATCAGATCTCTGATATAAGATGGAGCTTGGCCATTTAAGGCTTTATATGTGAGAAGGAGGATTTTAAATTATATTCTTGATTTAACAGGAAGCCAATGAAGAGAAGCCAGGATAGGAGAGATATGATCTCTCTTTTTAATTTTCATCAGAACTCTGGCTGCAGCATTTTGGATCAGCTGAAGGCTTTTAACTACAGTTTGTGGACTTCCTGATAGTAAAGAATTACAATAGTCCAGCCTTGAAGTAACAAATGCATGGACTAGTTTCTCAGCATCACCCCTGGACAGGAGATTTCTAATTTTTGCAATGTTCCTCAGATGAAAGAAGGAAATTCTAGAAACCTCTTTGATATGAGATTTAAATGACAGGTCCTGATCAAAAATAACACCAAGATTTTTTACTTTATTATCTGAAATCAGTTTAATCCCATCCAAATGAAGTGACTGGCTAATCAGCTTCTTTTTCAGAGACTCTGGTCCAAAGACTATAACTTCTGTTTTGTCTGCATTCAGAAGCAGAAAGTTAAGAGTCATCCAGGTTTTTATGTCTTCAAGACATGCCTGTAATCTATGTAATGGGTTAGCTTCATCTGGATTTATAGACAGATATAGCTGGGTATCATCAGCATAACAGTGGAAATTAATCCCATGCTGTCTAATAACTCTACCAATTGGGAGCATGTATAAAGTAAAGAGAATTGGTCCTAGCACTGATCCCTGTGGTACTCCACAGGTAACCTTTGAGCGTGTTGAAGATCTATCATTAACATAAACAAACTGAATTTGATCAGATAGATAAGATTTAAACCAGTCTAGTGCTGTTCCTTTAATTCCAACAAAATATTCAAGTCTTTCTAAAAGAATATTATGGTCAACTGTATCAAATGCAGCACTGAGATCCAACAGGACGAGCACAGATACAAGTCCATTATCTGAGGCCATGAGAATATCATTAGTGACTTTCACCAGAGCTGTTTCAGTGCTATGATGAGCTCTAAAGCCAGACTGAAACTCTTCAAAAAGTTCATTATGGTGTAAGTGGTCGCAAACTTGTTTGGCAACTACTTTCTCAAGAATTTTGGATAAGAAAGGAAGATTGGATATAGGTCTATAATTAACCAAGTCATCTGGGTCAAGAGACGGTTTCTTAAGCAGAGGTTTAATTACAGCAACCTTAAAAGCTTTAGGTACATATCCCTGTAACATAGATAGATTAATCACATCTAAAATGGAGGAGGATATCAAAGGGAATACCTCCTTAAATAACCTGGTTGGAACTGGATCTAACATACAAGTTGAAGGCTTAGATGAAGACAATAATTTTGCTAATTCAGAAAGTTCAACTGGATCAAAGCAGTCTAAACCCGGTTCAGATTCCATGACTACCTCAGGTACAATCGCGGATAGAGGAGTGCTTTTGATCTTATTTTTAATAAGATCAATCTTCTTTATAAAGAATCCCATAAAATCATTGCTGCTAAGAGCAGGTGGAATGGACGGTTCAACAGAGCTATGGCTCTGGGTGAGTTTGGCAACTGTATTAAAAAGAAATCTAGGATTATTCTTATTCTCCTCTATTAATGAGGAGAAGTATGCTGCTCTTGCTTTACAAAGGTTCCTCTTATACAGCAGTAAACCATTTTTCCAGACTAGGAAGGACTCCCGCAGGCCTGTGGAGCGATATTTTCTCTCCAGTTTCCTAGCATTTTGCTTCAAAGTACGCAGCTCTGCATTAAACCAAGGAGCAAGCTTTCTATTTTCAACGGTTTTCATTTTCAAGGGAGCTGCATTGTCTAAGGCAGTACGCAGAGAACTAGCAACCCCATCAACAAAATCATCAACCTGTGAAGGGGAATAAGCTATGCTTTTGCACTCTGCAGCACTGCTCAGCGTCACAGAGGAGAGAGAAAGTGAAGCTGATTCTTTAAAATTTATAACTGCACTATCTGATAAAGATCTACTAAAATCGAACCTTCTTTTGGGGGAGGAGAACTCTGTTAAAGTAATCCTGAAGGTTATTAGAAAGTGGTCAGAGAGGACAGGGTTGTGAGGAAATACTGTTATTTCTTCACATTCTATGCCGTATGTCAGCACAAGATCCAAAGTATGAAGATGAGAATGTGTGGGACTATTCACATTTTGAACAAAGCCAATAGTGTCTAAGATAGCATTAAAGGCTGCTCTTAAGCTATCGCCTTCAATGTCAGCATGGATGTTAAAATCTCCCACTATGATGACCCTGTCAGTATTTAATACCAAATCAGAAAGTAACTCTGAAAACTCATCTAAAAATTCAGAGTAAAGACCTGGCGGACGATACAAAGTTACAAAAAGAAGAGGTTTTCTTGCCTTGAAATTTGGATGAGGGAAATTAAGGGTTAAATGTTCAAAAGAGTTGTAGGTATTAACTGTTTTGGGAGTAATCAGTAAGTCAGACTGGAAGATTGTTGCTACTCCTCCTCCTCGCCCAGAACTTCTGGGTATGTGAAAATTTAAATAGCTTGAAGGAGTTGCCTCATTTATGCTCACATAATCCTCTTGCTGCAGCCAGGTTTCTGTAAGGCAAAACAAGTCAACGTGATTATCACAAATCAAGTCATTAACTAGCAGACTTTTAGAGGAAAGCGATCTTATGTTAAACAGACCGCATTTAATTGTTTTAACTTTTCCCCCAATTGGAGTTATTTGGATTTTAATTAGATTATCATGATTTACTCCTTTGGGAATCTTTGCTAATTTATTAGATTTTGGTCGTGGGCAAGACACTGTCTGGATGGAGCCATCTTCCCTCTAATTGTCTGCACCTGCGCTTGGGTGCAGAAGCCTGTTAAAGTGCAGTATTTTCAGCGCCCCAAGACCATAAAGTTCTGAGACGCTGATTGGCCATTAAATTCACCTAGCAATAGTACATGATTGACAGATTCTCTGCAAATGTGGGGCTGTCTGATCACAGCCCCCAGAACAGAGACGGTAGGAGTCTGTCTGTGGAAATCCACAAATGAATGACAGTAGGTAGGGAAATGTAGTTTATATAATTTGTTTTGCTTATAGGTACACACTCTAGAGAGTAAAACTGACATTTATGAGTTAATTTCTAAAAATATATTTTACGTTTCTCTCTTCTTATCAGGGAGGGCGGTGCCCCAGCGCCCCCTATGGGCCTGCCGCCACTGCTTGTGACCTCTAAGCTGTACCTGGTTTTTCACCCATAGACTCCCAGAGACTGCCTAGCGCCAGCCAGGAAAAAAACTCCATCTTAAGAGGTAGGATATCCTGAACAATAGCCAATAGCAGGAGAGTTGCTTTCTTGCACTCAGACAGACATGCTTAGACAACCTTTACTGTCAGTGTATGCAAAATTTAATTTTGTACAGCTTTCAGACAGTGACTGAGCAGCAGCTTAGCAGTGAAATGAACATTTCCATTTCATAAAGATCAGCTGTTCGGTTCTTCCCTCAAAGTGACAAAAGTCAACATGAGTCCAAAGAAACAGGTCCAAACACGCAGGAGAGAATCTACTGGAGTATAAAAAGCAATAGAGTGCAGCGAAGGAGCATGCACTCATGCTTGTGAGGTATTGGTGACATCATCGTTTTAAATCACTTTAGACATTCAAAATGTGCATGGAGAGCAGTTAACAAGACTCTCTTTATCCTCCACTAGGGTTTCCAAATAAATATCAGCAGACTTCAAGAAAAGGTAGTCATTGAGTTTAGCTAAAACCAGCTTGGGTACAGCTGTTCAGTCAGCTCTCACATTTAATTAGAGAAACTCAGGTGATAAAACCAGTCAGAAGGGGGAAGAAATCCCAGGGATTCCTGCCATCCCTTTCTCATCCTGTCCCCTCGATTCATCTAGGGCTCCAAATCCATTTTTCTTTTTTTTTTTTTGGAATTACGTTCAACAGTTCAATAATTCAGATTAGAGCTCATGTTTATTAATGCCCTACATCCATGCAAACAACGTGTCAAGCCGAGAGTTTATTGTAATTGCTTGAGCAAACAAAACCTGAAAGAAGCAATTTTCAGTTACAATGTGCAGAGACAAGTAATGAGGCCATTGGCATTCCGCTCCCATTGCCTTTTCATCGGCCCAGCTTTGTGTGTGATGGATATTTTTATAAGGAATGAAGGTGGTGGGATAATGCAGCGGCGCCACTTGAGGCAGGTTAGTGATTAAAGATAATCATCATTTTCCCCAACCTTCCTGCAGGATCCTATTAGGTTTTCTTTTAGCATTACTCACTCCGACTTCCTTGTGGGACTAAGTGGTGACTCTGCCTTCCCCTCTGCCACTGATTTACCCTCTCTGATGGAGGTGAAAATAATATTATTGTTTTTTTAGGGGTGAATTTGACTTAAAAATAGCCATTAGGAACCAATAGCTTTCCTTGCCTGTACAATAAAGACTTCCAACATGGTCTGTAAAGGTGGCCAGAGTTCTGAATTAAGGAATTTTCAATATGCACATGAGAAAAACTTTGGTATCCTAGAGATTATGTGAAATAAAACTGAGTAAAATTAATCCATCTTGGTTGGCCCATCTATATGTCTGGAAAATAATACAAAATAAAACATAAGTAGAAATCACATATAGGATCTTAAAGAGAAGATATGTGTGAGAAGCATATTAAACATATAAAAAATTATTAGCGATTTGATTTTTTTTCCTGCCAAACCTTCAAATAAAAACATAGTTGTAGGTTTACCGCTTTCCTTTGCTTGTTTTCCTTTTCCCTCTTTGGTGTTTTTAATGTGATCACAGTCTTTGTTTTCATTCACAGATGGTTGAAAGCAACCAGGGGCTCGTTCTGCAACAGGCAGCCGTTCTGTTACCGCTGCAGCTCACGAACCCACGAGGACCAAGGACGACGATTGATGTCTTCACTTTGTAATGCTCACGATGTACCTAAACATGTGTTCAAGTGGATAGGTGCAGATTCACAAGCCTAGGAATTCAGCTGGAGATGACAGCTTTGTTTTAGTTTTCATCTGCACCAGGCAGAATCAGCTGATTTCAGTTATGTAATTCAAAGACCTAAGCCCTAACAATATTAAAAGTAGAATCACTGGCGGACAGGATTTTTAAATTGAAAATATCCTGAGGGTTTTTTGGGCTAAATCCAATTGATCATGGCAAGCCGCAACAGCCAAGTGAACACTATATTTTAAAGCATGTGTAGCATCAGTTATAGATCGGTTTTTAATCAATTTAAATATGTTTAAATGTACTTTGTTTTGAAAAACCAACACCACCAGCGCCTGTCTATTGTTCAGTGGATCTGGCTAGCTTATGAAGCGAACTAGCGGCCACAGTGTGCTACGAAGCAGTAAAGAAAAGTTGTAGACCAGGGGTCTCCGACCTTTTTAAAGCTGAGGGCAGTGTTAATTTTGACAGCAAATTCTGATCTAGTCTTAGTCTTTTGAATAACACACCATTTACTTTTAGTCATATTTTAGTCATCTGAAATCTTTTAGTCTTTAGTTTTTGTCGACTAAATGTCAAAAGAGTTTTAGTCTTAGTCTAGTCTTAAGTCTTTTAGTCTTAGTTTAGTCTCAGTCTAGATTTGAATTAGACTTGAATTTCCCCTTGGGGATCAATAAAGTATCTATCTAGATTTAGACACAGATTGAACAGTTACAGATACAAAACGTGTATTTTATTTTGAATTTCAAAAAGATTAACTGTGGCTTTGCTCCTTGAAAAAGTGCATTCTCCCTGAATGATATGCAATGCATATAACATTTTCAAGATGTTATTATTGAAATGGATAAACCACTCAAAACACGTCTATTTTATTCCAAGTTTAGCGCAAACACGGCGGTTAATCGAATAAAAAATAACCTTGTATGCTTAGCGTGCATGCTTACCTTCGCATGTATCTCTGGATGAGTCGTCTGCAAATGCCGTTTCAAGTTGGTGGTGTTTTTTCTGGATATTTTGGCTCCACACGGTTTGCAGGCTGTCTTGTTTTCCTTAGTGTGATATGTGAAGTGTGCCCAGTTATCAACTCTTCTTTTTCGCCCTAGCTGTTGTAACATGTCTATTATTCATTTGATTTTTGAAAGGCTACTACTGCTACGAAAATGCTGCTTCTATGCTTCAACCATACGCGCTCTCTTCTTCTTCTCCTTCTTCGCACAGTTGCGGTTGGCAACTAACTTTGGATTGGATTTCTTCCCAACTTGTCCCACAAAAAAAGTAATTCTGATAGGATCACCATTCGTCCCTCCCTAATAGTTTAGTCTCGTTTTTATTCGTTGACTAAAGTGGCAGTTATTTTTGTAATAGTCTTAGTCATCATATCTCACTTTTTATTTAGTTTTTATTTAGTTTAAGTCCGTGGAAAAGGTTCGGGTGAGTATTTTTCGTCATAGTATTCGTCAACGAAATTAACACTGGCTGAGGGTCACTTCAAGGGTACTGATTCATAGAAAGGGCTACCAATACTGATCCATGAACTGCAGGGGTCAGCGCTCACATAAACTTAATATATATATATCACATTAATATATAACATATTTAGACACTGTCATTTTAAAATGATCTATAAGTGATTAAAAAAGAAGAGCAACAGAATAAAATAAAATTTAAAACAGCCCACTGGAGACTTCATAAAACTCTGAGGGCACCAGCTGTGGTCCTTGAGGGCCCCTTGGTGCCCGCAGGCACCACGTTGGTAACCCCTGCTGTAGACAGTTTGGTGTTACCAACTCGCTCACTTTGACGCTAAATTTTTGGACTTTTCTGAACACTTAAGTGAGACAAATGTAGCGACTTTTCTTCGAATTTTGTCAAATTTAGCATCTTTATGTAATAGTAGCAATCGTTCTATTGCAACAACCCCCCCACTCTCCCATGATGAAAAAAAGCACCAGAAGTTTTGCACCTAAAACATACGACAAATAAGAACTTGAAATCTGAAAAGGTTAGTTTTGAACTCTTTTTTTAGTTGCAGTTTCACATCTCCATTTTTTTACTGCAAAACATATTTTTAAAAAAGTTTTTTTTTGTTCCAGTTGCAAAATTGATGAGACTTCGACTTGACAATTCCAACACCTGGATATGTTTATGTGTGAACCATTCCATGCTAGATGTTGCTTTGTGTTTTGGATCATCGTCTTGTTGGAAGATAAATCTCCGTCCCACTCTCAGGTGTTTTGCAGACTCTTAAAGGGGAACGCTGGTGTTTTTACATTGGGCCCTTGATTTTACGTTATTACATCATGTTCTACTCACCCATATAAGTTTAGTGTCATTTGGAGCTGTTCTGAAGATATTCCATTAGGTGTCTGGGGGATGTCTGGTTGACAGTGATTCGCCTACATGTTATGAATGCTGGCGTACCATAAAGAATAAATTATGAACAGTTTAGTTTGTGCCTTCAAGTCGTTGCCCATAGGAAGACGTTACTTGGTTATAACCTAACGGAATATCTAACGGAAAGGGGCTGATTCTTTTTATACGCCCATTACTTCAGTATTTTGATTTCTTAAACAAGAAATGTTTCAAACTTTTTGATCTTTATGTTTGAAGGCTGAAATTTGGCAAAATGTCGAAAAGTCCAAGAGGGCTGAATGCTTTCGCAAGTGACTGTATTCCGAGACTATGGTAAAGAAAAATCAACAAATCAAATGTCCCAATGATTAAAAAGAAATCATTTTGGGGAAAATACCAAGTCTTAAGAAACTGCCAGGCATTGTTATGGGAATCTCAGGGTCTGTATCTTTTTTACTGCCATATGTGCTGGTAAATTCCAGAAAAATGGAAAGGATAAACCCATCAGATATTTATCAGTCTAACTTAGATCCAGTCGAGACTAGAAATGGAAAATACGGTCAGAAAGTTGAACAGAAGTAAAAACTGAATAAATGCTCCTCAAGAATTAGAGAAGTACTGATAAACGCCAGTTTAGGACCAAAATGGAAGAAAGGGAAAAATGACATGATGGATTAAAGATAAATGAACAGATAACACCCACTTCATTTAGAATGCAGTATCAATTCAACTTTCAAATTTAGTGAAGGATATAATCAGCAAAACGATGAATACTCTTACCTCACTGAACTCAAAGTGCTGTCTTAACTGTACGTTAACTGAGTATGTTTTGTTTACAGCAAAGTGTTTAGGCGGCAGATCTACCTAATAGCTCACGCTTAGAAAAACCCCTCTGATGATTGATAGATTTATTTGTCACTGCTGTCTGGAAGGCGAGCGGCTCTCGGGCCCCGCCTGAAGCCGGGGACCATTAATCAGTGTAAATACCGCTCCTCTTACACACACATCAGGAAGTCCGTACATAGGGACGTTTGACTCCATGAAAGGCGGCAAAGCACATTTGCTGGGGTTGGGGACAGGAGAGGGGGGAGGATTGCTGCCGACGCAAACTGGGGGGAAATTGGTAATTTTTATTTTTTTTATTTTTGCTGCTTGGCTCAGGTTGTGAGATTTTTAGACAGCAGGGTGTGTTTTGATTAATGGCCCTTTCACATGTCCCCATGTTGAGGATCTTACCAGATATTGATATATCTGATCTCTTGCGCTGCTATTTATTTCAACATAATCCTGGCTTTCAGCTTGTTTTATTAGTCTTTTAACAATTAGGACTCTATTAATTAAACCGCTTTAAGGTGAATGCACAGGATGATTATCACATGTTTAATGCAGTGCATAACATGGTCAAACATGTTCATCTCATTCTATTGTCCAAAGAAGTGATCCGATTGGCCGATTTCTCTGGGGTTTATATTATCTTTGCATAAATGCACACCTTGTCATTATTTATTGCTTAATTAGCACACCGGCTAATTAAATCGGCATTAATCAAGGCGACAGAGGTATCGCTTGGGGAGCGCTTTACACATGTTGGTGATCCTGTACTTTATTATCCAAGGAAGCATAAATCAAACAGCCCCCTTCCTTTGTGGAATTCACTGATAACAGTTTGTGGAAATAAGGGAAATGCTGCCTGATGTTTCAGTTGCTCCGGCATCTTCTACGGCGGCCCAGCAGAAGGAAAAACAGGAGAAAATATACAACCCTTGGAAAGGTTGTGCAAACTTAGAAATTCTAATAATAATTTGTTTCGTTTTTTGCTTTTCTAATTAAATTTGATTAGTGTTATTCATTAATAATATCTCTGAAATTATATATAAAAAAAAAACAATTAATGGGAAAATAAAAGTTAAGACTCCCTAAAATGTAGATTATATTAGGCGTTGATGGTACCCTCCTACCATCACAAACATAAAACCACATTAAGGGCCGGCTTGTCATAAGGTTTGCATGGCTTCAAAACATGCAAATGTGTTTGTACCACCAGAGCAGTGTGCAAAAACTCTACCTTAATTAAAAAAAGCACTATGCACACTGCTCACGTCTGCTTGGTGGGGAAATACAAAGTAAAATCCCAGAATTGCAAGCAAAAATGGACCCGGTACGTCACCATATAAGTTTGTGAAAGAAAAACGCGATTTATTTTGGGTTTGTTAGAGGGGAAACGAAACTGCAGCTTAAAGGGGCTATATCATGCAAAGCTAACGTTAACCTCTATAAAAACTCTCAGCATCGAAAACTTCATACAAATGTTACTTTTGGTCATTTGGTTCTGTTTAAGTAATCCCTAAAAAAAACCTTTAAGTACCTTTTCGGTAAAAAGTTTTCAGTCCTTACACACAATTCCATTAAATCTGTGCTGTTTACTGTCAATGCTAATGTAAATGGTAAATGACATGTACTTATACAGTATAGCGCCTTTATTCAAGTCAGGAGACTTGACCAAAGCGCTTTACACTACATTCATTCACCCATTCACGCACACACTCACACACTGATGGTGGCAAGCTACATTGTAGCCACAGCTGCCCTGGGGCTCACTGACAGAAGCGGGGCTGCCGTAAACTGGTGCAACAGGGCCCACCATCAGTAGACAATGCAGGTAAGGTGTCTTGCCCAAGAACACAACGACACTGAAAGTCGGCTTGAACCGTCAATCGTTCGATTTCAGGGCAAACTCCTACATCCAACGCCACTGTCGCCCTGATCTCAGCCATGCATTCTTTTTACCCTATCAAGCCGACTTTCAAAATGATCGTGCGTCATGTAGTATACAGAGGGTAACGAGGGGCAACTAGCCCCTCACGACCACCTCTCCATCAGGAATCTCGGCCATCATAAGGTGGTCGTGGGCTCAGTGCGCAAACAAGAATTCTTCTTCTCAGACGAAAACAGAGAAGCATGGCAGGGGTGCGAGTGAAATGGAGTTCTTCTTTTATTAGGGCTTTCAGCACACAAATTTCAGCACTAGTGAGCTTTATATTTAATGGGAGGCATTGACACCTCCATCTTATTCCTCTTCTAGCCGTTTGGCTTCGAGATAGACGAGTCCGAGTAACACCATCTCACTGCCGTCTCACTGCGGAGCTGAGTCCGACGTGGTTTTTAGGTGTTCGTTGTGAGCAGGTAGATCGCATCTGAGCGTCGGACTGCACAGTGTGAGAACATACATAATGAGCTGTGAACTTTTAAATCCTGCAGTTTCGTTGTACAGTTTCAGCTGCACTTATGTGCAAGGATTGGAAAACTTGTACAGTGTATGCACGGTTTTACCGCTGCTTGTTGACAATAACGATAAGATGCGCATTTTATGCAAGCAGTCATGAAAGGTAATCGATGGCAGCAACACATAGCTTATCCTATTGATTGCATGGAAAGACATGGCATCACAGTAAAACCAAGAGTTTTTCCTCCAGCTTGGAAGAACACAACCAGAATATAAGTAATATTTTATGATACATTATGCCTATAGTTGATTTTGTGTGCATAAAAAAGCAAGAAATAGCACATTTAAAAGCCACTGCTTAGATTCTTCATACTGAGGAAATTTAGGGTAGATATTCTTCAATGAAAACTCCATTTTGAAAGACTGCTAGTATAAAAAACAATCATAGTATAAAGTATAATGGGAAATTATGGCCCAGTTTTACCTTGAACTGAGTTTATCTTCAAAATCTGGCACCCGTTTTGAAACACTATTGGAGCATAGCGCAGGTTCCAGAGTCTGTCCAGACATTTGGCTCCTCTGGTGACCTAATTTACACTAATGTTGGATAACTGCATGAAGGAAATGGAAAAGCACCATAGTCTACCACTGTGACCTCGTAGGTATTTTGTCTGGAGAAGTAAAGTCTTCTGGGCTAAGAAAGTTATAAATATCAAAGTTATTTATGAACCAAGCATCTTATCTCTTTAGTAAAACAAGGATCATTTCCAGGGTTGAGCTGAGCTCCCTCCTTAAAAGCCTCCCCTATATTAACTGAAATCTTTTTCCGTCATTGATTAGACTCCAATTTGCTTTTTGTCGCACTAGCCTGTTACACAACTACCGCACTATTTATTTCTGTTTCTCCCCTCTATCCTTACTCTTCCGTCTTCACAGGTTCAGGCTGGCCCCAATTTGCCCTGATTTTATTAAAGGAAATAATCTGGATTGAAGACAATGCTATATAAACTACACTCTGAGGCCTAGCTGGTTAACTGACACCTGCTTTTCTCTTTGTCATTGAAGTTTTGTGATGGGAGTTGGTGGTAAAATAAAGTAGAATATGTCTCCTTACACTGGTGTGGAGGGCTTTGAGAAGCACTTTTTGCCCGTCTTTTGAGATCCATCTTTACAAACTGTGGCCCTTGTTCTCTCATTACGGCAGAAACTTAATAATGTAGCCCGGAGAATTCGGCCCAAATCAATTAAAAAATGGAGAAGAACTCACTGACGTGTTTGGAAATTGTAGGGCTGTGTACGGGATGTACCCCAATGCACCTTTAAGTATGTCCAAGTGCATATAATGCTTACCTACCGGATACTCTTGCTTAGATTTTAAAGACAAAATTTAATTTGTTTTTTTTTTTTTCCTAAAGATAAAAAATAAATATATAAAACGGTGGTAAGGTAGGGCTGAAAATGATATCCTGCAAGTGGCTCCCCTCCCTTTTTTGATCTTAATGGAGAGAAGACCGGGAGTGCTCCCCTGTGGAGAGGGAGCGATGGAAAAAGGGGGAGTAGTTAGGTCTGGAATGGGGACGACGGGGAGTCATCTCTTAGTAATTAAAGCTGTTTTGATTGTGGGGGTGTTAGGTGGTGGCAATGAGGTCGGTCCTGACGGAGACAACCATGCATATGACCCCCCACACCCCCCCACCACTCCAGACGCCCTTATCCCGTGAGGAACGATGGGCTTGCTCTTCTTTCAGCCTAGGAGGATTTTACCTGCAATACTCCTGGGGAAGGGTGCCTCGGTTAGGTAAGGAAAAAAATCTGAGCCCCCACCCCGGTACAGGACCGTGGAAAACCCTGATTAAACTCTCCCCACAAGTCCAACCCCCTCCTGTTATGTAAATGAAGGAAACCCTGAGCATTCATAGAGCGGGCTGAAAGGGGGGGGCGCGGGCTTGTCAGTCAGGCTTGGCCGTCCCTTGATGTGCACCCATTGTAATTCTAGGTGTGCCAGTTGTACCGCCTTAGATAGGAGAACAAGGTTGATTCATCCCCACAGGATTGCTAAAAGGTGGATCCGCTAAGTTTTCAAAGTGACTCAAATTGAGGAAGGGGGTAAGGAGAGGGAAGGTTTGCTCTCCCTCTTGTCAACTCTTTCTTAACCCATCACAGACATTGGTTTTGAAGATTTCCCTGTCTGACTTTCTGATAATACATAATGGGGATTCTCTGACAGTTTAGTCATCCCCCTGAGGACAGGAGATACGTTTTCACCCCGAAGGTATGGTCTGCATTGTCTGAGCATCATTCACAGGCAGTTAACTGCTTCATCGAGTGAGGCCCTTTCAGTTTGATGAACTGTTTCCACTGCTATATCCTGGCAAACTCTTAAGAGGTCACTGCATACTGCGCTGCTTTTAGTTTTGAATTGAATAGAAATAAAATGTATGAAGGTTTTTAATACATTTGCTCACATACACTATATTGCCAAAAGTATTTGCTCACCCATCCAAATTATTGGAATCAGGTGTTCCAATCACTTCCATGGCCACAGGTGTATAAATTCAAGCACCTAGGCATGCAGACTGTTTTTACAAACATTTGTGAAAGAATGGGTCGCTCTCAGGAGCTCAGTGAATTCCAGCGTGGAACTGTGATAGGATGCCACCTGTGCAACAAATCCAGTCGTGAAATTTCCTCGCTCCTAAATATTCCACAGTCAACTGTCAGCTGTATTATAAGAAAATGGAAGTGTTTGGGAACGACAGCAACTCAGCCACGAAGTGGTAGGCCACGTAAACTGACGGAGCGGGGTCAGCGGATGCTGAAGCGCATAGTGCGAAGAGGTCGCCAACTTTCTGCAGAGTCAATCACTACAGACCTCCAAACTTCATGTGGCCTTCAGATTAGCTCAAGAACAGTGCGCAGAGAGCTTCATGGAATGGGTTTCCATGGTCGAGCAGCTGCATCCAAGCCATACATAACCAAGTGCAATGCAAAGCGTCGGATGCGGTGGTGTAAAGCACGCCGCCACTGGACTCTAGAGCAGTGGAGACGCGTTCTCTGGAGTGACGAATCGCGCTTCTCCATCTGGCAATCTGATGGACGGGTCTGGGTTTGGCGGTTGCCAGGAGAACGGTACTTGTCTGACTGCATTGTGCCAAGTGTAAAGTTTGGTGGAGGGGGGATTATGGTGTGGGGTTGTTTTTCAGGAGCTGGGCTTGGCCCCTTAGTTCCAGTGAAAGGAACTCTGAATGCTTCAGCATACCAAGACATTTTGGACAATTCCATGCTCCCAACTTTGTGGGAACAGTTTGGAGCTGGCCCCTTCCTCTTCCAACATGACTGTGCACCAGTGCACAAAGCAAGGTCCATAAAGACATGGATGACAGAGTCTGGTGTGGATGAACTTGACTGGCCTGCACAGAGTCCTGACCTCAACCCGATAGAACACCTTTGGGATGAATTAGAGCGGAGACTGAGAGCCAGGCCTTCTCGTCCAACATCAGTGTGCGACCTCACAAATGCGCTTCTGGAAGAATGGTCAAAAATTCCCATAAACACACTCCTAAACCTTGTGGACAGCCTTCCCAGAAGAGTTGAAGCTGTTCTAGCTGCAAAGGGTGGACCGACGTCATATTGAACCCTATGGATTAGGAACGGGATGTCACTTAAGCTCATATGTGAGTCAAGGCAGGTGAGCAAATACTTTTGGCAATATAGTGTATGTGTTGCCAAAGGCAACTTTCATCTATAATTGCTGGTAATTGTTCTTCATTTTTGCATTTATTTAGAGTTCGGCTGAACCCTTAAAGTGGTCTGAAAAATCAAATTGGCACGTCTCAGACAATAAATTAAGACCTAAAGGCATGTTGCGGACTTCCACAGACCTCTTCTGGTTTTTACTTCTGTCACTGATTGCACCAAAACAATCCTCTTAGACTTTTACAGGTCATTCTATTTTCTGACATCATTAGTGGAAATCTTAATGCGCAATTTCCTAAGACTTCTTGGCCTCAAGAAAAGCATAAGGTCAGATTTAGAAATTGTGTCAAATTATCATGATCATGAATCTCAAAACAAGACTAAGTTTTGTGATGATTTCTTCGAAAAATGATGATACACGAACCGCACAAAATTTCAGTGTATCAAACATAAAAAATGTAATAGACGTGTGGAATTTCTCCGATCTATACGTGGTCAGCATTATGACTATATACTCTACAATGCATTTAAAAACTTTACCCATACTAGATTACACTTTCTAACAAAATTGTGCTTTAATTGACATAACTCTGACAGAATATTTGATCACTCTTCTGATCAGAATTTAGTTTGAGTATTAGAAATCAAGGGAACTTATTAGGGGAATTACAGAATCTTAATATTAACACATTTATGTCAGGGTTCCTGTGTGTGTGTGTGTGTGTGTATGAGCTACACATCTCTTCTTGAGAGGATCTTTGTGGAGAACCTGGGTAGTCTACACAGGTGGAGCTCATCAGTCTCATCAGAGTGAAAGGCTTTAAAGAGCAGTGCAGCCTTCTCTCAGTGCTGGTTTGTTGCTTCATTGTTTCCTGGCTCCTCATGTGTGCAGTCCCCTAGATTTTGGCATTCAGTTTTTGGTTTTACCTCAGCTGCCTGTGGAAATGTATAAAATCTGCAAGCTCATCTGTGACTCGTAGTGATGAGGCATAGAACCGTTTTGGCTAATTGCTTCAATGATCCCCACAGTTCAAGAAGCTTCATGTGAACGTATCACTACATACAGATGGAGCGCATAACTAGTTACAGTAATATAATCTGTGATTTATTTGCAATTTTTTTTCTTGTTTTGTTTTCCATTTAAGTTCTTTCAAATGGTTAATGATTGGTCTGTATAATCAAATCTTTTGCAAGTTTTTTTGTGTGGAAAATGTTTTAGAAGACAAACATCTTTTCAGGTACATGGTTTTCTTAGTCTGGGTGCCATTCCGAATTTAGTCCCGCCCACAACGTTTGAGGTCGGGAAGTTCGGTCTGGCATTGCTCAATAGTAGCGGGAGTATACTCGCACAATATCTTGCGGGCCAATCAAATTGTCAGGGCGGGCTTTATACGATGATGGACAGATGATCAAGAGTAACGTAATCAACCACGCCACCAAAGCGCGCTTGGGTGACAACAACAATGGCTGCCGCTGGAGAGTTGAGGTGTGTAGATTCTGCTATTACGTAGGTCTGTTCTAGAAGATATCGACAGCAAATTAATTTTAAAAGAGGAACATAGAAACGCGATCAAGGATCATCTTCTTATTCTAGGCGTGCAACTGCATGCTTTGATTTTTGTTGACAACAACTATGCGTCGCTTAACATACGTCACGCACTCCGTTACTCTTATTAGTTGTAGGTCTATCCAATTGAGTGCAGAGGCATTTTTTTTCCTGGTTCGTTCGAAACGCCCCATAATCACAGCTCTATGGAGCAGTATCAGACTCATTCTGACTAGAATTGAGTAGGACTACGTCAGGCTAGGTTTTTCTGCTATTTTGGTGAAATAAGCTCAAGCAAATAGTGAAAATGTTTATAAAAATTGTGCATGATTAGCAAATTGAAAGGTGTTAATCATTTTTGTTCAAACATAACAGTTTTTGCACAGTTTTTGATTTTAATTGGGTTGGAAGTTATGTGTTCAACCAATCTTTTGATTAAACCAACCAATCTAATTTGGCAGTGTTTTTACCCAATTTATATGTATTATGGAAAACCAATACAAATTAGTCACATTAGCCAAAATACTTTTTTATCGCAACTTTCAAATGTCTGAGGTAGGTTTCAAACCAACAACCTCAGGAGTGGAAGTCCATGTCATGCAACTGTCGCCTCTAGCAAAGTGACAGCTGCCCAGAAAGCAATACTACTTTACACCAATGTTAAAAATGTAAGCATTGGTTTGCTCAGATTTTGATCATTAATTTTTTTTATTTAACAAAACTAGTTTTAACCAACTAGATTGGTTGTTTTTCAAACCAATCTTTTCTTAAAATTCATATCCAAACTTTATCCAACTGACAGCAACTCTCCTACAAACTCCCACATCTTGACTGAATACTGGGGTTGTTTAAATGCCTGCTGTAGTGCCTTCCAAGCTGAACCACTTCCCGAATCAGTAGCATGGTATGGCAGAGTAGCGGGACTTCGTACGTCATCTATTTTGGCGCCTCCCTCAAATGAAGCAAGCCTCGATATGCACCTCACGGAAACGCCCCTCCACTACTCGACACACGTCTCGAAGCCTCGACTCATCTCATAACATCACTACTGCTTCATCATCTCTGCATTTGGATCCTCAAAAAGCTCCACCCTACCTGACAGTTTGGGCCTCTTTGTGATGTAGAAGTTTAAGTCCACAACCTTGGTATGGGGGGGCTTTTTTTTGGATCTCAAAAAGGGCATCTTTTTCCAAATTCCTAAATTCCTTTACTAAACAACCCTTGATTCCCATTTAAAGTACATGTGTCACATTAACTTGTGTGTGTGCCAAATCCACCCACATACGTGTGCTTTTACATGCCATTCACATGTGGTGCACATGTTAATAGCACGTGTGTCAGATGTTAGTAGGACATATGTTACATAGGCTTTATATGTTCTTTCCTAAAAAAAAAAAAAAAAAAAATGGGAATGCGACACATGTGGAAGATGAGCATCATGTGATTTTGTCATGAGAAAGATGGGAATACCGTGAAATTCTGGGTAATTTTTCTAAGGAAATGGCTAAATTATTGTTGTGCTTTGGGGCACCATGTTGTTCTCCTCCGCCGAGCACTAGTTGGAAAAAGTGTTTCAGGGTTTAATACATCATATTGATTGCCGAAAAGTATTCTTTGAACATGCAAGATACAGTACTCTATATACAGATAGGGAATATGAAGACATAAAAACCTGGATGACTCTAAACTTTCTGCTCCTGAATGCAGACAAAACAGAAGTTATAGTCTTCGGACCACAGTCTTTGAGAAAGCAGCTGATTAGTCAGTTACTTCATTGGATGAGATTAAACTGATTTCAGATAATAAAGTAAAAAATCTTGGTGTTAATTTTGATCAGGACCTGTCAGTTTATTCCCATATCAAAGCAGTTGCTACAGTTTCCTTTTTTAATCTGCAGAATATTGTAAAAAAAAAATAGAAATATCCTGTCCAGGGGTGATGCTGAGAAACTAGTCCATGCATTTGTTACTTCAAGGCTGGACTATTGTAATTCTTTACTATCAGGAAGTCCACAAACTGTAGTTAAAAGCCTTCAGCTGATCCAAAATGCTGCAGCCAGAGTTCTGATGAAAATTAAAAAGAGAGATCATATCTCTCCTATCCTGGCTTCTCTTCATTGGCTTCCTGTTAAATCAAGAATATAATTTTAAATCCTCCTTCTCACATATAAAGCCTTAAATGGCCAAGCTCCATCTGATATCACAGATCTGATTGTTCCTTATGTTCCTAACAGAGCACTTCGCTCTCAATCTGCAGGTTTACTAGTGGTTTCTAGAATTTCTAAAAGTAGAATGGGAGGCAGATCTTTTAGTTATCAGGCTCCTCTCCTTTGGAACCAACTTCCAATTTTAGTCCGTGAGGCAGACACCCTGTCTACTTTTAAGACTAGGCTTAAAACTTTCCTTTTTGATAAAGCTTATAGTTAGAGTGGCTCAGATTATCCTGAGCTATCTCTATAGTTATGCTGCTATAGGCTTAGACTTCTGGAGGACATAGGGACCCCCATTTCATCATTCTGCTTCATTCTATCTCCATTCTACCACTCTGCAGAATTTCTTAGTTCAACTTCTAACGTTATGCTCTCCCTGCTTTTTCTCATAGTAGCTTTATCTGTTCCTGTTTGGCTGTGGCTACATCCTGTAGTGAAATATCAGCTGTGCTGCAGCCATCAACACCTTTAATTATAGATGATGCCTATCGGCCTGTTTTCAGTGTAGTCTTGTTTCTCTGACAGTGACTGGGAGCTGTCTCGGAGCTCATCTGCCTGGCTGTGTGTTTCCTGGATGGGGCCAGCTTTTACAGTTGCCTTCTCTATCTCTGCTTCCGTCTCTTTGAACCCCAGTGGGCTTCGGTAGATGGCTACTAACACTGAGCCTGGTTCTGCTGGAGGTTTCTTCCTGTTAAAAGGGAGTTTTTCCTCTCCACTGTCGCTAGAAGAATGCTTAGTGTGAGGGATTGCCTTCTAATCAAGACGTCGATGCAATCAACTGATTTTCCTTAGATAGAGAACTTTGAATCAATTTGAGTGTATGATCTGGTGAACTGTAAAGTGCCTTGAGATGAAATGTGTTGTGAATTGGTGCTATATAAATAAACTGAATTGAAATTGAAATAAATATAGTATAGTAAAAGAGAGAAGAAATCATCGCTCATAGCAACGCTGTAGTCAAGACCACCTTACCCTAGACCAAGTGTTAGACTATTTAAATTTTATTGTACACAGAGTGTATACAAAACAAATTTAGTTTGATACAGCTTTCCAGACAGTAAATGAACATTTCCTTTCCAGTCAAGACTATCGCCCCACACTTCATGTCACACTCAAATGTGAAACATGACCACAGCCCTCAAAATAATACAAAAGATAAACATTTCAATTAAAATGACATAAAACTCTCACAGCTAAAATAAATGTAACTTTCTCTATTTGTTACTGATTATTAAACGCTTTTCTTTTCTTATCAAATATTTAAGTGTGCCAATAAACCTTTTTGATTCCCTTATAAATAATAGAATTTTACTATAAATTTCCATGTATCCATCCATTTTCTGTCACGATTATCGCTGATGGGGTTGCGAGGGGTGCTGGTGCCTATCTCCAGCTGTCCACGGGCGAGAGGCAGAAAACACCCTGGACAGGTTGCCAGTCAATCGCAGGGCAACAGAGAAACAAACAGGACAAATTGCAAGGCAGTTGTGCAACCCACTGCTCCACTGTGTACCCCTAAGATAAAGATATTTTCACTAATTTGATCAAATGTAATTTTTTTGTTGGCTGTAATGTAGCCTTTTGAATTTGTGGCAATTCTGACTTTCTAAGGTTCTACAGCAGAATATACTTTTTATGCAGTGTTAAGGGATGTATGATTGATACTGTGTAGAGTGCAAACTGTAATATCGATCTGGAAAGCCTCCTGTAGAAAGTGTTCAGAAACTGAAGGTACATTCAATACAATTCTTAGAACTTATTGGGTACCTGCCTCCCGTGTTGAGTTTTTAACCAATCACAGCAGGAGTAGCAGCTTGATTTGTTTCACAACTTGCAGAGTTAACTAAAAAATCAAATTCTTCCCAAATGCAGTCTGGAAGAGTTCGCAAACTTCTTCCCATCGACAAAGGCAAAAATACCCTCCATTTGCTCGGGTATTCCAGCTTAAATCAGCCTTCCGCATCTGGTTGACGCGATGACGTCACACATGGCTACATTTCATTGGTCCAAAACATTTCTGTATCGAGTCTAACTCATCTGCTGGCTGATGGCAAGATGTAGTTTTGTGAGTTTGTGAATTCACACGTCTCACTGCAATTGATCTTGCTTGTAAGGCAAATGGGTAACACCAGTTGCTCGCTATGATTAAAATAAAAATTGAATCAAAAGTTATGAATTAAATAATATTTTTTAAATGTATTGATAAATTTAATATATCATTCAAATATTATATATTCTCAGCAATTATGACATGTACAATTATTAACTGTCCCAATAAATAATAATTAGAAATGCAGTAACAATTTTTAAATAAATAATTAAATTGCATTAAAAAGATAATATATATTAAAAATATTTTAAGAATACTTTTGCATTTTTAGGGGTCGAGACCACCCTCACGGGGTCTCAACACCTTCTGTAGAGCAGAAGCTATGTGGCTAAAAAAAAGGAAAATATCCAAACCTTTAATCTAAGCTTTAATTTAAGCTAAATTTACCAATTAACCTGTAATTTGTAATAAGTTCTCCTGAAAAGTGTTTTCAAATATCCAGAAATAATGGTTAACAAATTTGGTTTATCTTGTTAATGGCCTGTCAACAAACCACAAGTGGTCGGTTATTGTTGTACTCAGGAAAGTCTGTGTTTTAACTAAATTCTTCTTTAACTTAATTATAAATAATATGCCCCCTTACTTTTTAATGGAGCAACAGTTTGAGCACCAGGATGAGGAGGAAAAAAAGCACCAGTGGCTCTCAGATCTCCCACATTCGTCATTTTAGCTAACGCATTTGACCTCGTAATCAGACTGCTGGCACAACAAGGCAGCAAACAAGTTATGTCATGTTATCAATTTATCCAACATGACAAAGTAATAACTGCAATAAATGAACATGTACTTCAGAAATGGCGGCGTTGCAAATTGGAATGCCGGAGTGTGAGAAGTGCGTCTCGCTGAAGGAAGGAGCGATGAAGATGATGGAAAATCTAATATGAAGGAAGACAAGTGTTTACTCTGCAGCTTTGTGCGTTTTACATCCTAAGTACTCTCCATCTCGACAGCGGGCATCCCTGGGGCTTCTTGCTGCTCCATTGTAAATGTAGTAAATAAAAACCTTCACTGTCTGATCTGATGAAACAAATTCAAAAGCTTTGTTCTCATTATTTTGGCTGTATTTGTTGAGGGAATGTCTGCTTGGGGTTTATTTTCCCTCCTTATGGGCCAGTTTTCACTTGGTTCCACTTTAAGAGTCCAAATCAATCCATCAATCACAAGAGAAAAGCATTTCAAAGACATTTTGAATACATCAAGATACATATTTTATCCACCTGACCAATCACTCTCACTTGACATCAATTCTCTGCACAGCAAACGGAGGCCTTGGGCAGTTCACCTGGACGTAGGACGCGTCGGGCGTCTCTTGCACTCTCCTTTATTCTCAATGCCCCAGGCGTTTCACAGCTCAGCAGCACTGCTCACCAAACAGCACATCAGCTTTGACAAATACAGACGACTGATAAAACACAGCTCTCCTCTGTGTGCAAGAGCAAGAGAGCAATAAACGTCCAAGACGGCATGACGGAGTGGCCTGGAATCATGAAAGGAGAAGTCATAGCAGATCTGAATAAAATCCCCAGTAGACCTAAAATTTAGGGGGGAAAAATAAAATAGAGAATTTGAACTTTGAAGAATATCAAAAAAAAGATTCAGTGGTTAACTTACAGAGTCTGGTGAAAAGATCTGTATCAAAAAAGGTTTTCTTACGTCCCATATCAGTGTATTCTCATTATGAGTTCATATGAAATCGTACCAAAAGTTATGCACCGTAATTTCGTACGTTTTGGACGTTTTTTTTCGTCGTATGCGCATGCGCATCTGACGCACCATTCACGAATATAGAATATAAATTACAATTAGCCCTAACCCTGACCCTAACCCTAAAAAATACACTTAGCCGATCCCTAGCCTTGACACTTGCCCTAAACCTAATTTTAAGCCTTGCCTTAACCCTAAAACCTAGCCATTACTCTAAAAGCTAACCCTAGTTCTCCAATTTCTACAAACTGGCTTGGCTATGGATCTGAGAGATACCAAAGAACGTGCGTCGGCCCGTGCATTGCCTTTGATCCCCTAACCAACTGCTCTAGTCGTCGGACTGGGTGGGGGGGGTCATCGAGAGAGTGTCTAACGACTAACCCTAAGATATAAAACAGCAAGCAACGTAGTTAGAGACATGAATAAGTGATGATTGCACTCTTTTTCCCATTTTTACGTCCGTCCGCGGATCTGCTAATGCGCATGTGGTTTTTTGAGGAAAAACGTCCAAAACGTGCGAAATACTGTGCATAACTTTTCGTACGATTTCATACGAACTGATAATGAGAATATGTTGCCCATATTGAGTAGGAGCTTGGATATTTTAACTCGATGTGTCACTTAATATTTGAAATTGAATTTCTGAGTCTTCCTCTGTTAGTTCATGAAACTCTGCCAAGCGCTCTACAAAACTGTCGTCAGAAATACCAGTAGAATAGTCTGAATCGCACAGACTAGTACTAGTCTGTACTATCAATTAAACATGAACGTGAGCTCTGTGTGTGTTGCTCACTATGCATAGAGTGAACATCACACTTCATCATATTCATTACTTCAAAACGTATCCGTTCAGTTCAACGTTCACTAAAAATATGAACGTATTAAGAGAATGTCATTCATTGAATTAACTCATTTCTTTTCAAATTTTTGTATTTCAAATGGAGTTAGTTTTACAAATATCATTCTTTTCCAAACTCAAGTCAAAACAAGTCCTTTTATGATGTCTATTTTGATGCAAGCTGATGAGATTTTTTTTTGTTTTGTTTAACATGGTGTGAATTCCTTTAGCAAACATTCTATATTAGAGACGGCTGCATGGTGGCACAGTTTGTTGCACTGTTGCCATACATCAAGAAAGTACTGGATTCAATTTCTGGCCTCTTTCTGCATGTTGTTTGCATGTTCTCCCTTTCATGTGATGGTTCTCTCCAGGTACTCCAGCTTCTTCCAACAGTCCAAAAACATGACTGTTAGGTTGATTGGCATTTTTAAATTGTGTTGCCCTACAATGGACTCGCGACCTGTCCAGAGTGTTCCCATAGACTGCTTGACCACTGTGACGCTGACAGACTTAGCAGGAGAAGATGGATGGAAGATATAAGCGATATACAGCGACAGCAGTATCACATATTTTCAGTTAATTTTTTTTGCAATATAACATAATTGGATTAAAGGTATACTATGCAACCGGTGTTGATTTTCCAGCGAGGCTCCCCCCAGAGGGTGAAAGTAAAAGTGCACTGTCGTAAATATCCTCAGCTGTTCTCCTGGTTTCTCCGTCAAGCCAGGCGCAGTTGTTTTGAGCTTAGCAGACAGGCGAGCGCAACGAATCACCATGTCTACTGCGGTAAGCGACTATTTTGTTCCAATTTTCGAGTTTGAAAATTTTGCATGTTAACTAACCATGATAACTGCACAAGTATCGCCACTGCGCTAGCGACGGGCATGCCTTTCACTGGGGGCATGTAGCAGTTCTCGCCGTAAAGCAAGACCGACTCTCGCGATGCACGAGACTTCTGAGCCTGTGGGTGCGGGCCGAGGGCTCCTGCAATTGCAAGTACAGTATTTCCCCTACAGACCACCAGGGCGGCCGAGAAAACCTTTGTTCGACCTGAAATGACTCATTTAATCATCCAAAAAGTTATGGAACACATTAATTAACTGAAAAATGTTGCATAGTATGCATTTAAGTCGTAATGCTAGTTGATGTCATCACATGGCAGAACAGTTCCACCAAATCGAAGCATTGTTTTTCTAAAACCTGCACATCATGTTCTCCTGAGAGTAAAAGTATGTCCTCACTTATCTGGCTTAGATTTGGCCCTGATTATTTTTATATTTTAAATATTATTTATTTTATATCATATTTTATATTATTTTATATTTATTTTTATATTGTTCTGTTGGGTGGGGTGGGGTGAGGGTTAAGGTAACATGACTGGAATTCAGGTAACATGACGAGAATTGAGGTAAAAACTATAAATGAGTGTAAGAAAAACTCTTGGTATTATTTATACATCTTGGCAGGATGTTCTGCCTTCTCTAGTACGCTTAGTGGTGGTATCACAGGGTTAGTTGGTTGTGTCAGGATTGGGTGAAGGTTTGTGGACCCAAAAGCAGAGGCAGGGAGGCAGAGGTGAGTTTCTTGATGATTTAATGAACTGTTTACAGACAACAGAGGCAGGAATCCCAAAAATCAAACATAAAAAAGTCAAACAAACCAGAAACCATGGAGAGATCAGGGGAAAAGCAATCATGACGAGGAATACTCAGTGAGACGGAGTTGGTGGAAGTTAGACGAGGAACCAGCACTGAGGAACTGCACAAAGAGTGTATTTATGGGAGACTGAACAAAGAGAGGACTAACGAGCAGATTGGGAGCAGGTGTGAACACAGCAGACAGGAAAGGAGCTAGGGAAAAATGAGAACACTAGAGGGCAACAGAGGGCAACAAATAAAAACCTGAAAACTGAAAATAACCAAAGAACACAACAAAATAAGAATTAAACCACTAAAACTAGAAAACATGGAGCAAAGCAAAACAGAATACTCAAAAGAAAACAGCTGAACCAAGACTGTGACAGGTTCTGCAGCTGCCAGTTGAATGCATTGATAATACCTGCTATACCTCACAACCTTCCAAATGTTGGTAGAATTTGATTGAAGACAAAGCATCCAAACCTCATTGTTGATGCTTTCGAGCCAATTTCATGTGACTTGAGCTGTGGTAAGTAGAGGGGCAGTTGTGGAGCAGGTGTTCTGACTGTCCGTGTTACCAAACTATCAACCCTACTTTTCGGTAATTCCCAAAATGATGTTATGTCACTGGCCCAGATCGTCGGAACACCAGTTGGGGAGATTATTATATTATGTACCAAGTGTCCTTCATTAATCTGCCTATAAGTTGGGATTCAGGCCAATATCCTCTGACAGCATGTCACAGGGCCACTGGAAGTATTTTTTTTACAGGGGGTGCATTGAAATTTTTTTGTTTTGTTTTTTTTTGGACAATAACCTATGAGCCTGTATGCCTATTAAGAATACAGTAAAAATAAAAGTAAATAGATTGAGATTCACTAATTTATTGTCATATACTCTTTAGTGCACACAACCAGATTCTGTAACACCCAGACATCATCAGTTCTCAGGTGAATATATGCACTATTAATAAAACTTCACAGTAACATTATAACAGTGTAGATTTGGTCAGCTGGCATGAGCCCGAGTTACTTTGTTTCCATCACACTTGACTATTAGCTCCAAAATCCTTTTACGCAAACCACAAGGAAATAATTATAGTATTATACTATTTAAACCATATTGAACAGTTAAGCAACAGTTAAACACTTAGGGTTTTAACACTCTAACATACTATGCCACGGTCATGTTAAACTGCACAAATAAATATGAAAGTGCGTGGCACACCATACTGTAACTTTGAGCTAAAGGCAGGGGGCCCTGCCTGGTTGCAGGTCTCCAAATGTTTAGGTGCGTCGAGATAAAGTCTCTCATGAGCGGGCAAATCTGAAATGCTTTTCTGTGCTATATTTCCTCCTCGTTTCTGTCATTAGACTACGTATTTATTTACTAATCTGCTGCTGCGAGCGGGATACCACGTCCTTGCTTCCTTGTCGTTGCCATGACAACTTCACTTCCATGAACTTATGTTGATTATTCAGCAAAATAATGAAAGTTAAATCCAATTACACCTAATAGTAAAATAAAAAAAAGATCAAAATAATTTCCCGAAATATTAATAAGAAATGCATAAATTGTGCAATGTATTTTTAATAAATATATTTTTTAATCTCCCTCTCACCACTAGGGGGTGCTGCAGCACCCCCACGTCCCGCAGCCATTGCATGTCAGTGACATTAGCACCGCAAAATTGGATGCACATAACCTGGTCCATGTCTTTCTCCTGACGGCAAATGTCCTCCATCACCATGGGCAGCGATTAACAGCAACCACACCTGCACCAGATACAGCCTCAAACACATGTACCGGCTCCACAACTGCCTCTACTCTCCTTACCACGGCTCAAGTCAAGAGGTGAAGGGGCTCCAAAGCATGAGCAATAGGATTTTGACCCTCATGTGTCCTTTTGTTTTCAATCATACAAATATTTTAAAATGTTATACAGTTGTGACCTATAGCTGGTATTGCCAATTTATGCAACTTTCAGCTACAGAAACAACCAACCCATGACATCACGTTTATGTATGCTGCTGAAAAACTATAAACAATGCTAGGTTTTTTCTTTTATGCATTCATATTTATCACGTTTGTCATAACATTATTGACAGCAGTAAGACATTTTCATTTCCACTTGGGAGATGTCTTCATAAATAACTTTCTTGATTTCAGACTCATTGTCTTTACTTGAGACTTTACTCTGGACTTGAGCATAAAGACTTGAGACTTTCAAAGATGCACCCAGCTCTGATAGCTCATCTACTAATTCTCAATAACTTGCTACAACTGTGCATGTTCTACTCAATTGCGCCAATACATTTAGGACTTTCCAAGCCCTTTTTTTCTTGGATGAAAATTCTATAAAAAAGAAGTACTGATATTCTGAGCATTTTTGACAATTTGGCTGGTGTTTTGGTTTAACCGTTGGCGTTGCTTGCTACTGAAAATGGTTGTTTCTAGACAATTTTATTGCTTCCAAAAAGTTCCTTTTTCTTTCTTGTTTCTATTTGCTTCTTGGAAGTTTAAGTTGGCTGTCACTCGGAAGAACCTGAGCCACCAACAACGATAACATCCAAAAGCATTTGGAAACAAACGTCTAATGAAGCTGGAGAGTCTGCAGTGCCATGGTAATAATGATTTTGTTTTTTCTGTCTCAGGGAAAAGAGGGAGGATTGAGATGAAAGTAGGGCCCCAATTGGAGTTAACAGTGTTTTTCTGCTGATGCGCAGCTTTAACAGCTGCCCCTGACATTAACACAATGTAGAGAGAAAAAGAGTGCTCCTTGTTAGGGATCATTTATTAACTGAGATCATCTTTTCGTTAGCCTTGGGGTAATGACTAATGTCAATGGCAAATTTCACAGCTGTCTAGAGAAATGAATTAAATTTGCAGTAAAAGCCCCCTTGGCTTGTTGTACATGCTCATTTGCTGGAATTGGTGAACTTAGAGGAAGGTAAAGAAACCAAGGATGCTGGTGTAATGCTCATCTCTCCTCCCCACTTACTAGACACTGACCTTTTTCTCTCATTATGAGTGAGGATAAGAACAGAGCACATCTATAAAAAGAAGCCTTACAGTGGGATGCTAAAGACATGCAGTCACCCATGCAAATTAGACCAATAGATGTCCACATTGGTCTCCGACATAAACATTTATTAGGATACACACAAGAGAAAATAATTGTGGGTGTTTTTTTGTGTCTGCACAGTTCAAAGATTAAAAAGTTTTTTTGTTTTTTTTTTTCTTTACTTTGATTTGCTCATTGAGTAGAAACAGAGTGAGTAGACAGAATGTTGTGGGTACAATGACTCCCAGTTGGTGGTGACTCACGTCATCTCTGAAGCCCAAACCCTCACCTACAACCCACCTCCTCCATCTTCTCGCTGCCCTGACCCAAACCCTGATGCTCACAAAAGAACCTGTCCGTATGAACAGTGACTAAAACAAACCCTCCTCATCACCCTAAGGGGGTATCCTGCAGGGACTAGTGGCCTCCCAAAAAAAAAAAAAACGGTCTCATTCTCCTTTATTCTCTTTCTTTATATCCAAGACAGATGACACAATGCAGCGATCCACACCAGGCACTCTTGTACTGTAGGCAGCCACTATTGGCCCATGTGTTGTTGGCTCACTGCGTGGGGTTAATTGCAAGCGAGGCTAACAAAATAGGAGACAAAAATCAGTTTAAGAAAAGGCCTGGGACCCAGGAGGCCACAGTGAGATGAAGTGGGTCCTGGAGCACAATGACTTAAGCATGTTGGCGCTGATCAGATGCACTGTAGATCAGATGCAAAACTCATTGGAGGCTCTATTGTCAATACTTGTAGAACACATTCTGGTCAATCAGATAGGCCTTTTTTCCTTTACGTACAACCTTTTGAATCATTCAAAAAAACTAAGGGATTTTTTATTTTTTTTATCAGTGTGAACTGGGGCTATTTTGTTTAGATATAGCTTTTTAAGGACCAAACTGCCTCAGCTAACTAGAACCTTTGAGGAGGAAAAGGAGGGGATTTAAAATGATCTTTTAATTAAAATCTTTGAAACAATTTTTTTTCTTTCATTTTCACCTGCTCAACAGTTGACTCAGGGTTCATTATTCAAGTGAAATGAGCAAAGTCTGATTTCCCTAGAAAATAGATTGATAACTAATTGTGGAAATATAAAAGAAACAAAAAGCACACTATAGGCTTAAAAGCTCTGGTTTATTGTTTTTTTTTTTTTAGGGACAAGAAAAAAACAAAAACAAAAAAAAAATGGATACAACTCTTTTTCTTCAGATGCCATGTTTAGGTAATGGCTGCCACAAAGTCTCCATAAGTATTTACTATGTGCTTTCCCTTTGGCAGAATCCTTCCAAACGTCCACCCTGACCCCTACATAGGGCTCTATATAGTGGTTACTCCATTTAAGCTGTGACCGAAAGTCTAGTGGATAAAAAAGTAGTTCACTTGAAATTTCCCACAATGCACCTTGAAAAGTAGTGATCATCCATAGGTACTATAGGTACTATATGAGCAGATATATTCCAGATTGCTTTACGAGGAGAACGCTCCTTGAAAAAGCATCATGGGATTTGTTGTAGTGGCGACAAGTAACAAAGATGGCACAGGCACCATGCGGGAGGCGGAGTTAAGTGACCAACGAGGACCGAAAAATAGTCATCATTGGACACTGCCATATGGATGTCTTTGGTCTTTTTAAATGAATAAAACAATGAAAATCAAATTCAACCTTTAAAATTGTATAAATATTTATTTGCATCAACCGCCTTGGCTAGAAAACCATGTTTACTCCATTGTTCAACTGTGGTATTGAGGAAGTTTCTTTTCCAAATCTATATGGTGATCTATATTGCTGAAAGTTCCAATTTTATTTTTAGAACTCCATATCAGCAACAAACATTCTCTTTACATAGTAGTATGTATATTATGAGGTGCTAACCCTTTTTCAGACGTTCAAGTTGGAATAAGACACCCACTGGAATTTTTTCACTCCTTACGATGTGTTCTATGTGATATAAGTCATTGATTTCAAATTAGTATTGTTTTAAATTGCTTTATTTCGCAAAAAGGGAACTTCTTAGTCTTGATATCTTTGTGTTCTACAGATCAGCATTTGCATCAATCCTTACCAAAGTCTCAAAGAAGGCGAAAAATCTGTATATATATATATATATCTTGGTCCTGGTCAAGGCTATTAATCTACATGTCTGTGACTTTTTCCAGATCAGATGGTATTAGCTTGACTTTGAAAAGCAGTACAATGCCAGTATACAGTGGACTTCTAGGCTCTTCTTCAAGGTCTGTCATGGTGCCCCTTTTCCTCGTTTATGAAAGCTCTTGGAGGATATTTGCCACTATACACTATGCTTGATGGTGGCAAATTCTGATTTATTAGCATTAGTAAAAAAATCCTGACAGTAATAGATGGACTGTGGATGATGGTGGTGGTGGGTTGAAACCGACACAGGCCTCTGCCTAACACAACCATGTGGGGTAAAAGAACAACTTAATTTCTAAACTCAAACAAACCACTTAGGACAAAACATCAACCAAGAAATCAACCAGTTTAGACCAAATTCTTGGAGGTTACACTTTAAATGTGAAGACGATTGTTCTCAGTAAAGTTAGTAGGTCACAAACAACAGCAATGTGCTTTCATTCAATTAATTTATATAACACCAATAAACTGAAGGCACTGATATAAAAAATTATCCAATGTGGTTCTTAAAGCATCAAAAAGTCCTCTACCTAAGGACACCCTGCTGATTGTACTATTTATGGACTTCCTTTAACATAAACTTGTGTCCAACAGTATATGGCTGAGAAGAGAAAGGAAGTTTAAAGGACATTTGGCAGAGAAGTAATATGGCGATATGGGGGGAAAAAAAACGTCAAAAAAGCACTGAGCCAGTAGTACTTTCTATTCAGAATCTGGAACAGATCTGGGCATCAGGGGGTGCAGGATTATATACCCCAGACCAGATACCTAGAGCAAAAAATGCTGCCTAGTTCCGGTCCACCTTCCTAGTGCTGATTTGTTCAAATATACAGTAGCAGACATGAAATAAAAACAGTTTTTTGTATAGAAATGTTTATTTCAATGCAAAAAAATATTCTCCAATGGTAATAAATACAAAAATTACAATGAACCTTTATACTGAAATCACCTATGCCCATCTTTTTGACAGTCTCAGGGTCATTTAGTTGGACAACACTTGAAAGGATGATGTACGGGTCTGAATGCTGTCTGGGACTGAGGCAGAGGGGGAAAACAAAAAAAAAAAAACAATAATTTTTATATAAAGGAAAAACAGCATAGAGAATAAGAAATGTTTTACATCCGTACAGAAATGTAAACATAGTGGAAGGAACCAAGTAGTATTATGTATGTGAAGATTACACAAAGGTGTCAAATAATATCAAAACGACTTAAACAACTTTTATTGTCATTTTGTATATAAAGAGGGTATTAAAAAAAGAAATGTAATTTTTTACAGCTCTCATGATATTTCCTAGCCTGACGTAGTCCTACTCAATTCTAGTCAGAATATGAGTCTGATACTGCTCCATAGAGCTGTGATTATGGGGCGTGTTTTGAACAAACCAGGAAAAAAAATGCCTCTGCACTCAATTGGATAGACCTACAACCAATAAGAGCAACGGAGTGCGTGACGTATGTTAAGCGACGCATAGTTGTTGTCAACAAAAATCTAAGCGTGCAGTTGCACGCCTAAAATAAGAAGATGAGCCTTGATCGCGTTTCTCTGTTCCTCTTTTAAAATTAATTTGCTGTTGATACTGTATCTTCTAGAACAGACCTAATAGCAGAATCTACACACCTCAACTCTCCAGCGGCAGACATTGTTGTTGTCACCCAAGCGTGCTTTGGTCACATGGTTGATTACGTTACTGTTGATCATCTGTCCATCATCGTATAAAGCCCGCCCTGACAATTTGATTGGCCCGCCAGATATTATGCTAGCATACTCGCGCTACTACTGAGCAATGCCAGACCAAACTTCCCGACCTCAAACGTTGTGGGCAGGACTAAGTTCGGAATGGCACCCAGGCTAGATATTTCCAACATGGTGCAAAAAAACGCATCGATATGGAAGTTCAGAGCATTCAAATATATATGGTGCACTTTAGCAGTGTTTTGGTTTGGTGTTGTCATCGTGATGCAGAGACTGACATGATTTAGAGTTTTTTTAACAGTTCAGCTGTCTGATGGCGGTGGAGAAGAAGATGGAGCAGAAATACACCTGATATCGTATTTATCATGAAGTTAAAGTTCTTTGCTTGATATTGGTCTTTAGGTGGATAAAATACAGAACACTTTTTCTCTTGTAAAAATTGAATTTAATCTTAAAATCCCTCTTAAATATTGAAAATATCAGATCAAAAGGTTTATTGGTGTTTTAGATTAGAACTGAAATGTATTTTTTATAAAAGAAAAGAAAAAAATAACCTGATAGATGTCGATGGGCTCGTACCATAATACCACAGCTGTTACGGCAGTCAGTCAACTACTGTACACATTCTCTGGTGTCACTTTTTTCCCCTCTTTTTTTAATAGATGTAACATTTAGCCGTTAATACCAGCTGCTGGAGAGTTCGTCTTCAGATGATTTAATTGCCCGGCAATTTTCTCCTGTCAAAAAAGCAATGTGCACCTCGGATGAAAATGAGCGAGCCCAAGTGGGAGAGTTAATTAGCGACCTCGTTAGGGACCTGGAAGTGTCTGGTGGGGCCTCTGTGTGTACTGTGTGTGTGTGCGTGCATACCACTTTCATTTTGGATGAATGTATGCGTCTGTGGCATCTTTGTCCCTTTGCTTGTGTGTGTGTGTGTGTGTGTGGATGATAGTGAGAAAATCTAAGGCGGGATGTAGTAAAGACCTAATCTCTCATTGTACGTATACAGGACCAGCTTAACCCGTGTGACTGACAGCATGTTCACACTGTGAGCCGAACAGTTAATGTGCATGTCTACACTCAGGGTGAAGGAAGAGGTTGTTTTGATACTTTGTGCTTAGAATTTGGGGGAGTACTTATGAAGAATGTCTTTGTTATACGGAGTGAATTTTGTTCCATTATTATTCCAGGCAAACAACGTGTTTTGTAAATAGTTATTTGAAAAAAGAAAATGCAGTCCAGAGATGTAACTTCTTTCCATTTTTATTTCTTAAAATTTTATTTTGACCAGAATTCTTTTTTAAATGTCATATTCTCACATTTTATTTTTCTACATTTTTATGTTTTCCAAATTCTTTCTTTTTGACAGATGTCAAATGTTCTTTTTTGTAATTCATGTTTTTCGTATAGAGTTTTATGAATTCCATTCCTTTCAAATTGTGCTTTCCAGATCACATTCTCTTTCCTTCTGGGGGCGGGCTTTCCCTTGGAATGAGGAGCAAACATGCATTTCTATTGGAAACAACATTGCAACGGTTAATGTTTGAATAATTAGCAAGTTTCTGTATTGGCTCTGAAGTGAAAATAATTCTATTTGTTAAACTTTCTGAAAAACTGAAATTTGAAAAACGATTATGCAAAATATAAAATCTGTAATAGAAAATATAGGAAAAAAACTGTTTTGAAAAGAAAATTGTGTCAAATAAATCTGAGAAAAACACCAAACTTCTTCATTGACAAAATATGTCCTTTGCTTTGCAATATTATTGAAACAAAATTCGCTCCATATGTATAATTACGTTCAAGACACAGAATGTGCTAAGAGTTTAAAACCCACTCCCAGTGTGAGCAGATCTGTTTTCATTATAGAGGATGCAAAGATCCAATTTTATTTTATTCAAAAAAAGCGTGACAGTTTGTATCAAAATGCATCAATAAAAAATTTAAACACTGAATAGCAAAAGTAATTTAATTAAACATGATACATCATCAATGCAGAAAAGATGGAACCTGCATCACTCCCATTGGTTTCTTATTTATTGTACGGAGGTCCTGAAGTGGCAAAATACAAAACACATTCTACATGGATATACATTATATGTATAGTCATATAAGAATATATATACATATTCTTATCAAGGGTGGAATCAATAAAAATGTCCTAGTTACCTAGTTCCTAATTTTGAATACAAAATAAAGTGCATTTTTATTAAAAAAAGCATAATTTAATAAATATTAGCACAGCAACATTAATATTTCTTCTTTTTGATCCATTATTATGATTATTAAACCTTCAGATTGGATAAAGCTTAGCTTTTTCTTATTTTTCAGAAACCCTTGATATTTAATGTAAATCTTTTGAGAGTACTTTTTTTCGAGTTGAAAATGGTAAAAACACTATAGTGAAGAGAGTTGAGTGCCACGCATTTCCCGCTCCCCACTCAGGAGGATGTTCACTCATTCGCTCCGCTGCTCAAAGTTGCGCCAGGACGCTCCGCGCTCACCTTAATTTTCCTGCCGCTCGGGCGAAATCGCTCCGCGCTAGCTCAAAGTTTCAGGAGAAGGCATTTTCTGACATTTTTCCTTCATGTAATTATGCCCGGGCCCTGGGACACACAGTTATTCTGTTTAATCATTAATTGTTGAATAAAATCACACTTTTAAGCTTATTTTATAATCCTATATTTTTAATTGACGTTGTTAGCGTAAGAGGGCGAACTGGAGCGAACAATAACCTCGCTCCGGCCTTTGAATTGAAAAACTGCTCTGCGCTCGACCACATTTCCGGCCCACGCTCCGCTCACATGCTCTGATAGTGACACAGCATGAAATGTTGTTTTTAAGAGTTTAACATGTGCTGTAAACAAAGTTCCATTTCTATTACTCACAATTAACCTACGGCATTTTAGCTGTGCATAAAGCATTGCCTTTCAGGGGTTCAGAGCAGAGAAAATATCAAAGGACACAAAAAATACAAGCGAAAACGGGTCATTATGATACATAGCAAGCAATCTGATTAAATACATTGAAATTCTAAAACCTTCATATGCAGCTTGGCAAATTAGCTTCTTTGGTTCCTTTCCATTGGTTTTCACTTACGGTATGGAAGTCCCTTCATGCATAAATTAATGTAAAATGTATAACTACTCCACATAGTCATCACAAAAGAAAAATATTTCTAATTTGAAATTGTTTTTGAAGTGATATTTAGGTGTTATTTTTTGCTTATTTAGGGATTGGATAATATTTCCATATTAATGTAAGTGGTGATATAATTTTATTCAAAATTGGTGATATGAAATTTTAACGAATTTACCATATTGATACCACCGCAGCCTATCACTATACGTTACATAATAACCTGAATCACATTACAGACCACTTGCTGTAGTTTTCTGTTATGCAAAAGCGATGTCTTGTAGGCAATCTTAAGTTTTAACCAATCTGAGGATGTGTCATTGCTGAACGCTGTAACAGTAAAATATTTTGGTCATTTTAGCACAAGCACAACAAGCTGAATAAATAAATGGTTTATTTAACATGATTCTTTAAATGCTTGGGGAGTGTTCTGATTTAATAAAGAAGCACAGCAGAAGAAAAATCCCTATACTTTCAAAGGACTATCATCCCTGTGCGCGGTGATGGTTAGAGGATGGGCCTTAGATGACCCTATTGGTTTGGTGGGGAGATTGCTTTAGTAATTTGTTAAGATTTTAATTATGAATAATTAAACGTATACGACTGTAAATAATTCGCTGAACACCAAACAGTAGAAAAGGCCAATGATCAGTGTATGCTGTGCTGCCTGCATGTGCATGTTTTTTGCACATGGGTAGCAGGGTGTGGAGGGTTTATGCTCTGTTTGTTTTTTTTGGAGGTTTATGTATCCCTTTGCTTTGCTTCTATGATCATGTTCGGCACCAGTGTACTTAAATTAAAAATCTAACCTTGCTCTGGATGTCATCTAAATGGCAAAGAGAGTATAAGGGGAAAAAATATTGGAATAAACGGGAGAAAGAGGCATGCAAATGCAGCGCTGAGACAAATGTGCAACCTTGTGTTTAGTCGGAAGTTAAGGTCATCCGCCCTCCCATCTATCACTGTTCTAATCAGCTTCGCACAGCCACGATGCATAGTTTCACAGATAACACATGGAGAGGAGGGGGAGGGATAAAAGCAAAAATCCAATAAAAGATTCAACAAGTAAAAATTCATGTAGCTGCAAAATTCCTTTTTTTCTTTAATAGAGTCAATTCAAATAAAATTATTGAGCTAAATATACAAAAACTTAAGGTAATATGCTGGGATTTTATGTGATAGATCAACACAAAGGAGTGAGTTTAATGTAAAATCGAAAGAATAAATAAAATTAAATAAAATCTGTAGTAAAAATTGGCAAAACATCTTATATACACCATTCCACAGCAAAACAGGGTGATGGCAGAATTATACTGAGGGAATTCTAGATGTTTTTAAAAGCAATGTAGGTGGGGTATGAAAACGGGAGCCTAACTTTTATTAATTTTAATGTGACAAACCAGCTAAAGATGCTGCTATAGGCTTAGACTGCTGGAGAACATAGGGACCGCTTTTTATCATTCTGCTTAATTCTATCCCATTCTATCTCCATTCTCCAATTCAGCAGTTTGTTAGTTCAATCTCTAATGCGTATTTCTCATAGTAGCTTCATCTGGTCTGTTCCCGTTTGGCTGTGACATCATCCTAAAGAGAAATAATAGCTGTGCTGCTGCCATAAACCTTTGTTATTAGATTTTTATAGTTTGTCCTGGTTTTCAGTGTTGTCCTGTTTCTCTGACTAATTGAATAACTCTAACTAACTGTATGTGCTCTCTTTCATCCTCTGACATGCTTTGTCTGCCTGGCTATGTGCTTCCTGAACGGGTCGGCCTGTGGAGCTGGTTGACAGTTGCCTTTTGTATCTTCCTGTTAAAAGGGTTTTTTTCCCTCTCCTCTGTCTCCACAGTACAAGCATTCTTAGTGTGAGGGATTGCTTCTAGTCAATGAGTCGATGCAATCAATTGGTTTTCCTTAGAGAGAAAACTTTGAATCAATCTAACTGTACGGTCTCGTTGAATTGTCTCTGTAAAGGGCCTTGAGGTGACGTGTGTTGTGAATTGGTGCTATCTAAATAAACTGAATTGAATTGAATATACCTTTACTGTGAACTGGAGAGAAAAGCAGCTAGTTTTCATTAGTTATTCAAACTACATGACCGTCTCAAAAACAAAGTGTGTTTACAGTAAACAGGATTCCAGCAGGTTTTTCAGTTTTTTCATTGAATTTTTCCCATTTTTGTTGGCAACATAGAATTAAAAAAATATGCATTCCGGAAACTAAACTTTCAAAAACTTCTTGATCAAGATTTTCTCAGATTTTAGTTTTTCAAATTATTTTTTCAGATTTATGTTTCATTTTTTCTAATAATTTTTTTTTTCTTCTGATTTTCGTTTTTTCTAATTTCCCATTTTTAGTTAATTGACAGACTGGCGACCTGTCTAGGCTGTACAGTACCATGCATTTCACACATAGACTGCTGGAGAGGCACCGGCCCCACGGCGACCTTCGGAATGAAGATGCATTTCTATTGGTCTGCGTGGGTGTTAGTAACCACGTCTTTATTGGTCAATGTGCACATAAAGAGCGAGGCGTTTGAAGTGAAGGGAATGTGACAATGTGAGTTGTAGTTTGGATTACTTACGTGAAAAACACCCTCCAGCTGCTGAGAACAGTAGCAAAAATCCATGAAACGGCGACCACTAGACGCTGCTGTTGAACGGAATTTCCAGGGACAGAGCACCGCATTACTACCGCTCAGACCGCTGGTGTACGGGGGTCTGAGGGGCCCCAACAGTGAAATAATATATAAAGGAAGAATGGTAATCTAGATTAACTGACTGCACAGATGACGTTTTCAGGTGGACATTCTCACTTTAAAACTACTTTTTACCTACTTATAACAGCAAATATAACAGTCATTGCACACAGGAGCAGAATAAGGAGCAGAAGCATGAGACACATCTGGACACACTTTACTGGACGCGCTTCAGGAGCGTCAAAACTGATCTTGACGCGGGTCTGACCTTAATGTGTACAGGCATCCAAAATGAAGCAGCAGAAGCTTTTTTCTGTTTCAGTTTCCAGTCTGAACGTAGCATTAGACTCAGTATGTGTTCATATATCACTGTACCTGTAGGGTGTCGACATCAGGCTCCTAAGCTTATATTTGCCTAAAAGTACCACCTTCCAGAAAATCTCTCTTCATTAACTCAGATGTTTTGTCAAACCTCTACTTCCTGTTTATCACAGCCATGCATGATATCAACTTTTGACTAGTTCACTCTTTGTGCAATCTGATTAATAGATGGAAACACAAGTAATATGTAGTTTATCTTTTTCAAAACGTTCGCTAAATATTTGCATCACATTTGCATAGAAACACAGGGACCGTGATTTAAGTTCAACATTTCCACTTTTTTTTTTAAAGATTTTTACATTTTTTTTTGTTTGCCTTCAGTGTCAGTTTGTGGTTCACTGTACAATTTTTTTTTATAAACTTAATCTAAAATATAGGATTTAAACATGAAGGACACTGTGTTGATATATATTCTGTTGTTTGCTGCTCCAACAACAAGGAGTTTGACTTGCTAATAATGACAACACCCAGGTGAAAAACCCTCACTGTTTCACTTCCCATCACTGCCTTTTTTGTTCTCCCAATCATTTCATCTCCACATTAATTGTAACCCAAACTGTCTTCTCCCCTTTTCTTCCCCATTTTTCCCCTCCTTTTCCCCCCAATGAGCGCTTCATTTGCCCCCGCCAAGCGATCCGAAGATAGTTAGAATTAGTTCGTCGCCCCTCGCAATTAAAATCGTATTATTGCTCGAGTGTGACCCAGGCCTAATTTAATTGCCGTACATGCTCCAAAAATGATTAATAGATAGAGTTTTGTAAATAGCCCAGGCAGTGATGATAGCACTAGAGATATGGTTAGTTGAGTGCATTATTTTTCGCTAAGATAAACATTCGGGGGAAACTCATTCAGCTCAGTGTGTTGGATCCTTGAATCAGAATGATTGGAATAACTCAATGAAAGAAAGTTTGTGATCCTGTACCTCGATGCTTTATAGAATATTTGTGAAGAAGCAGAAAGCTTGCAAGCATTTGACAAATTCTCTTTTTTTTTACATATACCTGAGATTGAAAAGAGCAATTTTGATTTGCTTTTTTGTCCTGATGTAAATCCTGGTATTCTCTGTTTTTGTGTACACCGCTGTCCGTTTGGTACAAGGTAAATGGGCCTGTGCTCATTAATCTTGTAGTCCGTGATGGAGTTGAGTGGTCAGCCAAGCTGCTGAATGTCTAAGCAGGCTGCTGTACATTTGATTTATCGTAGGGAGCGTGCATTAGGGGCCATTCATAGCCATTAGCCTGGACAGCTAAGGACGCCTCCACCTCCTGCAGCCGAAATTTTTTTTACAGCTCGGGACGTTCCGACCTGGATGGGACGTCTGAAAGTGGGATGTCAATAAAGAGTGACAGGATTCTACTCCTTGTCTTTTTCTTAGCTTCATGCCGCACAGCTGGTTTTGATTTGAGTACTTAGAATTTTATTTCTTAATGTTGATTATATTTCTAAAGTCCTTTAATCTAAACTATTTACTATGAAAGCACTTAGAATATAAACTTTCAAAGACAAAGAAAAAGCAATGAAACTAAACAGGACACCAAAATAAGCTTACTTTTTTTAATATCTATAAAAAAAATCTATGAGACGCATAGATAATTTGTATTTATTTAAATATTCCCAAGAAATTCAAGCAATTTAAATTAATTAAAAATGTAAAAAATTATTATTATGCTAAAAGGAAATATGAAAAGCCTTACATGCATTCCTAATAAATTTGGCTTTATTAAGACACAGCTGTACCATATCCTTTTTATATCGGTATGTCATTCAGCAATTTCAAGGTTTGCCCTATTTAGGCTTTTATATAATTAGTTCATTTTACATGAGAGTAAACGCCTGAACAGCCTGAGATTAAGTTCTAATAAAAGATTACATGATGTCTAAAAAGATGTCTAAAAAGAATTAGAAACCAGTTATTCTACACAATAATTTATCTTGCAGGCAAGGTTAGACAGGAAGGGCCTTTGGTGTAAAAAAAACTTTACCATGACCCTCCCACCACCATGTTTTACAGCGTACAGTGCTCAGGATGAAACCATGTATTGTTTTCCCTCTACCTTACTGCTATGAACTACTCTGCATTGCTCTATCACATCAAATCCAGAGACCTATGTTTAACTCTATGCATGAATAATTTGAAATTGTGCAAAGCAAACCAAAAAAAGTTTAAGTGATGTGAATCCTTTTGACAACATGTTTTATTCTGGAGGTAAAAGAAAGACTTTGGCAAAGATTTGTAAGTGTTTTAGTCTGTGAGGCTAGTTTATATCACTCAGTGTCAGTGTCTGAGGAGAATAAAGAGCGGGTCATGGTCGGGTTGGATGGAGGTTGGGGTGATTGGGGGGGGGGGGGGTGTTCAGTCTATTTTGGCTGAGGTAATCCATCCATTGTGTTGAACTTCTTCATCTGTATCAATTCATTGAAAACACACAGGCCCTGTGGAGTGAAACTGAGCCTCCCTGCTCCTTTTCTTGACAGGGCAACGAGAGGGTGAGTACCACAGGATAGTGGGAGGGGGGGTGGGGGTTAGCGGTGGTAGCAGACCATGGGAAAAACACAATCCCTGGCCCCTCTATAGCACTTGTTCCACCCCACTTCACCCACACACCCGCCCCGTGTGTGCCACTTGTCACTGACCCTTGCAGGCCTCGTCTCTTTCTCCTTTGAGCCACTCTCTGCTTCGCAGATGTGTGTGAGCGTCTATTCAGCCGCTCTACTTCTACCCCTCGTACCCTGTCATGGGGCAGAGGCTGCATCGGAACCCCCTCACCCCATATCCAGTGAACAATTTAAACGTGACTAAAACAAAGAATAACACACAGGACCTCTTTCTTTATCTTTACTGCAAGTAAATAAAGGGTTAACGGGGTGTGTGTGGGGGGGGGGGTATCACTACTTCTCTGAGCGTGTTTGCTCAGAATATACGTCGGGTCTTCAGGCTGCGGAACAAGGGGGAGGATTACCGTGCAGACATTCACCCTCGGTGACAGTGTAGTAATTGGCGTACGGCATCCGGCTCCCATTCGCTGCCATTGACAATGTAAGCTTCCATTAAAACACGCAGCCGAAACACTTATGAAATAAATCATTACCACGCACCATTAGCTCGTCAGTTTTTCCCCCCCAATATTTGAATTTGTCAGCAGTGTCCTCCCGGTGGCAGCGCCAACGAAGGCAAAACCTTCACAGTAGAAGGAAATATCCGTAACTCCTTCATTACTCCCTCCCCACCTTGTCAATCACTGTTGATGAACCTGAGTGAGACGATTAAGTGTCTTGCGATGACATTACAAGACTGATTTAATCTCTGATGGCTTGTTATCAATATCTGTGATTAATCACTAACATGTGGCATTTTCTGCTTTAATCTGAAGTGATTACAGCTGAAGGCGACACACTTTCAGACACGCTCAAAGCTGTGAGGAAGCATTTCCTCGCCCTGTTAAAAATAATGGTAATTGCAGCGTTGCTGGGAGGGAGGGAGGGAGAGGTAGGGTGGAGGGTGTTTGGTGGGTATTCTGCATTTTCTAAAAGTCATGACGCAGCACTTGGCAAAATGCAAATCTGCATTAAAACACAGTTTTTCCCCCCCTTGTGTCGAGCTCCTCTGGAGATGTAAAGCTGAGCAGATTCCTTGGAGGCATTGGGGGGGGGGAGAAGAGAGTGTGGCTGCCAGCAGGGGGAGGTAGGACAAAAGGAAAAGTAAGACAGAGAGGTAAGAGGAAGGAGACAGCAGGAGTCTCTCTGCTGAGACTCCAGTCAATCCTCTTTGGTTTGTGCATCAGGCTGAAGCGGACCTAGGCTGCCTGGTGAGTGGAGGGCAGCACAGCATTGGCAGCGCAGCTCCGTCCTTAAACGTGTCCAGCTGTCCACACTGCAGGGTTCTGGAGGCAGGAGGAAAGAGGAGGGTGCCCGGCTGTACTTTTACACCAGTAACCTTTTTTAGAAAAGAAACACTAAAGAAGAGTATTACAGTCACTGTATTATTTACATAGAACATATCCATTTTTATGGTTTCATGTAATATCCCAAATCAAGCTAGGGCATAATTGTTTTGAAGAGTTAAAATGACAGACAAGTAGTGTATTCTCATGCCTTCTCATAGCTGAATGTTGAATTCTTAAGCAGGATTCACTTCTTAACCCAGAGGGTTTTTTTCATGTTTTTAACCACCACTGCAGAAACAACAGCTCCTCTCTTCTGGAGATACTTTTCACCACGTTTTGGAGTGTATTCATGGAAATGTTTGGCAAATCAAGACATCCTCTTAAAGCATCTTTGGGTTAAGCCTAATTCAAGAAAATATAAAAATATAGACTTGATTGAAACAGTATTGGACAAGTCCACTTGTACCGGCAGCTACAACACCCAGCCTCAGGCTCTTTATATATAATACTTTTTTGGGCAAATAGGGGAAAGTTTAGTTGCACCTCTGCTTTCCTACATATTTACTTATGGTGCTTTGACTTTGAATCATGTTTCAGTGGACGTGTTGTTGCATTAGCCATGTCCTACTGGGATGCTATAGCCAGGTTCCCTTGTCAAGACAATTGTGCCAATTTCTGTCCGGATTTTCCCCAGGCCCAATTATCAGGTGAGATAATCCTGCTACATTTGGTGCATTAAGATTGATCTGATCTGCACTGAAAAATGTCAGGATCACTATAATTGCAAATCGGGGAAATCCAACATGTTGGATTGTCTTGGCCAGACATCACAGCTTATGTCAGGCATGTGCAGAGTCGGTCTTCGAGTTTGTCTGTCCTGCAGGTTTTAGAGGTTTTGATTTAGCACAGCTGATATCCATTGATAGTTGATTAATTGGATTTTGTTGAACTGCAATCACCTGAATCAGCTGTGATGAAGCCAAGGAAAATGTAGGACAGTGGCCCTCGAGGACCGACTTTGGACATGCCTGGCTTACGTGGTGTTCTCCGAGGACAACCAGACAGACAACCTAATGAAGTACACCTCCTGAGCGTGCTTTTCTCTTATTGTAATGTTTTTTCTATCTCAAAATAAGTCCATAGTGCATCTTCATTGCTTTTTTTCTTGTGGTCCATGTTTATTTACACTCAACTCACATTTCCTCTTAAGCCGGGCATACACTGTGTGATATTTTCAATCTTTGGACGCAGCTACATGTTGAACTTTACGACCAAGCCGCAGAGTTTAAATGTTTACAGCCACGATGCATGTTCTCATACTGCATGGCCTGACGCTCTGATGCGATCTCACGACGGCCGACTGAATTTAAAACATGTTTGATTCTCCCGACCTTACGATTCCTGATCGGCAGGTGGTCATGCGAGGCCGTTCGCTCCTCATTACCCCCTGTATACTACACGATGCAAAAACGATGAGGCTGAAAGTAGGCCCGACCGAAAAATTCTTGCACGACTGGTGAATCGGCAAAAACTCATACACTGTATGCCCAGATTTAGGAGATTTTGTGAGATTTCTTGTCTGACATCAAAATTAACCTGAATTGAAAAGCGGTGTGTCATTTTGTGTGGCATGATCCTCTTTCCACCATGCTGTTTACCTTGCATCACATGTCTGCACATGGCTGTTGTTTTCTCTTACAAGTTTGGGGATAAATGTGTCACAGCGCCAACAAAGGCATATGTACTGTTTGTCTTTTTTCTAAGCCATTTATGATAATGTACCGTGTTTGTTTTTGTGTTTATCTTATTTAATTAATTTCTACCAGGTATCCCTTACGATGGGCCCTTTTCTAGTTAGCACACCCTCGGCTTTGAGAATATCTGCCCTAGTGGGGGTTGAAGGTATTACAGGTATCCCCTTTGTTTAATCTTAAGTAAATCAAGTGGTAATACTTCAGCATTGCTAAAAAACGTTCATGCGTTACATGTAAACTGGTACCAAAGCTTTGCTTTGTCTGATAACTGCAGAGTTTTCAGGTATTTTCAGGCTGAAATTAATTTCACAGGTTAAATCTTCTCCTGTCTTTCCATCAATATGGAAAATGTTGAAGACCTCTGCTTTAGTGGATATATCCGTCAATTTATCTTTTTTAGTCCCATAAAAGCTAAAGTTCGCAGTATATTGTCAGGATCTGACAAACCTTTGAGGTTTTTTGCAAGAAATGTAAGAAACAAGTTATGTGCTTCTTCCCAAGACTGTTGGCGTTGTTTATTTCTAATGTGCACTTTGCTTAAGACAACAGTTCACTGTCAGTTGTGAAAATTGTTTTTTTTTTTAAATTGAATCTAACTCAACAAAAGCCTTGTCAAAAGTTTGATTTGTCGTCGAAGTCTAAACTTATCGGGTCCGGCTATTATTCCTCTCATCGTTTAGGAAGAAAACCAGACGGTGGCTTTTTTGACGAATAAAATCTCCCTTCTTGTGTCACATTTTCACTGACGCTCACATCAGTTGGAGTATTACTTTACATCCTGCTCACTGTCAATCACCTGACACCCACAGGAAGAAACTGAAGACTTCAGCAGGAAATAAATTCCTCAGAAACATGCTGCTTTAACAAACCGTATTGTCACTTTGAGGTCTCTTTTTTCATTCAGACAGGCTTTGTTTGACAGGACGGCAGCTACTTTTGGGCTAGATTTACAGGGAGATGAAAAATCATTTGTATCAAGGTTAGTCATGTTGGGTTGCCTGAGTAAAACACCGGGATGTTGGAGGGCTGTTTGGGGATATTGGCTGATAGTCCTTGAGTTTAATCCTGCGCCCTGAGATGTCTCGGTGCGTGCATGAGTCCTGTTTCCTAAAGAATAGTAGAATTAAGGGATACACGGGGGGGGGGAATGGATGAAGAGGAGGCTGTGGAGGGTTGGATGTTGCTTTTAGGTGTCCAATGAGATCCGGTTGAAAAGGGCGGCCCTGAGTGGCGAGGAGATTTATTTCAGCAAGGAAAAGCCCACACAGACAAAAGCCCTGAAAGCTGCTCTTATGCCACGTCTCGGTATCTCTTACCTGTTAGCCCGATTAATTATTCCTTCCAAGTTCAGAAGCCGGGGAAAGGAGACACTGCGGATGGGGCATCGAGATAGGGCTGTGTTCCCAACTGAAAGGGAGAGGTTAGATAAAGAGAGTGGATGGTGGGCTAAAGAGGGGTCGGGGGGTTGGGGGGGGGGGTCTTTGTTTGGATCCCCTCACATGGAGTTGTCCTTACAGGCGAAAAAAAAAGATCTTTAATTTGCCTTAAAAACAATAAACTCTTCCTTGTTTTCACAAACAACTCTGAACTCTTAAATCCTGGTCAAACTGCAGGATTCTCTTAAGATTCAGAACACGCAACATGCTTTGTCGTTAACGATATCTGGGCCTGAGCTTCCTACTTTTCATGAACGAGCACTTCCTGGCTATGCAGAGCAGGCGTTTCCATGGTTATCTCTCAGCCAATAGTGGCCTTTTGTAGCAAAGCATTGAGAGAGAGAGAGAGAGAGAGAGAGAGAGAGAGAGAGAGAGAGAGAGAGAGAGAGAGAGAGAGAGAGAGAGAGAGGGGTCTCTGGGGCAGGCTGTCTTTTTAAACAAGGCCAGACACTTCACAGACAGGGAGAGGGCCAATTAATTCTGCCGGGGGCAATGCTCCCAGGTTAGCATTTGCTTATAGTGATAAATTGGTGCTTTGTATCCATGGTAAACTACCTGTGCACCCCCTCCCCCGCCTAGTTTTGGCTGGCTTGGCAGGTCCTGGAGTGATGTCACGGGGCTCAGGCTGATTAGTCGGGTGTGCCTTGTCCTTTTTCACAGGGTCACCGCTCCACTGTCTTTGTAAAATTAATTAAAAGCTGGCTGGGGTTAGAGTCGGTGCTAATTCTAGCTAGTCGTTAGCATCTGTTGAAAAACTAAATCCACACATTTTAGCATCAAAGTGGCTATGTGGTTAATAAAAAAAAAGACCAGTTGTGGATTGAGCATAAAAGTTTTTTTGTGGTTGGTTTGTTAGTAGGTTTCATTTTTTCAATAAAATGGCTTTCTTACATCATATTTGAGTGGTATAGTTGGGGTTCTGGAGTTTAAATCGTTTAAATATAGGGTTCCCAAAGATTTCAGCTCGTGACTTTAAAAATACAAACACAACTGCCTGGGGACCCCTTCAAAATACATATTGTACTCTATATTTATGTATTTTTAAGGTAATTAAAAAATGTGCTGGTGAAGGTTCTCAGTCATCCAGGTCATAGTCATTCCGTGAAAATTCAAAAAATATCCACTGGACTTGGTTTTCAAAATTTGAAGACATTTCGCCACCTCTCCAGGAAGCTTTCTCAATTCAAATGTCTGGATCCGCAGTGAGTTTAAGTCTTATATGGACAAGGCCTTGTATTGCTTGGAGACCTGCAAATGGTAGCCGATGAATGGGTCGTTTAGTTCCATCGTTAGCCTGTAATATCTGAACCTATTTAAAAATTGATTTAAAAATAAATATTTTTAAATGAAAATTAATTATTGAATTGATTAATTTAAAATATTGAATTCCATTTTGAATTCATTAAGAAAATATATTATTTGATCTTACATTTTACAATTTATTGCAATATTTAATATTTGAAACGGTATGGGATAATTAGATCAATTATTTTTACATCTTATTTCATGGTATATTCAAATTTAGATTAGTTAGATTAGTTTTTGCAAGCAATGTCGAATTTTGTTGCACAGTAAAATTTACAGTTAAAATACAGCATTACATGTTAGATATGCTACGATGGACTGGCGACCTGTCCAGGGTGTACCCCGCCTCTCACACATTGACAGCTGGAGATAGGCACCAGCACCCCTCGCCACCCCACTTGGGAGTAAGCGTGTTAGAAAATGGATGGATGGATGGTATGGATGTTTACTTAAAGGATATTTGTAATGGGAGGCAGTGGACATGGAACGTTTCTTGTAAAGCAAAGGGGGGCACAGGATTAAAAGTTTGAGAACTCCTGCTGTAAGAGAATTACTGATCAGTTCATTAGTCTAGAAGAAGGATTCCCAGAGTGGTTATCTGGACTCCCTGATTGGTAAGAGGGTCCAAATGCATTGCAATTGCAAGATGGCTTTCACATTCATTGTGATGTAAGCCCTGAGTTATATAAAGGACCAAAATCCATCAGGAAAACAAAAAACATTCTAATGTCCCACATACAGGAAATCATTCCTACCTGTGGCCATCAATCTCTGTAACGCCTTCCTCAAGTGATATATATAAATATATATATATATATATATATATATATATATATATATATATATATATATATATATATATATATATATATATATATATATATATATATATATATATACTTATATTTCTAAGCAAAATGATGGTGAACATTGGGCAAGAATTTGAGAGTGGTTGCTAACTTAAGGAAAGGGGGCTCAGAAGCCATACCGCTTTTCTACTGAACTCGTAAGTGAAATGTACGGTTTGGTTAGATGAGCCAAACTGGCAGCTAGCTGGAAAACAGTACAGAATGTGCGTCTCCTAGCACCACTTATGGACCAGGAGGAGTTAAAAGCGCATCTATCATCTTTAATAAAAGTAATCTCAAATTGGAAACTCACTTCCCTGTACTCTCTACTCTTCTTGCACTCTGCTAATGGTCTTTAAAATGGCTTTGGGAAATGTAAAGACTTTAATGTCAAATGTAAACGAATCAGTATTGATTCCTTAACTTTGATTCAATATAAAATCTGCACAAATATACATTTAGATAAATATTTAAGTTTTGGATAATGAGGGACATATAGGAATTTAATTTATTGGTTTTCTGGTGTTTTTTAGTCTCTAATAGATAAACTTTACAATACTCAACAAAAGTTTAGGACTGATAGTTAAAGAAATTAGTTGTCTTTGGGGTTGAAGCATAAAGAACTATGCTATATAACTAAATGGAGGCTTCTATAAAAGGAACATATATTAGCAGCCATTTAAAACCGTGCTTCCCAGTGAAATGCCAACCGAATAGCAGCAGAATTCCCTGCAACTCCCAGCAGAATCCCCTCCAACCCTTCCATCTCCTGGCCGAGCATTTTTTTTACTCTGACCAACCCCTTTCACTGAATAACTGGGAGATGACACTTTTCTTTAGATCTTAATGTCCACAAATAATGACAGAAAGATCTGTTATTAATTGAAGTGGGTCAGCAAAGGGCCCATCAAGAAAAATGGGGAAATTTTGAACAGCTACTACTTAAGTTATATTTACGTTATTTGATGTTATTTGACATTTTTTAAATTTATACACCAGCGAATTGATTAATCCTACCTGTGCAGTATTTGTTATTATTGGCTTGTAAGCTTTGTTTTTGCTCAACTTGTTACTGAATACAGCATATTTGTGTATATTTACAAGAAAAACATCATGTGAGCAGGATTACTGGTCAACAAGCAGAAGCAATGGAGGCAAGCGAGTGTGGAACTTCCAGAATTGTTGAATATATAGAAAGAAACACAAAAATGTTTTTTGACACTTATTCAGTAGCTGCATTAGTGGCCACCATCTGGCTTTGTTGTAGTTCAACAAACTGCCAGCAGATGTTGCAACGTATGTTTATGTCTGCTTATTGCACCTAGTGCTGGGGTTCTATTTAGGCTCAAAAAACACTATGACAATGGAGTCTTGGAGTATAAAGCCTTAGTTAATCAAGATCAAACGGATTTTGGTATTTTTGTCATTGGCATTTAAAGTCGTAGGGAAGCGGCTGTTCCAACCGTTTCATTTACGAATTCTCCAGAGTGGTGCCCGACATTACACAAGGGAATAAAATGAATGAGATCGGTCGATTATCAAGAGGGCGGAATTGTTGTGGCGGAAGGTTCGCAAGCAAGTTTGGTTGTGGCCGGTTTTTCGGAAGCTAACCAGTTAGCAACTTAGTGCTAGTAGGTTCCCAATAGGAAATTACATTGGGACCTAGTAACACTTAGCAACAACACTGTCAAGGAACGCTATGGACAGCGGAAACATGCAAGAGGAGGAGAGTTTTGTGTCGGAGGTCGTGGATGAGTCTCCTCCGTCATACATTTTTTATTTAGTGGTGGGGAAATTGGGGACGAAGATGTTGTGGAAGAGGACGCCATGGCGGCAGAAGCTTCATTTGGTGTAGAAGGCATTCAGCGTACATGTTTGAGCCCCTGCCTCACAACGCTGCCGGTTCTGTTAGCTCTACACCTGCTGAAGACCCTAATAAAAATTTTCTAACTTTTGGGACAATATGGTCTGATAAAGAGTAGATTTATTTACATGTTTAAGCCAGAATGTTTAAAAATATTAAATATGACATCCCTACCTCTTTAAGCAGATTTTCCAGACTTGTCATGATCGGTTTTAGAGATAAACCCACATGCAGAACACCACTGAGACTTGGTAAAAAGTTTAACAGAGTTTATTAGTTTTCACACAAAGAAGACAAGGTTCAGGTTCAGGTCCGGGCAGGATTCTCTGGCGTCTGCAAAGACGGATAGTTGGTTAGCTGGGTTTGCAGATAAGTTAAATGGATTCTCAGATATTTCAGTGGATACCTTGAAGAGGCCCAGGTTTGTTCAGAGAGAGGGAACCAGTTGTGATCAGAGACAGTTGGTTCAGCAGAGTGTTTAGGCAGCAGCAGCGTCTTACTTCTGACTTCCAGTGATCAGAACTTGGTTGAAGTGATCAGTTCTTTCCTAAGAGCAGCTGGTGGATTCCAGAAAGTAGTCTTCAGGTTTGGCTCTTTAGGGCAGGCAGGCAGATTCATTATCCCAACAGTACCCCCCTCTCAACGACCGCCTCTTGGCGGTCCCAAGGAAGTGGACGGGAGGGAACTCTCATACTCCTTAATCAATGATGGATCGAGGATGTAAGATCCAGGAACGGTCCTCTGGACCGTAGCCCTCCCAGTCGACGAGGTACTGCCATACGCGACCTCGCCGACGGGAGTCCACGATCCGGTGAACCGTGTATGCCGGATGACCATCGATGTCCCGGGCGGGTGGAGGGGAGTCGGATGGTGGGCACAAAGGACTGGAAATGACAGGTTTCAACTGGGAGACATGGAATGTGGGGTGGATGCGAAGGGAAGGAGGCAAATGTAGGCGGACAGCAGAGAGATTGATGATTCGATCCACCTTGTAAGGACCAATGAACCTCGGGGAAAGCTTCCTGGACATACCTTTCAGGGGTATGTCCCGGGTCGACAGCCAAACCTCTTGGCCAGGGGTGAAGTTGGGAGCCGGACGTCTCCTAGAGTCCGCAAAACTCTTGGTAGACACAGAGGAATGGGTGAGGGCAGTGATGGTCTCCTTCCAAATACGTTGGGAACGACAGATGTGATGATGGACAGATCTTACAGATATCTCTCTCTCGTCTGCAGGAAAGAGTGGAGGCTGATAACCTAGAGACACTTGGAAGGGAGACAAACCAGTGGAAGCAGATCTGAGAGAGTTGTGTGCATACTCAATCCAGGTTAAAAATTGACTCCAGTCGGAAGGATTATTTGAGGTCAGGCAGTGGAGAGTGGACTCGAGTTGCTGGTTCATCCTCTCCGTCTGCCCGTTAGATTGAGGATGGTAACCGGAAGTTAAGGAGGATTTGCAGTTTAGAGCCGAACAGAAAGCTTTCCAGACCTGAGAGATGAACTGGGGACCACGATCAGAGAGGATTTCCTGAGGGATACCATGGAGGCGAAAAACATGCTTCACCAGAAGCTTAGCCGTCTGGAATGCAGTAGGGAGCTTTCTGAGGGGAATCAGATGACAGGCCTTGGAGAATCGATCAACTATGGTTAGAATTGTAGTCATACCTCGAGAAATCGGAAGACCAGTGACAAAATCAACGGCGATATGCGACCAGGGACGGGTTGGAACCGGTAGAGGATGTAACAGGCCAGAAGGTGGTTGGTGAGAGGTCTTATTTCGCGCGCAGATGGGACAAGCCAGCACGTACTCCTTAACGTCCTTATGTAAGGACGGCCACCAAAATCGCCTGCTTATGAGGGCGATGGTTCTGCTTACTCCAGGATGGGCCGAAAATTTAGCTGCGTGCATCCACTGGATGAGGCGGGATCTGACGGAAGAAGGAACATACATTTTATTAGGAGGACCATTACCTGGGTCAGGTTCTGAGGCCAGGGCAGAGTTGATCAAATCAGTGATCTCCCAGGAAACGGCTCCTACAGTGCATGAGGCGGGAAGAACTGGTTCTGGTGTCTCAGGTTGATCGGACGAATACAGACGAGAGAGAGAGTCAGGCTTGACGTTTTTGGAACCAGGTCTGTATGAAATGATGAGATTAAACCGTGAGAAGAATAAAGACCACCTTGAATGCCGAGAATTGAACCTTTTGGCTGATTGAATATAGGCCAGGTTCTTGTGGTCTGTCCAAACCAGTACTGGATGCTCAGCCCCCTCGAGCCAGTGTCTCCATTCCTCCAGGGCGAGCTTAATGGCCAGAAGTTCTCGATCTCCAACGTCATAATTTTGCTCGGCTGGAGAGAGTCTGTGTGAATAGAAAGCACAAGGATGAGTCTTTTGATCAGAATCAGACTTCTGAGACAACACAGCTCCGACACCGGAATCAGATGCATCAACTTCGAGGATGAACTGCTTCGCTGGATCTGGCTGAACCAAAATGGGAGCGCTGGAAAAGAGTTTCTTTGATTTATTAAAGGCCTCTTCGGCTTCAGGAGTCCAATGAAAAGTTCTCTTAACAGAAGTAAGAGCTGTGAGAGGTAGGGCTGTCTGGCTATAATTCTTGATGAATCTCCTGTAGAAATTTGCAAAACCGAGGAATCTCTGAAGTTGCTTGCGGTTTTCAGGTGTAGGCCAATCCAGAACTGCCTTTATCTTATCCTCTGATGGCTTCACCTGCCCACCCTCGAGCACAAACCCTAGGAAAGTAACAGATCTTTGATGAAATTCACATTTTTCGGCTTTCACAAAAAGCTTATTTTCCAGCAGTCTCTGAAGGACTAAACGAACATGTTTTTTGTGGTCAGAGAGGTTCTTGGAGTAAATCAAAATGTCATCGATGTAAACAAAAACAAAAATGATCAAAAAATCTCTGAGGACGTCATTAACCAGAGCTTGGAAACAGGCAGGAGCGTTAGTGAGACCAAAAGGCATGACCAAATACTTGAATTGCCCTAAGGGGGTCTTAAAGGCTGTTTTCCACTCATCCCCTTCCCTTATTCTGAGGAGGTGGTAGGCATTTCTCAGATCGAGTTTGGTAAACACTGTAGCACCTTGTACAGGTTCAAAAGCAGAGGCCAGTAATGGTAAAGGATACTTATTTTTCACGGTGATCTGATTTAAACCTCTGTAATCAATACAGGGGCGCAGGGAACCATCCTTTTTTCCCACGAAGAAAAAACCAGCACCGAGTGGGGATGAGGATGGACGAATTATTCCAGCAGCCAGGGATTCGTTAATGTATTTTTCCATAGTCTCTCGTTCAGGTTTGGAAATGTTATACAGCCTGCTGCTGGGAAGAGGGGCTCCAGGTAATAGATCAATGGCGCAGTCATATGGTCTGTGAGGTGGAAGAGACGTAGCACTGACCTTACTGAAAACTGGAGCCAAATCATGGTACTCAGGGGGAACAGAAGTAAGGTCAGGAGAGTCCATCTCCCCCCTACCTCTAGGGGACTGAATATTAGGAGCCGCAGAACGAAGACAGGATTCGTGACAGGAAGTTGACCAGGATTCAATGTGGCGTTCAGCCCAGTTGATGTGGGGGTTATGACGTTCCAGCCATTTGAATCCTAACACCAGGGGGGAACAAGCTGAAGAAAAAACAAAAAAAGGTTAGCTTTTCCCGATGGTTTCCAGAGATCAACAGTTCCAAAACTATTAAATATGACATCCCTACCTCTTTAAGCAGATTTTCCAGACTTGTCATGATCGGTTTTAGAGATAAACCCACATGCAGAACACCACTGAGACTTGGTAAAAAGTTTAACAGAGTTTATTAGTTTTCACACAAAGAAGACAAGGTTCAGGTTCAGGTCCGGGCAGGATTCTCTGGCGTCTGCAGAGACAGATAGTTGGTTAGCTGGGTATGCAGATAAGTTAAATGGATTCTCAGATATTTCAGTGGATACCTTGAAGAGGTCCAGGTTTGTTCAGAGAGAGGGAACCAGTTGGGATCAGAGACAGTTGGTTCAGCAGAGTGTTTAGGCAGCAGCAGCGTCTTACTACTGACTTCCAGTGATCAGACCTTGGTTGAAGTGATCAGTTCTTTCCTAAGAGCAGCAGGTGGATTCCAGAAAGTAGTCTTCAGGTTTGGCTCTTTAGGGCAGGCAGGCAGATTCAGGTTAAGCTCATCCAGAGCTTCTCTCGAAAGACTGGTTTCCTAGGAGCGAGAAGACAGAGGCAATTAGTTTAAGGTTTCTCTAGGAAGATAACTATTAGTAAATTCAGAGGCTCAGGTTCGCTAACCAAACTTGGCTAACACTGCGGCGTCGAAGCAAGGTCTTGCAGCTGCTTATGAAGGCCGGTCTCCTGATGAGCTGATGAGCGTCAGCTGAGCTGGGGGCTCCAGCCCAGGAGGATCCACAGCGCACTCTGCTGGAGAAGGTGGAGAATCTCCAGATCCCAACAAGACTGACATCATGGACATCTTGATATCCCTCAATAATAGTTGGTATTGTAGTAGCTTGCAATTATAGTTTAGCCTGAAGTTTTAGATAGAAAAGTGTGATATCTTGAAGAAAGAGGGATTCATCAAATGCAGCAGGAATTTCTTGCTCATCATCAGATTAAACAACATTAGGTGGCAAATGCTGACACGTTTATCTACTGACAGCAAATGTTCTTACACTAGATGAGTTTTCTATATATTCAACTTGACTATTGCTGTGCTTCTTTTAAGGATGGGATGCAAAACAAGACAAAACAGAGAAGTTTTTACCACATCCACTAAATGGGCATTTAACGTGTAACCCGTCACGCAAATTTGACCTTAAGTGACTGACTAGTTTCCTTTAGTTTACAAGATCCTTGATTAAACACAGCAATAAATCAGTCATAGATTCCTATATACCTTTTTTTTTTCTTGGTTAATTTTATTCTATAGCAAAAACATATCTAACATGTGGATTTATTAAGAGATAAACTAGTGTTGTTGTTGCATACAGTACGGACAGTCGTGAGCTCAGTAGTAAGTGGAGAAAAACAAAAACCTCATCCGTCTTGAATTTCTCAATGAATCTTCTCAGTAAATACGCATGAATGGAGTTCATCTTCATCCTGTGAACATTTCCCCTCATTTCTTCAAGTTACATAAAAGCTACCGTGACTAGAAATAGCCTCCAGTGACTCCCATTTGTTTGAGCATGTGGTCTGAATTTAGCCATCCTTTATCTATGTCTCCCATCCGGTTTCCTTTCCATTCTCTGTGTTTGCTAAGTGGTTGCATGCATTCATGTGTCTTTGGAGTCTAACGGGCATCAAAGCAGCAAAACTCCATTTTGGGAAATAGAGCGGGCATCTCAGATATTTTATTTAATCATTGTTTAAGACAACTTCCTGTTGCCTCATTATGTCCCACGTGGTATCACCTGCTGGGGTTGCCACTAAAATCTTTCTCCCAAGGTGAGGAAAGGCTGATCAGTTTTCTTTTATGTGAGCAAGCGAGAATGAAAGTCGTAGCCAATTTCCCTTTTAACATGGACACTGCGGAAATCAACAAGGGGAGCAACAAAACAGCTTTCAGTTGCCAGAGCAGGATCTTTGATTTGGCAGATCTAAGGGGAGCGCAATCCCAGTGTTCTGAAGCTTCCAAGGTCGGAACGTGGAGACCTACTTTGCTTTAAAACTGACTCACTTGCAGCAAAAAGCTGCTGCATGTTTGCCTAGAACTTGTATCTTGGTCAAAAAACTGTTAAAGGAACACAACCTGTAATTTTACTGATATAATCCTTCAACAATTTGCTGTTTAATTCATGTTTTAACATTTTTCAGAGGGAATATCATTGTTTTGTTTTAGTTGTAATCTGGAAATTGATCTTTTTCATAAGTAACAGTTTTCTTTAATCTAAATGTCACCAAAAAACACACTTCTGAGCAGATCATACGATCATCAGAGCAGACTATATTCCAGATGGAAGAATTTCAAAATAAGGTAAGAGCCTGAAAAGTTTTTCTGACATTAGTTATTACCTGTTTTAGCTTTTTTGAAACAAGCAATTATATTTAAGGTCTATTATTTAGACACTCAGTGAGACTAAAGTCGTGATTATCACCTAATATAAACGTAAAGTAGCAGAAAATGCAGTTTAAACTCTGCAAATGTCCCTCTATGTGATCTAAGAATCTCATTTTAACTCTAAGGCAAAAAAAAAAATCATTTTAATATACTAATCTAGTGATTTGATATAATTCACCTAAAGAAACTTCTATTCCATCCCATCATTAGTTTAAGTCTGCATGACAAACAACAACAAAAAAATTTCAGACTTGATTTTCAACAGGGTTAGATTAAAAAACACAAAACACACTTTTTGAATGTAAAAAAAAATCTGATTTGCAGATGATGGCGCCTTTAAAAAAAAGTACTTAATATAAAAAGTGACTAAAACTTGTTCTTGAAGGTTCATCATTTGTAAGAAAACCATCATGTTGGTCTTTAGCAGACCAAGAAAAAGAAAGTTGATATCACTCCCTCAGGAGATGAGCAGGGACCACCATGTTTTCCTCTTATGAAGGGCTCAAGAGAATGCCCTCTCTCACACTGAAAACTCCTCTTTCCTTCTGGTATTATGTTCACCCGCATTATCTTGAAATGTCACTGAGAGTAAAACGAAAAAGAACATTTTATCTAGGAGAGATTATTCCCAGTTGGGTTTATTGAAGCATGTTCACAAAGATAGGTGCTTTTAACTCTGTATCTGGTGATCGCCTTGCATAGTTTTCGGCCGCCTTGGTAAAGCTGGATAAAATATCCTCAGCGTAAATTGATCTTTCATTACATATACATGATCAAACTTTAATAAATTCTACCCTTAATGAAAGTAAAAACCTTATAGTAGTCTTTATTAATTACACTGATTAGTGACACTATCAGAGAAATTAGATGTTATTATTCAGTCCCTAATGGTCAGTAGGTGGACGAGTTACAGGTATATAGATGAAACAATGGAGGTCAAATAAAATAAACAGAAAACACAACAAAAGCAGAATAATACAATAATTAGAATGGGTACCACAGAGCCTTTGGAGCTTTTTTTTATTTTTTTAAAAGGCCAGATGAATTTATTTAATTGCAATTACAGTCATTCGACATTATTTACAAGAAAGAAAATCAGGTCCATTCCATGTATAATAAAATAGGATTGGTTTAGCTCCGGAAGGTGAGGCAGTATCAGAGGTACAGTAACTATAGACTCTGAACCTGGTTTAGACTGCTTTGATCCAGTTCCAACCATGTTAATGAAGAAGTATTCCCTCTTATTTCCAAATCAATTTTAGATGTGATTAACCTATTCCTGTTACAGTAATACAGGTGCTGGTCATAAAATTAGAATATCATGAAAAAGTAGATTGATTTCAGTAATTCCATTTAAAAAGTGAAACTTGTATATTATATTCATACATTACATACAAACTCATATATTTCAGATGTTTATTTTGTTTAATTTTGATGATTACAAATGACAACAAATGAAAATCTCAAATTCATCATATCAGAAAATTAGAATATTGTGAAAAGGTTCAAAATTGATGGCCCCTGGTGCCACACTCTAATCAGCTAATTAACTCAAACCACCTGCAAAAGCCTTTAAATGGTCTTTCAGTCTAGTTCTATAGGCTACACAATCATGGGGAAGACTGCTGACTTGACAGTTGTCCAAAAGACGACCATCGACACCTTGCACAAGGAGGGCAAGACACAAAAGGTCATCGCTAAAGAGGCTGGCTGTTCACAGAGCTCAGTGTCCAAGCACATTAATAGAGAGGCGAAGGGAAGGAAAAGATGTGGTCGAAAAAAGTGTACAAGCAAGAGAGATAACCGCACCCTGGAGAGGATTGTGAAACAAAACCCATTCAAAAATGTGGGGGAGATTCACAAAGAGTGGACTGCAGCTGGAGTGAGTGCTTCAAGAACCACCACACACAGACGTATGAAAGACATGGGTTTCTGCTGTCGCATTCCTTGTGTCAAGCCACTCTTGAACCACAGACAGCGTCAGAAGCGTCTTGCCTGGGCTAAAGAGAAACAGGACTGGGCTGCTGGTGAGTGGTCCAAAGTCATGTTCTCTGATGAAAGTAAATTTTGCATTTCCTTTGGAAATCAAGGTCCCAGAGTCTGGAGGAAAAGAAGAGAGGCACTTCATCCACGTTGCTTGAAGTCCAGTGTAAAGTTTCCACAGTCAGTGATGGTTTGGGGTGCCATGTCATCTGCTGGTGTTGGTCCATTGTGTTTTCTGAGGTCCAGGGTCAACGCAGCCACATACCAGGAAGTTTTAGAGCACTTCATGCTTCCTGCAGCTGACCAACTTTTTGGAGATGCAGATTTCATTTTCCAACAGGACTTGGCACCTGCACACAGTGCCAAAGCTACCAGTACCTGGTTGAAGGACCATGGTATCCCTGTTCTTAATTGGCCAGCAAACTCTCCTGACCTTAACCCCATAGAAAATCTATGGGGTATTGTGAAGAAGAAGATGCAATACACCAGACCAAACAATTCAGAAGAGCTAAAAGCCACTATTAGAGCAACCTGGGCTATCATAACACCTGAGCAGTGCCACAGACTGATCGACTCCATGCCACGCCGCATTGCTGCAGTAATACAGGCCAAAGGAGGCCCAACTAAATACTGAGTGCTGTACATGCTCATACTTTTCATGTTCATACTTTTCAGTTGGCCAACATTTCTATAAATCCTTTGTTTTTATTGGTCTTCAGTAATAATCTAATTTTCTGATATGATGAATTTGAGATTTTCATTTGTTGTCATTTGTAATCATCAAAATTAAACAAAATAAACATCTGAAATATATGAGTTTGTATGTAATGTATGAATATAATATACAAGTTTCACTTTTTAAATGGAATTACTGAAATCAATCTACTTTTTCATGATATTCTAATTTTATGACCAGCACCTGTATGTACCTCAGGCTTTTAAGATTGCTGTAATTAAACATTTACTTAAGATACTGTCTTTTAACCCAGATGATTGGTCAATTACAGACCGATATACAATCTTCCTTTATTATCTAAAATTATTCAGGTGTGTGACCATTTACACCGTAATGAATGTTTTGAAAACATGAAATCAGGTTTTAGAGCTCATCATAGCACCAAAACAGCTCTGGTGAAAGTCACTAATAATATTCTCATGGCCTCAGATAATGGACCGGTATCTGTACTTATCCTGTTAGATGTCAGTGCTGCATTTGACATAGTTGATCATAATATTCTTTTAGAAAGACTTGAATGTCTTGTACGAATTAAAGGAACAGCACTAGACTGGGTTAAATCACATCTGTCTGACCGATTTCAGTTTGTTCAAGGGTTACCTGTGAAGTACCACAGGGATCAGTGCTAGGACAAATTCTCTTTACTATATACATATGTATATATATATATATATATATATATATATATATATATATATATATATATATATATATATTCCCAATTGGTAGAATTATTAGACAGCATGTGATTAATTTCCACTGTTATGCTGATGATACTCAGCTATTTCTGTCAATAAATCCAAAATGCTGCAGCCAGAGTTCTGATGAAAATTAATTATACACTCTCTGCTTTCTCTCATTAGTAGCGTATTGTGGTCTGTTCCTGTTTTGATGTGGCATCATTCTAAACAGAATATCAGCTGTGTTGCTGCCATCAATGCCATTGTTTATAGATGTTGGAGCTTGGCCCATTTTTTCAGTGTAGTCTTGTTTCTCTTATTAGAACTAGCTCTATGTGCTCGGGGTAGTATTGCAGTGGTTAGTTGGTTAGTATTGCAATGGTTTTTGGTGAGTCATCTAATTTATGGACTGATCAATCTCCAGACCATATCAAAACCTACATTTTAAAATAGGATAGTTACAACAGACTATTGGTTAGCTTGATAGCTTGCAATCTTTTGCAAGTTTTTGGTCCCTTGAGTAGGGAAGTAGAGAGCGGTCGTACACAACTTTTTTTTCATTTCTCTTCTCGAGTTAATGACATGATTATCTCGTTATCACAGTTAAACCATATTTTTTTTCGAGATAACAAGATAATTATCTTGTTATCACAAGAAAACAGTTATTGATTTTTTTTTTAGATAAGGATTGCATGGAATACTGTAGAAACAAATCTGACTGTTTGAATAAAAATCTTTAATCTGGACTCATTTTGGGGGTTGATCCACCTTATAGCTGTTACAGGTGTAACACCGGTCTGTTCAGAAAACACCCGGTGCTAAGGCGCAGGTGGCATAGGTCTAATTGCTTATGAATCAAAAGTGGAAGCAAATTATCAAACCAACAACATTGTCTCATTACATAAAAGTTAAACACAGTATTATTTACAGAATTACACATAGGCTGGCATGACTTATACTTCTAAATCCTTCCCTGCTGCTGTGGTATTGAAGGGTGTAATCAGTTTTATCATACCAACACACCAATCATCTCATTATCACGATAAAACAGCCTTCTTTATCTTTGAATAATGAGAAAATTTACTCGTTTTCTTGAGAAAACCACCATGAAAAAGTATCTGAGGGACACAACCACCCTTTGCTTCCTTACTTAAAAAACGTATGTCCATTTCTTTAAATTAATCTGCTATGATTAACTCGCTCAACTGAGGCAGACTACAAAAAGGTAACCCTGGTGTTTTTTTGTTGTTGTTTTTTTTTTGTTTATTTTCTGGGTAAAAATTGCTTTATACTAAAGGTGTATATATAATAAGTCAAAGATATAACCCCCCACCCCCACAGCAAATGGGAGAAGAGATTAATATATAGTTATCATTGGGACAAAATGGTAACAGTTCCAAAGAGATAAAGGACCAAGAGTCCAGTTAAGCATCTTCAGTTGGAGCTTTTTGTACAACCAAAGGCTTCTTCTAAGACCATTATAACTGCAGCCTTATAAAAAGTGACACTGTGAAAAGAAAGAGGCGGAAAACTTTTTTTTCTTTTGCATGAGCCGTGACTTCAGTCGGAACAGTCGGATATGACAGATCTCTCCACAAAGGCTACAAAAACCTGGTGGTTATAGGCTTAGACAGCGGAGATGTCATTCTGACAGGTCTCCCACTTCCTCGTCACCCCTCCAGCTTCGGCTTCTGTGGACCTTTTTTTTTTTTTCCTTTAACACTCTGAAATTGTCAATCGAGTCAGTGGCCTGGACAAGCTCTTTCTTTTTTAAACAGCGGGGCTTTAAAACTGTGCCAACCGAGCAGCATGGACGAAAGGTTGGAAAAAGGCACAATGAACTGGAAAAAAAAGAGGAAGAAAAAAAATCCTAGCTACCTGGGAAACAAAGCCAGAAGCAGCCGAGAAAATGTCGAAGAAAGTCTGAAAAAGGCAGGGGAGGCAGAATGACCCCTCCTTCCTTTCTGTTTTGAGTCTGAGTGAGCGGCAGGTTTTTTATGGTCTTGAGAGAAGTGACAAAAACAGAGACAGAAAGTGAGAGCCCGTTGGACCTGGAGAGAGAAGAGTGGCAAAGGGGGAGGGATGAAGGGAGAACAACTTGAATCGTTGTCATCAGCTCCGTCACATTGAATAGGCCTAATGAATGCAAGTGAGTGTTGAGGAGCTGCGACCGGCTCTATCAAGGCAGGTAATACCGCCCAGATTTAATTGGGAGCAGGTATTGGAATGGCTGTATTACTTTAATTGGGTAGGGGTTCTCTAAATGGAAAAGACAAAGTATAATGGCCAAATTGTGGTGCACAATAGCACTTAGCCTGGGATTGTATGCATTCGCTAATCTGCCCTGGAATGAGGCAATTCTGAACAATTTTCTCAGTGAAACCAGCTGCAGAAAAACCTAGTTCCTCCCTCTTTTTCTCTTTTTTTTGTTCACCCTTGGGAAAATGTAAGATTGAAACAGAAAATACCTTCACCGGGGCAATCATTTGCCACGTGTGGAAAGCGGATACAGCACTGAGTAGTGGAGTATGTTGGGGACGGGGGAAGAGAAGAAGGGGGAGTGGGGTGTGGGGGGGTTGTCTTTGTAAAAGGGAAGAATGGACGGGAACGGAGATAAAATAGGGCTCAAAGTGGGGCCTGTCACAGTGGCCAACGAGAATAAAGTGATGACATTTACAGTGACAGTTGAGACAGGGAGGGAGAGCTGCCCACTATTTAGAGGAAGGAATCTGATATTTAACAGACATGGCCTCTGGTAATTAACAGTGGACATGTATTTAGTAGTGAGCTGTGTCATTATTAATGACAAGCTAAGATGCTGATATCTGCTTGATTATAATGAACCCCAGCTATCTATGCTTGCCAGGACTGTGGGATGTTACCTCTACACACCTTTGAAACGTATCCTACATTATCATCCCTTCTTTCTTTACATTTTGCTTCCATATTGATTCTTGCTAGTATATCATTCAAAGTTCTTAGACTTTGGCTGTTTGTTGTATTTGTTTTTTTTACTGGTTTCAGTCCATTAGTGCTGTTCCTCAATTTAAAAGCACCCAGGTAACTTAAGGTAATTTAAATCAAAACTTAGGTGGAACCAGATTACCTTAAAAAATGTATGTCAACTAAATCGACATTTTTTGACTCTATGTACTGTAAATATTTAACTTTTTTCAACTCAAAAGTTTATGATTTATTTTATTTTGAATATGTAAACTTTACTTTAAGATTATAATTTTAGGTTACAAATTTCCTGTCACCAATTACAAAAGGACATTTGGGGCGCATACACTGAATGAGATTTTCGATTATTGTACTCAGCTACTGCCTCAACTGTAGAAGATGCCGCAGCGCTGAACATTTCACAGATCACAATATCTATTTTTTCACTGTGTGGCTGGATGCTCTGATGTGATATTACTGCTCACAATGTACGTCCAAAAACCCCACGTTGTACTCAGGGCCATAGAAAAATGGCCCTGGTCTATCTCACTAGTCTATAGGGATATAAAGTCAGAGAACAAAAATTCCTTTTTTGTTTGAGTACAAAAAACAAGTTGATAGTAATAGAGTTCTGTATAATTAAAAAAATTTAGTATACACTAAATGTTAGGTGAGGAATATTGCTATGACCTACAAATTGCTCCGGCATAATAAATGCCAAACTAAAGAGATGGACCAAAGTTGTGTTAAACTGTTAATAATCTAAGACTACGGAACCTACACAACATTTGTAGAGGACTTTCCAAGTCGTTGGTCACCTCACAAATAACTTTCGTTCTTATCTACAGCAAAGATAAAACAAAACATATGATTGACTTGCAAAGGAATTCCCAAAGACTTAATACAATGTTTTTACAGTATGAAACTTAAAAGAAATTAAGTGAAGGCAAGATCTTAGACTTTTCTAAACATTCAACATAAAGTCCTAACTACAGTAAAAAATAACATTACACAGTAAGTCGTTGGATATGTACTGGTTTTCACAACCATCTCAAGGGTCTCAAAAACCTTGAAGTAATCACTAAATCTGAGATTTAAACTCCTCCTTAGCAGTTAGCTTTCCTGCACTAGCTGTACAAACAGAAACAATTAGCAGAGATTTAATTAAAGCTATTCTAGTTTTTCTTCTGCACTATTGCTAACGCCGATATAATTCTGTTTACATTCCAAAAATCAAATGTTTAGGCAATCCCTTATAGCAGTATAAACTATCATTTGAAAGTCCACTGTCAGCTCAATGTAGTGCTAACGACACTACATGATTTACCTATACAGGAACAATTAAAAATTGTGTCTTGGCTGTTTAAATTATGTATTCTGTTGACGTAGAACAGTTCATGGTTTTATTGGCATCTCAACAAGGCACCAAATTTAGAAACAATATCTGTATGGTTTACTTAATTAAACTCATCTTTATACATCAGGGCAACTGAAAGTTGATAAGGCAAAGAGGGCATCAACTTTCTGCTCTAAGATTGCCTTAAGATTTTCTGAGGATTAGGGTTTCATGGAATTTTTTTATGCCATTTATGTTTATCAGTTTCATGGATTTTGGATTTGGTAGGTACCAGAAGAATGCCACTTGCAGTCCTGTTTTGAACTAAATTGTTTCAAGTATAAAGTTTTGTGCAGAGCAGATTGTTGTGGGATTTATCAGGAGATAAGCTCTACCTCTTACTCCTGTGTAAGGAACTCTTAATGCACTTATTTGACAAGACACTTTGGACAATTTTTTGTTCCTAACCTGGTGTTAGCAGTGTAGATGGTCCCTTCCGATTCTACTATGACCACATACCATCACCCAAACTGAGATCCATAGTGATAATGGACAGGAATGGATTTTTGTGTTTAAACCCTTGACTGGATTGGTCTATGGGTTGATTACAACCCGTCTCTATCATGTTAGTGGTTTCAAATTTGAAAACTGTGAGATGAGAACTGACAGAACACAAACCAGTAATGTAAATTTTTGAAGAACTATACAAGGAAAAGAGTGAGGAAGAGAATGGAGCTGTAGATCAATAGACAGATTGGTGCAATTGCTGCCAGAATGTAGACGTTGCAGCAGTTTGTTGTTGTGGAGAGAGAGCTGAGCCAACAGGCAAGCTATTGATTTCCTACCCTCACTTATGGTGATGAAATCTAGATAATAACTGAAAGCACGAGATCCCCAAATGTTCTTTCACGGTAGGGTGGATGGGCACTCCCTTAGAGATAGGGTGACGACTTTGGATCTCCGATAGGGGCTCAGAGAAGAGCCGCACCTTGTCCACATAGAGAGGAGTCAGCTGAGGTGGCTCAGAAATTTGTTTCAGATGCCCCCCTGAATGCTTTACTTGCTAGGTATTTCCAACCAGGAGAAGGCCCTCATCTCTCCTGGGAGATAGTGGTAGATGATGATGAAACTCAGAGAACTTCATAAAACAAAATTACCTTTATTGTAATCACACGTACATAATGAAAACTATCAACAACTCTTCCTCTGAGGCGAAGGAAAATACAGTTGGCTTAAAATGTTTTCCCTACATTTTACTTTCTTGGGAGAGTTAAAAAAACAACAGCCTCAACTGCTGGGAGACGGAAAAAATCCTTGGAGCTTGCTGTGGACATGAAGTGGTTTAGCAGCACGCTGTCACATCATCCCAGTGTGTTACCACTCTTACTCTAGTGTGTCTTATCACCAAAAGGAAATACAGGGAAGGCGCTATTGTTGCTACTAACAAAAACAGGTACATTTCTTCTCAGAGTTCCTGGTGGAACTCAGGGGAGCTATGTTGTACAGTAATTGTCTCAGTGAAGTGAGTGTGATTGTTTTTTATTGCCCTGGCAGAGGATGGAAAGGGATGTGTATCATGCTGTTGGAGTGGGATCCAAGGTGCTTGAATGCGGGAGTCCATTTCAGTCTTAAATTTGCCAAATAGAGGTGAAAGCAGTTGAAACTTTGAGTTGAGTTTGGCTTGACTCACCAGGGTACCCTATGCTTACCTTTAGAAATTCAAAGTATCCAAGGCTTGCTGCACTTAATTCCCCTCCCTCTCTTTTCATTTCGCCATCATCAAGCCCGAAAGCGTAATGACTCTGTCCTGCTTTCACTTCGAGCAACACAACAGCCTCAAAAAGCAAAACCTTGGCATATTGTTTGAAGGCTAAATTGCTCCCTGCAAAATGCACCCTCCACTTTATTGCAGGCATTTCTCCCATTAAATGTGTGGCTATTGTGTATGGATTACAATAGCTAAGAGGAACCCAGGGACAGCTTTAACCGTTAAGTGAGGAGTCTATAAAAAGCACTGAGGGTTTTTTTTAGGGAGATGCCTGCCTGCTCTCCCACCTGGTGGGAAGAGGAGAGGATTTTTTTTCCAGGGAACAACTGGCTGTCATGAATATTACATGCAGAGGAGAGCAGTGGGAAGTAGCCAACTCCAGAATAGAACATTCCAGTATATTAGATTACAGTACGATGATTCCTTAGTGGAAAACTCTTGATTAACTCGTACTGAGGGTGTCTGGCAATTAGTTACACTCTACAGCGGGTAATCCATTGTTATCAGTATGACTCAGTAATGATATGTAATTAAAAGATGAATGAATGTGTTACTCAATTGTAATACAAATTGGATCGGGAGTCCACTTTGAAAATGCACAAGACTCAGATGTATTATTAAAATGTAATACATTAATGCCATAATCATTTCTGTCCTGTTAACCTCCACTGCTTTTGTTGAGCGACTTTAAAGGATTTTCTTTAGTTTTTTTTGTATGTCTACTGGAAGATTTTAAGAGACATTTACCGAAGATTTTTTAGAGGGGAAAAAAAATTCTTGTTTCAATATCCGACAAACATTGTCTTTTGCTTTCTCAAAGACGGGGTCATGGGGGCAATAGTCTCAGGCTTCCCTTTTCTTAGACACCTCCACCAGCTCCCCTGAAGGAAGCCTGTAGTTGTTCGATGGCAAGCCAAGAAACAGAAACTTGCTAAGTTCAGACCTAATGCATTTTGAGCGTCAGGATTTCATGCAAAGTTTAAAATGGACGCAGGTCAATGGGCATCAAGTGGATGGGAGCAGGAAGACAGTCACTACCTGCATCCAACCCATCATCTTTCCTCCATCATTCCTCCACTATTTTCTTACTGACGTGTGTTGAAACAGTTTACATTACCTAGAAATATTAGAATTTATTCAAAACTTTATGTATGTTTATTAGCTTAGCCTAGTAGTAATAATACTAAACTGTACCGCTTTAGACAACCAAAGAACCAAAGTGCTGCATGGATTACAGGCAATAATTCATAACAGTAGTCAACAGTAAAAAGTATATATGTAATGGAATACAATACAAAAAAATACATCAATTCAATTTAAAAAAAGTCCTAGATTAAACTAAAAATCAATATCTCATATAGTACCAAAGGTTGTGGCTAGGTCCCCTTGTAGCTTACATTTAATCATTGGTAGACTTGGACCAGTCCATCGGCAGTACCAAGTGATGGCGGATTTTCACGTGATTGGTCAGTCATTATCAAGAATCAAGCATCTTTGCATTTTTTTTATCAGTTTTTTTCTGAGCGGACACACATCCATGAGTTCTATTGCACAGCCACAGACTTTGCATGTTCATCATTCAACTGGCAGGCTAAGAGTCTCGGCTGAAGAACATATCTGCTGTGTGAAAGCAATTCTTCCTCCTATCCGTGACCGAATTCGGGTCCCCACTGTCCCACTTTATGAGACAAATCAAACAAACAACCGAGGGAAGGTGAGACAGTGTTCTAGGGCTCAGAAAGGAGAATCAGGAAATCAGTGAAAGAGCACAGGCAGAGAGAGAATCAGAGCCAGGATGAGGAAGCCAGCCATTCCAGCCTCTGTAACCAAGGTACCGCACCTAGAGATTGAAGCTGCCCAAATTTAGAAACTTGTTGGGCAGATAGCGCAACAGACCAGTGGAGAGGTGGTAACTTGCTAGCCACTAGCGTCCAACCACTGGAGGTGTAAGGTGGTGCATCAGTAAAGCTTGCTGGGCAGAGAGAGCACCAGAGAGATCAGAGAAGGTTACAGTTGTCTGGTGTCTCCACTGGAGGTAGGACCAAGAAATAGTCTTTCTATTGCTAAATTAGAAAAGGCTTTTTTAAAAGCCCACTATAAACCTCAGAAGAGCATTCCTTGTTTTTAATCCTTTGTCAAGATTATTTTCTCTATCTTTCATTTTGATTTTAAAAAGCTTGTCTCTACTGCCTCCTTTACAAAAAGTGTCTATCACAAAACAACACAAAAGAAAAAGGACGTTTTAGCCAAAATGTTGTGAAAAGCCAAAAAATGAATGACTTCAAACTCTCAGGACTGTCTGTGTAGTCAACCATGGTGGTGGCAGTATCATGCTATGAAGATGTTTTTATTGCTACTGGTGATCGATGTCTGATTTAAGGTTTCTGTTATTGTTTAGGTTTTTCTAACCATTAATGTAAATTAAGATTTGTAAATAAATACAATCTTATTTAACAAGTGTATCTAATACTACTTAAACAGCAATAATCCTGATTTTTGAACACAAACAGTTTGGTAAGATTAAGTTTTCTTATCTTATTTTGAATTTAATCTACCAAATGCACAGTAGAAAGTGTTATATTTTTCCTCTTGCTTCACTTCTTTGCTCACCAAACAAAGCTTTTGCTTTTTTTTTAACAAGTCTCTGTCTCACCATTCTCATCCCAGATGTCTTCCCGACACATGTTGCTCCCATTGCCTTTAAAAACCAGGTATTTGTCACTTTTAATGACTGTTACTTCACACTCTGTGAGAGAGACAATCTGCTCTACAGATGTGTTGTTTTACCGCTGCTGCAGCTTCTGTTTGGTCCAAAGATTCCCAAAAAGGTGTTATTTTGTTCTAGAGATGTATTTTTAACTGCATATGACCATCAAAAAAAGCCACACATGTAAAGAACGACTGAATAGAAGAAAATAGCTACCGGGTGGAAATGTAATCAACTGCAAATGAACCAGAGCTCAATACATCAAACTGCAACCAAAAGAGCACTTTGAAATTCAATCTGTTTGTTATCGGCTCCTTTTCTAAATAAATAGCATCCTTTTTTGTTGATTATCATTTTAAAAACACTATTTATTTGATTCATCTTTTAAAAGACGAATAATTTGCCTTTCAATAAACATATTTTTAACAGATGAAAACATTTTATTGAAGCAGTAGAAAAACATGTCAACAACAATAAGGCATAAAGCTGCCCTACTTAAGGGCTTGCTTAACCAATTAAGGTGGTGATATCATCCTACTGTAGGAAATGTATTGGAAAAACTGAAAGGTCCACAGAAAGGCTACATTTCATAAAAGCAGTCTGAACATTGACCCGGCATGTCCAAAGTGAGGCACAGGCTTGAATCGTATTAAAGGTGATCCGTGCCACAATTGAACAAATAAGTAACTTATTGAATAATTAAATAATGGGTAATTAATTTATTCAAACTGCAAATATATAAAGAATTTATTTTATAAATGTATAATAAATTTTATTGGCCTCAGTTAAGTAAATACATACACTCACTGGCCACTTTATGTACAACTGCTCGTTAACACTTAATTTCTAAGCAGCCAATCACATGGCGGCAACTCAGTGCATTTAGGCATGTAGACATGGTCAAGACAATCTCCTGCAGTTTAAACCGAGCATCAGTATGGGAAAGAAAGATGATTTGAGTGACTTTGAACGTGGCATGATTGCTGGTGCCAGAAGGGCTGGTCTGAGTATTTCAGAAACTGCTGATCTACTGGGATTTTTACGCACAACCATCTCTAGGGTTTACAGAGAATGGTCCGAAAAAGAAAAAACATCCAGTGAGCGGCAGTTCTGTGGGCGGAAATGCCTTGTTGATGCCAGAGGTCAGAGGAGATTGGCCAGACTGGTTCGAGCTGATAGAAGGGCAACAGTGACTCAAATAACCACCCGTTACAACCAAGGTGGGCAGAAGAGCATCTCTGAACGCACAGTATGTCAAACTTTGAGGCAGATGGGCTACAGCAGCAGAAGACCACACCGGGTGCCACTCCTTTCAGCTAAGAACAGGAAACTGAGGCTACAATTTGCACAAGCTCATCGAAATTGGACAATAGAAGATTGGAAAAACGTTGCCTGGTCTGATGAGTCTCAATTTCTGCTGTGACATTCGGATGGTAGGGTCAGAATTTGGCGTCTACAACATGAAAGCATGGATCCATCCTGCCATGTATCAACGGTTCAGGCTGGTGGTGGTGGTGTCATGGTGTGGGGAATATTTTCTTGGCACTCTTTTGGCCACTTGGTACCAATTGAGCATCGTTGCAACGCCACAGCCTACCTGAGTATTGTTGCTGACCATGTCCATCCCTTTATGACCACAATGTACCCAACTTCTGATGGCTACTTTGAGCAGGACAATGCACCAAGTCATAAAGCTGGAATCATCTCAGACTGGTTTCTTGAACATGACAATGAGTTCACTGTACTCAAATGGCCTCCACAGTCACCAGATCTCAATCCAATAGAGCATCTTTGGGATGTGGTGGAACGGGAGATTCGCATCATGGATGTGCAGCTGACAAATCTGCGGCAACTGTGTGATGCCATCATGTCAATATGGACCAAACTCCCTGAGGAATGCTTCCAGCACCTTGTTGAATCTATGCCACGAAGAATTGAGGCAGTTCTGAAGGCAAAAGGGGGTCCAACCCGTTACTAGCATGGGGTACCTGATAAAGTGGCCGGTGAGTGTAAATTTTAAGTAATAATTACTGTTTAATCCATCCATTTGCTGCTGGGGTCACGAGGGGAGATGATGTCTGTCTCCAGCTGTCAATGGACGAGAGGCAGGGTGCACCATGGACAGGTCGCCAGTCTATGGCAGGGCATTACTAGTTCATGCTTTAATAAATTGTTTTATGTTCCTGTGTTATAATACACCATGTTGTCAGGTTGGGTGGAGGTTTGAAGGACCCAGAAGCAGAGACTGAAGCGGAAGGTGGTTAATTGCAGATATAATAAGCAAAAAAGTTCAACATAAGCAAAAGTCCACAAAACAAATCCTCAGAATCCACAAAAATACTGAAAAACCAGAAAGAGCTGTTTAATGGGAAGAAATGACAAACAGTGACTGAACAGGAGGTGTATACATGGGAAACAGAAGAAAATTCAAGGCTAATCAACAGATTGGGAGCAGGTGTGGAGAGAGGAGTCTAGAAGGTAGCTAGGGGAAAGGAGACTGACGCAAGAGGGCAACAGAGGGCAAACAAGAAATACCTAAGAACTCAAATACAGTCAAAAATAACTATAACACAAAACAGAAATAAAACAATACAAACTCAAAGACAAACATAACCAGAACCAAAATCATGAGACATGTATTACTTAAACTGTCACACATCCATCTAGTTGCCAGGGCTAGTAGATGATATTTTGTTGAGCATCTAAATGAAGAGCTGAATAAGCAGAGATGATTTCTTTCCAAGTTTAATGAAGAAATAAAAGTACCAAAGCCATAATCCAGAACATTGGCAAGAAACTCAGGAACCAAAACCCAGGAGACACTGGTGAGGAATAAAGCAAAGGAATGACAGAATGAAGAGAATCCAGCAAACGGTGCGTGTTTTCGATTTCAGAGGCTAAATCCTCTAGGTGTTTCCAGGTCTGTGAAAATAAGGAGGCCGGAAGAGTTTTGCTATGGATTCAAACAGGTCCAGCATTCTCTGGCTTTCATCTCCCGTACGCTCTGTTGCCTACTAACTAGTGTTACGCCGATGCCAGTTTTTGCCCCTGATACGATACCCGATACCTGGCTGTGCAGTATCGACAGATACAGATACCATACCGATACCATGTGTTTGAAATTGATGCGTGTGTATGAAGAACTGAATACTACTTGGATGTAAAATAATTGTCATCATGGCTTTGTCAAGCTTTTTGTGCCTTTATGCCTTTGTGAAGCAGGAAAAAGAATAATGCCAATCTAATCCAGTTGAACTTTTTATTGCCTACCTGAAATGGTTACAATAGTTGACCAAACTTTTGGCTCTCAAGATGGTATTGGAGCCCTATTTGTCGATACTCGCAGATACAGACACCACAATTTCAGTGCAGTATCGGGGCGCCGTTTGATACTGGTATTGGTGTTGGTGCAACACTACTATTTACCGTAACAGTTGACACACAAAACATGCAAATATCTACTGATCTGTATGCTAATAACATTTTCGAGGAGTTTCATGAGCAGTACCATCGTCATGAACATGGTTTTTTAATTCCCCCCCCCCCCGCAGAATAATTGGGATTTGAGCCTAAATACCAGCCAAACCCATTTCCACGGGGACAGATAAAACCTTTTAATAAAGCAAACATTACCCGCCACATACTAGACTCAATAACCATTTAAATTAATTATTTTCATTAACTATTCACATGCTTGTCCATCCATTTTTTCCATTTTCCGTCACGTTTAACCCAAGCAGGGTCACGAGGGGTACTGGTGCCTATCTCCAGCTGTCAGTGGGGGAGAGACGGGGTACACCCTGGACAGATCGCCAGTCCATCGCAGGGAAAACTCACATACTTTTTTTAAACTTCACTTACAATATTCACCATTTTCCACTGAGCATGGAGCAGCCGGCTTGCTTTGACTCGCAATGAATTCTGGAATACACCGGACTCGTCTTTAAAAACGGGCAAAAAGAAGACTGCATTTGTCGGCCGTATAAGAGGAGTCTTTCAATCTGAACAGGCAGCAGCGCCGTGCAATGACATAATTGGCCGATGAATCAGACGTTCAGAGGAGCTGCTGAATTCGAACTCAGAAAGTGGCTGCAGAGGAGGACCATATTGGCCAAACAGAACAATTAATGGAGTAATTAACTGATTGGGAGCAGTTGTGGACAGAAGGATCGAGAAGAGAGCTAGGGAAAAGAAGACTAGCACATGGGGGCAATAGAGAGTAAACAACAGCAGTTAAATATAACTAGACAATAACTATGATGACACCAAATGGAAATGATGTAGAAAACCCAGAAAGAGATAAATCAAAGTCAATAGTATCTCTAGAATAGATGGAAATAACTTCTAAAAGACGGTAGACCCAACCAGGTACTGGCTTAGTAGAAAATCCATTACCTCTGGTGTCTGAAGTCTGCTTAGCAAGCAGAAATCATCAGTCCTGCCTCACTGTGGAAAACATTTGATTTGAGTCATAAGGGTTTTTTCAATCATTTTTATTTTCCAAAGAAAAATCTCTAAAGAATATTTCTGGCTGAGTGAAACTTTGTACCCCTAACTGTAACCGTTGACATGCTAACTGAGGCCAGTAGGACCTGACATTTTTTATCCCATTTATCACCTGATGTTAATGCACCCTTCTTGTCTCTAAGCAAACTGTGAAAACTTGCTAAAACTAACAACTTTATGCGCTCAATACTTACTCTGTTTTGGGAGTTTTCACTTCAAAAAGCCACAAGGCTGAACATACGTAGGCAGCCATCCATCTATCAGTCCACAGTAGATGAATTTGGTCTCAGGCTGTTGGGAAGTTAGATGATATGATAAAGTATGGCTCACAGATGAAAATAAATACATCCAAACGTGTAATCAGGGACTTGCTTCCTCCTAAACAGTACTGTTAACAGAAGAACCATTGGAGCCAGAGTGTATACAGACACCACAGTCTGGTTGGGATGTAACGCGAGCTTGTTTTCCAGACCTGCTGGTGTAGGGGGCAGCCCTGGCAGTGTAATTTGTTCTGTCTGGCTTGTGCACTTGCTTCCAGAACAACTTCAGTTTGAAGTTTCACAGTCCCATGAGGATGTAATGTACCCGGATCCTTCGGGAGTCTCTACCACCAGTCTCTGGACGTAAGATACGTAGATAACAGACATGCATCAATGTTTCCATCACTTCTAGTTAAGTATTTCTCTTGACAAGTCTGAGAACTGCTTTTTCCACCATCTCTGAAACCTGGATTTCTTTTTTCCTCAAGCACCATTCCTGCAGACGGCCTAAGGAGCCTGCATTGGTGTCGGCTGTCTTTTGGTGACAGGCAGAGTTAGGCCGACATGTGTTGGAGCCGAACCCTCCCCAGTAGAAGGGCCTGCCAGGTTTGCAGGCTGATGAGAACAGACAGACAGGTAGATCCATGGCCATGATAAAAGTCTACAGGGGATTTCTAGGCTTCTTGACGGGGTTTCATCAGTAGGCGATTTCTTGGTCCCTCAAAGTGTTACATCACTCCGACTGCAGCGGTACACACTTACAGATTGTGTGTGCAGGTATGGGTTTGAAAAAATGTAAAAGCCTTTATCTTCGCCTTAACTTTGAGCCTGTAGAAGTACATAAGTTATTCTTTTTTAATGTAAAACCTTACTAAATATAATCTATTCTGAATGGCATATATTTTTCTTTCTAGTGATCTAGATTGTCATAATGTCTTTCAAACAATCCTTTTCAATAATTAGAGAATGTCCAGAATATGTTTTTAAGCTTTTCTATTCCTTTTGTTCCCCTTAGTCCTAATCATCCTGAAAATCGTAATGTCCTTAAACTTAACTGAACAAATAAGAAAAAACTACACTACTTGTTTAGTTTAAATTTTAAGGAAAATTTGAAAGGCTGAAATTTTGTTCTCTAAAACAAAAAATACACTTAGGGATTTAGTTAATCTTTTTGCTAGGTCAAGTTTTTACTGAGGGCCCCAAATTCCTGAGCCACAAATATTAATTATACAAGATTTTTATGTGGTGTAATGATGATGATAATAATAATTCAGAGATATTCATTAAATAAGGGTTACAATTAGCTTGAGGTTGAAACTCTCTACTTCTCTTGCTCCTTTTGATCATCTTTACTCACTTGCTCTACCCTGCTTCATACCCAGTGAAGAATGAAAGCATTATGTCCACAGAGAATAATCAAACCCATGTTTGTATACATTTCACAAACCGTGTCGGGCTGAGCGTGTTTCATAGCTCGTTGGTTTTCCTTCCTCATGTTATAAGTCACTGCTGTTCCGCTGCAGGGAAGTGTTTTTTTTTCCTTTTTTTTTCAAAGTAGAGGCTCTGAGAATGGACGAGTCATTCTTTCCAACTTTTTTAGAAACATTTCCGCTGGAGGACAGAAAGGTAGCTGGACTAAGAAGCCGCAAAAGAAAGGAAATAAAGTTGAGTTTGACTTTCTGTTGGATAAATAAAGGTTAAAAAGAATTAGTAATGTGTGTGTTTGAAGCGCTGCACCTTTGAAGGCGGCTCTGCCCCAGAGCTGTCAAGGGGGTCCTGGAAAAAGGAGGCAGCAGAAAGAGACATGGGTCAAGTGCATATTTTCACATGCAAGCGAGGGGAGAGGAAGGGCAAGCGGTGGAGGTCTGGTGTCCAGGATGAACCAACGCTTGTGTGGATGTAGTTGTAAAGAAGAAAGGGGTTTGGGGAGGGGGTGATGGGTCATCCCCTGCAGCAAGGTCAGAACAGAGATACTTTCACAAACAAAGAAAACCTGGTCTCTCTTCTTTTTTTATATCCCAAAACGGTATATGTACAGATCCGCAGACATTAAAAAACACACCATAAGTTCAAAGCTGGAGGTTATATTTAAAGGGGGAGATATAATCCGGACCTCATTATCCTGAAGACCAGATATTCTAGGAATAAAACTCTCCTAGCTGTACATTACCATACAACGCCATGGAAGCTGATCGAAACAGTCTGTGGGCTACCACATGACAGAAATCATGCTTATTAGAACATCTCCTCCACTTTCAATATTTCGTCAACTCTATAACAGAACACATATGGTGACTAATGATGTACAACCGTAAAATGTTCCAATTATCAGTTCTTTCAGTTAGCACCCTTTTCAGCTATGCCAGAGTAATGATACCTTCTTTGAGGGTTTCCACAATTTGTGAAAGCATACTTCTTTGTTTCTCTGGGAGTTATCTTTTTTTTATAGAAACATGAACAAACCCTGATGGCATTGTGGATTTTTTTTCCTAAGGTATTTAGTGGTTCTTCTGGATCAGGAACTTCATCAGGGTTGAAGTGTGACCAATGTTGGGACTTTACCTGAAATTTAGACCGAATAGATTTGTACAAAGTTGGCAGTGTATGTAGAGATATGGTAGATCTAGGGTTATTAGAGGGTCTGCATCAGTGTGGAAGTTTATAGGGGAAAAATACAGTAAATCATTGTGGTAAGAATATTTATATTTTGAGACTTGCTATCCTGTAAATCCCATCCATCCATCCATCCATCCATCCATCCATCCATCCATCCATCCATCCATCCATCCATCCATCCATCCATCCATCCATCCATCCATCCTCTTTCCAACCAACGAATCTCCATCCATCCATCCATCCATCCATCCATCCATCCATCCATCCATCCATCCATCCATCCATCCTCTTTCCAACCAACGAATCTCCATCCATCCATCCATCCATCCTCTTTCCAACCAACGAATCTCCATCCATCCATCCATCCATCCATCCATCCATCCATCCATCCATCCATCCTCCTTCCAACCAACGAATCTCCATCCATCCATCCTCTTTCCAACCAACGAATCTCCATCCATCCATCCATCCATCCATCCATCCATCCATCCATCCATCCATCCATCCATCCTCTTTCCAACCAACGAATCTCCATCCATGCATCCATCCATCCATCCATCCTCTTTCCAACCAACGAATCTCCATCCATCCATCCATCCATCCATCCATCCATCCATCCATCCATCCTCTTTCCAACCAACGAATCTCCATCCATGCATCCATCCATCCATCCATCCTCTTTCCAACCAACGAATCTCCATCCATCCATCCATCCATCCATCCATCCATCCTCCTTCCAACCAACGAATCTCCATCCATCCATCCTCTTTCCAACCAACGAATCTCCATCCATCCATCCATCCATCCATCCATCCATCCATCCATCCATCCATCCATCCATCCATCCATCCATCCATCCATTCATCCATCCTCATTCCAACCAACGAATCTCCATCCATCCATCCATCCATCCTCTTTCCAACCAACGAATCTCCATCCATCAATCCATCCATCCATCCATCCATCCTCTTTCCAACCAACGAATCTCCATCCATCCATCCATCCATCCATCCATCCATCCATCCATCCATCCATCCATCCATCCATCCATCCATCCATCCATCCATCCATCCATCCATCCATCCTCTTTCCAACCAACGAATCTCCATCCATCCATCCATCCATCCATCCATCCATCCATCCATCCATCCATCCATCCTCTTTCCAACCAACAAATCTCCATCCATCCATCCATCCATCCATCCATCCATCCATCCATCCATCCATCCATCCATCCATCCATCCATGAATCCATCTGTTATCTATTCATCCAATTAAAAGTTTTTTCCTGATTTTACAAAAACAAAATAAGAGAACTAAGATGAAAGCTTGACAAAGAGAAATGTTCGATTTTATGTTCAAAATGAATTCCATGGAGCTATTAACCAAAACCGTTTGTTGATAGGCTTTTGTTTCTGATTCTTCTGCTTTTGTTTTTCTTTTCCTCAGTTTTTCAAACACACACCACACCACATGCAGTCCAGTTTAACAATAAACTAAAGCAAACTGTTTTCATTTCGATTCAAGATGTAGTTAATATATCTTGTCTTTCAGTTAAGAGAAGAAAAAGGGGAGAACAGCTGTGGATGGATGTTCTCCCTTTTTTTCCCCTCTTAACTTAAATAAATGTTTCAACAAAATCTTGAATCAAAAAGGTGGTGCAGTAGGTAACAGTGCTCCTTTGCAGCTAGAATGTTCTGGTTTTGATTCCTTGCCCAGGATATTTCTGCATGGAGTTTGCATGTTCTCCCCTTGCAGGTTGATTGATTGGCTTGTCTAAGCTGTCCTTAGGTGTCAGTGTGCATCTGCATGGTTGTGTGTCTCTGTATTGCCCTGCGACAGACTGGCGACCTGTCCAGGGTGTACCCGCCTCTCACCCGTATATTGCCAGAGATAGGCACCAGCCCCACTGCGACCCAAAAAGGACTAAGAAAGAAGAGAAAACGGATTGGATGGATCTTTAGACGGAAACAGTACAAATTTACAGTTTGAGCTAACAAGCTTCCTTTAGACAAATTTCGGCCCACAAAAATATGTTACCACTGTTCAAATGATAGAAGCCCAAAACTAACTGAAAGCCTTTCAATCTGACAAACACCTAAATATGGGTATTTTTATCAAAAAACTCAAATGTAATGACTGTAAAATAATCCAGCAGTTACTCCTGCCATTTTCAAAAAAAATGCTCAGCAATTGTTTTAATTCTTAAAGTTATATGTCACCAAATGGGAAATATCAGATGTGATTTTTAAAGATACCTTAGATGGTAAGACACCATTTGTACCATTTATTTAGCTTTTCATCTTTTTTTATTTTGTAATGTATAGTGTTTTCTTAAACATTTAACATGCTATACGTTTAACCAAACCAAAGAAACAAACAACAATAATTCTGTCAGAAGTTCGATTAGAAAAGCTGCATTTTTGCGTCCTTGGCCTCGGTAATAATGTTTAGACTGTGCTTTTAATGTGATTTGTGTCCTTTATTATGGATGTTGTTTTTAAGGTGATCAATCTTCCTACAAAAGACCATTATTATTAATCGTTCACTCTCATTATATATAATGCAGCAATTAAAATAAAAGCCTCCTAGATGGCTTCACAACACTAAAACAGAATATTTATTGGCTTTGCTTGGGGAAAACTGAGCTTTTTGCTTAAGATGAAGTTAGTCTTCGTAAGCTAAACTGGCGGCAACACCCTGAACAAACAGCTTAAAGTTTGTGAATTATGATGTTAGCCATATCATCAATCAGAGACGGGTCAACAATGCTTCTCTGTTGCTGGATGGATAGCCAACAAAGATGCTATTTAATTAGATGAAGCATTGATTTTTAAGGACAAACTGTATATACGGTTATGGACACAATTTTTTTGATCATTTAGAGGATTATTTATTATTTTATGTTTTTTTTAAGCAATATTTAAGGGAAATTTTGAGTGAAAAAAAAACAAAAAAAAATGGTTTTATGTCCCTTTTTATGGATTTAAAGATGTATATTCTTTACACCCTTAAATAAACAGGCAGTCGTTCATTCAGTCTTTTTTTTTTTTTTTTAGCAGTAAGCCCCAATATTGAACTTATTCTCTTGTTTTCATTTGAAAATTTTCTCCTGCATGTCTTTACATTTCCTGCACGTTTGCGGAGATTAATTCTATAAACACATGTTAATGTAAGCCGAACTTTAACAATGCTAAAACAATCTGAGAGTTTTAGAAAATCCAGCCCTTTGCAAGGCAGGAAGTAAAATATTCAGAATGGCAATATTATATAGTTAGACTTTTAAAAATGTATGTGAGTGATCCACTTTTATGGACGCAAAATCAAATTTTTTTTCCAGATTTTTGTCTTTAAGACGTTGCCTTTTTAGGATGTAAAAGCTTGATCTAATTGCTTTAAGACTTGTAATTCTGACTGAATTAAAATCACAGGCTGTAATATTGTAACAGATTGTATCATCATATAAACTGATTATTACAACACTGTATTGCGGCAAACCTGGTGATTAACACCACAATTTCCAAGGTAGGTTTATTTTTCAAGCTCCTTTATAGTTTTTGTTAAAAATGTAAACACATTCTAAGACGTGAAAGCATATTTTCCTATTGTTAGCTTTTTTAGCTACAGTACAATGTAGGGTTAAAAGGGTTAATTGCAATGATAGTGAATAACTTATCCTTAATATATTAGTAACTGAAACAAATTGTTACCTAGAGTCACAGTTCAAAGACTTTAAAGCATGACATTTGCTAATTTATATGGGCAGCCCTAAAACATTCTCATCTAATCCAAGGCCAAATGAGAGCTTTTATCTCACAAATTAACCAAAATAACAAAGAGCCACCTTAGTGATATTTTGTGGGACAACTCACACAGTCCTTCAGCGATCAAACACATAAAGACCTCACTATGTTATTGTCTATAGTTGTCATTAAAAGGCCTTTGCAAAAAATGATGTCCATAATCAACTAATTGTGTTTAATCTGCTAGATGATTGGCAAAAACAAATAGAAGAGTGACAAAAATGTATGTTTTTTTACACAACTTCAATTGGACTAACTTGCATCACATATCCTTTGAAATTTCTGGTTAAGAGGTTGTAGAATCCAAAGCTAAGTTGGTCTGTGGCCTACATGGAGGGGACCTCATATTTTTGAAAGGTAAAAATGGCCTGTTTTACAAGCATTGTTTCCTTGAATCTCGTTTACAGAAAACTGTCAACGAACCTTTGCCTCCTTCATTATCATTGATTATTGCAATCTAAATTCCCAGATGGGTTTAGTTTGATTATTACAGTTTTTTCTACCTTTGGAGGTCTCTAAACCTCGTGATGTCATCAAAATTAATATGCACAAAATGCTTGTGATGAAGAACAGCATCTAGCCAGGATCATTGGAGGAAGAGACAGAGAGAAGAGAGGGTGTTGGGTAAAGGGGGGGCAGCATTTCCCATATTTCTGCTGCTGATTGACAAGGCTGACATATGGAATAGTTCACCTATTCCCCAGTGACAGGAAGATGGGGGGAGAGGCGGGTAAACTTGCCTGCGAGGCTGAGTGCCGTTTTTTTCCCTAAGATTTAGTGCCTCTGATCAAAAGGACTCATATCTCTTTTACTAAATTTAGCACCAGTGGCAATTAGTGGCAGAGTCACAGAGCCACTCCTGGAGCAGCTGACAAATAGTGCCTTAACAAGTCAGAGATGTATGTCACAGTTTGATGGATTTGTGTGTGCACAGCTGAGAGAAACTTTGCACGAGGGATTTTTTTCTTTTTTCGTCTGTATGTGTGTATGTGTACTGTCTTGGTTGTGCGTCTTGGTCCGCCTCTACTTGCGCATCAGCAGCTTCTTGCACACCTTTAAAGACGCTGCAACTAGTAGCAGGGCTGATACAAAGTCCCGTTAAGACAGCAGAGTCACCTAGAAAAAATGTTGTAGTCTCAAATATGATTTTATTTTGGAGCTGAAATGCCGTATTAATACTTTCCAACCCCTTTTTTTCACTGCAGTTTGTCTGAAGTTGTCTTGCCTGCTAGCTGAACTCACAAACACACGATGGATTGTTGTGTATTAATGAACACACGACAGTCCACACTGTCCCATTCCTGCCTCAACTCTTTGAGAATCAACCTGGCACAGGTCTGCCAATGGCATTGCAGGATTATGGTTTAAGATTGGAACTGTGGTTGTTAGTAGTGTGTTAGTGTTGCTATTCAAATAAGTTTGCCTTGACCAGTGTAATTCTTATTGCACTTGCTTTATACTACATTTTAACTTATCACCAAACCTTTGTAGACAGGCAGTAAGTGTTGCATTGTTTGATCAGCTCAGGAATTTCTGCTGAATGTCCCTCCTTTTCCTGAATGGATTTGATAGGACCAGTCCCAGATTGGAAATGTGTAGAAATAAAATGAAAGTGCTATACTTTTAATGTGGCTGATTTCAGTTGGGATTGGGTAGGTCCATCAATATAAAGCATTGCTTCTCTAAACTCACCTTTTTTGTATCTTTATCAAGTTTCAAGGCTCATCATCAATAATAAATTCAATTCAGTTTATTTATATAGCGCCAATTTACTACACATGTCATCACAAGGCACTTTACAGTTTAACCAGATCATACAGTCAAATTGATTCAAAGTTTTCTATCTAAGGAAAACCAGTTGATTGCATCGACTCATTGACTCAAATGCAATCCCTCACACTAAGCACGCTTGCAGCGACAGTAGAGAGGAAAAACTCCCTTTTAACAGGAAGAAACCTCCAGCAGAACCAGGCTCAGTGTGAGCGGCCATCTGCTGAGGCCGACTGGGGTTCAAGGAGACAGAAGCAGACATACAAATGTGTTCTGATTGATGGAAGAAGGGTCTCATCCAAGATTTAATGGTACTTTCTTTGACATATGATCATGATAGAAACATACCCAAGGCATAATGCACCTTCCCCTACTGACTGTTAGAGGGTTGTTATTCAAGTCAACTGCAACATTTCTCTCTTTTTTGTTATCAAATCAGTTTCTCACAAACTATATCTGCCATAATATTTCAATACTTCACAATGCATTGCCGATGTTCTTGAGAAATGTTGTCCCTACTCTCTGAAAAACCCTTAGTCCCTCCAATGCGATTGATCTGCTACCTTTCTCATGGTCATTCTCAGCCCATGATGCAAGGTGTTACATTGAATACATTGTGATTCATATGTAGATACTCAATTTGAGTTTTTATCACTTTCCTAACTATTCAGACATCCCACTAAGCTCTTTGTTGATGATATTGCAGCTTATTCCATCCTTTTACTGATGTATGATGTTTTCCAACAGGTGTTTTGACTGCTCCTTCTTGCCTAGGGAGGAAAGTTTTAGACAGTTGACTCAAAAGCAACTAATGAAAAATATAAAGATTGTCCTAATTGCATTGAAAAAACATACATACAAATGCCTTTTAACACCTACCTATTTTTTTTTTTTTATAGATGTACACTCACCGGCCACTTTATTAGGTACACCTGTCCAACTGCTCGTTAACACTTAATTTCTAAGCAGCCAATCACATGGCGGCAACTCAGTGCATTTAGGCATGTAGACATGGTCAAGACAATCTCCTGCAGTTCAAACCGAGCATCAGTATGGGGAAGAAAGGTGATTTGAGTCCGAAATAGAAAAAACATCCAGTGAGCGGCAGTTCTGTGGGTGGAAATGCCTTGTTGATGCCAGAGGTCAGAGGAGAATGGCCAGACTGGTTTGAGCTGATAGAAGGGCAACAGTGACTCAAATAACCACCCGTTACAACCAAGGTGGGCAGAAGAGCATCTCTGAACGCACTGTACGTCGAACTTTGAGGCAGATGGCCTACACCAGCAGAAGACCACACCGGGTGCCACTCCTTTCAGCTAAGAACAGGTCTGATGAGTCTCGATTTCTGCTGCGACATTCGGATGGTAGGGTCAGAATTTGGCGTCTACAACACGAAAGCATGGATTCATCCTGCCTTGTATCAACGGTTCAGGCTGGTGGTGGTGGTGTCATGGTGTGGGGAATATTTTCTTGGCACTCTTTGGGCCCCTTGGTACCAATTGAGCATCGTTGCAACGCCACAGCCTACCTGAGTATTGTTGCTGACCATGTCCATCCCTTTATGACCACAATGTACCCAACTTCTGATGGCTACTTTCAGCAGGATAATGCGCCATGTCATAAAGCTGGAATCATCTCAGACTGGTTTCTTGAACATGACAATGAGTTCACTGTACTCAAATGGCCTCCACAGTCACCAGATCTCAATCCAATAGAGCATCTTTGGGATGTGGTGGAACGGGAGATTCGCATCATGGATGTGCAGCCGACAAATCTGCGGCAACTGTGTGATGCCATCATGTCAATATGGACCAAACTCCCTGAGGAATGCTTCCAGCACCTTGTTGAATCTATGCCACGAAGAATTGAGGCAGTTCTGAAGGCAAAAGGGGGTCCAACCCGTTACTAGCATGGGGTACCTAATAAAGTGGCCGGTGAGTGTAGTTGACATTTTTTAACCCAAAATTAAAAAATATATATTTCTCTTTAAGATTTAAGTAATTTCTCCTAATGTGACTGAACATTCATTTTCCTCATCAATGTTCTCATCAATGTTCTCAATTGAGCAGATATGAAGACTTTATAAGGTGCACACATAGGAAAGTTGCTGTAACCGATGCTTAGTGCTAAGTTAGAGAAAAATGTCACTGGGGGGAAAATATTGATGCCGGATTTTACCGTTTTGACTCCACTTTAAGAATCTGGGTTTGTGATAATGCATGTTTAACACAATGCTGAAATAAATTTATTGAAATATTAATAGAAAAAGGATCCCTTCCAGTTAGGCTTTGCTGACCCATCCATCGCTCCGGAATTCATATTTACGTATTAAAGCTAGAAGACCTATCATTATTTCATTTTGTGTAATAAAGGTTTTATATTTATATGACAAAAATTAAGACGGAGGAAATCTTACCATAGTTTCTGTGTAATTTTTTTTTTCATTAGAAGTGCTGGCAACACTGGTGAGAAAATGTGGGCTAAACTGTGAGGGCAACAATTTTCTTTTTTTTTATTTCCATAACATTTAGGCAAGGCAAAAGCAGAATAAAAGTAAAACATTTGTAAAACAAATAAAATAATTGGACCACAAAAAAGCAGAATAAATGCAAGTAAAAACAAAACATGACAAAGAAAGTAAAACAGTTGGATCACTATCTTAAACTAATACCCCAGTTAGCAGTTTAAATTCAACACTCATAGGCAGCTTGAAACAAATGGGTTTTTATGTTTGACTTAAAAAAAAAAACTTTTCCAGTTTACTGGGAGTTTTTTCCAGATAAGTGGAGCATAGGGACTTAATGCTGCCTCTCCATATTTAGTTATAGTTCTGTCTCTACAGAGTAGGCTGAAACTAGAAGACCTGAGATGTCTGGTAGGTCACCGAAAACAAATCTGGAATGTATTGAGGTGTTGATCCATTCAGTAAATAATAGACCAACAGAAGGATTTTAAAGTCTATTCTCTGAGCTACAGGGAGCCAGTGGAAAGACTTCATTAATAACATAATTGTCAAAACAACTGTTTATTTTATGGATTGGAATTCTAGACTGACGCTGACCAAATAAGGACTTTTAAAATCAATGCAAATTGACCTTATTTATTGGTTAATTTGATTGGACAGACATTTCAACTGGGTCTGGTGTCTATTCTGCCACAGTGGCCAAACAAATTTGCTCTTTTTTAAATAACTCTAATAAACAAACTAATGTGTAGATTTTAAAGCAGCACTAATTCAGATTTTTCCCTTATTATATCCTCTTCTAAGTACCTGTCATGGTAATCTAAGAGATTATGAGCCAATTGAGTGGTCTCCCACCCTACTGGGTCTAGTCGGAAAACAACACTTGCAGCTTTCTGTGTCACTAACCCAGTGGCAGTCTGGGGGTATGCCATAGCATTTTCTGTTATACATTATTTGTTTGTTAATTCAAAGCAAACCCATGCAACCTTAAGCCAGTCGGGGGACTAGATCTACAACTTCCAGAAATAACATACTAAAAGCAACTGGTACACCTACCAGGAGCTGTATAGTGACCTGAAAAATCATCTAATTTATCTCGAATCAAGGGTCTAAGTTACAGTGTTGGGTGAAAAGTTACAGTGTTTTGTCAAAAGTTACAATGTTGGGTCAAAAGTTACAATGTTGGGTCAAAAGTTGCAGTGTTGGGTCAGAAGTTACAATGTTGGGTCAAAAGTTGCAGTGTTGGGTCAAAAGTTACAATGTTGGGTCAAAAGTTGCAGTGTTGGGTCAAAAGTTACAATGTTGGGTCAAAAGTTACAATGTTGGGTCAAAAGTTGCAGTGTTGGGTCAAAAGTTACAGTGTTTGGTCAAAAGTTACAATGTTGGGTCAAAAGTTACAATGTTGGGTCAAAAGTTGCAGTGTTGGGTCAAAAGTTGCAGTGTTGGGTCAAAAGTTACAGTGTTTGGTCAAAAGTTACAATGTTGGGTCAAAAGTTACAATGTTGGGTCAAAAGTTACAATGTTGGGTCAAAAGTTGCAGTGTTGGGTCAAAAGTTACAATGTTTGGTCAAAAGTTACAATGTTGGGTCAAAAGTTACAATGTTGGGTCAAAATTTGCAGTGTTGGGTCAAAAGTTACAGTGTTTGGTCAAAAGTTACAATGTTGGGTCAAAAGTTACAATGTTGGGTCAAAAGTTACAATGTTGGGTCAAAAGTTGCAGTGTTGGGTCAAAAGTTACAGTGTTTGGTCAAAAGTTACAATGTTGGGTCAAAAGTTACAATGTTGGGTCAAAAGTTAAAGTGTTGGGTCAAAAGTTGCAGTGTTGCTTTAAACCTTTTCTGTTAGTTGCCATCAAGACCACATGACTGGAGATACGATACTGAGTTCAATGTGTAGTCAAGAAAGTAATTGAGCCAAGCGATTGAATTGCCCAGACAGTTAAGCCACAGAATAATCAAACAATAGATTCATGGATTAGCATTTCATATCAAGTTAGATTTACTGTATGCCGTTTTAATTTCTAGCAGAAGAGTGTACATGAGCTTGGAAGATATCATTAAAAAAGTCCAATTACCATGCTTTAGAAAAAAATTGGGCATTGGCCAACTGTAGCAGCTACCCATAGCTATTAATTAAAGATGCTAAATTAGCATATTGTGTTGGCGTTCTTACATTGTTCTGTGTTTGTTCATGATTTCAATCATGTTTTAAATAGATATAGCCTCTACCAAGTTCATGTATGCTCTAGTGTTTCAGTTCAATATGAGGTAAAAAAGGCAAAAAAAAAAGCTTAACACCATGTTAAATGTCAATCCACGTATCTGTGTTTGCTTACTCTGGCTTACGGACCCAGTTGTCTGAATTAGAGATGCTAAATTTCCCAAACAAAATTTCATTATGGAACTGAAAGGAAAACAACAAAAACACAATAGGAACTTCTGAATAAAAAAATAATAATAATAATGTTCAAAGCACAGGAATTCAGTTTCAAACTATGTAATTCAGCTCGACTGTAACAGAATTTATTTTCAAAACCAATACATTTAATTTCAAATTAAATGAAAACGGATTCTGTCACATTGATTCATTTATTAAGTTTCTGAAAACAAAGAAACCTGTGCTGCCCCTTCAGGACACCTCAATGTACAGCCCTGTAGTTTGCTCAATCAGTGGAGAAATAACGATAGAAAAAAAGTGAAAATCGGACTGAAGGAAGGGGGGGCTTTCTTGCTGTTTGGAAAAGGGGCAGTTTTAGTAAAAATAAGATAAAAGTTAGAAAAAAACTGTTGGCTAGAGGAAACCCGCAAAACTGACTGAAAAATCGAAATGATCCAGTTTCCCCTAATTGCAAAAAAAAAAATTATAAATGACATAAAATAGAAGTTTTTGTAACTTTATCAGGCAATGATTGAAAGAAGCAAATAAGGAAGACAAATCCGAACTGGATTGTTTACTCCGATGTCTGAAATGCCACCATAAACGTGACTAAAACCATGTAGACTTGTAATAATAATAGCACCCTAGAATATACCGAAGCATTTGTTTCAGTCTGTCCTGGATGCCCAAGTTTATTCAAATGTGCTTATTTCTCATTTGGTCAAGCTTTCTTTTTTTCTTTATTTATGCAGTTTATTTGTTTTCCTCTGTGTTTCCACCATCCAATTCCCTCTTTATCTCTCTTCCACTCTGGCGGCTCCTCTCTGCGTCCATCACTCGAAACGTCTTCAGGAGTCCACCCTCCTGCTCACCCATCAACATGCAAACAGACAGCAGCACAATATGCGGATGCCTCTTCCTTTGATATGGTAAAGCAATATTCCACTTCATCTCTCTTTTCATTTGCCCATTTGCAGAGTAGATGCCATTAGTGGTGCATTATGCTCCTCTGGCGAGGGGAAAAGTATCTCCAAAAGGAAAAGTCGGCGGCTTGGTGGCGTCCTGCAACGCCTCATTAGTGCACTGCCTTCGAACAAACGTATCAACAATGTTCTGAGCTAATAAGCTTTTATATTCCCCAGCTATGTGATGTAGAAAAAGGCAGAGCTGAAGGTCACGGGTGAATTTGAACACAGCAAGTGGCTCAGTGAGGAAATGATTTATCCGGAGTTATTTCTGTGCTTTGCTCCAGAGGGTCGGCACATTGATGTGTGTGGTTCAAATGGCTTCTTTAAGAGCTTCAGTGGTGGCACACATATCTTAACTCTCATCAGCCAGATCGAGGCTCTCTTCATTTTCCTCAGTCTCATGCGCATATGCAGAGAAGTACCCTTTAACCAAGGTGTTTTGAGGTTGATTTGCTTACTATGAAGCCTTGACCCTAGAATGCTCAACAGAGAACTTTCTAGTTATTGGCTTAAATTCACCTCAACAAGTTTACTAGTAAAATAGTTCTTTTAAAGTATATTTGAAACAAAAAATAGCGTACAAGATCAGATGATTCGTATCTGCTATTTTTTTTCTTTCATATAATTTGTAGTTTTTTTCTGTTTCTGTTTCTATTAATAGATTCTGCATATTACTAAAAATATAAAGATAGATTCAGCTCATGGAATAAACTGATTGGATGAGTTTATTTAGATGGGACAGGGGGAGATTTTAATTATAATTTTTTCTATTAATGGCAAGAATGTAAAAACTTAGTTCTGGTTAAATATATTAGACTGATAATTAAAATAGATACTAACTCAATAGTGCGTTACACCAAATGCCATTTTACTATTTTAGATGAATGATTTTCATGTTACATCTATGTAAAGGGATCAGGAAAGGTAAATGCCGCAATTCTATTGAGGCTAAAACCATTTTTTAGGTGATCAAAACAAGACTAGCGCCATACCTCCGAAGTCTTAGGCTACATTCACACCGCAAGCAACAGCGGCAGCAGAGGCAGGTAGTTTAAATGCAAATTCAATGGTTGACGCGCATCTTGGTACAGAAAAAGGTCCTGCAGCATGTCTGAGCAGCGATTCATGAGCTTTTGAGCATCTGGCACACACAACGCTCTTCAGGAGCAGCAGATGCTGGAGTTGGAAAAATTTAACTTTTGCTGCTCGACGCGACACATCAACCAATTAGAGAAGCTAATCTTGGAGCTCCTCGCTTTATTAATGCCTAAATTAACTTTAAATTTCAAAACCTTCCGGAAAATTATATTATTATGTTATTATTCTGGTGCCTGCAGTTTGGATTATGTACATGAAAAACGCTAATATCTACTTCCAGTAGCAGAAAACCGCAAAGAGGTGACCGGTCCAGAGGCTGCTGTTGAACGGGATTCCTAGTGACAGCGCACCGCCGGTGTAAGGGGGTCTGAGTGTCTCTGAAAGCGAAATATTATTTGAAAGTAGGATCGAAATCTTGATGAACTGACTGCACAGATTAACATTTCAGGTGGACTTTCTCGCTTAAAGACATATTAAAACTACTTCTCACCCACTGATCACTGCATATATAGTTGCCATTATTATAGGAAAAGAAAGGATAGGGTAGCTCCGCCCAACGTGCATCAGCCCCAGTTTTTGACAGCGCAGCTAGAGCAACAAAGACGCTTCAGCCACGCGTCAGAACTGAACTGGTACAAGCATCAAAAATGAAGCAGCACACGTGCTTTTGCTGCTCCTGCTGCTATTTGTGTTGTGAACATAGCATTACTTGTTCTTGTACTCGTCTTCCTTGGGGGTAAAAGTCTCAGCAGAGACTCCCCAACTTCTCTCTCCACAGACACCTCCTTAAGCTCTGTTGGGGAGGCCTGAGATGCTCCCAGGCAAGCAGAGTCCTTACTTGTGTCCTTACTCATCATCTGGGGCTCCTCCCAATGGGACGTTCCTGGAACACCTTCCGGGGGAGATATCAAGGAGGCGTCCAACAAACATATGGAAGTCACCTTAGCTGACTCTTCTTGATGTGGAGGAGAAGCCTCAAAGCTTGGCTAGGCTCCTCACCCTATCTCCTAGGAAGTGCCCAGCCAAGCTCGAGAGAAGGATTACCTTAGCAGCTTGTATCAGGAATCTCATTCCTTCAGTCACACTCAAGATATTCATGACCACAGGGGAGGGTAGGAACGTAGACAAACAGGTAAATTGTGAGCTTTGCCTTTTTGCTCAGCTCTCTCTTCACCACGACGGACTGGTACAGTGTCCATGTTGTAGCAGCAATTGCTTAATTCTTCCCTTACTCATGAAAAGAACTCCAAGAAGTAAACAAAGCATCATGACACACTGACTATATCCAGGTTGGCTATGTTGTCGTAGAACCTGCTATCAACAGATTTGATGATGCAGTACATCATGTCACCTGCGGTACAAATTGTTGTCACCCAAAAAGCAAACTGCAATATGTCAACCTAGCAGCAGCACACTAATTGATGATGTTTTCCCAGGTTTTGTGTATTGCACAAGTGCTCTTTAACCTTTTCTTGCAGATAAACTGTGTTAAGGATGCTCCAAATGTTCCTTTTATTCAATTACTATATGCCTTCAAGAATCTGAGGCGAGCAGGGCGGATTACAACTAACCCTTTACACCATGGACACACACCCTGGCTGTGATCCATCAGGACCAAACCCTCTCAACACAAAAACAGCTTTTTTCCATGTGCAGCTAGCCTCAACAGTAAGGACCGGGTCCCCATATTCACAGTTCCCCCTTACAAACGATATATACATTTCAGGACATGTAAATGCTATTTATTTAAATTAATTCAGTATTCAATGTATATTTCTAAGATCTGCCAGGTTTTGACTAAAAGTTCCACTACCTGTCTTCAAAGTAAAATCATACTTGGAGTGTTGTAAACATTAAAGTATGTCAATTCTTTGGATGTTGAGCTCATTACACAACCCTCAGAAAAACCCTGTTACCTTGAATAATATGCAGATACCCAGATAAGTTCTATTTCTCTCTTCCCTGCTCAGATTTTTCCGTTTCAGAACAGGTGATATCGGTCGGGTAACTGAACTCAGCAGCAAATTAAATAATTTAGCACAAGAATGAGAAGTCTACACGCTTCAACTAATATATTTGGCAAAAAGTGATAGCCTTCAAACAGATGGTCAGCATTTGCATTTGTCGCAGCTAAGTATTTTAAAATCCTAACCGGTTTAAATTCTAGTGCCCTTAACATACTTTCTCTTTTATTCTCTAACCCAGTTACAATCTTTATTTTCAACTCAAGAACTCAAAACTCCAATAACTTGATACATTTTTAATAGCCCATATTTTTACCTCCACTAATCTGTCACTAAAGTAAAAAAAACAGCTTTATGGTGTGTTTTTTATCTTGATGCATACATGGATTCTGGTAGACCCAATACACTGAAAGAACATTGTACAGGAAAAAGGTAAGTAAAAATCTGAAATTTAACACTGTTTTGTTTACTTTTGAGTGCAACTGTACTGGAGAATTGAACAAGCATGTGATTTGTTATTCATTTTGTATGACAGACAAGAAAAGGGTTCATTATTCCATTTACCTGCAAAAGAAGTGCAAGCTTTTGTGAATACAAGTGTGAGCCAATTACCTGGAATATGAATGCCTAAAAGCATAGAACCAGTTTGCCAAGACGGCATCATCTACATCCAGCTCCTCCCCTCTGGATCATTAGAATCCATATTAAAATGCATAACAAGCGAGGTAACAAAGTAATTATCTCAATTAGTTCACTGTTCTTGCAAGCTAGCTCAAATGTATTTGTCATAGGTTTCTAAAGTCCTCCTGGTGGGATTGAAGTGGGCTCACCGCATACAGTCATGACCATTTTCTAGCAGAACCATCTGGTCAGGCATGATGATGGAGGGTGAAATTTCTTTTTTTTTCTTGCTTTCTTTGAAATGTTGCTGGATTTCTGTTTCTTGATGTTGTGCTGGTTTTCAGGTATTCCTCCTACCCCTTTTCCTCCCCCTTCTGTTCGTTTATTCAAGTGTTTGAACGTGCAGTCCTGTTGGGATTGTGGGAGTCAGAGTACTGTCAGGTCTAATTGCCACGGTGGTGTTTGCTGCGGAGACGGGCCTGATTAGGGAGGAGGTGAGGGAAGACATCGTGTCCCCGCTTTCTTCTCTCCCTGTCTCACCTGTTTTCTGTCTGTTCTGCGTGAGATTTCCTCTCTGACTCTCTACACGACTACACGGAATGATGGCAGCCCAGCATGGCTCATTGACCAAAGAAAGAGACAGACAGATGGACACTGAGGGACAGTTAGAGAAAATAAGAGGCCAGTAAACAGACTTATCTCACCTGGTGCACTGTTGGCTACATCAAAACATTTAGCTGCTAGCTGAGGGACATTATGAGCTTCCATGTGTGCTTTTACTCTTAACACACTGTAGTTTCATGTATTTTCAGAGAAAAATACCAATTTTGACAGTCTGTCTCCAATATTTTATTTTGCCATATAACGTTGTGTTGAAAAATATATAAAAACTGTTTAAAATCACTGTCACATACATTTTTTTTTACTATTTTGACATCCAGAAGGCTAAGACATGCCTCTGAATTATATTAAAGTATATGTGAATTCCTTTTATCAGAAAAACTAATGACTAAAAGTCTAACGAAATTCATGTTTGTTTCATTGAATTAGTTTTAAGCTTCATTAAAAGACACTATGCCCCGAAGGGGAAAAAAAATATCCTGAATGACAGCGTATGTATGTTTACATTTGCCTTCCATTGCCATGGGTTCAGACCAAAAGCGATCACAATAGTGCAGAGACGGCGGTAAATAAATGTCTAGGGACAGAAAGGACTACAACCTGATTTTGAGCGCTTGGCATGCCACGCTTTGAAGCAGTTTGAGTGAAATTACCAGGGAGCTGAAAGCAGCAGACACTGGAGTTAAAACTGAATGTTTGCTGCTAAATGTTGTTCATTAACCACACAAAAAAAGTTAAGTCGGAGCTACCTGGGAGACAATCACTCCTAGTCTAGCAAGCCATAACCTACCCGAGCGTAAGCACTGTTACTGTTTCTGAATCTTCAGCAAAGAAAGATGCTATTGCCCATTGTAAAGGTTAGCCTGGGTGCCATTCCGAACTTAGTCCCACCCACAACGTTTGAGGTCAGGAAGTTCGGTCTGGCATTGCTCAACAGTAGAGCGAGTATGCTAGCACAATATCTGGCTGGCCAATCAAATTGTCAGGGCGGGCTTTATACGATGATGGACAGTTGATCAACAGTAACGTAATCAACCACGTGACCAATGCGCGCATGGGTGACAACAACAATGGCTGCCGCTGGAGAGTTGAGGTGTGTAGATTATGCTATTAGATCTGTTCTAGAAGATATCGACAGCAAATTAATTTTAAAAGAGGAACAGAGAAACGCGATCAAGGATCATCTTCTTATTCTAGGCGTGCAACTGCACGCTTTGATTTTTGTTGACAACAACTGTGATAGGCTTAACATACGTCACGCACTCCGTTGCTCTTATTGGTTGTAGGTCTATCCAATAGAGTGCAGAGGCATTTTTTTTTCCTGGTTTGTTCAAAACACGCCCCATAATCACAGCTCTATGGAGCAGTATCACACTCATATTCTGACTAGAATTGAGTAGGTCTACGTAGGGCTATGTAAAGGTCCCTAGAAGTCACAAACTGGCATTGTCACCTGATTTGCATATTTGGTAATGCATTCTAGCTGTGTCTTAGACCAACAAATTAACTTGTGAATTGAGCTCAAGTCATGCTCCAACAGAGAACTGCATTATACTGTATATAGAATAGATTTGCCACAAAATATGTTTATTATCAAAAATCTTTTAACTAGACGTCAAACCTATTTCAATTAAAAACTCTGGACTAAACTATTAAAAATCAGTTATCTAAGCTACGATATACACAAAGAAGATGGAGAAATATGATCATAATCAATGAGATGATGTAATGGCATTACAGTTTGGCATGGATTTTATGTTTGAGAACCGAAGTTTATCTTGAAGAATCTGGAAAGTGATCAAATTTGCTTTTGACTAATTTTGGGCAACAGGAGTTTGTTAAAACTAATTAACAATGAAAATCCAAGAGGCCAATAAAACATCCATCCATTCATCCATTTTCTTACACGCTTAGTCTCCAGTGGGGTCGCGAGGGGTGCTGGTGCCTATCTCCAGCTGTCAACGGGCGATAGGCGGAGTACACCCTGGACAGTTCGCCAGTCCATCGCAGGGCACTAATAAAACATTATATGGAAAAATGAATTTGGAAAAAATTCTGAGGGGAAGGAGCAGAGGTATCGATTAATCATTTTGAACTTTGTGGACTGGTGTGAGAAGACCCACCTGTGTCTTAACACCAGTAAGACCAAAGAGATGGTGAACAACTTCAGGAGAAGACCACTGAAGACCCCCAGTCTTTTACACTGTGTTTGTAAAAAGGAGCGATATCACAGGTCATTCATCCCTGCTGCAACCAGACTCTACACTATGACACTGCAACGGCAATAACTTGTGAAATGTATAATGTGAAATTACTATTTAATACCCTGGGCAATTACCTGTTTTGTGGATGCACTGTATATACTGTATATAGCCAACATGCACCTTTTCGTCCTTTGGCACCTTTTTCTTCTTTTTGACTATTTGAGCCAATGTAATGAGTACATTTTTCCACTGTGAGATCAATAAAGTCAATCAGTCAATCAAAATGGATTCTTTACCTACTTTGACTGAGCTAGTAGCTAGCAAACATAAGGACTCCCTATTAAATGACTTTTGGTCATAATTTGGTAATCAAATGAGTATAAGTACTAATAAGCATATAAGAAAACACATTAACTAATATAATGTTTATATTAGTGTTTTAATAATTTGGTGAAATAAAGCTTGTTAATAAAAAACACCTCAAACATGTCAGCATGGCATACCATGCGGCCTATTTTGTTAGTTGCCATTACCATCAATAAACACACAAAATGGTAAAGAATCATTAAGGTAGGCGACTACCGTCACCAGGTCGTTTTTGGTCGCTCTGTCCCCCACTGGCTCCCCTCATCCACCGGACTTCTCACACCTCGGTTCGAATGCCCAGTGTGTTTTAACGATGTGCTACACTGTAGACGACAAAAATCCCAGACGAGTTTGAAATTCCCCCCAGACATTTTTTTAGGTATGAAAAGTAGAACATGTCCGAGAAAAAGAGGACGTCTGGTCACCCTAATTAAGGAAACAAATGATTTAGGTAGAAACTCTCTCTGACTTCTGCTAGACCTGTACCTCGGCTTGAGTTTTTCTCCAGTATCCAGTATTAGCAGCTTTACATGGCAGGCTTACTCCAGGGAAGAACTTTATTCCAGCCAGGTTTCGTTTAGTCTTAAGGCTCCTACCTCCTGTCAGCATCTGAAACTTTTTTTAAAATGTGCAGAGTCTGTTTTGCAGCTGTTTGGTGCAGATGTCAGCAATCAGGCCCACTTAAGCCCGGCATACACTTTGCGATTTTTTTCAGTCGTTGCACACAGCTACAGCTCACCATGTATGTTCTCACGCTGTGTGGCTCGACTGTCTGATGCGATCTACCCGCTCACACTGTACGTCTAAAAACCACATCGGACTCAGCTCCACAGTGGGACGGCGCAACTCGAACTCGTCTATCCGGAAGCCAAACAAGCAGGAGAGTAATATGAACTCACTAGATAGAAACTCGCTGCCTTTTTCAGCATGTTCCGTAAGACCTAAAAAGAAGAGGCAAGGCAACAACGTATTTGGACAAAGACTTGACTGAGCAAACTTGGCTACTACGGTCTGTCAATTTTACAGAAAGAACTCCATTTCAATCGCACCCCCACCACTTTTATCTTCCTAACCCAATGGACATGATTATTATAAAGCATGGACATTGGTTCTAAAAATAAAATGCAACCTGGTGGGTCTCCAGCCCCTAGAATGTCAATACTTTCATCCATTCTTTCATTGACTTGGTGTGTTTGGTGTGATTTATTTAGAAGCTTCATTTAAAAATTTTATATCGTTCCCACTTAAAAAAAATACACTTTTTTTTCTTTTAAAAAAGAGTAATTGCACTTTATAACTGAAATATACAAGTTTTTATATACCCAAGATTGGTACGTGCATTGTAATGGTAAAAATCTGGAAATTCTTCATGGAAAAAAGTGTGCTTAAAGCTGTTAAGAGGCAATCTTCAACGGAAAATACATTTAAACACCTGCATATTTATTACGTCTAAATGAAAACCATTAGTAACTGTGTAAAGCTAAGGCATAAAATTATATTTTTTACAGTGCAATCACCATTGATTCTAAAGTATACATTTTCTTACCCGTCAAAGTTTAGAAAACAGTTATTCATATACTATATATTTTTTCTTCCGTAAAATGTATTCTTTTTATTCCCACTCTTCTTGTTGTGTCCATGTATTATTTAAAAAAACAAAAACAAAAAAACCTTCTTTTTGATGAAAAAGTTGTGGCCGTGACAGTTACGATTCTGGTAAATTGCTTTCTACAAAAAAAAAAATACAAAAGAAGGCAGATTTAGGCCTTTAAAAGGATGAAATCTTGGCATCTAAGAAATCCATCAAGCTGATAACCTCAGATTACGACGGCCAGATCAACTGATTCTCCATGCAGTGATTTGGACGGTGGGAGCCCTTCAGGCTGATGCTGGTTGTTATTCGGCTCGAGTTTAGGAGAAAACACTTGAAACCCTATTAGGCCTGTAGTGGGTCCTGTGTATGTGTGTGTAGCAGATTGTAAGCCTCCTCTTGTCAACTCGACTGTGGGATGAACATGAGGGCATCTAAAGACGGAGCGCAGAAACCACTGCAAGAAGTAGCAGTCGGAACACCTCACTTTAAGAGGGCGCTTTACAAATTTTACAAGAAATTTTTAAATAACTTTGAAGATCAATGGAAACTATTTGAAAGACATTAAGAAAGTTTCTAAAAATTGATTAAGACTCCCTAAAAATAATGGAAGTAAACTGATTGGTTTGTCCTGGATCCATTTTAGCAATGGCTATTTCTTGCAGCGTTGTGGTTTAACTTAAGAGAAGCGATTGCTTGTCAGGGCGCTGATTTCTCTCCATTCTCCACTGATGATGATAATAATAACCATTTGCAGGAGTGGTAGCAAACGAGGAAGGGAGGGCGGGTAGGGGGACGAGAGTGACGTCTCCTTTAAAGAGAGGCACGCGTGTGCAGTCAGTTCCTGCAATCAAAACAGAGATTTCAGAGCTGGAAACACACGAGCTGCAGATTGCTGCCGACAGAGGATATTAGGCCGGTATTTGTGTACAGTAATCAGCAGGCCCTTGATCGTCGAGTTACTAGAGAGAAAGAGAGAGACATCTGAGGAGAGATTGTCTGCTAATCAGGCTATGTGGTTTAAGGTGGCGGCGGTGGTGGGAGTAAAATCTTATAACTGATTGTTGATGTGATGGTGTTGTTAGGGGAGTGCTCTTTGTAGTAAAAGCAGCAAAACATGAAACCAGACAGATATTTTCATGATAAAAAACTTTTTAAGTTTTTTTTTTTTTTTCTTCCATAATGAATATAAAAATCTGGTAAAAGCAGATTCATATCTGCAGGTTATCACTCTTGGTCCGTGTGTCACCAATCCACAGTCGTCTATCCAAAATAAGGGGAAATAGCATCCTGTAATTACCTGTCAAGCAGGAAAGTGTTGGTTTATATGCTCAGGCGATGGTTTTTCCATCCAGAATTGGCATCTTTACATCTTTACACTACAAGCTGCATTTCCCAGAGATCCCTCTTATTTCTCCAGCCCTCTCTTGATTTTTATCCCCCTCTTTTTTCTAAGATCTTGTCATATGCGTGATCACTCCCTCCTCCTCACTTTGCATCCCTCTCCTCCCACTATTCCCCCTTCAACGCTTTTAATCTCGTGTTGATGATACTTGGTGGAAGCACTTAAGTTTCTGTGCCAGGTGTCCCCTCCCACCCCTCCACGCTTAACATCATGGGCTTAGCTCCTCATTTCTGCAGCTCTGACGCTACATGAGCATGCATGAAAAGATGTACTATGTTTTGCTTACTGCAAAATTAGCGTATGAAACAACATTTTGTGTTTTATTTCCTTAATATCATAAATTCTAATTCACAGATAATGTGAGTATGATTATTTTACACAAATAAACTGCACAAACTACATCAGTGAATTGGATGATATTTTGCCTGCCACATTTTAAGCTATGAAAACAGTTATTTGAGACCAGTTGACAAATGCCAAGGATTAACATTTTGCATTGTTGGATCTTAAGAGGGTTTTTCTTTACAAAAAACCTCCCTCGAATTTCTCATGTTCGGATGTTATTTCAATCTTCTACATGTGATACCCGTCTTCCAAATGTTATTTTGATCTTCCACCTTAAATTCAATGAATTCCCACCTTCCTCATTGGATTTCCATAATCCACATAAAAATTCTTTGCATTTCACCTGTAATTCCCATCTTTCGCGTGCAATTTGCCTTCTTTGCATGAAAATCCCATGAATTCTACATGTGGTTCCAATATTTTGCATTGGATTTCTATTCTCCATATGAAAATTCCTTGATTCTTATCTTCCACATGTTATTCCCATGTTTCCAATGTAAAAAAAATACTGCGTTTCCACTAGTGTGGCATGAATACCGATAACAGTATCGGACAGGGCCCCGATCCAGCACTAAAATGGTGGTATCGCTATCGGCGAGTACCGACAAATAGAGCACCGATACCATTTTGAGAGCCAAAAGTTTATTCAACTATTTTCCCCATTCCAGGTAGGCAATAAAAAGTTTTACTGGATTCTCTTTGTATTTGTCTTTTTCCTGCTTCACAAAGGTATGCAAGAGAGACAGAGCCATGATGACATTTATTTTACATCCAAGAAGTATGCAGTTCTTCATATGTGATTTCAGGTTTTTGCACAAGAATATGTCTGAATCATATGTGCTTTTAACATGAATAGTTCCAAATCCACATGTCTACATGTATGTGCTTATACATGTGAGTTAAATGTGGCACCACATTAGGAGTTTGACTTGTTATTTTTACATGGAAATGACGGGACTTTTCTGAAAAGGTTAAGTAAAGTTTCTATATGCCAAAAGACAAAATGGAAGTGAGATAGTGTTTGGCCGGGCATGAAGTAAAAGTTTCCACATCCTTAATTAATTTAAACTCTGTTCCGGTCATTTAATTCCGACCAAGGATCCTCGTTAGAACAATATAAGATTTGTGTGAGAATAGAATTAGGTTTTAGAGCTTTAACAAAAAACAAATTTATATTCAACGCAGAGCAAATAGTACAGAAACTCATAATTGAGACTTTTACAGACTGAATAAAAACACATGCAGTCCAATTTCCAAAGGAGTGCTGATCTCTGGAGTGCTTTGTGCTTTTAAACTAGCTAGACTCACATCTTCTAAGATGTTGAGTACTTCTTAAGTAAATCATTGAACCAATAACTATGTTTGCCACATAGCGTCTAATGTTTTCCATTTAAGTGTACCTTATTGAAAAATGGCTCCACGTATTCAGAGGAACAACATTTTCCAACGGCCTCCCCATTTCCATTCAATAGGAAAGCGACAGGAACTCTTGTCAGAAAAACAGTTAACTACGACTTTTTGGTAATCTGTTCTACGAGCCAAAGTTTGACTAAAATAAAATGTCTAACCTTGCTGTACAAATCAGAATTTATAGGGCCCTATAAAATCCGTTTTATTTTTCCCAAATTCCGTTTTATTTCCTCCCAAATTCCGTTTTTTCTGTTTTAATTTTTGCGAATTCAGTTTTTTTTACCCTTTACTATTATTTCAGTCGTAAAAAGAATGTGCTTTTAATGTTAATGATTAAAATGTACACAAATAAAATAGGAATGACTTAAAATTTATTGAGGTAAAAAAACTCAGTACTTTTATTGCATGATGCAACATAACACTGCACTCTAAGTACTAACAAAATATTAATGGTTATGAACCAATGGTTATAAATAAAAGTGCTACATTAGCTTTTTCAAGTAAAAAAATAAAATAGGACCTCTCAATTTCAGAATTATAAAGTATTTCATAAAGAATCATATTTCCCATACAGTACATTAAAGAGCATAAAAAACAAGGCAAAATAAAGCAAGTATGTAAGCAAGTGTTTCTCAACTTTTTCGCCGACAGCAGAGCTGTGGAGAGCCACTTTCAATGTTTTGATGGAGGAGGGTGAACGGAAATGAGAGAGCGGGAGGGGTTGTGTCACCCAGATTTGCGTCCCTGTGTGCATTTCCCCCCGACGTACGTTCTTCTCCCACACAAAAACAGAATTTCATGTCAAATGTAGAAATTCTGCGTTTACACTAGATTGTGTGTTAATTTGCCAATTCTGCGATTCTGTCCGCGCTTCTGTGATTGCAGAAATTATAGGGCCCTACATTTCTGTGAACCAATTAAAATCGATTAACTATTGTTTACTGATTCGTTCCTTTCTTAGTTTAGTTTAAACCAGTGCAAGTTGGGTGGAAGGGAGCTTCCATATTTTCCACTTGTAATTATTATTTGATAAAAGTTTTACACCACACCATTTAAAAGTCGAAAATATAAACATGAAGCAGTGAAAGGTGAAAGAAAAAAAATGGGCTTAATTTAAACTTTTGATTATGTGATGAGTAGCCTATTGTAGTTTAATGCTTGCAATGCTTTTTTGTAATACTCCCCCCTTCTTCTGTTTACCTTTGGGAGCTCTATGTAGAAGTTTCTTAAAGGTATACTATGCAACCGGTGTTGATTTTCCAGCGATGCTCCCCCCAGAGGGCGAAAGTAAAAGTGCACTGTCGTAAATATGCTCAGCTGTTCTCCTGGTTTCTCCGTCAAGCAAGGCGCGGTTGTTTTGAGCTTAGCAGACAGGCGAAGGCAACGAATCACCATGTCTACTGCGGTAAGTGACTATTTTGTTCCAATTTTCGAGTTTGAAAATTCTCGCTGGTTCCACCACGATAACTGCACAAATATCGCCACTGCGCTAGCAACGAGCATGCCTTTCACTGGGGGTATGTAGCCAGTGTTGGGAAAGTTCTCTTTCTACGTGAATTAGTTCAGTTCACACATTTTAAAATGAACTAGTTCAGTTCATAGTTCATAATTCAAAGTTTTGAACTAAGTTCACAGTTCCAAAAAATGAACTAGTTCATAGTTCTTTTTTTTATATATATACATATTGCTCAATTACACCATAGCCTACTGTAGAACCACGGACAGCAATTATTTTATCAGTTGTAACACTGAAACTGTGCGTCAGATTTCATCTTCATATCCAGTTTTGAATCCTTATCCAACCGGGGTTTACATTAGCATTGAGGGGACAGCATTTCCCCATTGTTGCATTAATGCTTTGTTGCTGTCCATTGACTTCACACTAGTAGCAGCTGCAGCTTTCACCCCTACAGTATATTCTCAAAAACATCAGGAAAAATGTGCTGCTTGAATGGTCTTTTTTATGAGGGATTATTAAAAGAAAAACAGGAAAGTAGTCTTTAGGGTGCAAATGTTTTTTTAATTTTAATAATTTTTTCCATTTGAAATTCCATTTCAGTACATATGCCGTTTTAGATTTGCTTTGGATGTTACTGAACTGCGGATTTTTTTACTGAAAGCCGGCGGGCAAAGTTTGCAGAGAAGTGTAAGATTGTTGCCATCATCCTCACCGACCACCTGGTCATAAACCTGTTTTAAGTGATCATACTGCTGCTTTGTCACCTCCAGCGCTTCCACGCTGCATTTTGTTTTGATGACGCACGCGGCTGTAGGCTACGACACTGGTAGCTGGTGTTGCCAGATTGGGTGTTTTCCCCGCTACATATTAAGGCCTGTTTACGGTGTGATTTAGCCGGGGTTTCGCCTGGAGGGCTCTATAGAAATCTGGCAACCTATTGAACGGAGTTGAACTGAGAGAGCGTGCCGTTCACAGACACCAGAATGAACGAGTTCACAATAACGTTCATCAGGCAGTAATGCAGTACGTTCAGTTCACGTTCGACCAAAATATGAACGAGTTCATGAACTTTCGTTCAATGAACGCGTTCAGGCACAACACTGCGTGTAGCAGTTCTTGCTGTAAAGCAAGACCGACTCTCCCGATGCACGAGACTTCTGAGCCTGTGGGTGCGGGCCGAGGGCTCCTGCAATTGCAAGTACGGTATTTCCCCTACAGACCACCAGGGCTGCCAAGAAAACCTTTGTTCAACCTGAAATGACTCATTTAATCATCCAAAACGTTATGGAAGACATTAATTAACTGAAAAATGTTGTATAGCAAGACAATCTAAAATATGAATTCTTGCTTCTTTTTTCCCCCGACCCATCTAAAATGTGTGACATACCTCTTTATGAATGATTTAAAACATATGTATACAAATGGGAAATATATATGTGCCGCATATCAATAAGTAAGCGAGATCATTTAATACATTGAAAATGTAGTGGTGGCACTATTATGGTTTGTGCTTAAAATACGTTCATCTTACTGTCGGAATTTACATTTTAAAACAAAAAAATATGTTTAAGCCATAGTTGTCGCGAATAGATAAAAGCTAGACAATGGGAAGGTTTTTCGGTTGATTCCCATGGCTCCCGTTGCTGAGTCATATTGACAGTGTTTTGTATTGACTGTACAAAACGTTGTTTACAGATAGTTATTACTGGGATTTAGGCGATGTGTGACGGATTGGTGTGTAGAGTTTTTTCCCTATGTCGCTTTGTTCTTCACACAGAAGGCACGGGAGACAAAGGAGGAGACGGGGAATGAAAGGCAGAGATGGGAAAGGCAAAAAAAAGGGAGGCAGAAAGATAAATAGAGAGATAGCTCTCATGTGTTTATGATATGTTTGTTTGTGTCGCTGCAGGGTCCTCTCTTCCTCTCCTCCCCTCTATTCCGTCTCCCTCGTCTTCTGCTTTAGCTACCATTGGGTTTTGAGGGTGGGTGGAGGGGTTGTTTTTTCATCAAATATCCACTGCTTATCCAGAAAGCACACTGTTTCACTCTTGTCTGATGTCTCAATTAGAATTAATGGGTTCAGTGTGTTCAGATAAATAAGATAGAGGGAGAGAAAATGTCTCTGTGGAACAACGGCAACTGTATTGGTGATCTATCCGTCCACTAACTAATGCAGCGGTTTCCACTTAGGGGGTACCAGGCTGAATTTGGTTGTTATCAGCCTCGTCAGTGCTTGTGTGTTCTTTTTCTTTTCCATGTGTTTCTACGTCCTTGAGACATCTTCCTCTCCACCCTCACTGGTGGCACCCCTCGGCCTCTTCATCGGGACAGAACGCTGGTGTCAGCACTCCCCTCTTTCTTTCCCCACCCTCCACCACCTTTGCCTTTATCTGTCGCTTCTTCCAAAGATGCTCTTTCCATCTCCTGTACCCCAGGGGTCAAACTGGCGGAGGGGGGGGAGGAAAAACTAGGGGAGACAGTGAGAGCGAGCGAGTACCTGACTCGAAGGCAGAAAGATAATTTCGGCCAGGCAGCTCTGTTTAAGGTTAAAGCCTTATTTGCATTTCAAAAGCAGCGGCCGGTTGTGTTGCCACCTCAGGGACACCATTGACCAACCGGCATGTCATTTAATGTCAGCAGACACCGAGGCCTTGATGAAATTAATAAAGCAGCATATGATTGATAACCACAGCGCTTGACAGCGCCGAGGCCATCTCCTACGAGATCAGGCATCCACATCCTTCTCAAGATGCCGGCAGTTGAAGCCGCTTCACTCAAATATCATCTCATCTGAATTTTCTTGATTTCTTTGAGGAAATCTGCTGTTTGGAGTAATGATTCTAGAAGTAATCCAGGTAATTTTAAGCAACTATTCCGGTATGATTAACCTGTTAAGATTAAGAACCAAAATAATAAAAAACCTTTTGAATCCTTGTTTTGCATGGGGAATACCTCAAGGTTTCTGAAAAAGTCACATGTCTAAAATGAACCAAATTTGCAAAGTAGTTTTACAAGAAAACAAGGAAACAAACACAAGATTTTGTATTTACAGTTCTTTTTTCTGTCCATCCATCGATCCAATTTAAAGCATCACCAATGTGCACATATTTTCCATGATTTCCTAAATTGTCTTTTGTGTATCTACTGTATTTATTAATCCTTAAAAATGATGCACTGTGTTGCTCTGGAATTTGAAGTCTTAAATAGATTAGTTTTAGAATAGGAACATATTGTAGTCATATATATACTGTAAAACAACCTTTAGCTGACAGAGCAACCCAGAGCAGTAATCATATCAAAATAAAAAAAAACACTTTTGCATTTAGGATAAAAATGATGTTGTCATCTTTCAATCTGCTCTATTCAGAACTCCTCAAGTGGAAAAGTCTTAGTTTCACCTGATTTAACCTTTGGCCATCCAATTATTAATCAATTAATTGATAAAATAATTAAATAATCATTAGTTGCAGCACTAATACTGAAACAGATATCCTTAAAGGAATAGTACACTCAAAACATGATTAGCCTTCATTTTCTACTCACCCCCATGCTGAACAACACTCTGGAGTACTTTTTTGATATTTCAAATGCATCTGGAGATCTGGGAGGCTTCTTGCTGTCTGCTGACATTCAAAAAATGGAGGTTATGGTGCCCGAGGCAGAAAGGTCCATAAAAGTCCACAAAAAACGTGTCAATATTCCTCCATACTGCTCGTCCAATGAAAGTGCGCATTCAGCTCGGCAAAGAAATCATGCTCTTCCTCAACACTGAAGTCCTCAGACATTTTTCTTTCGTTGTTTCTTTCTTTGCACAGGTAAACAGCAAAGTTCTTCTTCTACGCTTTCATTATCAAGAGCAGACGCTGAATGCGCACTTTCATCTGGCTTGGTCTGCCGCAGTTTCCGTAGGCTCGTGAACTCGCAGGCGCGTGCTTTTAGGAAATCCTATACACTACTGTTTATGCTCTAAAAACATTCTAAATGACTTTGTTTCGAGTAAATTATGGATGCTACCAACTCAGGACACTTGGAATACATTGGACGAGCAGTATGGAGGAATATTGACACGTTTTTTGTGGACTTTTATGGACCTTTCTGCCTCGGGCACCATAGACCTCCATTATTTGAATGTCAGCAGACAGCAAGAAGCCTCCCAGATCTCCAGATGCATTTGAGATATCAAAAAAGTACTCCAGAGTGTTGTTCAGCATGGGGGTGAGTAGAAAATGAAGGCTAAGCATGTTTTGGGTGTACTATTCCTTTAAGGATACCTTTAAGGTTCATTAATTCATTCATTATTAATAAATATATTAACAAATTACATACATTTATTTAATTATATTATATTAAATAAATATATTATAGATGACGGTAGATGCAGCAAACTCTGACCTCCTAAATGAACTGAACAACTTCTTTAGAAGGTTTTTAGGCACACACCAGAGGAAGGAGGAGGCACTAAACCTGGATGTAGCTGAAGTGAGGAAAACTGAGGAGAGTCAACCCAAGGAAGGCTACAGGGCCTGATAACATACCTGTGCAGTTGTACAAGGAGTGTGCAGATCAGCTGGCTGGTGTCCTCACAGACATTTTTAACACCTCGCTGGACCGATCCATTGTGCCAGCATGCTTCAAGTCTGCCACCATTATTTCGGTCCCAAAGAAGCCTCAGGTCACCTCACTCAATGATTACCGGCCTGTCGCATTGACTCCAATCATGATGAAGTGCTTCAAAAGGCTGGTTAAAGAACACATGATCTCCAGTATCCCCCAAACATCCTACCTGTTCCAGTTCGCCTACCGACGGAACCGCTCTACTGAGGACGCCATCTCCTCTGCTCTGCACCTGAGCCTGGTACACCTGGAGGAGAAGAACACCCACGTGCGGATGCTGTTCCTGGACTTCAGTTCAGCTTTCAACACAATCATCCCACAGCATCTGATGTGAAAACTGAAACGGCTGGGATTCAATACACCCCTCTGCAATTGGCTGCTAGACTTCCTCACAGACAGACCTCAGTCAGTCCAGGTCGGACATAACACCTCTGATGTCATCAGTCTAAGCACAGGCTGCTGCAGTTCACCCTGATCACACACGACTGCGTCTCCAGGTTCACCACCAATCACATTGTGAAGTTTGCAGACAACACCACGGTGGTGGGCCTCATCAGAGACGACATTGACCAGGACTACAGAGAGGAGGTGGAGCAGCTGGTGGACTGGTGCAAAGATAACAGCCTGATCCTGAACGCGGAGAAGATGAAGGAGATCATTCTTCAGGAAGAACCGTCCTAACCACGATCCACTGCTCATCAACAGCTCAGCTGTAGAGGTGGTCAGCAGCACCAATTTCTGGGGGTGCACATCACAGACACCCTCACCTGGACAGTAAACACCACCTCACTGGTCAAAAGGGCACAAAAGCACACATACTTCCTGTGGAGGATGAGGAGAACCCACCTGCCCCCACCCATTCTCACCACCTTCTACAGAAGCACCATAGAGAGGTTCTGACCAGCTGTATCAGTGTATGGTGTGGAGGCTGCAGCGCCTCAGACTGGAAGAAAGTTGTACGTTGTTGTACGTTTATATTTAGCACCGCTGCTTACCTTTTATCACTGCTGCACTTTAAAAATTGACAGTGTCTTGAGAGCTGTACAGAACAAAATTTCTTCTTGTATACACTCTGTGTGTATAAAATGACAAAGTCTGTCTAAGTCTGAGTCTAAGTCATTAGATACATTAACATTACACCCGACTCAGCCACGGATGCCGTGTTACGTTATTGTTGTATGGGTAACCATGATATTTCACGTCATCGTAGCAATGTTTAGCCAATCATAGAGTTAAAGTTACTGGCATTGTGAAGGGCTCGAACAGATACTGTATGGTACCCACACCGGTACCACAATATAGCTGTTTAAAGGAAAGTAGATAATGTAAAGACAAGAAAAACAGAGAAGTGAACACCGATGCTTGCATGAAATTGTCATGAACTTTGCATTGCTGGCCATTGAATCCACTTCTATATAAATTGCAAAGAATATTTGTACTTTCTTAGATAAGGAGATTTCACTGGAAAACAATAGAAATCTAAGAGGCTCAGTAAAAATGGTGGAACCGTGCTAATGGTTGGAATTCGCTATTTGAGTAAAATTCTTTAAAAAAATAAATGTGGGGATAAAGACTCTTTTTTACAGTGGCAATGACAACCTGAAGTGTTGATTAAGGCAGTGATTCCAAAATCCTGCAAGAAACAAGGCATTGTCTGAGTGCAGGCCCCAGTGGGAGGTCTCAGTGTTGGGGAGGGATGAAGCCGTTAGCCATTGCTAATGGATGTCCTGATCCTGCAGGTCGGTGGTCAACAAGGTCAGCCTCTGCACACATTCCACCTGCAAGACAAACCTCCAAGGCCTCTTTAAAGACAGACAAATCAAGAAGAAAATGGGGGGGTTGTTTTTGAAAAAAGAGAGGCTCTTGGAAAGAGATGAGAGTGAGAGATCAGGCTATCCTGCAATGACTTGATGTGTTCTTGTCAGTCCTAATCTCTGGCTGTTGTGGAGGAGAAGGGAGAAAGGAGAAGGGAGGGGATGAGACGCGGTAATCTTCCCAAGCAACGGACAGTTTCCCAGCCTGCATTCAATTCCAATCCACTTCATCGGAGCCCAGTGTTTTGCACACATCTCGCCTTTTAAATCAGCAGCACGCAAAGACAAAACAAGAGGTGTAGACGGAAAGGTGATTCACATTCTCCTTCCTCCAGCTCGCTCATTTACATCTGCTATTATCTCAGTACATTGAATGCGGTGAGATAAAAAGAAAATGAAAGAAGAAAACAAGTGGCAGGCAGAAAAAAATAACAATAAGAGGAGGTGCAGCCATGTTTGAATCAATTACATCCTAAAGAATCTTCCATTTGCATCCGTATCTGTTCAGAACCTGACCAAATGCCAGATGCCTTTGTGCGTCCAGTTATTTATAGTGGGAGGTTTTCTTTTTTCCTTCCTTTTTGTAATTGTGCAGGAAATATCAAATTTGCATAGAGTGATTATTGTTGATTGTTTATCGAGCCGTCAGAACGTCTCAATATCCGAAGGCTGACAGGTTGTCAAGTACTTAAAACTCATTTATTTGGGGGGAAATTTGCATGTAATTTGGCGGTAATGAGGGGGATGGCTGTGGTCATGGATTAGATGCTGGCGGGGAAGAAACACACACAAAAAGGGATTCTGAGCTGACTGGCATTCCTCCACTGAAACTCTGGGTTTATCCTCAGCTCTGCTAATGCTACCTGGTGTCGTCTGCTTAAAACAATGGAGAACCATGTGAAAAAAAAAAATAACAGAGAGCATGCCAGGAAAACTACATGGGAGGAATGTCTTGGTTTTATGCCAGAATCCCAGTTTCTAGCATCCGTTTGGTAAGTACTAATGAAGAAGGGACTGTATTATATATATACTGTATTGGGTAACTTCATGGTCCAAAATATCAAGTTGAATGTTGCAAATGTGAAGTCTTAACTTTTATTTCATCAGGTAGTTATCAAAATTGGCTTTACAAAGACAAGGACTTTGGTTTCAAGGAGTGTGGTTTACATCACTCACACCTACGCTTAGATATTATAAATTCCCTGGATAATCCTGAAATGAATCATTTTAATGGTAGCATCTTTATCTGCATGCTCCCTTTTTCCCCTTAAGAAGACCCTTTATTTCAGGGTTGATCTAAACTGTTATTGGAGATACACCATCCTTTCATAAGGGGCATAATGTCATCAACACAGAAGTTAACAAAGTCCAGTCTTTGATGTTGTGAAAGACTTCCTTATTAGTAACACTGAGCTCTTCCAACAAAGCCAACCAAAAACAGTTCCCAGGACCTTTTAATTGTTCTCTAACAATCTCTGTGTAACAGTGCTTTATATTGCCTAGAGTTGAGCCAGGTTGTGATCTGAGACCTCCAGGGGAGGCAGAGTTGTATGTCTTGGTGTTGACAAATCTAATCAAAGATGAACAGCATGTGCTGTTAGCAGAAATACATAATTTCAACTGACAAGCAGTGTTTTGTAAAAGTGGTGATATGGAAATGTTTTCCAGTCACTGGACAAGTGTGAATTTCAACTCTAACTCAACTACAAGATTGTCTAAGCAGTATTTTTGAGACAAATGTTGGGCTATTTGTCAGAAAGGCTTGTTGGTACCAATTACCTGGTGTCTGTCCCTGTTTTGTAAGATGTGTCCCTCCCTGCAAGGATCTTCCATTTGACTCACTAATACTGCCAAGGCTAAGAATGATATGACCTGGTGGTATCTCAGTTTTGTGTTACATTTCTTCTTAAGCAAAGTTTCGGCAACTGCTACAATAGTCTTGCTTCAGACTGTCATGCATTCTTAACTGCACGCTGTGTAACTTCAGTGCAAACCTTGCTAAGCCTTAGCAGGTAGGTACAAACTCATTTGGTCAAGGTAAAGCCTTTTTAAATGTGAATAGGTCTCTAACTTTTAGGTTCTTAATGTTCAGGAAGACGTTTCCGTCAACTGTAATATTCTCATCAATTCTCAGTACAAGACAACAATGATTTCAAGCTCATCAACCTCTATTTTATTTCATGTTTACAACTACCTGAGCCTTATGCTGTGTCTTAGAATTGTCAAAACATGTAATTTTAAGTTTATCTACTAAATACACTACCTGTATTCTTTTTGTTGTTTGAAGTCTCTCAGCCTTGATAGGTACGTTTTCCAAATTAGACATTTGTTTGTCTCCCACCCACAAACCGCCATTTGAATGTCTGATAAATTACATTTTTAATACCAACCAAAGAGCAAACACAACCCACTCTTGCGACAAGAAGAACAAGCTCCCTGTGGGGTTTGGTTCTGAGCTGTACCTTCGTTCATTATTTTGGTCCATGGCTTAATTTTTTATCTAACAAGGTACTGGACGCACACTAATGAGTAAGCATTTGCCTTTCTGTGTGAATTGCATTTCTTTAACCATCACAGGTCAGCTCCGACAACTAGAAGGCCAGTTTGAATTGAAAATGAGCCCATGCTGCACACAGCAGAGCATGAAACTTTGAGCACCTGTTAAAACATTCAGTGTTTTTTACCTTGAGCACAAGGTCCTCTTCAAAAACTCGAAACTTGCAAAGCAAAGCTTCAGTTCTCTGTTGCTAGTCTGACTGACAGAACATGAGAAAATGATGCATAGAGAGCTCAGTGAAACCAACACCTCTGACTTGCTCAAAGTCACCTCAACTCCAGGGTTAAATGCTTTTCCACAATTTTTTATAGGGGTGTCCGAAGTCCGAGCTGTAACCTCCATGAAAATGAGCCACTTGGTGAATGAATCTACTTTGTGTTTCCGTGCCACTCTCATCCTCTGAGAGCATTTCTGACTTTTTATAAAAGGGTGAGTGTGGATAATCAGCCCGGAGCGCAGCAGACTAAAAGGGCGGGTCAGAGTTTTAAAGAGATGCGATGCATTTCCCAACCCTGCATAACGACGATGAAGTGGGCTCTCATGACTCAACCTGAGAGCATGAAAAAAGGCCTCAAAGGGGACAAGCCATCGCTGGCCCTCTCTTTATTGTCCTAACGGCTGCCTGCACTATGACAGAGCGAGGAGTGGAGTGCTGAAGGGCTCTCACAGCTTTGCCTACCCTGGTAGCTACTCTCCACCATGAAAGCCCAGGTAATGCCCCCTGATCAGCATAACATGTGAGTCCTATGTGTGAATGACTGAGATCACCACAGTCACCAATGCTCTACATTCAATAACTTTGATTTACCACCAGCTGATAGGTCTTGAAGCTTTTCAATACAAAAAAGCCAAGCCAATCAACCCCACTCTATAAGAAAACATACCTACATAAGTTCATTTGTAAAGCACCTTTTAATAGGAAGAAAAATGCTATATAATGTAAATGGAAACACCTTATGAAAAGGAGAAGAGAGAAAGGTAGTGGCATAGTAAAAGCAGAAAAACAAAGGTTAGACTACAAACCAAAATGAACCGTATTTTAGTAACCATTTTAAAAGGAGCAGTCAACTGTAACTCTAAAAACATGGGTTTTTAAGCCTGAATTGAGAAAACATCTAGGGTTTTAAAAACTCCCACAGACCCTACACACTTGGCCAATCTGTTAGCATATTGCCAGACTTTCATAGTTCAAGTGTACCTAGTCCTTTTTTGATGACAAATCTATTCTATACTGCCATGGTTGGGTGAGTTCGCCTCCAGTTTTACAAAAACAAAAGAATCAAAGTCTAGATGGGCCCCTTGTGTCATTTCTCAAAGCACACCTGTCAGTGAGTCAGAGACAACAGCTGAGATGCTTAGAGGTTCACTGCTCTGAGCGGGGTGTCACTGCCAACTATCAACTAGAGAAACTGAGCTTGGTTTTAATTTTAAAACATTTTAGTATTTATACTCATTCTGGGCAGGAAGTACTTTTCTGATGTACAGCATATTAAGACAGATCATATGGGGTTGTTAAAATTTTGCTTTGCATTAACCAGTCTGACAAGACTTCATGCAAACTCTCTGGTAACACTGGTAGATTCTGTCAGTGTGAGTATGTAGGGAGTCTTTAAAGTCTTCTGGGGGTTTGCATTAGCTACATGGCACAAAAGAAACCATTTGGCTATTTTGTATTGGTGTCAGTTAAGGTTCCTCACACAAAAATTGAAAGAGACTGCCCAACTGGGGCTTGTTTGGTATTGTTGAAGCACAGAGAGAGACTTCAACAAATAAACAAGAAATTGAATCCAACATAGGCTTTTGGTTTTTGATAGAAATGATCTGGGTAAAGAGATTTGGCAAAAATGTGTCCACTTTATTTACGAGCAAACTTTGCCACAACACTTAGCCAGCATTAGCGTGTCACTAAGACATAAGTTTCACCTAATCGAAATCATATCATTTTGGGAAAACATTCACAATCTCATAAAAAGTCCAGTATTAACCTTCATTTGCATAGTTTAGCTTCACTTAACTTTGCTGAATCCCCCTTGTTTTATTTAGCCATTCCTTTAGGCTTACGTTAGCTTAACTAAGATTACCAGAGCTACCTATAACATACCTGAAATTCATCATAGTTTTATTTAGTTTAGCTTAGCTTGTGTAACTTAAAGGGAATATGTTGACCTAAATATTGCTGTTAGTGAATAATTACTTGAAAAATTATATCCGCTTTGTTATATTTTTCACCCATGTAGGTTGCCATTTTTATCATCTGTGCAATGCATGCTGGGTTGATGATGTGGTTCGGTCTTACTGGACTGGAACCTAAAGAGTAAACATAGGAAGGCTAACATTACACAAGTTGTTTAGTATCATATTGTGTTTTACTGGTGTAAATATACACATTAGCCTCATTGACACTACCCTCTATAAACCAATCTGTGTTGGGCCCACTGGATTGTGTGCTGAGCTGTGTTAGGGTTCTTTCTTACCTTTTCCTCCTTAGACTCCAGTCCTGACGAGCCTCCAGCTGGTTCCAATTGGATGCAATCAGGGAGCAGTATTTAGAGGAGTGAATTCCCTGGGACGGACGCCAGTCGGTTAAAATTCCACACAGTGGTAACCTACCTGCTAGCTCTCCTAAGACTGAACAGATAGTTTAGACTTAAGCTTACCTCCGTGTCCTCCTTCTCTCTCCTAGAAGCCTTGCTGTTTCCAAGCCGGTCCTCCTCTCAGTCCTCCTGGATCCTTCCTCGACTGCTCACCTGCCTGTCCACCCTCTGGAGCTCTCAAGTCGAAGCCCTTCCATCTCAGTCAAAACTCAATCTCAGTGGGCTCATCCAACCTCCCCTCCAGCTGCTCCGCTCTCCAAGAACTTTCCTGATTAAGCCGCTGTAGTCCGAACCACCACGCCAGGCCGAACTTCATTCAGTAAAACTTTTCAATAAACAATCTAAAACTGCTTGCCGACTCGCATTGTGTCTGCGCCAGAGTCTACTATTGAATCATGTCAATCTGTGCCGAGTTTGAAGCAAGCTCCTCCTGTCTGGCTTCACTCAGACTTCCTTGGGGCTCAGGGACAGCATGCGCGACTTTATGATTTTTAAATTCATAGCAGCAAAACATGCGGAAATTAAGTCTTAATTTAGTGACATGATTAAAACTCACCAGCAGCATCCATCACACGTTTCTGCCCAAACATTTCTTTTCTGTGTGCATCTTTGAAATAGGAATAATAGGGATCAAACTCAGCATCTCTTCATCCACGACCGAGATAGGAAGTTTGTTTTAAAGTTGTGAGATGCGCTCTTGGAAGTTGTGACTCGATTTAATGAAACTTTTAAGCCTCTTAGTATAATATAAATATTTTGATCAAGATGAGAAATTTGCTTCATGGTATGTTGAAGTACCAATAGTTTGCATCCAATAATTTAAATAAATAGTCTTAGTTTTAGGGAATATATTAGAATTATGCTCTAATTTGATAGTTACCAATCAGTCGTTATGGGATTTTGATTGTATTATGTCTGTTTTAGATTACTGTAAGATTCATAGAAGAGGAAGAAGATTAGTCAAAATCATTTTTATTGATAATTTCACATTATAACAAATGTGCAGTGCTGAATAGTCACTACAAAGACATGGGATGCATACATGTCAATCACACCATGCATAAATGAAATGCATTAAAAAAACAGAAAACAACAAATAAGGAATAAAGGAAAATAGTCCCTTCCATGTCACTGCCAGGTTACTAGTCATAATAAAAAATAAACAAAATCACTGTTAGACCAAAACCTCAGACTGTGTAATAAATGTGCAGCACAGCTGAGCTGTATTCAAGGGCCAAATCTTTAAAGGGTATGGAATTCTTTTAAAAAGTGGTCCCACAAAGAGGAAGAAGATTAGACGACTGATAAAAAGAAGAAAGAATGAGAGCAAAGAAAAAAATCTACTTAGAAGAGTAAAACAGAGAGCAGGCAGAAGTCAGGTACAAATGGAAGGTGGACAGGGAAGGAGGCGGAGAAGACTGAATGATTCGATGACACTAATAAACACTATCGATGATAAATTTTATCAATCTTAGGAAATAGGAGAGGGACTTTCCTCGATTTTACATTTGATTTTTGTTGTTTATATATCAATGAATATGTAAAAATGGATGAAAGCATCACTGTCCTGGTTTCCTATTTTAAATCTTATGATATGTACTTAATATACAAGTTGGAAATGTCCCCAGATTTTAATTTTCAGATATCTGGTCACCTTACCAAAGTGAAAATCAAAAATCAATAAATTTTAGATAATGACCGACTGTTTAAGGTAACATTGAAGCAATTTTCTGTCATTGCAATTTGTTCTAACAAACCTGAGAAATGTTTTATTCCCAATGCTTACTGTATACTACATCTGGGTTAGCATCTACTACTAGCGTTGCACAAATACCAGCTTATTCGATTAAAAATATACCCTCTTCCTCTGTTTGGTCACTCTCATCTTGATCGTTTCTTGTGATTTCCACATTTGATCCATTTTCATTGCACTCTGGTTTAACCTGAGAAGGTTTTTCGTTACCCATTTCTTTTTTGGGTTAAAGTAGCTAAAACTACAGGACCTAGTGTATGTCATTTACCGAGAATTTTTTACTGAATTGTTTACACATTAAAAATAAATATATCTCAAATAATTGTTTACTGTTACTACTAATGGTGGATCCCTTAAAGTTACCTTAGTTTATTAAGTGAAGCCTACTCTAAATTACCTTAGCTTAGTTCTTCAGCTGACCTTAGCTTGGTCAACTCTATAATACTGTCATGATTGGTTTAAGCGATCGCACCCACATGCAGAGAACCACTCAGTGACCAAGGGAAAAAGTTTAACAGGATTATTAAATGTAGATGAATAACAGAAGTTGGATCTGGAACTCAGTGGACTGGTGAACCGGAACTGGAAAGTCTGAAGGGGAGATCACAGTGATCAGTTCAGGGACCATAGAAAATTTGACTGAGGCTTGAATATTACTGGAGAGGGACTCACGTTTGAGGGGGCTCTTGTCAATCCTTGAATCCAGCTTTTGGGGGTTATTCCAGAGAAGAGGGAAGTTGTTGGAAGGCGGACAGATAGACAAGCATTGGACCCAGAGGAGTAAAGGAGCAGACTGTCACTTGGATTTCCGAAGAGAACTTGAACGGATCATGTAGAGGTTTTTTCCCCTGCTCAGTGTGTACTCAGTTAATCCTTCCAGGGGGAGAAGGTCCAGGTATCCAGTTACTTAGGAAGGTTTCCTGCCGAAGAGCAAAGACAAAAACTACATAAGACTCAGAGAAACAAAGCTTAGGTTAGACTCTGCTAATCTCAGCTTGGCTAGAGTACCCAAAACTAGCAAACACTCTGGCGTCCAGGTAGTGACAGCCCACTGCTCAAATACTCCTCCAGTAATGATCCAACGGGCCGCAGGTGTGCAGGGAGAGCCCAACGAGGACAGGGCACCACCTGGTGGTGGAGAGAGAAAAACACACAAACAGCCCACACAAACTGGACTCCTAAAAAATACATGCAAGGAATAGGAACCACCAAAGGCAGTTAGTTGTCACCTAACCACTTCAATCAACTGTGGTTATTATTGCTTTTGTCTTCAATAGATAACAATTTTTAGTCGAAAACTGTTTTAAAAAGTTTATTTTGGCGTGGTATTAGGGTTTGTTTGATGATCTGTTACATATATGTATGACAGAAAAAGCTAAGCAGAATAAATACGTAAGAAGAGTTGCATCAATATGAATTTCTTCTATTAGATTTTATGTTAAACAAAAAAAACAGTTTAATTGTGTGGGCCTGCACACATGATAACATCAACCAGGTGTGGGATGTTTGATTGCTTCAAGACATACATTCCTGTTTTCCCGTGTGATGTCTTGGAAGCTCAGAATTGAAAATGGCCAGTTTAGAAGATTTCATCCTAGTTTCAAATCTCAAACTCTAGACAGCAACTCCAAAGGAAGGCTATCATCAGAGCCCACTGCAAGCTGCAACACAAAAAGTCACCGCTCTGTCTATCAGAGGAAAAAGCTGCTAATGATGATGTTTTTTTTCTTCAAGTGCACAAACATCAAGTCCAGAGAGATTTACGAGCTTGACAGAAACGTCTTATTGCATTACACTTTTGCAGCGGGAAGATGTTATAATTTCCCTTGAAAAGTGGGGCTAGACACACGCTTCCTAATGATGGGATCTTTTGATGTTTAAATTAGGATATCACGCGAGGAGCTGTCCTCTGAGGGCCGCACCTTCTTATGACAAGATTAGCAGCAAAGCAAAGCCATTACTGTGGTTTATTTCCACCCCAGCCAACTTCCAGTACTCAGACGTAGAGATAGAGATGCATTCTAGATGATGTAGGAGGGAAAAAAGAGTTGCAGGTAGGAGGAAAAAGAAGGGGACAGTTAATAGGGTACGCTATCTTTACAGATCCCATTTCAGCAACTTATTTATAAATCAGATTTGAAGCACAGATATTTGTCAGCCTGTCAAAGTGACAGCCATGTCAACTTTTACATGTTGGGTTGTCTGTGCTGTCACCACACTGTACAGCAGCAAAAATCAATAAAGCTGTAATCCTGACAGGCACCAAGAGGGACTGTAGGGCAGCATTTCTTGGCTTGGCTTTGTCCCGCAAGAGAGCAAATCCATCCCATTTGGGGCTTTTACATGGTAAAATGTTTTAAAGTTGTGCTGAAATTCACAAAACTGCTAAAGGTTTTAGTCAGACGGAACTGTTTCCTATCGAGTTTTCCTCTTTAGAAATGCATTTTTAAGGGTCACGTCATGGTTTTTCTACCCAAACTGGACTGCATATAGTGTGGTGTGTGTTTGAAAAACGAAGGAAAAGAAAAACAAAAGCAACAAACGATTTTGTACTGGATAAAGGATCTAAAAATAAGTAGAAATGTCTTAAATTAAGTGTATTTACGCTTAATTTGAGTAGGTAAATGAGATACTTTGCTAATGGAATTAGTATTTTTGCTCCTAAAATAAGAAAATTAGATAAAATGCACCTGAAATAAGACAATGCAATTGTGTTTTTTTTATTGTAAGTGTGAATTGTCTTGTTCCATTGGCAAAATCCCTCTTTTACCTACTAAATCCAAGAACAAAAACACTTATTTTAAGAAAAAACAACTTATCTAGATTTAGATTTTTTTTCCAGTGTGGTTAATAGCTCCATGATAATCACAGTTTTGAACATGAAAATGAACATTTCTTTCCGTCAAACTTTCATCTTAGTTCTTTTTTTTTCTTTTTGTACAATCAGAAAAACATTTTAATTGGATGAATAGACAACAGATGGATGCATGGATGGATGAATGTTGGTTGGTTGGATGGAAAGTGGTTGGATGGATGGATGGATGGATGGATGAATGTTGGTTGGTTGGATGGAAAGTGGTTAGATGGATGGATGGATGGATGGATGGATGGATGGATGGATGGATGGATGGATGGATGGATGTTTAGTCAAACCTGTTTATTCTAACACCAATCATATAAACACAAAATGTCTTGTTTTTTTTCCACTTCCTCTGAGCCACACTAAGACCAACAGTATTATTCCCCTGGAATAATCTTTTGTTACACTAATCCTCAAAGGACAACACATCCACTTTTGGCCAAAGACTCAAAGGAGTCCAAACAGACTGTGTTTCTGTTGCCAGTGATCTGTGATGTCAGAAATCAGCTGTTAATATGAGACATTATAGGAGGAAGACTAGCTCTTTGAATCAAAGTGTGAAGTTGGTTAATAGGCTCTGTGAGTGTTTGGCTCCCATAATCAAGTGCTCATTGGGGACGACGGCATGTTTGCATGTGATCTGCTGCTTCACAGGCTAAAATTATTAGCTCCACTGATGATGGATTTAAGAGCAAATCAAGAAATGGCATGTTCCATAAGAGAGTGCCATCAGAAGACCAAAGAGGTGTTTGCTCTTTCCAGTTCCCTTTTAACTCTCTCTCTCCATCTTTGTCTCTCCTCCACGGCGAGTTCTCTCTCCTCAGGAGCTGGTTTCAGGGTGCCGCCGAATGATTTATTCATTGTTGTGTTTTTCTCTTCTCCTTGAACGTTCTGTGGAAGAGGACGGGAAACTTTCAAGCAGAGTACAAAGCAGTGTACATTTGGGTCGCACTTTTTTTCCCTCCTGTTCTTCTGCTAGAGGTGTGTGTTTCATGAGTTTGTGTAATTCGTCCTCCTCCTCTCTCAACTGAGAGGCTGTCTGGTGGCTGAGGTCGACTCCTCTCCTTGCCGCCACGTTCGTCCTTGAAGCAGAAACCAGCAGGACGTCCCCCCCGCCCCATCCGAGGAGGAGGCCGGGGAGGAGAGGTTGGGAGCTAAATAATGGATGTTTTCTTATTGGAATGAAAGAAGGGAGCGTATCATTACCTGCATGCAGAATGCTTAATCCTGAACTCAGCGGGAGCTGGACACCGACGTCAGCTTCATCACCTTAAAATCATCTCAGTCATGCAAAATGTTTCAAGAACACTCTCACTGCTTATTATTATTCATCAGAATAAATAATGCTACACCAGAAAGATGCAAAAAAGTTGTATTTTTATGCATTAAAGTCTCCAAAACGAACATAAGGACACTAAAAGTGACCAAAAGGATGATGTTAAAACATTTCTTTTAAGGACCTTCCTCATTCTGGGAGTAAAAATACTTAATCTATTGAATTATTTGAAACATGCATAGAAAAAAATGTTTTTGTACCCAATGAGAGAAACTTTGAAAGTTTTCTTATAAAATAAAAACAAAAACTGGATAAAAGTAATGATTGGTCATTAATATTGGCCCAGCTTCTTTTCAGACCAACTCTAATAAGCTGAAAAATGACCAGCATTGGCCAACACTGGTCATTCTTATATATCAGATAGGCTCTGTTAGTGATAGAAAACTTTGAATACATTTGATTGTATGATCTGGGGTAAAGTGCCTTGAGATAACCTATGTTATGAATTGGAGTTATATAAATAACTGAGTTGAATTGAATGTTATGCAATCCATACAATTAATTTGCCATTAGCTGACAACAATTAATTTGTAAAAGAAAAGACCTAAAATGAAACAAAATGTGCAAAACGCTTTAAAATGTACATGAGATGTTGACGTAATGAAAGGACTTAAGTATGATCGTATAATAGTCCGGAAGAGATAAAGGATAACCTGAAACTAAAAATTGAAAGGAATCCACTGAAATGGTTTTAAAGTTCAAGAATGTCTAACGATTCCCATGTGACTCAAAAGATATAGAATATGGCTAAAAATATGAAAGATATAAATATAAAAACTTCCTGGAGGGAAAGCGAAACATCTTCAAACCTTGGAAACCAAGTCCAGAGGATAGTTTTTTTTAACTTTTACGGAATGACTATGACCTGGATGACTGAGAATCTTCATCAAAAATATTTAAACATTTAAAAATATGATTTCAAATGTTCATAAATTTTAAGAGAAACAAAACCAAAGGCATTCAAGCCTCACTTTCTTAATTACTCATGTAAACAGTGAAGCTAACGTTAGCTTAGCCCATTTGACGTTCCAAATGTAAAATTAATCATTTCATGGCATAGTGGTAGTGCTGCCAAAGCACATTTATGACAGTGTTAAAGTGAGTTAGGCTATTTGATAATGGCTTTAGTTTAACAATTTTAACTTGTAAGGAGAACTGCTACTGCTGCAACCAGGAAGAAAGCATTAGAGGCAGGATTTCCCTGAAAAGGGTACCCAATCACAGGCACTTTACTTTGTCAGGTTGGTCAGAGAAAAGTTGACATTTTTGCACAAGATCCAGGGCCACGTGTGATTAGAAAATAATCAACAAGCAACAATAAAAAAGGAAACTATCATGCTTTTGACTTAATTGGGGCCTCATGGTATTAAATCAGCATGCATAAAACATTTGAAAACATTTATGGAGAGTAGCTTACGTGTGTGTAGTTTAAATAAAACTGCTTATAAGACTATGAGCACTTTTGGTTGAACTTGGACTTAATCTAAAATAGCCTAAATTTCATAACAACAGATGCACAAAGGACCAAAAACATATAAAAACATCATTAAAGAAGAAAAAACAAAGATGCAAAAGTTTAGTGTTTTCTTTAGAAAACTGAATAAGTTAGAAAAGCCCATAAACAAATTAGATTCAGGATTGAGTTGGGCTGACAGTGAATAACTAATCAGTCATTAGTCATTAGTTTCTTTGTTTAACCTTTTAACTTCCAAACCCGCTGCTCTACACTACAGCCTTTCTTCTACACCTTTCATAGTTTCCAAACATTGTCCAATACTTGACATTCAATAAATAAAACCAAAGGAGCTCAGCTTTGCAGTCAAATATGACAGAATAATAATTTCTTTAGCTCTAAATTGGGACATTTGAGGATTTTTTTTTCACTTTTTATCCCCCCTCCCGTCCTGATTCGTGACTGTATAACTAAGCTAATCGTCACAAACCAAAATCAGGCTAATGATGTTTGCTGTAATTACAGTAGGAAAAGTTTGCAGGCCGCTTCAGTGTTGGGATGTATTAGGCAAGCATATAGCTATGATAATTAATCCCAGGACTGTAGGGAAACAAATGAATGCATGATAAACAAACAGGAGGGACTAGTTGAGGGCTGCAGGCTAGGATACGATTCTTATCGTCGCCTCAGAAAAACACACTCACAAACACACACAGAAAAACAAATGCAAATGACCAAAAGAAGTCTCTGCACAAACAAGAAACTTTTGTTCTCTTTGGAGACACTGCTTTACCGAGTCCCAAACACAAAGCTCTCAGTGTTGACGTCTTTATCCCTCTTTTTTGTCTCCCAAAATGCAACAAAAGACCCTCATCTTCTTACAGACCCTAAAATAAACAGCCAGGCCGTCTGTATGGGTTTAGAAACAACTGGAGATGATTCATGTAAGACTGTGGAAGAAAAGACTCCGGCCCTTCCAGGATGTACAGTCATAGCGAGGGTTCACTTGATAATAATTCCCCTTTCTTTTTCCCTTTGGGAGGATGGGGGGGTTGAATTGGCTAGAGAAGCAGCTTTGGAAAAGCCCTTACTGTTGCTGCAAGATCTGTGATGTTGTCTTAGGAAGAGCAACAAAGGGAACACACGATGGGAGATTTGTGAAAAGAGTCCCAGTCGTTGAGTTTGCCAAGAGGACATTTTCCTTCTCACCCTCTACTCCCTTGCAAATGCATTGGGAAAGCATTGAGCTACTTCACGTTTTGGGATTTCCAAAACCTCAAACTAGATTGTATTTCATATTGTGAAAGGGGAAAAGGAGGATGTGTTCCAACTATCCAGGGATCCCATTTCTCAGTTGTTCTGGAAAAGCTTACTTTATAGTGTTAAGAAACGGGTTGGGTTCAACTGTGGCTTTGTGGCGTTCATCTATAGCCTTGGAAAGCTGCACTAGATTGTTACCTTTGACTGATAGCAAAGTCTTTTGTTCACTAGTCCACTGTTAGCCTACTGATTTATCAGCCTTTTTAAAGAAATTATGGATAATCATCTCTCCCCCAAGATCCCTGTGCTCATTACCTCTATAAGTGACTTTTAAAGGCAATTAGTTGAAAGGAATTTTGTGGCAATTTCTGTGGCAATACGTGATCTAGAAAGATTGCTCTGCAATTGAATTTAAAATTGTGACCACATTTGAGTTTTACTTTAGAAAACTGTTTTGCACTTAATAAAAGTTTACATTCTATTTCCTCCACCCATTTATCAGAGTGGTTTGATCATTAGAACATCATCTGCATATTGATTAAGGTGCACATGCAAAATAAAGTTTGCAGACACTGTCTGGTGAATTGACCTCTGTCCTAATATATTTTGCATTCCTATGTGCCCTTCAACTTGGCTTAGAGTGTATGTAAGTAAGGTGTACTGCCCACAGAACGGCAAAAGAATCCCCTTCCTTGCAAATTGAATTGTACAAAACAATCTCTTCCTGAATCATCCACAATTCACAAAAAAAATCTTTATTGATCTCTAAACTGATATTCATCAATACTTCCTTATTTGGAACAACCAGGGGATAATTGGTGACAAAGTCAATTATCACTATTTGTGCAGTAGGGAACTAGTTCATGTGAAATATTTCCTAGATGAGTATGGTAATTTTATAAGATTTAACCTACCTAGATAAACATAACCTTAGACTTAACGAATCATCGTGTAATAAAATATGCAAAGCCACACGTTCACTTTTAAGTCACTTAAAGGGGTCATAGAATGCAAAACCGAGTTTCCATTGTCATAGATGAATAAGGATAGTGCAGTGGGTGAAATGGACGTACAGAGAAGTTCAAACCACATTGACACGCCCTTTCTCTGCAAATTTCACAATTCTAAACTTCCACCATAAAACGGCGAATCCAAACGAAGCACTGAATTGACATCAATTCAGGGATGTTGATTATTTGGTTCTGGTCTGTACTTTTGTTATGTCCTGAAATTGAGATACAGACCACCCCACTGGTTCACTGGCCCAAGAACCTGAATAGAGGTAGATGTAAGACACCAGTTTAGGTGTTGGGTTTACTTCTACAAGAATTACAAAGCAGGCAGTTTCTCTATTGAAAAAGAGCCAGAACCACAGGAGTAAATGCAGTGTTCCAGGCTGCACAGAGAAAGGGGAAATTTTACACAGTCTGCGCTGGGCCTCTGACTGGACCGGCCGTTCCTGATGGGATAGGCCAGGGAGCCAGCGGGGGACGGAGCAACTGAACCTGACCCGGTGACGGTATGCTTCCCCCCACCTGCCTTACCGTGTCCGCCTGTCTTACTGTGGACATCTGGTCACCCTACCATATCAACAATTTGATGCTTCAGTGAGTGAGTTCTTGTTGCTATGCTGCTTCTTTGCTCAGCAGCTATACTAGTTGTGAACCAACCAATCAGCGCACAGCTTATCTAAATATTCATGAGCATACCATAAAAGGAAGAAAACCTGTTGTTTTATTCTAGGGGTTTTAACCAGGCTTGCATTAGGGCTCATAGAACAGCAAATATGCCATTTTCAGCCCAACCAATGTTACACACCCTATTCAGAGACCTTAAGGACCAACACCAAATACCCTATAGAATCATTCTATGACTCCTTTAATCAACAACTCTCTATTAATTACCTTTTCAAATTAAATATAATTCTAAGGTCATATACCTGATAACTGTATTAATTCAACTTTTCTGTTCAATTATTATGAATAAGGAACTTGTTTTGAAAAAAAAAAACACTACATTAAGGAACAATGATCTACTTTATCCACTTTAGATGTATTAAACCTTTCTACAAAGATTAATTAGACCCCACAACAGTCCAATTTGGTCCCTTTAGTCTTCAAATACTTGTTGATTTAAATAGAAAGTATTTACACTTTCTTTAAACAGCTTTTTGAGTTATTTTAGAGTTACTTCTCCTTCAAAATCCTTCAAACATAAAGAAAAATTAAACTAAGATACTTAACATGTCAGAGTAGTTTTCTTATTTTAAAATGCCTTTATTATTATTGTCCTTTCCCTTGCCTTTAGATACATATTCTTGTATATTCTAACATTTGGTTTTGTATCCCCTCCACACTTGGTTAATAATATTGTTGATTTGTAAATAAGGAAACAAAAAGAACATGCTCCAGTGCCTATGGCAAAAAAACAACAACAAGAAAACGTGTTTTCAGGTGTTATTATTGAACTCATTCATATTTTACCACATGGTACAAGTGTAAATACAAAATAATTTCTTTTTGCAGTTTTACTTTTTTTTTTAGCAGTAAGACTGCAAAAACAAGGATGGGTCCTGTCATGTTCGATGTCGCCATTTTGACACAGGATGCAAATACTCGCCGTCTCAATTCTTCAATGTTTGCATGCTTGGAGCCTGTGCACTCGAACCCTTATCTGCACTTCGATCAAGTGCACACTCCATTTAGGGGGTTAGGGTGTGGTACAAGTCTTGGGAGAGGGTCATGGAAACCCAGATCCCCTTGCTCCTACTTTGACGATCTGCCCTGTGTCTAGAAAAATTTTCGCACTTGTATTACAATGCACAAACCTGAAAATCATGCCCTTAGAATTCCTTCCAAGCATGATTGTGCTTTATGTAAAAAAAAAAAAAAAAAGAACGTTAAAAAGTCTCAACTTGCTTCAATGGACAGGTGAACTGTCCAATGAGTAGCACCCCTTTCTCCAATAGCCTGGCAGAGACAGATACCAGCTCCACCATGACCCTGATGGATAAGCAGGAGAACATGGATGGAAGTTTCGATCTGGAGATAAATCTGAATCTACAGCTTAGTAGTATTTGCTGTAGATGCATTTTGTCTTACCAGGCAGTGGAGGTGCTGATAAATATTCCAAGTTTACCTCATTGTCTAAATGGAAGAGTACATGCAGGATGGACAGGCATCTCTGGAACAAAATAATAACTGAACAAAGATGAGGGGACTTTCAGGAGGATTTTCTGACTGAATCACTTGCGTACTTCATGCAGGGTTCAACATATCCATTACACCTAAATAATGTATTAGATGTTAATGAAAAAAAAAAACAAAACAAAAAAACAATGATGATTACATATCCTTAAAATGTCTCAAAGTTTTATGCTGACTTTCTTTCCTGTTCAGCTACATGTACATTTTAGGTACTATTTTCAATGCCTACACTGCAAAAACAATCTAGAAATAAGTAAAGATTACTTAAATTAAGTGTATTTACCCTTAATTTGAGTAGGCAAGTAAGAGGATTTGCCAAAGGAATTAGTATTTTTACTCTTGAAATAAGATAATTAGATAAAATGCTCTTGAAATAAGACAATGCAGTTGTTTTTTCTTATTTTAAATGTAAATTGTCTTGTTCCATTGGCAAAGTGTCTCACTTACCTCCTCAATCCAAGAAAAAAATGCACATATTTTAAGAAAAAATTACTTATAAAGATTCACATTTTTTGCAGTGTAGTTGAAGTTAAGGCATCAAAACTCATTCCTTACCTTTTATTCCCTGAAGTAACAGAGTTACTTACATTGGACTGCTTTTGTTGTCATTTTGCATGAGTGTAGATTTCAATTCCACAAAAAACACCACCTTTATTTTTCTAGAACCATCTTCTTTAGATTTGCTTTTGGTCACTCTAAATGTTTCTGTCTTTGTTCCATAAGAGTAACAAGCAAAGAAGATATTTTGTAAAAGAAAAAGGAATCCAGAATTTTTTGTTTAAATATACATTTTTATATATATTTTATATGTTTAAAATTCCTTTATTAATTATTTTCTGAAGACTTTTAGGAATTCTGTTTTTTGTTGAAAGGAAGGGAATTCATAAAACTCAATTCAGAAAAGAGAAAACTAAGACATGAAATATGAAATTAAAAAAACCTGTAGAAAATTTTTAAGTAAGCGTTTTCTTGCTTTAAAATTTATGAAATTCCCTCCATATTTTTAGTCCAATTTCCATGAATTTATCAGAACTCAAGAGTTAAACAATAATAATACGAACACCAAGATACATATGATGGGGGAAAAAAGATTGTTAGGATCTTTACCTAGTAAGAAAAACACATTTTAGAGACTTAGTTTCTGAGTCCTGGAATCGCTGTGAATCCTCACATTTTCCAGCGCAGCCAGCAGACGCTTCAGGTGACCCTGTTAAACAAGCTTTAACCTTTTACTGCAGTTAACTAGCATTAGCTGTTCACACTGCTGCTCCCTGCTAACCAGCTGGTAATGAATGCTCTGGGCCTGTGAGGTCAAGCCTGGTTGTCTGGGGACCCATTAGAGAAGCTAGCGAAGCCCTCCAGTCCTGCACAGGGGCTCCCCCCTGTCCTCCAGGCTTCAGCCAACCTCGGTACAGCGCCAGAGGCCAGGCCAAGCTCAGCCCAGGGACCCCACCTCAGCGAACTGTCATTTGTCTCGGCCATCCTGCCAGCGCCTCAGGCTGCGTTAAGCCTTGATCTATGGGGAAGGCCAAGTGGCTTGGCCTTGGGATTCTTATACGGCATCTGCTGCAAGAGGCGATCTTAGTTGGAGTTGATTGTTTTATTAGAAGCACACTGGTGGAAATGGGAAGAAGTGTGTAGCCTTTAGCAAACATAGAGGGTCTAACTTCTGACTTATAAAGTATACAAGTCACTGAAATAAGATAAGTATTATTTCTTCTGTTTCAGACAAAAAAATGATAAAATAATAAATATAAAACATTTCATCCTCATTTCCCGTTCTGAACTTTTTGATGTGTCTCTATTTGAACACACCTGAATCAAGTAATCAGGTAGTTAGCAGGACTCTGGAAAACTTGGCTGTATACTGAGGAAGTAATAGTGCCATTTGGCTAAGGTGTGAAAACAGAGACGCATCCAGTTATTGAGGAACCCTGATTTATCGGCAAAGCTGTCAAAACCAAGTGGGATGCATTTAAAACCTCTTTGGACATTGACTAGGTCACTCCTAAACCTTTGATTCTAGCCAATCAGATGCACAGATGCTGGTGTGCTATGGGTCTTTGTCCTTTGGAACCACATGTAGAAGAGAATACCGAGTGAAATTCATAGGATTTTCAATTGCAAGATGGGAATCACATGTTAACGTGTGAAAATCATTTGATCTTTGGATTCTTTAATCTTTAATTTTTATTTATTATTTTTTTATAAGTGCAATTGTTTGTGCATTTGACTCAGATCATCAGAATTCCTAAAGGAGTCAGACATGTGGAATACAATGATGGATGGATGGATGGATGGATGGATGGATGGATGGAAAGATAGATGGATGATGATGGAAGGATGATGGAATAATTGATGGATGATGTAAAGATGAGTGGATACTGGATGTATGGATGGATGAAATGAAAGGTTTGTTTTCATTTCATCCATCCATCCATCCTTTCATCCACCCAACTAAATATTTCCCTTTTTCCCATAGACTACTGGAGATAGGCACCAGCCCAGCAGCAACCCTAGCTGAGGAAGAGGGAGAAGATGGAAGGGTGGATATATAGATAGACAGACAAATGGACGGACGGCTGAATGGTGCTCCTTCTGTACAGTGCCCCCCAGAGCCCGGCTCAATCACAGGCCTCTACTAGAGCTTTCAAGTTATGTCTTTTTCTAGTTGTTGAAGCATCCATGACAGACACTGGAAGACAAAAAAAAACTTATATGCAAGTTACAAGACAGATCACTTGGAAAAACAGTATAAAGCCACATCAAGGCAAGGGACCAGAGCTGAGTTTGCATGTTTTCTTTTCCATGGATTAGTGTAATGTTAACGTAAGAACTGGCCAGACTTAATACAGAATGTCATAAATTATTATGTATGGTTTAAGCTCATCAGCTCACAAAAAAAGGAGAAGAACGAGCAATTACACACTTAAACTAGCTCAATGTGTGCGCTGAGCGCATGTCGGAGGTGGACATCTTTCCGTCATTCAGGCTTTTTTTTGTTTTTTTTCAATGGCGCTCCCATGAATCATTGCCTCTTATTCCTTTTCTTGGTGCGTGGGGAGAAATCACATTAAGTGGAGCGCCGTGTTTGGCTCACACCAGTCTCGTTCTTAATAGCTGTAATTTGGAAAGGAGAGAAAGGATCGAGGGAGAATGGAGAAGAAAAGCTTGCTCACAAACGCTAATTCCAGTCAACAAAAACACCCCTCCATGATCCCACCACATTAATTTGCATTAAAATATCCAGCACCCAAATATGTAAAGACAAAATAGTGGTGTACAGTATCCAAGCTGAGGTATCTTCTGCCATGTGGCAGGGTTAAGTTAAAAGGCTGAGGCATTACAATGGCTTGTGTTATGTTCTTGGATTTTTTTTTACAGGAAAAATCTCTACCTTCAATGCAATAAAACCATCTGTGTCCCATCTGACTTCCCTGCCTGGTCTATAATTTACAGGCTCTCCTTGTCCATGCATGGGTTCTCTATGTGTGGCTTCCTACCAAAGCATGATTCTTACGTTGATTGGTGTCTCTAAATTCCCCTTAGGTCTGAGTTAGTGTCAATAGTTACTTTTCAAAAGCTGATATTGCAGGAGTTAATCTCACAGACAATTCATGAATGTTTTGGTTGTATGTTGAGCACTAATGGTGATGGTTTTTATGTTAATGTCTACCCCAAATGATGGGCCAGAGAATCTGATGTATCTATCAAGCAACTGTAATTCAACCAAGTGTAAAACGTTAGATTCTGGAGAAATCTTGTTTTTCTTGGATGTTTAAGAGTGGGGCCAGATCTTATCAGGAGAGATGGACATTTTAGCCCAGACCTTCAACCTTGCAGAATAGCTAAGTTGTAGATTATCTAGTTGAGGTGTCTTGTGAATCTCCTTGATTCTGACCTTGTCCTCTAAGTTTTTGCAGGAGGGATAAGGATGTACGAGGTACTATGGTTAACTATAGAGACATCCGCTTATGGTAAGAGCAAAGCAATAGCTGCCTCCTCCTTCTTGACAAAAAAGGTAACCTGGTTCCCAAATTGGTTATACAGTTCAGCGAAAACTTGTCTGTAATCCTATTTATGGTCTTCATCAATATTTACGAGATATATTCAAGGGAAATATTTTTTCACTCAGTATGGATTATAGTTTGGTTAAGTGAAGTTACACACGCCCTCATACATCCTCATGGAGCCAGCTTCTAACCGTTTATGCAGACACTCATTTGTGGCCTGCTGGAGGTAATTTTTCAGTGCTCTGGCAGTGCTCCTCCTGTTCATCCTTGTACATAGGCCGAGGTAGCTGTTGGGTTACTGCCTTTATATGGGCTCCTCCACGTCTCTCTGGACAGTACACTGACAGACACAGCAAACCTTCTACAGCTCCCATTGATGTGCCATCCTGGACGAGCTGCACTACCTACACCACTTGTGTGTAGGTAGCATGAGTGTGAGTCTGACTCATGCTACCATAAACGTGAAAGCACCAACAACATTCAAAAGTGACCAAAACATCAGCCATAAAGCATAGGTACTGAGAAGTGGTCTGTGGTCCCCACCTGCAGAACCACTGCTTTATTAAGTGTGTCTTGCTAAATCTCACTAATTTCCACCTGTTGGCTTCTCCATTTGCACAACAGCTTATGCAATTGATTGTCAATCAGTGTTTCTTCCTAAGTGGAGTGCTTGACTTCACAAAAGTTTGGTTTATTTGAGGTTATATTGCGTTGTCTTTGTATTTCCTTTGTTTTTTTCAGCAGTTTTTTTTTTACCACTAAGATATTACGGTGTTTTGTATTTACCTTTATTTGCTCTAATTCTCTCCTAAGTTTTATACTTTTGGATTTTAAAAGAAACCATCAAACATATAAAAAGTAGTTAGTTTTAGTAAAATTGGACCTCTTCTTGTTTGTTTTGTTTTTGAAGCAGGAGAAGCAGCAGATATATTGAGATTATACACCAAATCAAGTGGGTATTTGTGCTTCTGAATTTTGTTGGCACAATGAGGAACGCTTTATGTGATCATGTTTTGTTAAACACCTGTTTACCCGGTGACACACAAATCCGCAATGACTTGTAATTCCAAGATTTGCTGTCAAGTTTAATTCTTTGCGCTGTGCTATCTGGATCTCATCTCTTTGGGTTTAATGCGCTGATTTAATGGTGATTCTCCACTGCTGGATACATTGTATTATCCATACTAATGCTTTTTCTTTTCTTTTTTTTTTCCTCTGATGCTACCATCACACTGATTATAGCATTATCTAATCCAGCCGGTAAGCATTTGTACCTCTAGCTGGTGCATCCCTGATTCAAATAATTCCACTAACTAATGCATCAGTCACTCCCTCATACTCCCCAACTGTTCCCCACTGCACAGATGAGCACCTCTTATGACCTCAAGTGACAAAATCAATGCACCAGAATGGTAATGGTCTGGATACAGAGGCGACTTGAAATTTAGTTGCAACATTTTTAACAGGGCATTGTGTTTTTTTATGTATAACTGTTTTTTCAGTTCAAAACCTGACTACTTTTTTTTAAAGCTCTTCTTTAATTAAATGATTAATTTCTCATTGATTAGCTTTAAAAATCTAATTTTTTGAAAAAGAAAATGATGAACACTAAGAATTAACTTTATTTTACTGCAGTGGTTCCCAAAGAGGGACTTGAATTAAAAAATGCACACAATTGTGGAGGGATTATAAATATTTATAGTAATGTATAATTCTGTTACAAAGTAAAATAAATAATTAAGATTAAAATAGATGTACTTTATTTTACTGGATGTACTGCATAGTGATTTAATGAGGTTGTAGTTGCTTTTATTGCAATATATGTTTTATTGCAGTTGACTTTTCTTTTAAAATTGTTGATTGGGTAAAGAAGAAAGGCAGTTGGAAATGACAAAACTTTCTTGTAAATTAAACATGGGGCCCGGGTGTTAAGAAAATAAATAAAATCAATGGTGGCTGGTGGAGTTTTCTCCAGGGGGGGGATATAAATTCAAAATAGATGTATACTAAAAACCAATAAAACGTATACCAAGTTATCAAACCAGTATATTCATATGAATGCCAAAAACAAAAGACATTATAAAAACACTTTATATCATAAATCTTACCCTTCTGAGGTTTTGTGAATATAAGTCTGTGTTTTGCATGGTCCAATATGGTGTCACAAACCTAAAAAAACTTATGCACCATTTTAATAATGGAGAAACTATTAGTCAGCTTTATGTTTTTTTTTATATAATTTTTTTTTCATTTAATGAGAATGTGTTTAATAAAGAGCAACTATGCAATTTATCAAATATCAACTCGTCATTGAAGGTTAAATATTCATCTTGCACATCTAAAAAATATATAGCAATATATTTTGAAATATTTTAAATTTTAATTTAAAGCTACAGTGTGTAATAATTACAGGGATATACAGTCAGAAATGTAATATATTATACATAACTATGTTATTTATCATCATCTACGAGCTCAGCCTCTTAACCTTAATATTTGCGTTGCCTTAGAATTCGTTATTTATAATTACATAGGAGCGGGTCTCGCAGCCATGGAGGAAGACATCTTTGCGCTACGGCAGCGCAGAGCCAACAAACTAGCGATTGCGAGATCGCCCATTACGCTCGAAAGTAACTACGGCAAGTTGAGAGAGATGAACTGAGACGGTACTGAACAATAGATGGTAGTATTAAAATTATCTATGTAAACAAACCTCATCACTTGAGAAGGTAGGTGATGCAGACGTCGTGGAAGACATTTTGTCCCGTAACGCTCGCCGTACTGTTGGGGGGGAGAAGCGGTGGGGGGGAGATGTTCATGTTGCTGCAGTCTGCTCGCTAGATGTCGCTAAAAGTTACACACTGTAGCTTTAATATTATTATATGTATATATATATATATATATATATATATATGTATGTATTTTTTTTTATGTCCTAATCTGTGTCATAGGGTGGGTGGGGCGGCGCCCCAGAGCCCTGCATTGGCCAGCTACGACTGACAAAAATATTTTTCAGTAACTAAGAACAATTTGGGAACACTTCTGCCATCAAATAGCTAGTTTTTTTTTCCCCTTTATCTGATCTATGCTCAACCAGGTCATCATTTTCTTTCCTGTTGCTAAGCAGGAACTGTTTGTGGAAGTTGTTCTGCGTCAAGGGCAATACTGCCAGCTACCTTTGAGAGGTGGATTTACAACATTTTGACCTCTAGGTGTGAATAGAAAATTTTAATTAATTAAAAAGTTCAGTAGATTTGTACATAAAAAAAATCTGATTTCAATGTATCCTTGATGTAAAAACAGCTTAATATTTGAAAAAGTTCCTGGTTACTGTTGCTGCGTAAGCAGGAAAAATGTTGCTTTCGGAAAGTTCTTGGCTCATAAACAAAATGACAGAATTAAAACTCAAATGCAATCTATTTTGACTTAACCATAGTCAACTTAGACAGATCAACAATTAGTTACAACTATAGACTTTATGTTAAAAATATTTACACTCACCGGCCACTTTATTAGGTACACCTTTCCAACTGCTCGTTAACACTTAATTTCTAAGCAGCCAATCACATGGCGGCAACTCAGTGCATTTAGGCATGTAGACATGGTCAAGACAATCTCCTGCTGTTCAAACCGAGCATCAGTATGGGGAAGAAAGGTGATTTGAGTGACTTTGAACGTAGCATGATTGTTGGTGCCGGAAGGGCTGGTCGGAGTATTTCAGAAACTGCTGATCTACTGGGATTTTCACGCACAACCATCTCTAGGGTTTACAGAGAATGGTCCGAAAAAGAAAAAACATCCAGTGAGCGGCAGTTCTGTGGGCGGAAATGCCTTGTTGATGCCAGAGGTCAGAGGAGAATGGCCAGACTGGTTCGAGCTGATAGAAGGGCAACAGTGACTCAAATAACCACCCGTTACAACCAAGGTGGGCAGAAGAGCATCTCTGAACGCACAGTACGTCCAACTTTGAGGCAGATGGGCTACAGCAGCAGAAGACCACACCGGGTGCCACTCCTTTCAGCTAAGAACAGGAAACTCAGGCTACAATTTGCACAAGCTCATGGAAATTGGACAATAGAAGATTGGAAAAACGTTGCCGGGTCTGATGAGTCTCGATTTCTGCTGCAACATTCGGAGTGTAGGGTCAGAATGTGGTGTCTACAACATGAAAGCATGGATCCATCCTGCCTTGTATCAACGGTTCAGGCTGGTGGTGGTGGTGTCATGGTGTGGGGAATATTTTCTTGGCACTCTTTGGGCCCCTTGGTACCAATTGAGCATCATTGCAACGCCACAGCCTACCTGAGTATTGTTGCTGACCATTTCCATCCCTTTATGACCACAATGTACCCAACTTCTGATGGCTACTTTCAGCAGGATAATGCGCCGTGTCATAAAGCTGGAATCATCTCAGACTGGTTTCTTGAACATGACAATGAGTTCACTGTACTCAAGTGGCCTCCACAGTCACCAGATCTCAATCCAATAGAGCATCTTTGGGATGTGGTGGAACGAGAGATTCACATCCTGGATGTGCAGCCGACAACTCTGCGGCAACTGTGTGATGCCATCATGTCAATATGGACCAAACTCCCTGAGGAATGCTTCCAGCACCTTGATGAATCTATGCCACGAAGAATTGAGGCAGTTCTGAAGGCAAAAGGTGGTCCAACCCGTTACTAACATGGGGTACCTATTAAAGTGGCCGGTGAGTGTATTTTGATGTAGATAAAATAAAGTGACAACACTAGAATCTGTTTCGATTCATATAAATGTAAATAAAATATAGTCACATGGACATCCTGGGTAAATTATATATTCTAGGTCCTGCAACGCTTGTTAACCTCCTTTTTCTTTTTTGTTATTATACGTTTTTTAACTTATCAAAAATAGTCATCTTTGTGTTAATAGAAAATGTTAAAATATTTAGCTCCAATTCTCTGACATCTCAAATTGCTATGCGTGTGTTGAGTATCAAGGCTCACAGCACCCCTACTGGTGAGGCATGGTGGTAAAAGAACTAAAAGTCAATATTTCAGCGGATTTCCTTCTTGTTAACAGGGCCTAAATGTGCAAAGATTTACAAAGCATCCTGCTAAATAATTCTGATTCATTTTCTAATCGTGAGCTAATGAGAGGATGTTAGTAAATAAATGTGGAGGTGTCTCCTTATTAGTACCATACTAGATATCATAGTTTTATGCAACAATTGTTAGAACATTATTCTTATTTCTTTTTTTTGGTGATATTATTTGAAAATGTCACCAATGTTTAATTTGTGTTTTGATTGCATAGTGATAAGAGTAAGACACCAGGTTCTTACCCTGCATGTTTTATCCTATATAAATAGATGGATGTTCACATATATCCCAATCTGTTAAGAACGCCCAAAGACTTCATGGGTGTGATAATTTTTCCAGAGCTGCATATGTATTAAATCTCCTGTGCCTCCAAACATTTTCTGATGGCTCAATCTTTGACATTCCACCTTCCCCGCAAAGCAGCACAGTCTCAGACAGAGATGTCGTCTATCTTCTTTCAGGTGAAGACGCAGGGGGACTGCATACGCACAGCAGGTGAAATCCAGCAGGTATTGCTTGTTAAGATTAACCTACATTGCTGAACTGACAGCAATGTTTTACTTTCATTGAGTTTGGTGTTGCACCTAACAGCATCTGCAGTGCTTCGTTTCTTCACGCTCGGTGGCCCCTGAGAAATCAAAATCTCAGGTTTCTGTCTTAATGAAACACATTTTTTTTAAATTATTTCCTTTGCTATGTTTGAAACACATCTCTTTTTTTTTTCTCTACACTATGAGTGTAACACCTGCTGTCTGTATTTACATTTTACAGTTTTTATTTCTTTCTTTTGTGACATTAAAACTGGAGTTTTCATTTTTGCTGATTTTCATATATTTAGTTTTTTTTAAACTTGCAGAAACTGTATAATGTGATTATAAAAGGTTACTTTTTCCCTGTATCTTTCTCTGACCTCCGGATTTATGTCCCCATTTTAAATAGGTAATAACATTTAATATTCTAAATGTTCTAAAAAATGATTGTATATAGTAGATGTCAAGGCTCCTTATGCCCCTTATTAAAAGTGCTGAATCTATATTATTACCAGCCGGTTTAAACAGACTTTTAAATGGTCACCAGCTTTTTACATTACATAAAACTGTTTTACCTTATAAATCAGTAGCTAATTCTGGTGGTATACAAAGTTTTCTAAAAGATTATGATGTATTGTTAGTTATTTTTAAGTTTTACACTTTGTTTTTGCTTGATAGTTTGTTATTAAATAAAGCCCTTCATGTATATTTATGTACAAGTACAACACAGGTAAGACATTGAGCATGTGCGCAGGGGATACGGTAAACAAGGAAGTTACCTAGTACGGCTAAGTTATTTACCACCTGGCATCTTCTGCCTCCATTTATCTGTTTACTACAGTGTGTTGAATTCACGTTAATGTGTATTTAAAGACGTTTCAATTAGTAGAAAAATTGCAGGGGGGAATATAAAAAAAAAAAGTTTAATCGACCAAAACTTTCGCGACCCCCATGCAGTACCTCCATGGACCCCCTAGGGGCCGCTTAGGGAATTATCAACATGTAGTATGTTATGTAGTAAGTTTTCTACACATTTACTGCTTTTATTTCCTTTGAAACATTTCTTTAACTCAGATCTGTAAGCGAAATGCATTTTTTATTAGTCACCACTAATTCTGGTACAAAGAAATTGAAACAAACCAGAGATCAAATTCAGCAGGACCTTCATAAACTAATTAATGCATTCATCTTTAGTGCTATCGATTACTGCCACAGTTTCCTCACAGATCTGTCTGAAAGAGTCAGTCATACAGCCACATTTCATCCGCTGCCCACGTCCTCACTAAAACTAAAAGAAGGAGCACATCACCATGTTTCTAGAGCCTTTCTAATGGATCCCCATACTTCAGAGAATAGCCTTTTAAATTCTGCCGTTAGTCTATACAGTAAATCACTGAATAACTTAGATTTCTTGTCAATGGATCAACCACCCAGATCTCTCAGGTCCTCTGGCTCAAATCTACTCTGCATATGTACAACCTGAACCAAACACTGAGAACCAGTTTTTAGTTCTTATGCTTCACTAATCTAGAATAAATGCCCATAAATCTGTAAAAGAGCTGAAACCCCGTTTCTTTAAATTAATATTGAGAACTTACTTGTTTAGAGTTGACTTTCACTATGCTATCTAAACATTACAAGTTATGTTTGTAGTTCAAAACTATATTATTTTTATTATCAATCATTTTATATATTTTATCTTGCAATTTACGTTTTCTTGTGTGTTTCTTTATTATAATTTAAAGCCCTTTGAAGTGTCTAGCCCCTGAAATGTGCTATATAAATATCTGGCAAAATGAACAACCATACATACAGGTGCTGGTCATAAAATTAGAATATCATGAAAAAGTAGATTGATTTCAGTAATTCCATTTAAAAAGTGAAACTTGTATATTATATTCATACATTACATACAAACTCATATATTTCAGATGTTTATTTTGTTTAATTTTGATGATTACAAATGACAACAAATGAAAATCTCAAATTCATCATATCAGAAAATTAGAATATTACTGAAGACCAATAAAAACAAAGGATTTATAGAAATGTTGGCCAACTGAAAAGTATGAACATGAAAAGTATGAGCATGTACAGCACTCAGTATTTAGTTGGGCCTCCTTTGGCCTGTATTACTGCAGCAATGCGGCGTGGCATGGAGTCGATCAGTCTGTGGCACTGCTCAGGTGTTATGATAGCCCAGGTTGCTCTAATAGTGGCTTTTAGCTCTTCTGAATTGTTGGGTCTGGTGTATTGCATCTTCTTCTTCACAATACCCCATAGATTTTCTATGGGGTTAAGGTCAGGAGAGTTTGCTGGCCAATTAAGAACAGGGATACCATGGTCCTTCAACCAGGTACTGGTAGCTTTGGCACTGTGTGCAGGTGCCAAGTCCTGTTGGAAAATGAAATCTGCATCTCCAAAAAGTTGGTCAGCTGCAGGAAGCATGAAGTGCTCTAAAACTTCCTGGTATGTGGCTGCGTTGACCCTGGACCTCAGAAAACACAATGGACCAACACCAGCAGATGACATGGCACCCCAAACCATCACTGACTGTGGAAACTTTACACTGGACTTCAAGCAACGTGGATGAAGTGCCTCTCTTCTTTTCCTCCTGACTCTGGGACCTTGATTTCCAAAGGAAATGCAAAATTTACTTTCATCAGAGAACATGACTTTGGACCACTCACCAGCAGTCCAGTCCTGTTTCTCTTTAGCCCAGGCAAGACGCTTCTGACGCTGTCTGTGGTTCAAGAGTGGCTTGACACAAGGAATGCGACAGCAGAAACCCATGTCTTTCATACGTCTGTGTGTGGTGGTTCTTGAAGCACTCACTCTAGCTGCAGTCCACTCTTTGTGAATCTCCCCCACATTTTTGAATGGGTTTTGTTTCACAATCCTCTCCAGGGTGCGGTTATCTCTCTTGCTTGTACACTTTTTTCGACCACATCTTTTCCTTCCCTTCGCCTCTCTATTAATGTGCTTGGACACTGAGCTCTGTGAACAGCCAGCCTCTTTAGCGATGACCTTTTGTGTCTTGCCCTCCTTGTGCAAGGTGTCGATGGTCGTCTTTTGGACAACTGTCAAGTCAGCAGTCTTCCCCATGATTGTGTAGCCTATAGAACTAGACTGAAAGACCATTTAAAGGCTTTTGCAGGTGGTTTGAGTTAATTAGCTGATTAGAGTGTGGCACCAGGGGCCATCAATTTTGAACCTTTTCACAATATTCTAATTTTCTGATATGATGAATTTGAGATTTTCATTTGTTGTCATTTGTAATCATCAAAATTAAACAAAATAAACATCTGAAATATATGAGTTTGTATGTAATGTATGAATATAATATACAAGTTTCACTTTTTAAATGGAATTACTGAAATCAATCTACTTTTTCATGATATTCTAATTTTATGACCAGCACCTGTAAGCAAAGCAAGCTAGACTTTAACAAACCAAAAATTTTAACTCTTCAAAAAGCAAATCAATATTTATTTATTCAAACATGTTAAAATCAAACACTGTTAGCAATAAGCTAGTGGATGACTGATGATTAGAAAGGAGTTTAAGTCTACTAGTTACTGTCAAATCCATCTGGGAGATATCCTTTTAATACAAAGAAACTTCTATAGTCAAAATTCTGTCTCTCTGCCAACCCTGGATTCATAGCAGGATGTTTCCTGCTGCAGCAGTCACTATTTGATTTGGCCCGCTTCATTCCCAAGCATAGGGGGACAGTTGTCCTCCAAGGCACACAGATTTTTCCTTGCTCGTTTTTTTTTTTTCTTCAACTCTGTTAGATGGAACGGGGGGGGGGGGGGGGGGGGGAGACTGTATCCTTGCCTTGTTTGAGTTCTTAGTTAAAAGTGGGGAAGTGGAAGAACGGATGACCAGAAGGCTACAAAAAGATAAGATGAAGCAGAAGGCTGAAAGAGAAGCCACTGCTGGGTTTTGTGTTTTTGAATTTTCCGTTGCTGAATAAGAAACCGTTGCATATGGCCGGCAACAACTCTTCATCTAAAGAAAGCAGCGCTGATTGAACGTGCCTCAATCTAAACACGGACCCATGGCTAATGTTTTCACACAATGCTTCCTACAGTCAAGAAAAAACACTCAAGGAAATTGCATAGTGGAGGATAAAACCATCTTGGTTGGCCACTCTGAAGGAAGGTCTGTTTTCAGGCAGAAGTATAAGCCTGCTAGCCTAAAACATGCTTTACACATCACCCTCGTGTTTGTCAGTTGCTGAAAGTGTACAATCATTGCGCTGTTCAGCACATGGTGACAGTAGTTTGGCTTAATTCCCTGTAGGTGTGTTGAAAGAAGGAACAGGCAGAGAAAAAAGGTTTTTTTTCACTATGTTGGCCTCACCAGGGTTTTTTACGAAGGACATTCACTGCCTTTGTACCTTAAGACTTTTGTTTTGGCTTTAACACTGAGATATTATTAAGGAGAAATACACAACCAAAAGACTTGAAAGATACATGTAATTTTGCATGTACGTACATAGGTGGGTGCAAAAATCTAAGAGTTACAACATTCTGGTCTTCAGTAAAGCAGGTTTTGCCCTGGCCTTTTGGCATAAAGAAAGAAATCAACCTGAAGGGAAAGTTCTAGCACCCCTTAACATTGTGGGTTATTGTTCATGACCAAAAGCATACAATTCCAGACACAAATGGATAAATTGTTGTTTTCCATGATCCTCAGGAATTTTAAAGAAGGGCCACAACTGTTCACCATTGAAGGGCCTCAGCTGAGGTTACGAAATCTTTAGAGCAAGAGTGTGCAATTCCAGTTTCTTAGGCTTGGTATCCTTTAAAATTTAAATGTGTCCTTGGTCCACTACCCCTAAGTAAAGCAATTGGATGATTTAGAGGAAACCAAATAAATTCACTGCATACTGACAAAGTAGTCCAGCCATCCAATTCGGCTACCCCTATTCAAGGAAATCTAAAAGTTTCCGGATACCAACTTTCAAGAACTAGAATTGGCCACCGTTGCCTTCTGGGTTCATCCTAATGGGTCTCCTGATGAGACCAAGAAATGGCAGGAAGTGCTTGGCATCCAGTTGTGGCGAGGGGACACCTAGGACCTCCAGAATAACCTTGAGATGCTCAATAGTAGAGAAAAAAGTGAGTTATGAGTACAGGGGATCTCCTTTCTGCTTTGAGTTCCTGGGATCATCTTAACTATTGGTTTTCCCACATGCCAATCTTTGTGTGGTGCTCACCTAATACCATCGTCGTGCACGGTTCTTGCTAGTTTCCTTTTGCTTAACCAAGGATATGCCAATGTTTGACTTCAAAACTATTAGCATAGGTAGAAAAAGCATTGGAGGATACAAATAGTGGCTCCACGAGACAAGATATGGTCTTGTTCCAAATTGATGGGGACTTTGTAGCCAAAGTGAAAGTGTGTCACCGTTCGCAATGATAAGCGCTGTCTGAATAGTGCTGGTGGAGATAGGAAAATGAGCCTCTATACTTCCTATAATAATTAACTCAGCTGTGTTCCAATCTGTCACTAAGAAGTTATAAGCAATCCCACAATCCTTCAAGTGACATAATCAGAACCCACTTCACAGAAAAGAAAAAATATATTTTTTTTCACGTCACTCAATAACGTCCAGAGGGTTGAAGAAAACGGATAATTCAATACTTGCTCAGATTACCAGATCTCCAATTGGTTTGAATTGATTTGTACATGACTGTGTGGCAATGAATTTAGCACTTCAGTTCAGACATCCTTTCCTACCTATGATAGTTTTCTAACTGTTGACACCACAAAAGTTGAAGGAACTATGGGCTCTGGATTACTGTATTTGTATTAAGCCATGGTTACCAGCGCACTTTACAGTTACGGCAAAAAGGTTATGTCCAAAATTACAACAGACAGCAAAAAAGATTATAAAATATCCATGTGTTAGATACTTCTGTTAGTGCTGGTATAAGTTAGGGCATACCAGCATCCTCTGTCAATGTCCCACTAATTGATATAATGTTAAGGAATAGGAACTAACAGCAGCCAGAAATAACTAAAAGTAAAATCCAGATATGCTCTGCCTATTTTTCCTTCCTTCAATCACAAAAGACAATTTTCACAAATCTCCACTTTTCCTAAGTAGGCGCTGCATGGAATAGCTCCTTCTTTACAACCTTTCCTCACCCTCATCCAGATTTACTACAGCATCCTTCATCCCCGTCTAGAGTAGCTGATCCCTCCCCACATTCCTCCCTCCCCTCTTCCTCCCCTCGGCTTTTGTGAGGAATCGGAGAGGTGAGGGGGATATGTGTCTTTAACTGAGCTGGAGCTCTGCTCCAGCTTACCTCTTACTGTTAAGGCAGGATATGTGCTCTGCTTTGTTACCGCTAACCTGCTTGTTTGGAGTTAGATCTGTCTGTTTGTGTGTGTTTGTGCATGCGTGTGTACGTGAGCAGAAGCAACTGAGAAAAAAATCCCATTACGGAGCCAAGTTGCCGCCACGCTTCCCCCGTACACACTGTGAGCCCGGTGTAATCCACTCACACACTCCCCATGCAGCCTTGTTTGTGGGTGCACGCGCCGAGCATACCCTCTAGACTCGATGGTGAGCTGTTTATACCCGTGCACTGTTGTGTTACCCACCGTGAAACATGACAGCTAATGATATCGAAGGCTTTTTAAAGGTGTTTGTGTCTGTGAGTGTGTGAGAAATAGAGAGCTGCTGGATTTCTTCCAGACATTGATTAGCAGCCACAGAGCATTGGCTCGGAGAGAAAACTACAAACTTAAAAGCCTTGCTTTCATGTGTTCAATTAACGTATTTCTACGCCATTTTAATCTATGCATTTGTTTACATTTCAAGCTTGTTTACATGTTCACAGGGGAACTCTAAACACAGGTGGGAACTTAATTTTGATTCTACGTCTTGAACTGTTAGACTTAAGACTTATAGGGTCATTGTAATTAAATGAATGTGCTGCAAAAATAATGTCTAGACTTAAAGGAAAACTTAAAAGATGCACCCAAATCCCTCATTGTGAGTGATCCCAATTTATGTAATTAAAATTGGAATGAATAGGGGCGTTTTTTAGGGGTGTATGGCAACATTTATATATCAATCAGATAAACAGGTTTATTATGTCTACAACTCAATCTCATTTGCTGGTAGAATGAATGGACCTAAACCTAAATTATGTTGAATGAATATGGGAGCAATCACCACTCATGGTGAGTAATACTGTACTATTAGCTTTGGAAGGTTAATGTCTCAGCTATTGCTGGTTAACGAACACAAACAGTTCAACATATTCTCATTATCAGTTCGTATGAAATCGTATGAAAAGTTATGCACACTATTTCATACGTTTTGGACGTTTTTCCTCAAAAAAACAGATCAGTGCGCATGCGCTGGCAGACAGAAAAAAAAAGCAGATCCACGGACGGACGTAAAACTGGGAAATACAGTGCAATAATTACTTATTCATGTCTCTAACTACGTTGCTTGCTGTTTTATATCTTAGGGTCAGGGTTGGGGCAAAATGTAATTTATATTCTATGTTCTTGAATGGTGCGTAAGATGCGCATGCGCATACGACGAAAAAAACATCCAAAACGTACGAAATTACGGTGCACAACTTTTCGTACGAACTCATAATGAGAATACACTGAACAGTTAGTTAATGAAAATGTTTAAAACTTTAAAATTCTAGAATCAATGAGACACAGAGGTAAGGAGATTCCACTGTTTTTTAAGGGGATCTTTCCCGGATTGGTTGAGCTTTGGGTTCGCAGGCCACCAGAAAGTAGCCTGCGTGCCATTCCGAACTTAGTCCCGCCCACAACGTTTGAGGTCAGGAATTTCGGTCTGGCATTGCTCAGTAGTAGCGCGAGTATGCTAGCACAATATCTGGTGGGCCAATCAAATTGTCAGGGCGGGCTTTATACGATGATGGACAGATGATCAACAGTAACGTAATCAACCACGTCACCAAAGCGCGCATGGGTGACAACAACAATGGCTGCCGCTGGAGAGTTGAGGTGTGTAGATTCTGCTATTAGGTCTGTTCTAGAAGATATCAACTGCAAATTAATTTTAAAAGAGGAACAGAGAAACGCGATCAAGGATCATCTTCTTATTCTAGGCGTGCAACTGCACGCTTTGATTTTTGTTGACAACAACTGTGATAGGCTTAACATACGTCACGCACTCCGTTGCTCTTATTGGTTGTAGGTCTATCCAATTGAGTGCAGAGGCATTTTTTTTTCCTGGTTTGTTCAAAACACGCCCCATAATTACAGCTCTATGGAGCAGTATCAGACTCATATTCTGACTAGAATTGAGTAGGACTATGTCAGGCTAACCAGAAAGTACACCACAAAATATTGTGTACATTTTTTTTTTCTAGCTCTGAATCTACCAAGGTGCAATTTAAACTTCTGAAAAAATGTGTTGTCTCACCAGTGGGCATGAAATACCCAAACATTAAGCTCTCGATTACTTAGATTGTTTTAGATTCAAACTTGATTTGATTCCTGTAGCTCTTAAAAATAAACAACCTCTTACAGTTCTTTTTATTCCCTTTTTTCCTTGTGTAAAAGAGCTTATACATTTATTTTATAGGATTCTGTTACAATGTTTGACTGTCAAGTAGAATTTGGTAACTTATGATACTAACTGAAGGTAAACTTTAAGACAAACATTAGAAAATGATTTAATGTTTTCTACCTGTCCTTAACAAACATTGGTCTTATATGTGTTATTTTTAGCATAAAGTAAAGTGGTGTGGTGAGTAAAAAGGTTGAAATAAAGTTAGAATTAAGTCTAATTACTTCAAAGAACAAGACGGAAGGAAACAAAACTAGATATGTAATATTTTAGAAATGGGTTTAAAAAATATCACAAATCCAATAGATCTGTTTGAGTTTAAAGTTCCTGGGATTGAATCAGGGTTGGACTGGGAACAATTTGTGGCTTTTTAGCAGAGAGGTCCACCTGATATTGATAAATGGACAGTAAAACCCATGAATACCCTTTCTTGTGACAGTGCATGCACACTGCTTTTTTATGTTTTATGTTTTTAATGAATTGAGACTTACAGCAACCCTCCCCCCACCCAATCCTGTTGTCCTTTAAGAGGCTGCTTGTTCTAGTTTACCTCCCGAGCAATGTATAACACCTAGGAATCTACATTTACATTTGGAACTAAGTTTAACATAGAGCTAAACTAGCAAATGCTCTAAACTAGCTTAGAGTGATAATCAGCTACATCATTGGACAATATTGTACTTTGTTAAGTAATAAAAACTCTCAATTTTAGCTGGACAAAAATATAGAATTTTTTTGCTATTTACTGATGAATATGAGCAAAAACTTAATTCAGTTTATTTATATAACTCAAATTCACAAAAATGTCATCTCAAGGCACTTTACAGAGACAAATAAACCAGATCATACCATCAGATTGGTTCAAAGTTTTCTACTGTACCTAAGGAAAACCAGCTGATTGCAGTGACTCATTGACTTGGAAGCAAGTCCTCGTACCAAGTGTGCTTGTAGTGACAGTGGAGAGGAAAATTCCCTTTTAAAAAGAAAAAAAACAGCAATTGTTGCCATTCAGACAGACGCACAAACTGTACTCTGTCTCATTGTATTTACCTTTTTTTAAATAGTGCTTTGTGGATATATATTCAATGGTTTTTTAACACTGTATTTAATATTTGGAGACCTTAAATTAGATGTTAACCTTAACTTGGTGCACCACATTAATTCTACAAGCTAGCCATACTGTTGCTAAATCTTCTTCAGCAACACCTCCATTGCCGACTCTTTTACTGACATGTCAGTACTGGCTGTCCTTTAAGTTGCAAGAAGTCACTGGATGACGTCATTGCCCAATTTACATATTTGATTAAAAACACTATATACCTTAGAGATTTAACACTATCATTTCCAGTATATAATAATACTTTACCTGAAACCAAATTACAAAATCAATTGTATCCTTTTAAATTCACCTTATAGACAATTAAGGCAGTATATGAATTTCAGAAAAGAAGGGATCTATTTTAGTGCAATGGATTCAAAGTAGAAACCATTACTCTAAATATAATTCAACTTCTTCTTGACTGCAGGCACAGTTTGCTGCTGACTAATCATCTGTCAATGTTTTGGAGGAGAGATGGGTGATGTTTGCTGCATAGATAGCTGACCTAATTGCCGATTTAACTCACCTGACTAACCCTCCCCGGTTACTAATTATCATTCCTCTTACCCACCTGCTCCTCATTATTTGTATACGGCTCAGCCCAGCTATCGGGGCCAGATCATCGACTAGTTGGAAACTATGACTTATTTCCACAATTCATGTGCATGTGCCAGTGGTTAGACAGGGTTGTTGGTCATCTTAGTGTTTCCTGATCATCTCCTGGCTCTCAGCCACTGAGCATGCCTTGTTCCTGTTTTGGCTCAGTGGATGGAGCTAGTTTAAAGTTCTGCGGTTTTCCTCATGTCATGTCTTGTTCTGCCGCTCGGCTACTGATCCTACCTGTTTCTATCTGGAAGTTTCTGCCTGAACTTGCTGTTGGACTCACGGAACCCTGAACCAGCATGAATGCTCTGTGCATTCCTGGAACACTAGAAATGTCTTCCTGCTCTGATCGGAACCCCTGACCGGGTTGCGGATTCAGAACTGTCCTGTTCTGGACTGTTTCCTTGACATGGGACGTCCCTGTGGAAGTGAGCTCAGGGTATTTGTTTTGTGTGTTGTTCTGATTTGAAACACTGGACGTCATTTTTATTAGGCCTTCTTATTGCATCTTTAAGCAGTGGTTTTCATGGTAGCTAGCTAGCCATACCTGAGTGATAACCTTTAGTCAAGAGGAGTTGCTCTTTCTTTTAATGGAAATACCACCATTATCTTAAAATGTAAGAGCATTGGCAAAATGAGCGATATTGGGGAAAGGAGTGGAAAAAAACTTGCAATTTAGAAAACACTTTAGAAAAGCAGGTTGTGTGGATGGCAGTTGGATAGCATTGGGTTTATTTAGAAAAATATTGGGTTTGGGTAAGATTTAATGCTAATAGAAGATCGTTGGTAGAGGCCCTTAAAGAAACTGTAGTTTTAATTTCAGGGTTGTAAAATAAAATAGTTGGTGTACTATAGGAGGAGCATCTCTTCATCAGATTGAGCATAGGGGGCGCTACAACCACTGCACTGCACCTGCAGAACGGAATATTGGGTACCCATTTTTCACCAGCCTTTCTCTCTCTCAGTATTGCCATTGAGGGCTCCATCCTGGTTTATGTTTGTGAGTTTGACAGGAGAATCTCCACACACACACACACAAACGCACACATATCCTCCTTCCCGTCCCCTCGACACCCTCTCCCTCCCTTCCACCCCTGTGACCCCAGCGCCATCTTCTCTGTCTCATCCTTTATGCATACTGACAGCGAGCCCCTCCGTTTATGGCACTGCATAACGCTCCCTCATTACCAGCCGGACTCAGAAACCCAAACGCAGCAGCAAGGAGAGCAAGAGAAAGGTGTGTGTGGGAGGAAGAGGAGAAGGAGGAGGGTGTAAGGGATTAGGATAAAATGGGGGGTGGGGGGTGAGGGGGGATGCAGAGAGGTTGAAGAAGAAGGAAGAAGTGCATATGATGACATCCGCTTTGCTAATATTAATCTGATTCATTCAGCGTGTCAGGAAGCTGCACTCTACACAACATACACTGAACACACTTAAACTGTAAATGTGTTCATCTTGTTGCACACAAACAGTATAAACCCATGCATCTTGCATGACACCCGTCTATTGTTCAGGCTTTTATATGTACGCATCAGCTGGTGCAGAGCTCACATGCAGGTTTGCAGCAGCTTGTGTTGGCTGTAAACAGCAGCACAAGGCAGTATGTGAGCGGCGGGACGGCTAAGCCAATCAACCCCTCGATCTCCTGTCCCTGCCCTTCCATTGATCCCCATTAAAATGCTTAGCAGATGCTTGGCTCGAAGAAGAAGAGCGCTTCTTCTCCACTGCTGGTATTTTCATTTGCATTCTCCTTACCGTCGAGGCGCGCACGAGCACGGTCTGGAATACTCGTTTTTTTGCCAACTGGGATGCAGGCCCATTCCTCGGCAGTACAGTAGCGTCTATTCAAGCGGGCTAAACCAGCAAATGTTTAGTGTGTAGAAGTTGATGTCAGCCAATCTGCTGGAAATCCCTTACTAGTCTGGTGCCAGGAAGGCGACTTTTTACCATCTGTAGTCGTGGTAACAGATACACACCTATGGAAATACATAAGTAACTATAGTTTGCAAACTGCAACAAAGCTATCAATTAAGATTTTTTTTTTTATGAACAGAATTGTAGGGACGAGAAGACAAAAAAAAAGCAAATGCATAATTTCACAATTTCTGAGGATAAATCAACCATTAATTAACAAAGACTTTGAAACAGAAAGTATAGAATATATCCCCATCTATATCTGTCTGTCTGTCTATCTATCTTTCGATATTATATTTCAACTAAAATGAATGAGAGGTGAGTTTTTTATGTGAAAAGTGTGTTTTCCTGAATTATTTTTCCCTTTTCTTGTCCTGTCATTTGATTACTTTCACATTTCACACCCTTTTGCATTGTCCAGTCATATTTGAAGTGGCTTGATTTAGTAACGCAGCTCCTCTTTTTTGTCTCTACATAAAAAGGTTATATCTTTATCCAGTATTTCCTAATTTTATTGATGCATATCTGCCTATTGCCCTACAGTATTTACTATAGGGGTAAGAAAAAAGTATTCTGTCAAACATCACAATGTTTAACTAGATATTTGTATTGATTCCAAACACCCATATTGCGATGTTTTACCAATGATATTAGTACTGAGTGACATTACAACTGAACAGATCTCAAATATAGAAAATATTCATAGGCAAAAGTCCATGTCATTGTCTTACTCCTAAACCTCCAGCCACTAGGTGGCAGCCCACAATTGTAGAACCAGTTATTCAGCTGCTTTGCAGCAGCAACAGTTAATGCATTCAGCGATGATCCTATCGGGGACAGGTATCTTTACCTGTCAAGTTTGGGATTTGAAAAGAGAGGAAATTTCATGAAATCCACTGCGAGCCATCCGACTATCGCACTCAACCTCCGGTATCCATAATAATTGAAAATATGTACACGAGAAATCTAAAATAAACACTTGTCAACCCATCACAAACTGCACTACGGTGATCAGATTTGACTTGCGATACTGACGACAGTTCCGTTTGGAAGCGAAGATTGATGTTTTTATTAATATAATCTTATAAAACAGGAAATTTACGTGAGATTGTTAATACTGGAGGAAAACAGGAAAGAGGGGTAAAGCACAGCAGTTTCTTGACCGAAACAGCAGACTTGACGGCTATGTGCAGGTGCTGGTCATAAAATTAGAATATCATGAAAAAGTAGATTGATTTCAGTAATTCCATTTAAAAAGTGAAACTTGTATATTATATTCATACATTACATACAAACTCATATATTTCAGATGTTTATTTTGTTTAATTTTGATGATTACAAATGACAACAAATGAAAATCTCAAATTCATCATATCAGAAAATTAGAATATTGTGAAAAGGTTCAAAATTGATGGCCCCTGGTGCCACACTCTAATCAGCTAATTAACTCAAACCACCTGCAAAAGCCTTTAAATGGTCTTTCAGTCTAGTTCTATAGGCTACACAATCATGGGGAAGACTGCTGACTTGACAGTTGTCCAAAAGACGACCATCGACACCTTGCACAAGGAGGGCAAGACACAAAAGGTCATCGCTAAAGAGGCTGGCTGTTCACAGAGCTCAGTGTCCAAGCACATTAATAGAGAGGCGAAGGGAAGGAAAAGATGTGGTCGAAAAAAGTGTACAAGCAAGAGAGATAACCGCACCCTGGAGAGGATTGTGAAACAAAACCCATTCAAAAATGTGGGGGAGATTCACAAAGAGTGGACTGCAGCTGGAGTGAGTGCTTCAAGAACCACCACACACAGACGTATGAAAGACATGGGTTTCTGCTGTCGCATTCCTTGTGTCAAGCCACTCTTGAACCACAGACAGCGTCAGAAGCGTCTTGCCTGGGCTAAAGAGAAACAGGACTGGACTGCTGGTGAGTGGTCCAAAGTCATGTTCTCTGATGAAAGTAAATTTTGCATTTCCTTTGGAAATCAAGGTCCCAGAGTCAGGAGGAAAAGAAGAGAGGCACTTCATCCACGTTGCTTGAAGTCCAGTGTAAAGTTTCCACAGTCAGTGATGGTTTGGGGTGCCATGTCATCTGCTGGTGTTGGTCCATTGTGTTTTCTGAGGTCCAGGGTCAACGCAGCCACATACCAGGAAGTTTTAGAGCACTTCATGCTTCCTGCAGCTGACCAACTTTTTGGAGATGCAGATTTCATTTTCCAACAGGACTTGGCACCTGCACACAGTGCCAAAGCTACCAGTACCTGGTTGAAGGACCATGGTATCCCTGTTCTTAATTGGCCAGCAAACTCTCCTGACCTTAACCCCAAAGAAAATCTATGGGGTATTGTGAAGAAGAAGATGCAATACACCAGACCCAACAATTCAGAAGAGCTAAAAGCCACTATTAGAGCAACCTGGGCTATCATAACACCTGAGCAGTGCCACAGACTGATCGACTCCATGCCACGCCGCATTGCTGCAGTAATACAGGCCAAAGGAGGCCCAACTAAATACTGAGTGCTGTACATGCTCATACTTTTCATGTTCATACTTTTCAGTTGGCCAACATTTCTATAAATCCTTTGTTTTTATTGGTCTTCAGTAATATTCTAATTTTCTGATATGATGAATTTGAGATTTTCATTTGTTGTCATTTGTAATCATCAAAATTAAACAAAATAAACATCTGAAATATATGAGTTTGTATGTAATGTATGAATATAATATACAAGTTTCACTTTTTAAATGGAATTACTGAAATCAATCTACTTTTTCATGATATTCTAATTTTATGACCAGCACCTGTATGTTTCGCGATACATATCATATCACTAAATTCTTGTAATTCACATCCCTATTAATTACCATAATTTTGGTTTGGAAAAGAACATTTTATAAAAAAAATAAAATCTAAAGTTCAATATAAAGACCCATGCAATTTATGAGAAAAGGACATCAGTAGAACAAAGACTAACCAGATTTTTTAAGTGTACAGCTGCTTTGTATCGAATAAATGCCAAAACACGTTGAATGGTTGAATGGTAAGCTAACAACAACCGAACAATAGCCTAGATTGACATGATCTTAAAACCGACTTTTAGGACAAATTAATATTTTTTCTCTGTGGTTTAAAAATAGAAAACCTATTTGAGACTATACAACACATTTTAAGTCAATGAAAATAATATTTTTGCTTAACGTTATCTTGTCTTTGTGCTTATCTGAATTGGCTAAAAAAGCACAGCACATTACACAGTGAGGAAATTCTAGAAACTTTCCGTAGGGACAGCATGCTGTTCATCTGTAACTGCAGATGGGTTCCTCTACATAAATTTTTTTTGTTTGTTTACATAAAAAGTTTTCACAGAACTTTGGTTTAAAGTGTGGCAAATAAATTATCTTCTTTATCACTATTTGAATTAACTGTCAACTGATTTGGTAAAGGAATCAAATAGTCACTAAGAGCAAGGGAAATAAGACTCAAAGACACAAAATTTACTGAAAGAGTAACTTACCTGCAGCGTTAATTAAGTAAAAAACTACAAAAAATATATTAATATACAATTTTTTGTGTTTATACATGTAAATGTAGATTTCTTACATGTTTTCCCATTTAAAATTAAATTGAAATGTAAATTAAATCTTTGTTTTATAAATTCCTCACATTTTCTATTCAGAAGTGTTAATTCAGTTAAAGAATGACTAATTAGATTAATTGATAAATGAAAACGATAATTGTTAGATTAGGATCCTAAAAAAATCTGGAGCCCCAGTTTATAGAATTTTTAATCACATTACCTGTCCATAAATAGGGGTACTCGTGTTTTTGCAGTTGCAGAGTAATCATGTTGTACATAAAGACCTTGAGTCGTTTGCTGGCTCACAAATACACAGAGGCAATACACAACATCCCGTCATTCTGTAACTGATTATTTCTGGGCCTCAGACATTTAGACATTCAGTCACACTGAAGTGTAAACATCTCCTACGTGACATAATCCTGCCAGCAACGTGTGTCTGGAGCATGTGAAGCAAAGTACACCAGGATCAGGACTGGTTTGTGTGTTTGTGTTGTTTTTTTTTTTTTTTTTGCCAGGGAGTCAAAGAAAGCAGCTATTGTGTATAAAATCTAAACTATCTACTACTGCATGAAGTCTGTTCTGTGTATGTATGTTGTAAATATGCGGTTGTTTGTCTAGGACATTTTCATGTTCACATGCAAACGTAAAAATCTTTGTGTTTTTGCGTATTTACTTGGACGGTAACTGAAGCCGCTGTCTTCCTGCTAATGTGTCTGTGTGTGGCACTTGCCTCAGCGTACAGCGAGCGTACACTAGCAGGCTTTGTTTGTCCAGGCGACTGACGTACCGCTGTGGAAGAAGAAGGCCGTCCACCACAGGCCGCAGCTATGAAAGAGCTGCTTTGTTTCTCAGATCCTGCCGTTTCTCCCTCGTCTTGTTAAGGGGAAGCAGGAAGATGTCCGGGGCTTCAGCTTCTTCAAGCATGAAGAAAACGAAGATAGGCCTTTTCCTTTTTTTCTCCTGAGCTATCTTGTTCGATGACAAAGCAGTAAGAGTGAAGATGAGGAAGCCTAAATGTGGGTAATAAGTCCAGGAGACAGCCTTAAAAATGTTTAAAAAGGATGCTGGTCTGCTAAATTTTTAATTCTCACCTCCACATTACCGGAAATAATATGTATACAGTGACGACTTGCCATAAAATGTGAAAAAGTTACAAAAATGTAAATAAAACCCTAATACTACCATTATTTTTTTTTTTTTTTATCTAGCTTGAACTAACCAATAAGCAACAACAACAAAAAAACATATTTATGCATAAATCTCATACCTGAAATTAATATTTTTATTTTTTTGTCTGATGAAAACTCAGAGGACTCATGAAACACTAACAAGCCACCCCTTATATAATTAAAGTTGTATGCTAAATAATGAACAGTGACACTTTTTAGGTGGGTATTCCAAAAGTTAGATATGAATTTGCAAAACAGTGTACCTCATCATCTTTTATATTTAAAGGCGTTTCTTTATGTTATATGCATATATACAAAAAAAAGAACAATTTTAGACCCATTTAATCAGGGTAATGAAGTTATATATATCAACCGTCCATCCTGATAGTGCTTGGCTAGTCCTTATTTAGCCTAAATAGCATTCCAGCATCAGGTGCGGTAAACAGATGAGCCACCATCTGCCTTGCAGTACCTTGGAACTATTGGAAAGACAGATGGCTACTACTATATAGAGCAGGGGTCTTCTACGTTTTCGAGACCAAGGACCCTCAAACTGATTGCGAAATGGAGCGGGGACCCCCTAATTATATATATTATATGAAATTGTGTTATAGCAAACTGGTCCTATAGTCACTCTATTACATATAGAGTCATGTAACGAAAGTCATTTCTCCCTGGGATTATTAAAGTATTTCTGATTCTGATTCCTGGTTGATGGGACAGGTGTTGTGAATGAAACGGTGTCCAGCTTGAAAGAGCTCCTGTGTGTCGCTGAATGTGTGCATTGATGACTGAAAGACATCTTCTGCCTCCATTTATCTGTTTACTACAGTGTTTTTAATTCATTTTAATGTGGATTTAAAGACATTTTAATTAATGCAAAAAATTGCAGGGGGAATATTAAAAAAAGTAATCAACCAAGACTTTCGCGACCCCCATGCAGTACCTCCGCGGACCCCCTAGGGGTCGCGGACCCCCTGTTGAAGACCTCTGATATAGAGCCTGATCATCCTAAAAGGCTATGCTTTTTACAGTAGCAGCCATTTAAAATGGCTTTTCTGAGTCAAACACTAGCCAAATCGCAGCCCGCTTACTTGCAGTTTCAAGCAAAATCCCCTCCAACTTCCAGCCAATTGAGTGGCTTACTTTTGCATATTTTTTTTACCGTGACTCTACCCTTTAACTAAATTACAGGGTCTGACTGGGAGATGGCGCATTTTTTTTTAGATCTTAATGTCTACAAATCATGACAGAAATAATATTTTAGTACAAAGATTGATGTTTTGAAAGGAATTGCAAGGGGTCAGCGAAGGACCAGCCAAAGGAAAGTGGGGAAATATGGTATGGCTACAACTGTAGTTACAGCTCAGCGTAGTTAAATAACAACCAATATTAATCAAACTAATTTACGACTCTAAGTTCTAGTCAATCCTCCGCAGTTTCCTATAAAAAAAAGGAAAAAAGAAAATTCCCATTCCTAACAAAATCAAACAGAAAAACTGCATCATGGTAAAAACAAATCAATTCATTAATCAACTATTACATTGTTTATAATCCAACTGTCAATACTAAGAATAGCATTGCTATCACTAGTATCGATAGTGACTTCACAGACACATCTGAATGCTTGGGAAACTTTAGCTCCAGTTTCAGCGAACAACATTATTTTTGTACTAGTTCTTTATCTTTTCTTCATTATTTCCACATTTGGCTGGGTGGTGCTAAACGGCTTAGCCACAGTAGGCTACTTCGTTGTTTGCCGCCTGAACAGATTCACCCCGTCATGCTTAGGTTATTATTTGAAATATACAAGAGGGCTTTAATAACTAACAAATTTAGCAAACACAAAGCCAGCAGAATATGGAAATCTTTCAGAAAAACTTTCAAGAGCTGGGATATGAATTTAAAAGTGGTCAAATGAGAGAATTCACCTTTAATATTAACATTTCATTCTGTATTTTTTGTCCTTCAACCTTGTCTATCTTTCCCGCATTACACCAAAACAAATCAACATCTTGGTTCCTTTACTTTATTAAAAGACTTTTCACAATTATCTCCTTCCATTACATTAACATTTTTTTGCTTTCCATTTTGTACAAATAAAAGTGTGTTTTGGCTTTTTAAAAAACGTATCTGATGAATTAAAATCTAATCATTGATCACGGTGAACAATGGGATTTAAAATTAAGGAAAAGCCCAAATAATGAAACACTGCGTCACACTTTATTTATGTGATCAAAATGAAATGAAAACAAATGTTTTGCGGATTTGCTTCGATCCAGACCGCAAGTAATCCTGCCAGAATAAAACAGTGTTTGGAGGTTGAAACCGAAGTGTTATGACATGCACATGTTTATTGAGAACACCCACACATACATAAAAGGCAACACTTAGAACCTTTTTCTGTTTTCTCATAGCCGTCACAGTGGGGGAACACACTGACAGCAATCTGTTTAGTCAACAGGAAAACTCTGACAACAGCTTGAACAGTGCGTTGGGAGTTGCAGTGATGCACAGGAGATATGGGGTGAGGAATGCCTGAAGTGAAGAAGGGAGGTGTGAACAAGAGGGGGGAATTTGCAATGTCATGTGGCCGATTAGGCAGCTAGTCTATCTCCCCGATTGGGGGGGGAGCTTCCTTGTCCCACCAACACATCTTATCCATCACCTTCTCTTTCTGCACACACACACACACAAACACACGCGTAGTCACACTCTGTTTGCGTGGGGGAAGCATCATTCCCTTCTATGTCACCTGCTTGGTCCGGGAGCATGAAAAATGGCTGTCACCGGAAAATGGTTGCTGAAAACAAGAAGAGGAGGGAGAATAAAAGTGGAGGGAACAGAGAAGGCAGGGAGGGTGGAATTGGAGGAAACTCTCGCCAGATTAGGTGCGGGTTAAGAGAATATTGATCTGTGTGCCGAGGACTGTTGATCTCTCTTAGCAGCACAAGACAAATGGCAGCAAACAGAAAATCGAGCGCTGGCCTTTTCCCCCAGAGGATGGGAACAGCCTCTCGCTGCCTTTCCTCCAACTCTCAAGATTTTCTACCCCTCATTTCACCGACACATACTTCCTGGATAATAACAAAAATGGTTTAAACTAATATAAACTTCTAGAGTCCTTAATATATAAAAGTAATACTATCAGAGCTTTAATGTTGCTTAGCTATCAGGTTTTACTCTTACCTTATATTCTTCTACCATCAGTCAGTCACCCAGCCAGCATAAAACTAAAAGGACAGAGTTTGTATGAGTTAAGATCTACTGAGTGATTCTGAAGGTTGCCGAGATAATTAGTCTTTTTCTACCATTTGGAGTGTACGAGGGGTCCGCAGAGGCCCAGCGTTTGATTAGGGCCACAGCCTTGGCCTGGCACCCAGCCGGGGTGTTTGATGATGAGGAGCGAACTCTGGGCGGGGGCTGAGGTTCATCCGTGCCGGCTCAACATCAAACAGCCTGAAGCAAAGGACCAGAGCCCCGAGGGGACCCCTCCAGCAACCTGCCTGGATAGGTAGATGCATTCCCAGTCTGAGTATTTTATCGAGGGGTTGGGGAAGTGGAGACAGACTGGAGAGTAAAGAGAAACTCCAAATGAGACTGCCTCAGTGTATGAACTACAGCTCAGGTAACCTCCAAAAAGTTTTGCTGTACACACATTGAATATCTTCTTCTTTTACTTAGTTAGATTTCTGTTTATATAGACTTTTCTTTGACCCTGTTAATGAATTATTCACCGAACATCCTATTGCTGCTATGGTCTGTAGGGTGCAGTCCTGTGTTTTCAGAGGAGAAAAAGCTACGTCTTTAGGTACTAGTGTCTTCCTGTAGAAGAGAATAAAAGAATAAAAAGTCATTTTTTATGTAGACTTGAAAAGCTTTCATTTTTAAAACCTCTTTGGAGTAAATAGTTTAGCATGAATGAGTAACTTATTAATTGACTCAACAGCCACTTGCATGGATACCGTGATACCGCAATTATGTAATTGGAGTAATTGCCTCATACATCAGCATTTACTGCCCTTTTGAGTCAGTTCCTGACTACTGTATAGGGGTTCACATCCCAGTTTTGGCAGAAGAAGGCATGTGGTGTGAAAACTTCGCTAAGTCTGAAAAGCAAGTAAAAATGACGTCAAATACCCCTGATCGAGGAAGCAACTGAAAGCAAGTTTGGCCTTTCTAAAGTTTGACATGACCTGAACTCAACAGCAAAAATGCATAGTGTTGTCAAACAGTTGCTCTTTCAACCCAATAAGACAACAGAATACGGAAGTTTCTCAATTCTTCATTTACGCTAATGATTTTTTTGCACCCCAACTTGACAAAGAGACCAACAAGAATTTCCATGTGCCATCGGTTGGGGAAGGCAGGGTGATGGACAAAGAAGCTATTAATAAAGCTTTTTAGGAGCAGGCTGAAGGGTGTGGACAAATTTTACTCTTAAAATATTAAAAATATTTAAAAATTAAAAATGAATCAAGAATACCTTATATCAATTAGAAACAAATAGCAACCCACCTAGGCCCACGGCAGGCTCTCTTGGTTCAAAGGGTGGGTTGGTCTTTGGCAGTGGGGTGGAGGAGGGTGTTCTTCCACGACGTTGTTGAAGTTGAAGACATTTAACCTACGTCCAGGATGACAAACTGAAGTCCTTGCGGGCTGGTATCTTTCATTCCTGATCTAACACACTTGAATCAAATGGCTTAGGCAATTCCTCAGCAGAACATCTCCAGACTGCTGCAAAGGACCTAATTGTTTCATCCAGGTTTGTTAAAGCAGAGAAAAATTTAAAAAATGCAGTACTCTGACATACGAGGACTGGATTATGGGATTCCTGATCCAAGAGGGGTTGGGAAACTGATTCATTTGATGGCATTTTTGATTGGATAAACAACTGGTTGATAGAATTTTTATTTAATTTAGGGGGAAAAAAAGCAGTTCCAAGGGTCTACTACAGCCAACATTCTCAACTATTCCTTAAAATGGTTTGCAGATTGGTTGAGACCCTTCAAATAAATTTGTTGGAACCCAAGTCGGGGTCTTCCAAAGTAAACCATTTCCTTATCAAACCAGTTCTAGTGCTTATTTAAACAAACATAGCACAAGTGGTGGTATTAGTTAAAATACCATGTTCTACCACCTGAAAATGTGTTATGAAGTAATCTAATAAGTTTTGCTAATTTTTGCTCTCTATCCATTTAAAGCATTCCAGTTCTCTAGAACTAGCTCCAAATTTTAGTGAAAAAATCCCTGCAGTAATCCAGGAATCTGCATAAAGGAAATTGCTGTTTAGAACAATAATAAGTGGTGTTTTTGTCTTTGCATTAATATTCAAGTTGCTTTGTTTTCTAGTCTCTTTCGTTGCGGTCCATAAGTAATAAAATCCCTTCTTGCCCTTGAATCTCTGAACCTTATGCCTTCCTCTTTCCATATCACTTGCAACTTCTGTCCTGGTATGCTTTTCCTCCAGGATACAGTTATGGAATTTCTTTCTATGCCTTTTTAGGTTTAACCATGAATTTTCTTGAATCAACAGCCTGAACAGAAAACAGTTTTCTTCCAATCTTCAGGCTATCTGACTTGCCTCCCTCTCTTTTCCCTTTAATCTCCCTCTCTCTCCCAGGAGGTGTGGGGAAGGTTGATCTTGCACCTTCGCCTGACTATTCACCCTTCAACAGTCATGTCTCATTACAGAGCGTCAGTCTTTCTCCTGTCTTCCTGTCTATCTGCCTGTGGAGCCCTGAGTGGGCATGTTTTGCAAGGTTAACATGGACAGGGCCCATCAGGAAGGGTTAAACTCTGGATCAGTCTGATTAGTTTAGTGAGAAGCCTGATGTAAATATGGGACGCCTAGAGGGTTTGTTACGCATACAGATAAACCTGGCCCCCTTTAAAGTGTACATTTAAAAGTTTGATGGTGCTATAGTTAACAAATGGTCAATAAGTAGTTTGGCTACAGTATTACAGTATCTACAAAATGTCAAAAGCTAGGTATGGACTTGAGAATACACTTTTACTATAATGTAAGTCTGATCCATATCCATCTGTATTCATCCATCCATTTGTCCATGGCTACTTAATGGGTTTGTTTAGCCTTAAGGCTGGATAACACTCTCCAAGCTCCCATATCAAGTCAGAATTCTGCCGAAAGGAATAATGTTTAATAAATAATCATAAATATGAGAATATTGTTTTAAAACACATGCATGTAAACTAATCTCCTAATGTATTTTGTACATTTTATGGTTCGGATGCCAGAACATGAGGACACCAATATGTAGCAACTACGATTTCATGCTTCTTCTCTGCGCCTTTTTGCTTTGTTATGTGCTTGCATGTGACCTGTTTCTCTACCCCTATGTCACATTTTTGACACTTTGATGGTTTGAACTGCCCGTAGAAAGTAAACTGCATTTGATTTGGTACTTTTCTATGGAATACCTTCTTTTGAAAAAGTACTGTTTTCTTCTTAAAAGTGGGTAGTAACATTAGCAAATCATGTTCAGGCTAACTGGATAAAAATCTAGCCACTAGCACAGAGAAAATGCATGCTTGCAACATATCGGGCCTCATTAGCCTGGCCAGCCAGGCTTATACGGCGTGCTGGTAGAGCTGGTTTTTAAAGGGGGACTAACAGCGTCAGCGTCATCAGGCTAGAACCAATAAGATAACTATGGATGTAGTCTGGCTGGCCAGGTTAGGGGTCTCATGATATGGAATCTGCATGCAGAGAGGGTTAAAAATGCTCCTGGAGAGTAGTTTACGTAGTTTTAAATAAAACTGCTTGCATGAAAATATATATATATAACATGCATGCATTTTTGACTTCAGATTGCCATCTACAGAACACCAGAGGTGCAAGTTAGAGTATTCAACAAACAGCACATCCCGAAATTCCTCTATCATGAACAAGCCAAGAGAATGTTCTAACAAAGATTGCTTTTTCACTTGATCTGCTTTCAATATCTCTTAACTCCTACAACATGTAAGAATTTTTTTGAATGGTTTTATTATTATTTTGTATTTGGTCAATCTGCCCTGCTTATTATGCAGATAGAATCTGGGGATGAACCCGGTTGGTTTACTTTCCCAAAGCGAATGAGCTTTATTTCACCACGAAGTCTCCCTTCCTGTCAGAGTCAAGACATCACGGAGTATTTCTACAACTAGATTCAATCCAAATGTTCTGTTTGTTCCGGTCTTCAAAGATGCGTTCACACAGGAATAAAGGTCTATGGATCTCTGCCTTGGCTTCACTCTTCAGCCATAGAAGTGGTAACTGAATAACAGTTAATTACAAACCTACTCCATGTCCTTTTTTTGTGTAGCAGGGTCCAAATTAAAAGGACCTTACTCTCAAACCAAAAATGTTAATGACCATAACTGTAACTGCCTAGTATTATAATTGCATCACCAGAGATCTGAGCATAACACACTTCATCTCAACAAAAAGCAAACAAGAAAATCAATGCTGGCAAAGAAACATTGACACTAATGCCCACGTAATAAGATGCACCAGGCCGAAAGCTCTTCAATTAGAGGAGCTAAACTCCAGAGAATATTTACAGTAATCAATGTACAATTCTCAAGTCAACAATTTTTTAATTAATTCTCTGCTCCAATTACTTCCTGACTGAAAACCACCCACAAAATAGCCCTCTCCTTGTGACATTAAACTTATATTGCCAAGACAGACTGTCTCCGTGCCTTTCCTGGCTGAGGCAAATGTCTCATGGTGTATATTTTGCCTATTCTGGGTGAATATCTATGATAAAACAGGTTGAGTTGGATTCTTGCATAAACCGCAGTGACTGAAAACTTTCCTTCCTCCCACCATCCATATGGCTTTATGCATATGGATGTTCTTTGCACAGGTTCCTCCCCAAAAAATTTTTTTGTTTGTTTTCTTTTTAAAACATTCAAGTCTTTTTTTTCTTTTTTTTGTAGGGATGGGGTGAAGACAACCTGTGTTTTGAATTTTAATTCCAGAGAGGTAGCAGAGATGGTGTGGGGAGTACACACCTCCTTTAAAGAAAGCAGAGCAATTGGAATAGTTCATATCTGTCAGAGGAAAACAATAATCCAGGGCCACATTTTTCGTCGCCCATAAACGATTGTGGCAATTACGCTGGTGTTGCGAGGCAAGCAAACAGAATTACAGTGAGATTCTCCCCGTGATTGGGGTGTCACAGCCCCATTATTGTTGTGAGTCCTGATTGATCCTCTTCCTCTCACTCTCCTCTCCCTTTTGGTGCCTGTCTTGTTTCATCTTCTCCATTGTCTCGTCTTGCTTTTCCCCTGGACTTGTTCTTCAGGCTAATGAATCTAAAGCTGATGGGAACAGTCTGGCCCCGGTGAGACCTCCAGCCTGTTCTGGGCTCTATTTTCTCCCCTGCTATGTCTTCACTGCCAAGCCAAGTCAGGGGAATTTATCTGTCCATCACTCTTATCCTGGTTCCCTGCTAAGACTTTTACAACCTTTAAATTAGCCACCGCCACCGCAAACCATGCCTCGTATTCGTGCATCTCCAGATGTTCCAGGCTGCTTTTTTCCTCTGCTGCTGTTGTAAATCTTTGCTTTCTAGAGTGGGAAGGGGCGAGAATAGCCTGGAGGGCCACCACAACTCACCTCCTTCCATCTGTTGTCTCACGCGGTGTTTGCAGGGAGGCTAATTCCTTATACGGTGGGTTAGTGTATTTCAAAACATAGACAAAGCAATTGTGGATGGAGTACGCAATGAAAACAAGACAAAACAAGGCTATGCTGAGGGAATATGAGATCATTTTCCTCCCAGCCAAAGGAATTATTTTGTATTTCTTAGGCTTTTTCTACAAAATGTATTTTACGGAATGGGCCAACACAAGGTAATTCCCTTTGTGTCCAATAGCTCTTATTAAACCCAGTATTGAAATGTTGGCATCATCAAAATGCAGTGTTAGCTCTGAGAGAAACTTGAGTTTATAAGCTGTACATATAGAAAAAAGAAAATTAATCTGTGCATTAACACTTGAACAAAATTGTAAATAAGAGCAGTAAATGGGCTGAGCTTATGGAGAGCTTTTCAAGTCATGATTACAACTTTAAAACCAAATTCACTGACTCACAAATATCCATACAGTCAATCTTGTGACAGTTCCTAATTAAAAAGAACGATGAACTAGCTCACATTCATAGTTAAATTTTTCAAATACACAATCCTACACAATAGAACCTCATCTTTCACACTTAAAATGTGTGATCATGATATATGGAAGGACATGGAAATATTCGATCCAGTCAAGGTATACTGTAGCAGCCAAACAGCTAAAGCCAAATTAAACAGAACTTCAGAAACATACCGGTACATTCAGGTCCTTCCGAAAAGATCTGGATCAAAAATTATTTGTTACTTTCCTCATTCAGTATCACCATGGATACTTTACTCGATGTGTCCCTTTAAATTTGAAGTGGACATGGCTGATGTAAGGACTTGTTTGTTAAGTCCCGGTGGGCACAGTTTGCACAAAAACCCGAGTTTTCTCTTTCTGTCCTAGTCTTCCTTTGTTAGTTCATAAAACTCTGCCAAACTCTTTGCAAAACTGGCATCAGAAATACCAATAGATAAGTCTGAATTGCACAGACCTGTACTAGCAATAGACATGCTGGTCTGTTATACCGGTAATGTTTCCCGTAGTAAGTGCCATAACATCCAACGTTATCCAATGAAAAGTCTTGTTGTTAATTGAACGCGAACGTGAGTATTTTGAGTGACACACAGTGAATGTCACTCCCACTTACGTTCATTTCATCAAAACTGATCCGTTCAGTTCACCGTTATCTAAGAATATGAACGTAATCAGTGAACCCCGTTCATTGAACACGTCCCTGCACAAAACTGTGCCCAGATCTGTAGGCACCAAAAGTTTCCTTTATTTGTGTTTTAACATTTGTTTGTTATGCCTAATCATTGAATGCCATGAAGTTTCCGTCAACGGTCATCACAAGGTAAGTTTCCAACCTGTAAAATTTATTTGAGAATTTCTTCAAAAACACTGCACTGAGCTACGATGATCGCAAAATTTGATAAAAAATAACCAAAAATGCAGTTCAGCAATTGCTGTCAACTCTTATGGTGTGTTCACACAACACAATTTTTGAACGATTAACATGTTATCCCTATGTAGAGGCAAAACATGGAAAGCGCAGATTCTCTGTTAGGGTAAGGGCGTGATTCTAGCGAGGCCAAAGGCACGCTTTTGCCGAAAAAAAAAAAAGTGAGGAACGCCACAACTAGGAAGGACACAGAGGGGAAATTCTAGCAGTTGAAAATTTGTTGGTGAACTGTCAGGCAAAGAAAAGACACACGTTTAACGTTCTGTATGAACACATGTGAAGGGGAGAATTACCATAATTTCTTGCTATTAAGTTCTTGGCTTTTGATGACAATGTTGCATTGTGTTAAGGGCACAGAAATCTAAAAAGAACACGTCTCTTGGTATAAAGCTTGGACGAATGTTTTGCTAAACCCAACACACTGGTAGAGGTGAAACCCAATTGGCTGATTGGCTTAAGTTAAAATTAAACACCCTGACATTTAAGAAATGTTAGTATTGTTAGTTGACTGTAGCAAGATTTAAATCAAAAATGTTTTTGATTAAGACGTTTTTCAAGGTTACATTTCTGGATTTCTTTTTTTTTTCTATTTCCATTTTCAAAACGTGACAATAATGGAACAAAATTCAGTCCATATTCAAACTAAAGATGACATTTTTTGGCTGGAAAGAGGTTCCATAAGCCTAAGAAAACATTCAAAACTCAAATGTCTAATCTAGAGAAGGGAATAAATATGCTCAAGAGAGAAATATATATCATCTTTGTGTCCCCCTTATGATCTCTTTCTTCCATGCTTTTCCTCCATCTATTCATTCAATTAACAATGCCTCTTCAGTTTTTGTGTAATCTGGAACCGAGCACAGTGGTTGTGGAGGTCATTAAGGGTGATATCAATCAATCTGGGGGGGGGCGGTAAGGAGCCATCATTCATGCCCCATCTCCAGCCTCATATATTCACAACCAGGGGCTTCTCCTTGCGTCACTCAACCTTTCGAATAATAAAATAAATCAAAACATAAGAGTTTTGTCTATTTGCAATTTCCTCTCAGGTCCTCGGAATATGAAACCAGATGTTTCCAACATCCTGAAGATGCTTTTCATCTGCTACTCTTTTCTCTTTCCTTGCCCTCCCAACCTCCCCTCTTCTTTCAAATTTAATGTAAACCTTCCAAAAAAAAAAGAAAAAAGGAGAAAGAAATGAAGCTTATAAAAAGTGAAATGTCCTCTTTGCCTAAGGAAGTAGTCTGTTTTGCATTGATAGAGAGCCACAGGCAGCCCCTGGCCATCTAAGGCTGAGCCTGTTTTTCCTCCGCCATATCCTGCCGCCACATCTCTGCCTCCCGAGTGCGCCTCCAACTAAAGCGGGCGGGTCAAAGCAATACCTCCCTTACTCCCCCACTCCCAATCCCCCCCCATCCTCCCTCTTTTTCTCCGATTCCCTAATTGGAGGTGCTCAGGTTAGAGAATGTCTCGGTTATCGCAAAGCCAGCAGAGAAACACAATTCAGCACTGTAATTCCACTGATGAGTGACTTGCATTTTCAAATATTTAGTGTGGCTGTTTACACTAGCTGCGCGTCATTATCTCATTCATGCACATTCAAACGCTGACACGAGTTTACACAGCATAATTAATTCCCAGTCAACCCCCCAAATGGGATTTTTTAATAGATTTTGGATATATGTATGGGAATTCATATCAGGCTCTAAAGCCCAGACATTGATACTGTGTTTGTGTTATTCTCTCGATGCAGTAAGTGTGGTCCAAGTCGTCTCTGCACATATGAAGAGCTTGTCTGTTTTATGCTTCATTTTGACAAACCGTGCATGCTCTGTGCCAGTCACTTCCAGGCAAGCGCAGCTACAATAAACACCAGGCTTTTTTTTTTCTTATTTGCTTCAGTTTTCTTTTCAAATCAAGGCCCAGGTTTGATCTCAAGCAGAAACTCCAGGCCAGCTCACTTCCTTCTGGGCTCTAAAGAGCCCAAACAAACAGGAGCTCCTGCGTATGGTGGCGACTCCCCATGAGCCCTGCACCTGCACAGTGTTAAGCTGGATTTAAGGGCTATGGGTTGAGCCAGGGGGCTTTACTGTATGCTTTTGCAAGTTTGAAATTTGGAAACAGGTAGCAAAATAACAGGCAGACCAAAAAAAAAAGTCCATTGGAATCACAACTCTGTAGCATCAGTTCTTAAAGCTACAGGAGCACACAACCATCCTAAGAGATTTAACATATCACTGTTCTATCACACTTGGATGTCTCAAATCCAGAGTAAATAACGTTTTATAATAATCTAACACATGTCCCGTTATATAAAAATATTTTTTCCCCAATAAAATAAATTCCACAATTAAGAATTACCAGTAAAGACGTCTATGTCTAGTTGAACATGTTGGCCTAAATATGTTTCAATTTTACTATTAACGTTGACATTTCTGCTTGTAATACATAAAAACATAATTTCCTTTTTATGTTTTTCACACATGGAGGTCGCCATTTTTTCACCTAAGCAATGCATGTTGGGTTTTACTGGATGGGCTCCTCTAGAGTAAAAACAGTAAGACTAATAATACTAGAGTCGTTTTTAATCTTGGGGCATTTCACTGGTGTAAGTCTAGATTCTAAGTTTCTATCAGCTATTATACATGACATTTCTGCTAAAACGTAAAAATGTGATTGATTCTAGATCTGCTGTTAACTATATTAGCTAGGTCTGAAACGATTAGCAGAAGCTAAAGTTAAAATGAAATTGGAAGACATGAATGATTTTACGAAAATGAAAGTGAACCATTTTTCAGTTTTAACACATAATTCTAATATAGCTGAGAAAATGTTTTGGTCCCGATGCTAATAAATGTAAACAGTAGCTGCACAAACACCAGCTCATTCGGGCCAATTCAGCCCTCTTCTCCAGTTTTCCTCCTCATCTTCATCTCCTCTTATGGTTTCTATGTTGACATCAATTTCAATGATTCAAACTGAAAATGTTTAAAGTTACATTTTTTTTCTTTTACAAAAACAAAATTATTTCTTTATAAAATCTTTTTTTTTTTTTTACAGCGAATCAGGGATCATTTAAAGGGGAAAAATTTGTACAGGGGGAAATTTGACCCTCATGCTCTGCATAATTCTTTTGATTAAAGGAGTACTGTGCTGGAAATATGTTTTTCACATTAAAACATGTTTGTTTATTTTGGGCTTGAGTTAAAACCTGACAAAAAAATCTAAAATGTGAAAGTGGCTTGTTTATTTTCTGGCATGGGCTTGTTGTCAAAGCCAGAAAAAGCCCACAAGAGCACACATTAAACAATTTTCACCCTCCTTGATTAGCTAACATCAACTTGATATCACCACGTGTTTTGTATTTCTATTCCAACTAAAAATTGGGGACTTACCTGCAGGCATTCAAAAAGTTGTGCTGCTTGTGTTTTTTTTTTAACAATTGTGAAAAAGTTGGGAAAAAATAAACCACATGAACACACATGCATGAAAGTGAAATTCTCGTGCATGATGTGAACACAGGTCCCAATGAGGTCTGTCGAGTTTTTTCTCTTACAAATTCAATTTAAATTCAATTTAGTTTATTTATATTACGCCAATTCACAACACATGTCATCTCAAGGCACTTTACAGTTCACCAGATCATCCAGTCAAATTGATTCAAAGTGTTCTAAGGAAAACCAGGTGATTGCATCGACTTGACTTGAATGCAATCCCTCACACTAAGCATGCTTGTAGCGACAGTGTGAAAAAGAGGAAAAACTCCTTCTTTTCACAGGAGGAAACATCCAGCAGAACCAGGCTCAGTGTGAGCGGCCATCTGCAGAGGCCGACTGGGGTGATTATGAAATGATTAAACATTGGGGTGATTATGAAATGATAAAACATGAAGTTGTCAGAGTCTTGGTTTGTTAGTTCCTGTTTTTCTTGGTTTTCCATTTGTTGTCCTCTGCTGCCCTCTTGAGTCCTCTTTCCCTTGCTCTGTTTTCTGTTCTGCCCTCACCTGTTTTCAATCCTCTCGTTAGCCCTCTCTTTGTCTCTGTCCCCTTTAAAAGCCCTCCCTCTTCAGTTCCTGTTTGCTGGATCCTCGTCTAACATCTGCCTGCCTTCCTCGTCTCTCCCTGGCTGCTAGAGTTTTGGTTTACCCCTGATGTCTCCTTGGTTCTGGTGCGTTTGTTATTTTCTGTTGGATTTTGATTCCTGCCCCTGTTCCTGTGAGCCTTAATAAACCCACTTAAATTCACCTCTGCCTACTGGCCTCTGCATTTGGGTCCTCCAACCAACACCGTTTCATGACGGAAGTCTGAGACAATTAAAGAAGGATTGTATAGATAAAATGCCACAATTTGAGTCCTTTATGCCCAATAGGAGGGATTTGACTCACAATATACAGAGTGTGTGATCATTGTCTAGTGGTAATACCCACAGTTATTCAAGAGTGGGTAACAATCTAACACTCTCTTTAAGAATTTTATGATACAGGACAGATATTACGGTTCCTTACGATAATGATCCAGGTCCTGAGGAGGTAAGGTAGATCTAGAGCTGTGGTTTTCCATTTACTCTTTTCCATTCAGTTTGCACAACGTTATTTAAACAGATTTGGGGATTGAGGTGTTTTCTGGAAAATATAAAACTGTACCTTGTGTTCACATTGGTCAGCATTGGTTTTTGCTCTCCCAGTGGTTGTCTTTTCATCATTCATTGATTATAATGACACCGTAACTGAAGCAAGTTATAATCACAGACTTATAAATATTCTTCTGTGTTCGTTTTAGATTTTTGAGATGATTCCCCACTGTATTATTTAAGTGATGTTATGTCCATTCTAAGGACAAAGGAATTAGAGTTTAACTAACTTTACAGAATGTATTGCCTTAGATTTCCATACTTTAAAGGGAACTCAAAAAAGTTAAGAAGTACTTAACAGCTTTTTATATTGCTAAATATTTCTTTTAAAATATGGCTGTGCTTCTTAAAGACAGAATGCCAAACATGCACTTCCTATTAGTCTCTTATCTTAATTTGCCAAGTCTCAGAGGAAGGGTCCAAACAAACTACAATGGCAAGCATCTGCGTATCATCCAGCATAGCTCAGCTTGGTCAAGTTTCTTTGAATTTCTGTGGAAGGAAGAAGAGTTTGAAGAGTTTTGGAAATGTGGAACAATAATCAAAGGTCCAGTTTAACTTACCTAAGCAGATATTATTGGGCTTTATCAAACTAGCCTTGGTGTTTGCGGTCATACATTGAAGCATTTCTTCCACACAATTTCTGAATGGCACCAAGAGCTGCACTCTTAATAAAGCCTATGCACGATCTCTCTATAACCCCAATGATATGCCAGGCCTCCTCAGCTTTTTTCTTAATGCACTATTCATGCTTTTTATTAATCTCTTTTCTCCTCCAGCCATTTTTAAATCACTTCTGCTGTTTACTTATGAATATTTTTTAAACCTTTTTGGAGGAGGGGGAAGAGGGGAGCAACAAGCATAAAGAGCATCAGTAAGGCAGGGAAAGAAAAGCCAGATGCATTCAACCTATTGATGATTTGAAACAGGAAGGCCTTATTCATTGTAACTTGGCAATCTAACTTCACAGGGGTACTATGGACTGCCTCCAAGCCCAAATCAGTTCTCTTAAGCTTCATCCCAGGGATTTTTTTTGCATGTAATTACTTTTATTTGCTGGGGTCTTGCAAACTGTCACACAGGTTGGTCGTTTGGGACAATGGCAAGCTCAGCTTAGTAATGACACAACAACATCAATCAGCTCTTAATCAAAGTATTCAAATTCAAATACAATTAAATTCTATTTTGATTTCAGACTCTGTCTTTAGCCACAGTGTAGCTAAACCAGATTGGGGATGGGGATTTCTGGGTTTTGCTTAAATACACATAAACCACAAAACATGTTCTCAAATAGATAGAAAATGCTGGGGCAATGAAGAACAACATGAAAAGAGCCTAGGTATATGTACAATGTAGACGCCCCTACCAAGTCTTACCTGCACATCCAGACTGCCACGTCATCCAGATCTACATCTGCCAGCATCCTTCTGCATTTCTTAACAGCCAATAGCATCCAAGACTTCATAAACTGCCTCATCATGATCAAGTTCCTGCCTCCAACAGTTGTAACCCACCTCTGGCACCTTGACCACCCTGTTTTACCTCATACTCAAATCAGTTACCTTCATCTTCCAGTCCAAGACATCTCCATTCTCAAAAAACTGCCCATGATCAGCAGTGCTCAGCACTATGTCTTCTGCTAGGTTCTGGGTACCAAAAATATTTATATGGGGGTCATTTGACCTCCATTATAAAGGGGGAGGCCAAACGACCCCCATTCCAAAGGGGTGGACCTGTTTGTCCATTTCAATTTGCATATTTTCAAAACAAAAACAAGGTTTTGATGGGCTACTGTATAAACCTTGAACTCAACGCTATTCCTGACATTTTGAATTGAAAAGGCTTCCTTTGATGGTAAGCGAAACATCTTCAAACTTGGAAACAAAGTCCAGTGGATTGTTTTTTACCTTTTTTAGAATGACTATGACCTGGATGACTGAGAATTTTTCACCAACAAGGCGAGGATATATTTTACAAACTAAACTATGATACATATTGAAAAAAGAAACTAGAAGGAAGGCAAAACAAGTCAGTTTTGGTAAATTAGAATCACTAGAATTGTTGTATTAGATACGATGAGGATGATAATGGTATGAGACTGTCAATAAAAGTAACCAGCATTAGAATAATCTGTCTCCAATTTCCATATTTTTCATTCTCCCAGTTTAAGAGGGAAAGAGTGAGGTCTGTGCAGAGGACATGGGAGAGAAAAGGTATAATAAAAGGGGCCTAAATGACAGTGAGCTGACAGTGGGATTGGCTGGTAAATGACTGTCGGAGTGGCTCGCCTGTGGAGAAAGGATGGAGGAGGCTCCCAGTAGGCCTGATTAATTCAGCTCTTGGCGACTGCCGGGGTTAGCGGCCACTCGGAGAGGAGCCTATTACCAGCACGCCGCTGAAACTGATATAATCAGCTACAACGGCAACACGGCCCTTCCCCGAGACTAACTTTTCCAGGACACACTCCCCATTCATTCCACGCGGGGACTTAAACACACGGGCCGGGAGGGAAGGTGACAGGGGTTGAGGTAGAGGCTGCTGCTGGGTTTTGGAAGAAGAGTACAAAGGATTTTTCTTTTTTGAGACGTGGTTAGGGGAGCTTTGTTAGAAATCCTCTCCACTGCTCTGTCTCCTCTACACCCAACCCCCGCCTCCCGCCTCCTCCTCTCACGGTCCCCCTCGCTAATGCTGTACCTCTGTATCTCTTTATCCCTATCTCTGCCTGCTTCTTCTTCCCTCTCTGGCTGATTTCCTGCAGCTTTGATAGTGACACACCCTCCCATGTGGCAGCAGCTTTAAGTCCGGTCAGATATGAATATGTCACAGCTCTTAATCCCAGACGCTTCTCTCACCGCTTCACAAACCTGCCACCGGTGTGGCACGTTTTATCTGATGGGGGAGGGCTCCATGATACGTTGCGTTCTCCTGAACTCTGTTCTCCCTGGTTTGTGGGATTCAGCTAGAATGTTAGTGGAGCTTTTGATGTGTTACTTGACGCATCTGGAGCTACATCTCCAGGCTACATTCACAGATAGGATTAAATTTTTGACACTAAGGTATATATCTCTACTTATATTGCATAGACACAATGTTATTGATTTCTCTGCAAATGGTTACAGGATTGGTTATGTGATTTAAAACACAAACATTATATAAACTAAACTTTCCCTCTTGAATCAGACAAGACGAATAATTAGTAGAATTGCAAGAACCAGACATCCAACCCACACAACTTCCCACACCATTATACTTTCATTAATGCTTCTCTGTAGATATTAGGTGTTGCTCATAGAGATCTGTATACACAAATGTAACACTGTCAGAGTTTTATTTAGAATGGAGAAAAAAGGGAAGAAGGCGAGCTACTTACCTTTAAGCCACAGTTATGACTTATGTAACATGGTTAATTTAAAATGGGTCCTGGACAGTGTTGGGCACGTTACATTAAAAAAGTAATTAGTTATAGTTACTAGTTACTTCTCCCAAAAAGTAATTGAGTTACTAACTTTTGCGTTACTTTTGCATTTCTCGCCCCAGTAACCCTCACACCCCGGTATCTATCTATCTATCTATCTATCTATCTGTCTGTCTGTCTGTCTGTCTGTCTGTCTGTCTGTCTGTCTGTCTGTCTGTCTGTCTGTCTGTCTGTCTGTCTGTCTGTCTGTCTGGATTTCTCCGTTTCTCCATATAGGCTATCATTTGATCCTTCACGCTCTCCATAGTTCTCCTGTGGCGCGAGCACAGGGTGACTGTTGCGCGCCTTTAGCGAGCATGCCCATTTTCTGTCGCTTGCGCGATGAATTGTGCCGCCTGCGCTGTGCGGAGATGCAGGGGAAACCGTATCTGATGGGGAGGCGCAGCTCGACGTAACACCGGTATTTCCATAAGGAAAACGTTGTTTTGCTGATGGAGTCATCCTCACTCTCCATCTCTCTCTGTGTGTGCTGTACGTTAACACCCACCAGCATAAACACCCACCTACCCAACTGACAGATGCAATGGTAACTGCGTTATAGTTACAGTCAAAGTAATTAGTTAGATTACTCGTTACCAAAAAAGGTAACGGCGTAACGCTGTTACTTCCACCACTGGTCCTGGATGTTTTTATTATTACTTTTTATAATCCTTGAAAACCAGAAATCAAATGCAGAGGGGCGAGTGAGACAAGCTGATAATCATCCAGCAAGTTCAGCTGAGATTTTATGGGGAATAGGTAGACTTTTATCTAAAGATCTCCTTTTAAGCATGAGGGAGAAAGAATCATTATAGGGGATATTGCTGTTAATGAAAATGTAACACAGTCAAAAGCTTTAAAATTAAACACAAGATTTCAAAACACATTCCGGTTTAAATCTGTTTTGTTGGCTAAAACGTTTTAGCTTAGATAGCTGGTATCTTAGGGAAGCTCAGACTGGAAATAAAGCAGCTTTCGGGTCACACGACTCACACAGTGTAGGATCCGGCTGTCTTCATTTACAAAGGCATGTTGTTGAGAAAAGGATCACTATGCACCAATATTAACCTGAAATTCCATTTAAAATGTCTCAAATTAAGCTTATACATGGGTCAACAGTTACGTAGAGTTGCTTTAAAGGAGCCGCTTCCAAACTTTTCTTTTTAGGCCTGCCTTACAATACCCCCCCAGCAATTAATCAGTTATTTTCTCCTTTAAATTACCTCAAGTGTAATTATTAAAATTGCAATGGTTTAAGTAACTGTGTGACAAGATTTAAACTCACTTATATTACATAAGCAAAATTTCTCTCAATTTCAGTCTATTTGAATAATTCTGATGGGGAATGCTTTAATAAAATATAAGAATTCTCATGTAGTTACAACTGGAAGAATTTCATCTTCTTGTTTTACGAACTCATTCATTTGAAGATTTACAGTTACAGTGTTAAAAAAGGCAACAAATGCTACATTTTTTGTAAAAGCAAGATAAAATACACATACTTTGCAAAAACTTATGAGTCATTCCTAAGTTTTCATCCTAAAGTGGTTTAGTTACTTTCTTTCCAAGCAGCCAGACTTTTCTTATAATCTCTTAAAGTGATCTTGATAAATAGTTTTCTAGGATCTCTTAAATTTATCTTCGGCCTTCTGCTGCTTATTCTCTCATTTTTCACTCAGTGCGTGAACCTTTCCAGAGGAGCGGTTTGTGAAGTCACTTAACTCAGACCTATGAATCATACAGACACAAAAATGCTCTTAAAATCAGGCGCTGAAGCAGTTTTGAGTTGACAGAGAATCACGAGTGAGTCATCGGCTCAGAGGGATATCAGACTTTGCCTTAAGGTTTGGCAGTGAGATAAACATGTTTTACAAACTTTGTGATACCAGCACCTGCTATGATAGTTCACATCGCTTTTAGATTACCTTTGCAGAGCCATCAGATGAACTAGATGCATTGCACTGTGCTTGATTGACAAAAGAAATATAGCAGTTTCGTCAAGAAATTCAAGGCAAGATGCTCGGCTCCACTGAAGAAGGTTTCAACACCTTCAAGATGCAAGCTCTGCTCTGGTGTCACCACAACTTATGGTCAATATAAACAGACGCAAGACCAACAGAGTATAAATATAACATTGAACTGTCGCCACCAGCACAGAGCTTGCTCAGCATTGCTTCATAATACATTGTGTGCCAGGTTTCCAAGGTAAGTGTCTTAACTTGTTTGTTTGTACCTTGCTGTTATCTTTTGTACACATCATAGATGTAGTATCACAGTATGCAATTAAACTGGGTATTCCCTAAATTTAGCAGCATTTTCACACTCAGAATTTTAAAAGGACTCCAATATTAAAGGAGATAGGTACATAGGTGCCCATAGGTTTCAATCTCTCCTTCACTCACTCCTGTTCCAATGTTCAGTTTTGCTGTTTGCTTGCCAGTTGCTAAAAGTTTGATGTATGCAGAAGGAAAGGTTCTGAATCTCTTTAATGCCCTCAGACAGCACCAACGCTCAAAATCTTCACAAATGTTCATCCTTGTTTTGCTTCTTTTTTAATGAGAAATAGAACGCAGAGAAGAATTTATGTTGTTGCGCAATTCTTTCCTACTGAAGAGGATTAGGGAGACTGAAAAAAGTTAACTGATTTTTAAATATTATTTCCATTTAATATGGGAAAAAAGTCAGAATTCTGACTTTAATCTCAGAATTCTGTTTTTTTACTGAGAATTTTTACTTTAATCTCAGAAATCTGACATTAATCTCAGAATTTTAGATCTTAATGTAGATGGCCACCATGAAGGATGAGATGTAGGAGCAATCAGCATCACTGACAAAGATGTGAGTTGTTTGGGAGGGCCAGTGAAACATTGGTGGAAAATGTCTTGATGGCCTGATTCTAACATGCTTGTTAGCTTTCAGGATTCAGTCAGAATTCTGAGAAAAAATTCTGACTTTTTCTCATATACTGGAATAAAATTTAAAAATCAGTTAACTTTTTTTTATTTTTTCAGTGGCCCTTATCCTCTTCCGTTCTTTCCTGTCTTAGAACTAAGAAGTAAACACTTATATGTTTTTGACCCTTGATAAAGAAAATGATCTGCTGCACTCTAAATGTTTTAATTTTTTTATGTGTAGTTTTGATAAACAGCTGTGACATTTGGATCACCAGTGTGAAACTTGTGAGAACTGTAACTTCCAATTTTAGCACCTCTAAAAGACACTGTCAACAACACACCAGATTGGACCAGCAGACTGAGAATTCATTGAATAAAAACAAGACAATATTCAACCCAGACTAAATCCTAGAAAGAAGGTGCATTTAGGAATATTTTTAATCCACTACTTTTCCATCCACTTGACCATCGAACACTCATATAAAATGGCGTAACACCTATATAGCGTTCTATAAAGGGGTTAGGGAGGATGTTTGGACACAGCCCAAGAAAACACGGTAAACAAACCATGCTTAACTGCTAATGTAACATATATATACACAAGTCAAATTAAAGCAACAATGTGTAACTTTTACCCACTTTTAGATTAAGAATTATTTGAGTTGATCCATTGACTTTTTAAAAAAGGCCATATTAAGTCCTCTAGATTAAGTGCTACATTAGAGAACCAAAATGATGTCTGATCGGATACAGTAAGTGTCAAATCTGTTTAACGACCTAAAAACAACTGTTAGCTTAATTAGCTGTCGTGTTTAAGGAGAGCTTAGACCGTAGTAAAGCAACGCTCTGTGTAACAGGACTCATTCAGCTAGAGATCTGACATTTTCAGGTAACAGTAAATCTCAAATAAAGGCGATAACTGGATCAAAAGTTACACAGAGATAGCTTAACTTACAAAGACAGGGTGTAAGTAATGACTGATCATGCATGTTTACTTCTCAAGCGGGACAAAAATAAATTTTACTGTGAAATGTGAAGCCAATTTAAAATAGCTGAAATGTATTTTAGAAAAAATGTATCCCTATTTTGTTTTCCCTTATTTGTTTCACACATTAGATTCAACCTAATTAAATCCCCAAACATTGTATAAAAAAACACTCAACTAGATTTTTATTTATTTATTTTTTTTGTGGCATATGTTTCATCACATAGTTGTATTCACATCCCAGACGGAGCGAGCCTCGGTCTGAAAAATGTCAGATCCTCTGCCTGCACAGCCCACCCACCCCCGCCTCCCTCCTTGCTGATAAAGGTCATGAATAATACATGCTAAGTACTGTACTGAAGACCAGAACCGAAGTGTTAAAATATTGATCTTGGCCAATCATAATAAGGAGAAATTACTGAGAGCAATCCATCACAGTAAGCCGAGTGTCTGGTGCTTCTCCAGGCTCAACTTGTTCAATCCCCACACTCACATGTGCAGAGCACATTACGGCTCAATAATAATAAAGATGGTATCAGAGCCGCAGTTTGCCTGCTGTGAAAGGTGGGGTGTTGTCATGCAAATTAAGTGACAACAAATCCATAACGCCACTAAATACATTTGGAGGATTACGTCCCTGTTCATGTGTGGAAAGGAAATAAATACTTAAAGATTTTGCCTGCTCTTGCTCGCTCGTCTCTTCTGCTCCTAATTCGAAAAGCTGCATGGCGTTTGGGTCTTGGTATGAATTTATGCTTGATGGTGTTTATTTGCCTACAGGATCCAAGCATTCAAATTTTTGCTGCTGGAATGAACGTATGGTTGACCGTTGTTGTGCATTTTGCAAAAAGAAGGGTACTTGTACATTATGCTATCATCATTATGCTCTCACCACTATGTTATATGATTAAAACATTTAGAGACCCTCCAGACCACTAAGGTCTTCAGGCTCCAGCCTGCTCTGCATACCTGGAAACAGAACTAAACATGGAGAAGCAGCATTTAGTTCCTATGCTCCACTTATCTGGAACAAACTTGCAGAAAACTGTAAAAGTGTGGAACATCATTAATTCAACTTTTTTATTTTCTTAAGTCCAACTGTTTTTAATGTTCTTTTTTGTTTCTGCATTTTTTATCTTTAAAGCTACAGTGTGTAATTTTCAGCGATATCTAACGTCCAGACTGCAGACCGCAGCAACATGAACATCTCCCCCCCACCGCTCCTCCCCCCCCAACAGTACGGCGAGCGTTACGGGACAAAATGTCTTCCACGACGTCTGCATCACCTACCTTCTCAAGTGATGAGGTTTGTTTACATAGATAATTTTACAGATAGTATTTCATTAGTCTGTGTAGGGTATGGATTTCAGTTCATCTCTCTCAACTTGCCGTAGTTACTTTCGAGCGTAATGGGCGATCTCGCAATCGCTAGTTTGTTGGCTCTGCGCTGCCGTAGCGCAAAGATGTCTGCCTCCATGGCTGCGAGACCCGCTCCTATGTAATTATAAATAACGAATTCTAAGGCAACGCAAATATTAAGGTTAAGAGGCTGAGCTCGTAGATGATGATAAATAACATATTTATGTATAATATATTACATTTCTGACTGTATATCCCTGTAATTATTACACACTGTAGCTTTAATATTTTCCTACTTGCTTTGATTCTGTTTTATTTTCCTATATTTTAATTATGTAAAGTACTTTGCATTTTCTTTGTACTGAGTTGTGCTGTACAGATGAATTTGCCTTGCCTTGCCTTTCCTTGCCTAGAGGCATATGAAGTGTTAGACTTCTGCTTAAAGCCACCTAATATATTTTATTTTCCGGTGAAGACAAAAAAAGTCACCAAACCCTTTGATGTCAATAAAACAGGGCTATATGCACAAAGTTACCATCCTGGTAGTGTTTAGGTAGTCCTTTCTGAACCTGAATAGAATTTCTGCGCCGGGGGGGATAAGCAAACATAAAAAGACGTGATGCTAATCCACTGGAAGTATGAGGAACAATCAAAAATTTGGATTCCCGCAACTGAAACAGATCTTTAGTTGAGCCCGACCACCCAGCAATGCCTTGGAGCAAAGCAAGGCTAAGATTGGTGGAAGACAAATAAACGTAGTTGCTTTGTCGATATATTTAGCGACTTTTCAGAACCCCTTAAATGTTTTTTGTTCTTTTCGGTTTTTAAAGAGTGACTAGTGACAATTCAAGCAAATCTTTTCAGTGTTGTTGGAGACTTTGATGAGAGTGAAAAAAGAACTGATCATTTTAAGTTTACCATCTTTAATGAGCACTGCGGGCTGTTGTGAGCTTCTCCCTCTAAAACACTGACAATGGATATTAAATACTTCAAAAGAGGAAATTTTCAGCTTTAAATTTACTGCAATTGCTTCAATCACTTTCTGTCTTGCCAAAACAGGTGTTACTAAATATGTAAATTAGGTAATGACGTTATCAAGAGACTTTAGGCTACTTTCACAATTCAGCCTGAAGTGACCCAATTCCGATTTTTTGGCCCATATGACACCTGGATCTTTTCATGGCAGTCTAATCCGTGTATCATTCGTTCTTTCTATTTTCAATTGCCAATCAAAAAACAAAAAATAAAAAATTGACTGGTAATTTTGTTTTTTGTTTTTATGGTTAAACCAAAAACGAAAAAAGGATTGGGTTTTTCATATATAAATTCTAAGCTCCGATCAAGAATACGAAATGGAAAAACGGACAGCAACGCAGAATTTGATTTTAATATTTAATCGGTACAGTTTACGTGACCCGGAAATAGCTCTTTGCGCGGCAGTTGGGGTAATGAAGTGGCTACCATGGCGACGCTAGAACCACACACTATGTTGATCGAGAAGCTGTTTGTTGTTGCTAGTTAAAAGTACAGTGCACAGAAAAGTTTCAAGAAAAAAGTTATACCTGGAAAATCCTGCTGATTTTCTCCGTTGTCATGTCTTCCTCCTTAAGAGTCACACGCTTGGATCCTCGAAATAACATGTAACTGTCCATGGCTGATAGGTCCGACTGCCTTATCTGGTGCAGCTTGATCGAACGTGGTGGGGGTAAGCCAATTGTTTTTTTAGCTAACGCTCCACCAAACTTCCGGGTCACGTAAATTGTACCGATTAAATATTAAAATCAAATTCTGCGTTGCTGTCCGTTTTTCCATTTCGTATTCTTGATCGGAGCTTAGAATTGATATATGAAAAACCCAATCCTTTTTTCGTTTTTGGTTTAACCATAAAAAACAAAATAACCAGTCAATTTTTTTTTTTTTGATTGGCAATTGAAAATAGAAAGAACGAATGATACACGGATTCAGTCTGAACAACACAGATCCGATTTTTTTCCAATGCGACCCAGGACACTTGGCTATGTGGTCCTAAATCTGATACGGATCTGACCTTTTCAAATGTTACCTTTGTGTGAACGGCCAGGTTGCATTCATCCGACCTTAACGCCATTAATACCCAACGAAGATCACTATTCTGGGTCTTGCCAAGAAGAATCGGCAAGTTAAACAACAACCATGGCAGATGATGATGCGGAGAGCAGTATTTATGTTTAAACATCTTGAAAAGATTGTGTTTTTATGGTTGGGAAAGATCGTTAGATGCGCCTCCACACTACAACCCATGTTTATTTCCGTAAACATGGAGCACGCTGGCCTGTGACGTCATTGCGTCCTAAACTTTTCATGCGGGACACTTGCGTCGTATGACTGCAGTTCACACAGGAGATCACATACAAGCCGCATATATTTGTAAATGTGAACAGCAACACAAAAAGGTTGGATTTCACAAAAAAAATCGAAATTGAGGATCATGTCCTACAGTGTGAACGTAGCCTTAGTGACTTTTAAGACAGCCAGTAATGACACTTTTTGCTGAAGAGGTGGCAGCGTTGCCAATGAACATCGTTTTTTTTACAGCATTTAGTCCCTAATAATATTTAAGATAAAGAGAGTAGCACTAGCTGGAAGGTGGTAGTGTCCCAAACTTTTCTCAGTTAAAAAGGTGATTTTCACTCTCTTTTAATGACTCGGTTATTTCTCTTTGTTTATTCATAAAAAAGATCAAGTTACAATACAAAGATTCACAATCTATATGTGAAATTGTCTCAATAAGTAACTGAATCTTTTATGGGACATTTTATTTTAATCCATTTGGCTTGGAAGACAGTGTTTTGGATTAAGATTGTGTTTCTAAAGAGAAAAGCTGCTGTTTCTGATCAGATCAGCTGCTCCACCTCCAACCTGAAAACACACATGACCATTAACAGCACCTAAAGGTGATCGCAGTAGGCTGCCAGCCCAACACTAATACTTAATGAGTTTTTAAATATTAAAAAGCAGCACACATCGCCGCCGCTATTGTGAGCTCTTAATTTACCAAGCAATTAGGCGCAGGGCCCTCATTTATCAAAGCGCGTTCATTTGCTGAAAACCTAGTCACTTTTTATTAATCGACACCGCGGAAAACAGCAAGGTGAAATTAATGTGCGCCCAGCGGAGGTCACGGCAGCATTGCTGGTTAACCGCAACTCAGTTGAACAGGGGAGATAAATAGGAAGAATGGTTTGGTAATCACAGCGGAGATCCACTGAGACACTGGCAAGAGATTTGCCAGGGGAGTCAGCCTTACCGGCTGGGACGGATGAGGGAGGGCTGAGAAATGGTGCTCATGACCATCTGTTTTCTGATGCATTTTTTTTTAGTTCTGGGAAATTAACCAAATGCTTTAAAAGCAAACAAAGATAAATAAATAATAACAATTACTGCTGTAATCATGCTGCAACAGTCGCTTCTACACTTTACACTGACAACCTACTTCCTTAATTATAAAAAATAGTATGTTCTTTAAAACTGCCTAAGGCCATCTAAAGACAATGCATTCAATCAACACCCCCACCCCCCATGAGTAGAAATATGACTTCACAAGAGTATTTTTAGGTCTTAATAATGGTTTAAAGCAAATAGTGGGAGTTTTTGCTTCATAGATATGATACAATAGAATCTCTATCTGATTACAAGTTAAAGCGACAACAAATAAAAATAACATACAGCAAAGATAAGCATTGCCTTAGCTTATGTGAACAGCTAAAATATTTTCAACTCAGATTTCTTGTATTCAGTTGTCATTTGGGCTTTATTATATAGCTTGCTTATCAGTAGCGAGAGGGGTTCATGATGCTACTTTTTTATTTCCGATAATATATCTCAGCTTTGAGTTTTAGCCGATACTGATATCCCCCTGATACAACATCAAGACAAGGTACCAGCCTTTAGTTTAGGCTGTCCTTAATTAAGTTAGTATAGTTTTATTTACCTAACTGTGGACACCCTACTTAGCCTTATGTTAATTTAGTTATTTATTAGCCAAGGAAAGAAGTGCTAAGATAAAAGAAAATTGTAAAGTTTAGGTTTGAATCAGAGGTCTTCAACAGGGGGTCCGCGACCCCTAGGGGGTCCACAGAGGTACTACAGGGGGGTCGAGAAAGTTTTGGTTGATTAGACTTTTTTTTTTATATTCCCCCCTGCAATTGTTTCCAGTAATTGGAATGTGTTTAAATCCACATTAACATGAATTCATCACACTTTAGTAAACAGATAAATGGAGGTAGAGGATTTCTTTCTGTCATCAATGCACATTTAGTGACACACAGGAGCTCTTTTAAACTGGGCACCGTTTTATTTACAACACCTGTCCCATCAACCAGGAATCAGAAATACTTTAATAATCCCAGGGAGAAATTACTTTTGTTACATGACTCCATTTGTAATAGAGAGACTGTAGGACCAGTTTGATATAACACAATATAATAAAATATATAATCAAAACATAATCAGGGGGTCCCTGCTCCATCTTGCCATCAGTTTGGGGGTCCATGGCCTCATTTAAGATAGTTAAACTTGGTTAAGTTAAGCCTACCTTACACTAAACTTATTTGTGTGTCATACCTTTGTTTATGCTAGTTTAGTTTATCTTACATTTTCAATTGTAAGCCTACATTGAATTACCTTTGATCAGATTAGGGTTTGGTTGTTTGACTGAAACCTGTACATGTTTTAAATAATCTTGTTTATTCAAGTCAAAATAGAAGAGGTAACACAATTTGTCGAGAGACAAAAACGCAATTTTAGCTCCAAAAGAGCTGCAGAGCTATCCACTTTAAAGTTATTAGTTGAAAACCTAGCATTAAACAGATGATCAAGATTTTAAAACTTACTGTAGCTCCGTTTACACCTTTTAGGGTAAACTATAAGAGAAAAAAAAACTGCAAATAACCAACCAAGCTATGAAAAATATTAAATGTTTATTACAGTATTTGTCAAGATGCCATTAAAACATACTAAAAACATTTAAAGATTACTGTACAATTTTTATCAACACTTTTCTATGCTTTTTACATGCAAATTTAAAACTTACACAAGATCTACCTTTATATTTGAACTAGTCATTGAACGCAGACAAGTTATCCAACCTCTAAGAGTGAAACATTCACATGGGAGTTATATGTATACTTTTACATGAATATTTGTAGACATGGTTGTGTTTTTAGTCAAATGCATTCTCAGAGTTTTTGTGAAAAACAATGACACATTATAAATAGACTTCAATAAAGTTAATTCTGAGACTGTAAAGGTGGACTTTAGGAATTGACCATTCACTTTGTGTTTAAACACTGTAGCCACATAATCAATGCTGTTCCTCTGACCTGCTTGCTGTGCACAATATTGCACAGTCATAATACTTATCAATAGGTTAATGCAGGTCAGTCAGAAGCCATTTGCCGAGGAAACACGGCTTCCTAACTCCTAACTCTCTCTGTCACATTTATGTGCATGGCGATATATTATATATTGTCTCACTTAAAAGCAATCAAAGCACCGCCGCTGCTAATGAATTATGAGACACCTGCTTGGCTTGTGTTTACAGCAGCATGCTAATGTTAGCTCTACCCTGGGAGAGCTATCCGCTGTGATGTGCACAGGTGTTGTTTGCTGCATCGCCCCCACTGTTTTGCTGTCTGTCAGGCCAGCCATAGTGGGATTCAATAATAATCTCGCTCAGCACCAGGGGAGTTGGTAAACATACTGCCTCTCTGCGAGATAACTTCACCATAGAGTTTTCAGTTTTAGCTTCTACATCAGGCGTTCTTGGGTTGAAAGTTGATCAGAATAACGTTGTGGGTTTGAAACAGTGGACACGTTCAACAACAAAGACAGAAGGTTATAGCTTTTTTCTTTTACATAATAGAACAAAATTAATTCATTTTTGACAAGACTGAAGACTTAAACATGAACTGAACAAGATCCTCGAGCATTAGAAACTACTCAGATGTTACTTTGAGACTAAATGAGGCAATCAACACTTCAACGCCTGGAAAAATTATTTGATAATGCATTTATTCTTCATGAAAAACAAAAATCCACATTGGTAAAGCTTACAAACTAAAACTATAAAAGTTATACAACAACAAGCAACCCAATCAATTGATTTTGGAGAAATGTCTTTGTGTGGACATGCGTTTCCACCAGGATATATTAATTTAGAGAAATATAGGCCAGAACATGTGTTATCCTGGTCTTTGGGTTACAGAGATTTTCACGTAGCACCTAAATAAAGATCCTTGTGGTTCAACAGCAGACACAACGTAAACATAATTAAAAAAGAGACTCTGGAAGAGAAGTTTCCCTTCATGGGAACTAAAGGGATGTGCATTCTTGCTACATTCTTGCTGGAGAGAGTTTACCAGATATTTAATACTTACTTACACCGTTTCTAAAAGCTCTCTATTGGCTCATAGTCTCTTTTCGGTTCCAGTTTAAAATCCTGGTGCTAACCTTTACGGCCTTTCACTGTCAGGCTCCCGCCTTCATTAGAGACTTGCTGTGTCCTTACACCCCCTCTTGGAGGTTGAGGTCTCAGGACCTGAACCTGCTCATGGTCCCTCGTACTCGTCAGAGGACCAGTGGAGATCGCTCCTTTCAGGTGTCACACCGGAGCTCTGGAACGATCTCCAGCTGTTCTTGAGCTTACTTGATTTTGTTGATCTTTTTAAGAGCGAACCAAAAACCTGAAAGAATTTTAATTCTAGTAGATTAAGGGGGGTTTTATGACTCTGTCTTTTGTGACTTTAAATGTATATTTATTTGTATTGTAATTTTGTGAAGCATTTTGTGACCTCTACGTCTGTGAAGGGTGTTAAATAAGACATATACATTACTAAAACCTGCAATCAACAGACAAAACATCCCTAGTTCAACCATTGTTAGTCGATTCTGGCCCTCGTGGTCCAGAGCACTACATCTTTATGTGAGTAACTGGTAAATGGCAAAATTACAACCTCAGTGTGTTGTCAAGTTCTCAAAAATCAAGCTAATGACCTGAGTATTTGATCAGGTGACGCAAATAAACAGCAGATACATCTGAAAGGTGCAGGACATAATGCTTCAAGGGCTAAAATTTAAGAACCCTAATAAAGTCTTTTGTACCTCTGTAAACATTGAGTTTTCCCATACGGACAATTTAGCTAGTAATTAAGCTTAGGTATACCCTGGACAGGTCACCCCTCTATCACAGGGAATGTTTAGCAAATCACTGTCTTAAAATAAAGAGTAAGGAAAAAAAACTAAGGGACCCGGAACACCAGAAACTGGTCTTAGCTAGAAATCATCATCCTTATCTCAATTAGAGAACGCTAGAGATTTCCCTCTATCTTATTACATCCATGTAATTGACATTTACCAATATTTTAAGTGGTGAAAAGAGAGTTGTAATCTTTGGTCCATACCCCTGGAGAAGACAGTATTGCCCTTTTGACAACTCATTAAAATAAACAAATACCAAGAACAATATGAGGGGAAACCTTTGAGGTTCAAAACAGTTTTAACCCCTGTTAAACATTTTAAGCCTTTAAAGCTAAGCAGGGAGAATTTGTTTGAGGAGTCGACCATTGTAACTGCAACATCAGATGTTAGTTTGGACTAATATTTTAAAAGTAAAAAAAGATGACAAGTACTGCCACGGTTATTTTGATAGTGCAGGCTCAAGTAATGTGACCCACCCACCAACATTGAGTTTTGCTTTAGTAGCAGTAGCTAGCCATTTAATACACGAACGCCAGCCTGTCAACTAATTGCGCAATAATCAGTGTTGTATAAAGTACTGAAATCTCGGAGTCAAGTAAAAGTATAAGTACCTCTCGAAAATATGACTTTGGTAAAAGTCAGAGTCATTGACTGAAATGTTAGGGGGGAGTGGCGGCCTAGTGGTTAGGACATAGGGCTTCGAATCCTGAGGTTGTGAGTTTGATCCCCCATTCCCACAGACTGCCACTCTGGCTCCCTGAGCAAGACCCTTGCTCCCCGGGTGCCTCACAATGGCAGCCCACTGCTCCCCAAGGGGATGGGTTAAATGCAGAGAAGTAATTTCCCTCTGGGATTATTAGAGTATATAAAAAAAGTATCTGAAATATCTTGTACTTAAGTATAAGAATTACTGTAAAAATAGATGTACTCAAGTAATGTAGTGAAAAGTGTAAGTTAAAAGTAAGTGCAGTTTGAATGACATTTTTTTACATTTTGGTAAACTTTGAAGGGCGTATTCTATTGGTGTTGATGAACAAGCCCCGGCAAGACCCCACTTTGTAGTCAGTAGGTGGGGTCAAAACACAAGTAAAAGTGAAAGTTCTCAAAACTATTTATACTCTTGGAAAGTATAAAGTACTCCAAAATATACTCAAGTACTGTAGTGAAGTATTTTTACTTCTTTACTATACAACACTGGCAATACTTTTCGAAATTCTGGCTATGGGGCCAGTTTAAGCGCTATGTATGAAATGTCTTTTGTGACTGAAAATGGAATGATTGGTGGAACAACCCAAAATATTCTTGGGTACTGTTTGGTCTACGGGTATATTGGGTATCCTGTATAAAGCTGTTAGTCCTTGGCAAAGCCCTGTTTGGTTGAATCCACGGCTTGAGATCTTTACTTTCTCTTCCTCCTTTCTTAGTTGGCCTATTTCTGGACTTTGAGAGCTTTGGGTTACATGCAGATATGCATTTTACAGTTTTAAATTAAACTTACTTTCCATACCCAGCCTCCTCTCTTGTACTCCATCCCAGACCTTCAACCCTGAAGGGGGTCTTTTCTGCAGGCTGTGCCAGCTTCCAGCTGCTTCTTCAAGACTCGGGACCCAGCACAGTGCTAATATGCTCCCATTCCTCATCCAGACAGTCCGTAAAGCACTGGGGCAAAATATTCTGTCTCCCTGAGCAGCTCCTAATAAATTGTCCTTTCATTGACGCGCAAGACAAATTTTTCCTTCCTGGCTCTCTCACCACTTCTCCCTCCCTCCCATTTCGTCACACTCTTTTCTCACATATTCACAGTTGTTCTGCTCTCTGCGGATTAGTGAAACTGGCACACTTACTCCACCTCTCAATGAACTACAGGGGCACAGTTCAGTCGGCCAAAGCACTCTGCAAAAGGGAAAAGAGATGGAGGATGCATCTGGGAGAGGAGAGAAGTACAAAAGAATAAAGGGAGATGAATATTGGGCCCGGGTTCTCCGCTCCTCCATCCCTTTCCTCTCTCTCTGCTCCCCATGCTGGCACGACACAACGTTGCTTCCGCCTTGTAATTGCGCAATTAGTGCCACCGCCTGGTTTTCATATATCACAAATGGCTAGCTGCTGCTATTAAAGCGGGACCCAGCGTCGGGCTAGCGGGCACGGCTAGCCGAGGTGCATTAAGGGCAGCGTTTTGTAAAATGCGAGCCAATTTATCATGATCTGTTTTTCGCTCCCACCCACTGCTAAAACGCCCCTACTGCCTTGTCTTTGAGCCTGACCTTGCACCGGGCCCATGTGTGTGTGCGTGTTTGTGTGTGTTTCACCGTGTGGAGGTTCAATTTGCTCATTGTTACTTGCTTGCATAATTTCAGGCGGCTGGGTTGCAGAGCCTCACACACACACACCAGCACACTGATTGCTTGCACCACCACTTTGCCTTCCTCTGTCTCTCGTTCGGCTGCATTCCCTTTTCGTCTCCAAGCAAAAATCCACTCATTTATATGCCGAGGCTAAACGGTATTCATTTGTAAGATGGCAAGCGGTATAACACTGCTAATTCCTCCTCACCAATTTCCAGCACACTTTCCCCTTTAGCTGTCATAAGCAGTGCATTAAGTGAGTGAGGCAAATCCGCTCCATCTCTGCCGCTTTTCTTCCTGCATCGCTCTCTGCTTGCCTTTATTTTACAGGTTTAAACACCTGGCCATTCACTTGTAAACCAAGCCGTTATTCTCCCGTATCTTCTCTTTATATCCATTTTGTCAGGTGATTTCAACCTGAACAGAACACCCCGAGCTCATCAGAAGCCCTGCTGGCTTCCTGGATGCAGAAAGCCGCCCTAAGCGCCAGGCACAGCAGAAAGCAGCCCAGCGCTGTGCAACCCCGCTGGGTCGTCTGTAGCTCCTTAGAGACATGCAACGAGACTAGAGGATAGCGCTATAGGTTGTTTGGGTAGAGCATCAGTTTTCAAGTATTCCCACAGATTAGATTAGCTTACCGGTAGGTTTTGACTTGGCCATTTGAGTACATTTAAATGCCTTAATCATCGTGGCCCTGGAATACTAATAGGTGGTGATCATATGCTCCGATCATTCTCCTTGTAACATGTTTTCTATGTATTTAGCTCTGATAACCTTCCTATCATCTCTGATAAACATCTTTTACCCTTCCTATCTCACTTTTTTCTTTTCCCAGTCATCCCACTCCCGTTTCCTCCTTGTCATTTAGCAATTCCATGATCTCCATTTTTTTTATATATGTTTTTTGAATCAGTTGTAAATTACATTTCAACATATTTTACTTGATTCAGACATTATGACATTATTCTCTCACCTCAGTGGTCTTTTTTGTAAAGTAATGTCTACCGAAACATCATGTTTTGGACTCTGTTTGTATTTGGATTAAACTGTATTCGTTTTTTTTTATGTTGCTTTTACTCAAAATGCTACTAAGGCCCTGTTCTCACTGTAGCCCAATGTGATCAGGTGGAAACTCTGATCAGGCCCGTATATCACCTCTTCCAGACACATTTGAGCCACATTCATCTATGAGCCTGAATCTGTCACAACTTTGCTCCACCCAGCTGGAAACGGTAGTAGCTGGTCAAACAGATGATAGTGGAAATAGTCCTGCACACCGAAGATACAATGAGATGTTAAAGCTTGTTAATAAACAGACTTAATTCAAGCCTAATTAAAAGGCTCATACTAATCGTTTGGATGTGGGACATAGTTTGAATCATAATGTTTGTATAGAAGTCTTTGAATAGAGGACTTTAAAATGCAGTTTTAGTTAGCAAGCATGTAGTCAGCTGCTTCTGCTCCAGCCCAGTTCAATGAATTGCAATAGATTAACTCAATAGATCCTGCTTTTGTCTTAGCAGTTGAGATCAGAGGTGATGGTATATATCAGGGATAGGCAATTAAAAATCAGTGGGGTCCGAATAAAGAAAATCAACAATCAGTAAAAGTCTGGAGACATTTTTATTTATAATCTGTCACTTTAAACATAATTGATCACTGAAATAAAATGAGGTTTTTATGCATCCATGTTATACATTGAATTTTTAAATATTTAGATTTTAAAATGTTTCCATTTTAAAATCTTAAGCGTTTTTTTGAAGTAGAGAACAACAATCATTCAGGTTGGTATATACAGAATTTCGTGATTCACATATTCTATAAAACACCTGAACTGACCGTTGCTTTGGGTTTTTTATTTTTTATGCCTTAATGAGAGCAGTGGGCTTTATGCAGCCCTGCAAGACTTTTAAACCTGGGTTTTTCTCTAGCACATATCAAGGTGCTCTTTTTGAGCCTGGATAGATATTTATTTTTGATTATGGTCATGGTCGAAAAACCTGCTTCATAGCAGTAGGTTGAACCAAACAGAATGTACAGGGTCATTTTTGAGCACGCCATTTCACTTTTGTTATGTACCTGAGGAACTAGAAAACACAGTTGTGTCCAAGTACTGTCGTTTTTCGAACAACAGTACTTTCCTTGTAAGAGCAATCGGTTCATCATAGTGATATTTATGGGCTTAAACAAATCTCTAGATGTTTATATTTTTGAGTTGTTGCTGGTAGTTGCAGAGCTGACCATGTAGTTTCCGCAGACGCCACGGGGAGAGATGCCGTAGCCATAATGAAGTATTTTGGTCACGCTGACCTGGCAAACGTATCAACCATGAATCCAATTTAGATATTTCTTATAAATCAGCAACAAGAAGCCAATTTGTTGCTCTTCTCGCTTTTTGAAGTAAAACATAGAGAACAGAGGAAGGTCAGCTGCAAGTACCGGGATTGACGGCAGATATTGGAACATATTTATCATCTTGAATTCCTCCTTACCCCACATAAATAAACAGTGGTATTAAAAATGTTCTCTAAGAGAGAGATAGTTCTTAAAACAATCTCAGAACGGCTGTGATAATCAGTGGATTTTCCAGCCTAGCCCCTGACGGTAACTGGTGTAAGTTGTTCTAGACAGCCACTGAACCAGGTGAGTCTAATCTATACAGGTGAAACCACTGGTTCAGTGGCTGGGCAGAACAAATACTATAAATGACATATGCTGGGTTCAAATTTAAAGGCTATATCCTCCCAAGGCCAGGTTTGTTGGCTGATCACATCACAGCTTGGCGCCGAGACCTGTTCGGATTGGAAGACTGCTCTTTATATGCCCGAAATGCAGCCTTCTTTTTTGCCTGTTTTGAAGGACGGGTCCGGTGTATTCTACGTTGCCTTGGTTATCCTGTGATTCATTGCAAGTCCAAGCAAGCCGGCTGCTCCGTGCTCAGAGGAAAAAGGTAAATGGCGCTGAGCAGTGGTGAATATTGTAAGTGCAATTTGTTATAATACAACTGTGTAAATAGTTCCATCTCAAATTCATGAAAATAGTTTTTTAAACTGTTATTGAATCAGATATGTGGCGGTATGGGGGACCAAGGTTTGAATCCCATTTGCATCAGGAAGAGCGAAATTCTGCAACTGGAATCAGGAAGCAGCCGAAAAGACAAATCAGTGGATTTTCTCGCATGAAGGAGCAAAAGAAATAGAATAGTAAATCCCGTTATTGTCCCACAATGGGAAATTGCTGGCCTTACAGAGGCAAAAAAGGTTATGAAAGAAATTGTCACACGAATGTGGAACTTAGAAAATTGTATAAGAATAACATAATAGTGAAGAGTTAAAAAATAAAGAAATGTTTTTTTAAAGTAAATTTTTACAAGTAATGACTATTTGAAAATAGCAGCAACATCAGTGATGTGCAGAATGTTATTTAACTGACTAAGATAGAAACTGTGCAAAATCAGCATGAATGTAAAAACTTATTGAGGTTGTTGGGAACAGTGATGGTTATAAATTCTTACAGCTGCTGGGAGGAAAGAACTGTGTTTATTTAGGGTGCGGCAGTCTGTCACTGAAGGCACCCTCCAGTTCAAGATGAAGTGTTATCGGAACATTTTTTACTTTTGGTCATGAAAATTCTCAGACCCTTATTCATTTTTAGTGCACTAAAGATTAAAATGGTAGAATTCAAAAGGGGAAAAGACACAAGGGATTTTGTGAATTAGGTAACCTGATCTAAGGACCTAAAAGTTTTATAAAAAGTTTAGATTAGAGGCAGAGGTTTTGAACTCTTAATCCAAACTTTAATCTCCTTCTTTCCTTGTGAATTTGGTGTGCTCCAAAAGGACAAACCAATCGTTCATATTTGCTACCAATTTCATTTAAACTCCCTCCCATTGACAGTGACACGTCTTGACCAGATAAGCAAACAAATGGGTTTTCTGAACATTATAGTGCCGCTGTTGACAGCATAATTATCAGGTACTTAGTATTACAGATAGTGTTACATGCAACAACTGCTTATAAAGTTGTCAAATACCTGTTTTTAATCAGCCCTTTTCTTTACATGTAGATTTAAAATAAAAAAAATAACAAAACCCTTAAGGCTCAAGCATTCCCTGACCAACACTCAACCGCAGCGCTACCATTTCTCCCACCTTGTTGTTAATGTGTTAGTCGCCACTTGTCAAACACCCACTTGTTTTTACATTTTCCCATAAGAGTTTGCCTCGGTAACACCAGCAGTGTGGAGAGCAGTCTCTGATTTGCTGTTTAGAGCACGCCACCAGTTGATAACTTTGTTTTTGTTTTGTTTTGTTGAGTTTGTGCTCAACAAACTGCAGAATGAGGTCAATGCTGACCAATAGACTCACATCGCACAGAGTTGTCAATGGAACAATTATACAGCATCCATAGCTGCGTTAAGAGATTTGAATTAGCGAAGAGCTGCAATCAATCAAATTCACAAGATTTGGCACCACGTACTTTACTCACAGTACACCCAGTCACAGGGCTGCCAACTTTTCACCAAACCTTGAAGTGAGATTTAGAAATAGTTATGATAGGCAACCCTTGTCACAGTTAGAAAGATAGAAAGGCTATGAAGACAAGAGTAGCTATAGGTTGGAGGTTTTCAGAGGATTTAACTGAAACTAAGTGGAATTTTTTATATGTAAATGTTACTGTAAATGTTACTGAATAACAATAAGTGATGTTATGTGGAACATTTTCACACAATATACATTATTTTCTATATTCTGGTGATTTTCAGAGAATTGAAGTAAAAGTATGGCCCCATTAAAATACTTGCATTTACTGTAAATTTAGAATTTCAAAACTGTGTTATTAATAATTCAATGCAGCCTTAGTAAAATAAACAATGGGAAACAAATTAGTTATTGCTGGATTACTGGCACTAATACAGGAACCGTGCAAACTACACTGTGAATGAATATTTGGTAATAAGCTAAGGATTAATAATCTTATTTCATTATCTTATTAGATTTTTACAATTGACAATTCAGAAGAGGCTGTAGATTTTATAAAAAGTCATCATGACACAAGACAACATTTCTGTGAATGTTTCATGTTGGTAGATGTGATGGATTTAAGTTTCTTGGATGGCTGATCTTTTGAAAAATAAAATGCAATGGTTCTTTTCTTTTGTGGGCATATCTGAAAGATTTAGCTAGCAACGGGAGATGTAAAACTAGACTGAGCAATAATTATTTAAGTTCTGAGCAAAACATGGACTAAAACTGGGACTAAATCAGGTGGCTAAACCAGAGCAAAGGAGTAAAGCTAACTAAAAAAGCACTAGATGTAGAGAAAACAATGTCAATTTGATTTGATCGTACACCCATTTCCACATTGATAATTTAAGCCAGCAGATGTATTGTTTCTTCATATTTACTCAAGTGCTTTGCTTCAAATCTTCATCAATTTACAAAGTGAATGGTCTTAGTCCAGATAAGATAAGATAAAATTCAAATGGCATACCGTCATATCGTCATAAATGCTTGGAACTCCCGGGGTTTTTTCAATATCTGGCTCATGTCCAGCTCCGCTGCTGTCACCACAATGAATAGGTGGGCTGGTGCAAAATACGGACTGGGTATGAACCTGGCATGTCTTTGTGTGTTAGCACTAAGGTTGTGTAGAAAACGTGGACTGCGTTTTTATCAGCATGATATTTTTATATATAAATAGGTGGAATGGAGTTGAGTTTTAATGTCCGTCATTTTTTTGCATGAAAAAATGGAGATATGGAGTGAGAGAGTGTGACGACACTGAGATGCGGGAGTCTTGACTCCCAATGGGTGAGAGTTGACAGCCCTGCAGTCAGTCATTACACGCTCAATAGTTGGCATATCTAGTAAAGAGGTTTCAAACTACTTCAAAATAAGACAGATGATTTAGAAAATCCAACATTTAGAGTGAGTACTTTTGTTCAAACTACTATTACAGACACATATTTGGAAGAAATTTCCTCGCAATGGTTAAGAAAGGGTACTGTACATTTTGCTTACACTTCAGCAGATGCAAAATTAAAATTCTTAAAATTCTTCTTAAAAAAGACAGATATCTTCCTTTCTAACTTAAAGGTATAACGGGGGATTTTCTTGAATTTTTAAAAAGACACAGGGATTTAATGAATTTGGCGTTAATCAGTAAAAAAAATAATAATAATTTTCGTCACAATCACTAAGTCCGGGACCTGCCATTTTTGCCCAAATATAGTAACACCTCATTCCTGACATCTTCCAGCAGTGACGTCACGGTACGTTAGGCCTAGCGCCATTCTCCCCAATTTACATGCAAAATCAATGGGAACTACTAGACACACCTGCATTCAACAATTATTCATGATTTCGAGGGGACTTCACTATCGAGATTTGCAAGAGCTATAGTTAAAGTGACAATGCCCATGTGCTTGGCAGTTGGTTGTTGTGATACATTGGGTAAAAGTGAAAAACAAAATGTGTTATTTCACCTTTGCAATTCATGATCCTCCAAGGACAGGTTCGTCGTTGGATTGCCAACTTGAAGAAGGATGATTTGTAATCGAACTTCTAGCTAGAGAAAAAACACATCATGTGTAGCCAACATTTCAGAGAAGAATGTTTTCAAGATGATTTGGATAACAGTGAGTTGTGGGTAACACATAATACAGCCCTGGGACTTGATCAACAGCCGTTACTGCACTGTGATTCACAAACCTCTTGGTGGCAGTAGTCTTGTTTGACAAACAGGGATGTTTCCGGTACTGCACATTCAAATGAAATTACTCGTAATTAAAAACACTTATCATTTATTAAACAGTATGTAAAATATCAAATTTAAAGTACTTTCAGAAGTTTGAATTCTGAATATGACCAGACTTTTTCTTTAAAAAATGCACATGCACAACCCTGTATCCACTCTCAAGAGGGAACGAATATTAAACCTGTGCGAGAGCATGCAGGAGCCCATTTCTCCTTCTGCAGACTCTGTATAAAAGTTACCGTTTGCATCATTCATACAAGCTAACTTTTCAAAAGAAGATTTGCAATTTTTCCGCTATGTCAGACTCACCACTGATATGTGAAAATGGGGACTAGCTTTAAGGACGGCCTTACATGAACATATCACCAGAATGATTGACAATTAGAAGGACCACTTATTTTGATGATCCACCTGTAAAAAGAACATCCCCCACTATACCGTTACTGTTTTTAAGTCATGTTTTATTAACGAACTTAATTCAGTTGAGTGTTTTTATCAAATTTATCTTTACAGTGTTTGTAAAATGTTTCTTAGAACTTGAATCTCAATGGGAATCTCAATTAAATGCTATGTTTTGTCAAACGTATTGCATTATAATACTAACGTGCACTAGTATAAGCACTCTGTTGCTTATACTAGGTGTTTTTGGGTTGTATGGCTAACATTTATTTCAACTCCATCTTTTTTTCCAATCCGTCTCTAAATTCTTTTTGTGACTTTTTAGACAATGTGGCTCTGGCAGAGATGGGAAATGTGGAGTCAACAAGTCATCTCCATGTCATGTATTTAATCTACCCAGCCAATTAACCAGGTGAGTCCAATCTGCACAGGTTAATTCACGGTGAAGATTGGACTCACCTGCTTCAGTGGCTGGGTAGAACAAATACATGACATGGAGATGACTTGTTGAATCCACATTGCCCATGTCTGGGCTCTGGGAACTGATGTCCCAGAGCTAGTGGATAGCAAGACAGGTTTGCTTTCAAAAGCAGAGCAGTATGATTGAAGGTTCTAATTGATACTTCTATATTAAACTTCATTGAACATTATTTGAGGGAGTAAAATTGTATGCAGCGGACACAGAAAGGGAGGTGAGAGAGAAAAAGGGGATAAGAACTAAGAGGGGAGAGAGATAGAGACAGGAAAGAGTCCATGAAAAGAGGTAAAATAAAACAACACAGCAAAAATAGACCACAGAAAATATACAGTAACTTCTAGAATCTGCCTCCATTACGTTATGAAATGACAAGAGGAACAGAAGACAGTCTCAAAACTCTTTAAATTTACTGCTACTGTGTGTTGTCTCTCCTCCCGTCACTACAACGTTCACAGTGAATAGCTACCGCCAATCATATTATATCTCAAAGGGACAGCTTGAGAGCCATAGAGTTACGGGTCTTACCTGCAGTGCTCTAAACAATGATGTAACACCAGTAGGCAGGACTCAAGAGCAACACTCTGAACGCAGACAGCTGCTCCCTTCCTGAGTCTCTGTTGGCTAAATGAAATGAGCAGAAAGAAAAGGAAGTGTTCAAATTATTGGTGGGGACTGTACCCGGCAGACCAAAGTTGGTGGGGACATGTCCACACCAGACCCTCAGAAAGTTATGCCTGTAGCCCAGTGTGAAGAAATTTCCTTGCAGTAGCTTTTGTTGTAAAGGGATCATCATTAGGCACTTTAACATGATACTGACCTAGAACATAATATGATGAAATCAACAGAGGAATTTCAGTAGAAAATTTCCAACCTTCTTTCACGGCCGCCTCACACAGCGTGATATCATGCTACAGCTGAATAATTTATCCTCATCAGGACTACCAATAATTGTGGAGGGATGTTTAACTTGCCCCACAAAGCATTACAAAAACACACACCTCAGCATGTGAAGCTGCACATAATTGAAATTTATTCCCTCACATGAAGCTCAACAAACAACCTTCCCCACCCCCAGCCTCCTCCTCTCTGGGTTACTTGCTCCTACAGTCGTTTCCCCCACTTGACGAGCAGCGATCACTGCATCGGTTTCCTGTGGGAAGAATTTGGCAGCGCGGCCAAATAGCCGAGAGAGTTAATGTAGCTTAAACTGCCAAACTAATTGTCCCTGTCTCTGTCATATTTGTGTAATTAAATACTCTTAAATATCACAGCCATTAATTACATACCAGTCAGGTACAGTAGGTGTTATGCATTTAATTTCAATATAATATGTTAACTGGAATGAACTGATTAAGCATTGGCTATTCAATGGGATTTACACTATATCTAAATTAATACTCCAAAAATGCAGACTGCTTTGAAACTAGGGATTAAATGTTTTGCCCAAGGACAGGTTCAATACTATATATCTGCTATTATTATACATTTCCTCTGGTGACCTAAAGTAGCAGAAAGAGTTAGTATTTATATTTGGAAAGGAATATAGGTTTTTGGAAAAAAAAATCATGTAAAGCACTTTGCCTTGTCTTTCTAATGAATTGTGCTATACAAATAAATTTGCCTTGCCTTGCCTAATTTGGCTAACTGAACTTGCTAAAAGAGGCTAACCTGTTAGCTACCTAGCAGACCTAGTCACATCGCTTCCCATATATGCCCTTTATACCACGGTTCTGCAGATACTTAGTCCACCAAAAACAGACATCTTCAGTTTTATTTTCCATCAGGTACCTCATGGAACATTCAACACACTAACAATATAGACTTGGCACATGGACGGTGCTTTGTATTAAGGTTGTTGCCGGCACCATTCGCAATGTTTTACGTCAACGTGGCAACGTTCAGCCAATCGTATATTGTAACCTCACTGGCATGTCAATATTTGACAAGTCGGGAGTTAGAATGTGTTTGAAGGACAGGCAGATGGATAAGAGGACATACCATGTGGGTAGATAAAGGACATTTTTCTCAGAAATGTTGCCAAACACTTACCAGACCAAATAGAAAAACTGTGGATTAGGAGTTTTTGAAGCAAAAACTCTCCACGTTTCGCAACTGTCTAACAGAGCTGGCAGCAACTTATCCAAAAAAAAAAAACTATAGTTTAACCAACATGGTTCAATGATGCAGATGGATAACCCGAAAAGATGAGGGTGAGATTGACAGATTGATCCAAATATTCCCATAAACCCCCACTAACCTGTGGAAATCCTTTCCACAAGGATTAAAGCTGTTATAGCAGCAAACGGTGGGCTGGCATCACATTACCCCCCATGGATCAAGGATTGGGATTTCATTAAAATGTGTGTATTTGAAGGAAGAAAAGTGACTATTTCTCCCATATTGGATACTTCTTCATATTAGGAATGTTTAGATGAGGCTCTGATCTTTTACTTTGTCTTCACTTCATTTTTCTGACTTTGTGTCTGAACTAATGGAAATAAACTGCGTCACGTCTCCCTGCTGCTGAGTGTGCAGCATCTCCTGCTGAAATCACTTGTTCGGGGAGTAGTCGGTTGGTGTTCCTCTAACGTTGGGGCTTGAATGCCAAGATCAGAGGCAGGCACCCCCTGGGGATGTGTGAAGTATATTCCCATCATGCATCTCTCTGTGCCTGGGCAGCCCACGCCCACTCATCAGCCCCACATTAGCTCTTTCTCTCTCTCTCTCTCTCTGTCTCCTCTCTTTTCTTCTCTTCCAGTCGTGTATGTGTGCGCGTTCCTCTGCTTCCCTGTAATCTCTCTGGTTATGTTTGACCTTTTTTTGCCGCTCTGCACCGGCTAATGACGGTACAGGGATAGCAGGTGCGCCGCATTAGCCGACCATCACTGTGGCGGAACAAATTAGAGGTCCGTCGACACCAAGGGGCCCGACCTTTCGCCACCGATGCTCGCCGTTAGTGGCCGCTGAAAAAAACAAACACACCCACAGATGCCCACACAGACTCTGTGAAAGCTGGCGGAGATGAGGAAAATGTTGGAGAGATAGCTGGGTCTCTTCAAGCTGTCAGGTGTGTGCAATTTGGGTAAAATGACATAGCCCATCTTTTCACCTGGAAATGGGGAAAAAAGGGCAGAAACAGTGTGTGGAGGCGAGATGGATGATCGTGCTTTGTTTGAACAGAAAATACACTCTGCTGATTATACTTTATTTTTCACTTTAGCACGCATTGTGTTTGCAGAGTGGAAGAGCTCAACGCCTCCTTCCCTCATCTCTGACTTTGCAAAGCTAAATCCTCTAAGGCCTTCCCTCAGAGAAAAAAAAAAAAATAAGTAAAAATCAAAGGAGGGGGGAACACGGACTCGATTTGGACCTCTGCTGCTGGTAGAGGATGTATGCGCATGTGAGTTTGAAGGTTTGCATAAATGCAGATATGGCGTTTGAAGTTTCAGCACCTGGAGACAAACCCAAAGTGGGGAAAAAAAAAAAGAAAAATGTCTGATCTGAGCTGCTGAAAATTGAAACGTGCTTCAAACAAAAACAGCTGAACGCAGATCGGAATCATAAATCTTAATGGTGAGGTTCATAATTGCAAGTCAGCATCTCTTTACTGCAAGATCCAAACACATTGTCTAAAGAAAACATGATGAAACATTAATCATGAGTTGGTTTATAACTTAATCAAGCACAAAAAAATTACTTTTTTTTAGCTTACTATATAACATATTAGGCAAAGACCATCACCCACTATCTGGTTTTAAGGGCAAATATTTTAAGGGGTCCATTCCTTAGGTCCTGGAACTGGTAAAGCACTAATTGTAACATGCAATGCAGCACAGACACAAACAGATTTAAAGTCACTGCTTTAGCCAAACATATAACATTTAAAGAAGAAATAGCTTCCTGATGGTGCATATCAATCAGTCTTCAACAGTGTAACCACGTCTATAAAGGGAGGAATGTGTAGTTGGTATAGCACCAAGGTGGATGACTACAGCTAAGGTCTACATGAAGACATTCCTGAAAGGTAAAGAAGCAAAATCTCAAAGTAAGGGAGAGGGTTATGTAATTACTTACCCACCTCATGTAAGTTCATACCAAAATGGAAAGATAACAGCAATAACCTTCAAGAAGGTGCAGTTTAAGTCCACCTATCCGGTCATTTTTAGCAGCACTACTTTCCTAACAGCAGAGTTTTATGCAGTTTGCCAATCTGTAACAAAGTTCTGAAAGCTAACATAATGACGAGATGGAAATACATCGACAATGAACTTCATGATGGTTTCTGGACAGCAATTGGAACGTTTTGGAAAATACTTCATTACCTTACAAACTTCCTACAAAATTTAAGCCAGAATATAGCAGCTTTGCAACAACAATTCAAGATAGAAAGAGAATAGCAGTAGGTAGATTTAATGCTTTTTATTGAATTGGGGAAATTTAGAAAGCCAATTCCACACATTTGGAGTTTGAAACGAAGAAAGCTTCACCTGTGTAAAACTTATTTAAGCAACATTTTTAACCCAAATATTATCTTCATTTTGGTTATACTGTATTAAATTATTTTGTAGGTCAACATACATCATGTTTGAGCTGCTCTTCTCAAAAACTTGCCTATGTGACTTGACGGCGTCGGATCTGTCACTGAATGAGTCATATGACCAGAGGCGTGCACAGACATTTTGGGGGGCAGGTGCTCAGGAGGGGGGGAGGGCACTTTTTAGCACGCATGTTGAATGAAATTTGACTTTAATTTGTAACATTCTCTAAACGTGAGTTTGCAATGGAATAAAGTCACATCACCAACAGAACAGACTAAAGCGTACTTCTTTCATCTGGCTCATCTCCTTGTTTTCCCTCATCCATCTGCTCTCCCTCATCCATCTGCTCTCCCTCACCCTGCTGTTCTCCCTCATCCTGGTCTTTTTCTGTCTCTGTGTCTTCCCTGAACTCTTCCTTATCTCCTGTCCTGGTAGATGTTGATGGTATAGAGCTTCCCTGCTGTGACTGGCTACAATATAATAATAATAACCATCATGACAATAATAATGATAATAATAATAATAATAATAATAATAATAATAATAATAATAATAATAATAATAATAATAATAATAATAATAATAGCTTTAACAAATATGCCATATTAGTTTAAATAATGGGCTATTAGGGCAACATGACCGGAAGTCTTGTCACGTGGATATGACTTATGGTAGCCTACAGAATAATAGCTATTTTAATACCTGCTGATTTTGTACAAACCACTTAAAAATAAAATGTGAACAGCTTTTAAGATCTTTCAATACGATTAACCCTCCTTTCTTGGCATTGTGCTGCAATTACTAAATCAATATACAATTAAGACAATAAAGAGACCAAAATATGTTAATTTATGTTGCCTAACAAAACCTATACAACAGAAAACGTTTGTCTTAACACATAGATTTGTACGGAAGAGGATTAGGCCCACTGAAAAAAAAAAAAAGTTGACTGATTTTTAAAATTTATTTAAAGGGTTAGGGTTAAAAAGTCAGAATTCTGACTTTTTTCTCAGAATTCAGTCAGAATTCTGAGATTAAAGTCAGAATTCTGAGAAAAAAGTCTGAATTCTGAGATTAAAGTCAGAATTCTGACTTTTTTCCCATACTAAACTGAAATAAAATTTAAAAATCTGTTAACTTATTTTTTTTTTCAGTGGCCCTAATCCTCTTCCGTAGATTTGCAATTGCAAACTCTACCGAAATTATTTGTAGCCTATGTGGTCGTCCTCATGTTATCTGTCATTGACTTGGGCTACAGTGTAAAACCTTCAGAATCAGCTTTATTGCCATTGTTAGTGAAGGAGTTCACAAACTAGGAATTTTTTTGGTACAATCGTGCAACATGAAACATATAATATGGAATAGGTAAATAAAATTATAAAAATATCTAAAAACTGTGGGTATACAGCATGCAATAAAATAGACTAATATATACACTTAAGATAAAAATATGGATATAAAATATAAAAAGTAAAATAGCATCTTACAAGGAGACAACTAGTTTATCAGGTGGCCAGTCGGCAAAATGCTTGTTTGGTGCTGAATGAGACATTTTAATGCACAACAAAATGATTTTGCTTGATCTGTATATTACCTGGCTAATGGGGCACGGGAGAAGCAGCCTGTCAGCGACCGTTCCTGCTATCTGAAGACGCTTACTGAACTGCTATGATGCTGTGCATCTGGCATGCCCTGCGGGCGACCGCGCGAGTTCACGTGACAAAGGAAGAGAGATACAGTAGGCTGGTCGGCTGGTGGCTCATTTCGGGGCATTGTTTCAGTCGTTTTTAATGGCTCAGGTTTTCAAAAGATCATTTCAAAACCAACCTCAGTAAAATCTTAATATATTAATAATAAAAAAAAAAAATACGAGTTTCAAAAGGGCATTTTCTTTGAAAAAGGGCAAACTTCCTAGTGCTTTAGCACCACCTAGTGTCTATGTATGCACGCCCCTGCATATGACTCAGAGTGCCACTTTACGGCAGGCTGAGCTCCTAGGGTGGCCTTTTCTATAGCACCAAAAAGGAGGACATTGTGCGGCATATCAATCAAGGTGTACATAAGAATCGGGTAAAGTCACATTTATAGTACAATTCATAGTAGTTTAAAGAGGGTGCTTGTGTAGCTAAATAGAACAAAATATTAAAGAAATGTAATAAAGAATTGGTTCCCAGCATTTGTATTTATTTAATACAGTGTGGTGTTTAAAAAGTGACCACCGAGATGAATCTTTAAAGTTGAAGAGTTCGCTGCTGCACGTTTATTACTTTTATGTTAATCCGTCGCATGCCGTTCAATTGCAGCTTTTCCTCGACTGCTTACGCCCACATCGCATTGACAAAGTGGAAGAAACCATGGAATGAATCTCCACTACCTTTGGTCATAAATTCATGCTCTTTTGTCCATTCTGGGTTAAACGATGTCCTGGTTTTGACAGGACGCTAACTTTAATACTTAGCATCAGTAAATCTGATCCTTGTTTACTTTTGTAAACAATAACAAACTTTATCTGAACCGCCGCCACTCTTAGCCAATCATCTGTTAGATCAGATAGTGATGCATTTTTGATGATTGGATATTGTGCTGCAGTCAAGCAAAAAAAAAGAAAGAAAAATCTGCTCTACAAGCCTAGTGCCTTATAAAGGAGGACAAATACATGTCCGGCTGGATACGGCGTCGGACGCCAGACAGTGCAATAAAAATCCGGACTGTCCGCCCTAAAGCCGGACATCTGGCCACCCTATAAGCTCCCCTTAAATGTGAGATTTAGCTTAGCCAACAGCTGTTGTCAGCTAGCCAAAAAGAAATAGCATATTTTTTGTTTTCTGAGGTAGGATTTATTTTACAGGGGTGAAAGTGGCCATGTCTTTACAAGGAACTCTGTAAGTTCTCAGTCTGCTGATCCAAAGTGTCCTGCTATCTGTTAACAGAACTGAAAGTTACAGGTCTAGTGCCCGTAGTGTCTAAGATTTATATTGTTGCTTTAAAACAATTATTTAATAAAAAAAAAAAACAAAAAAAAAAAAAACTAGCCAGGAAGTTTATTACAGGACTGAATTGGCACAGATTGACTAAACAGGTTAATAAGGAAAACATTTTCCCTTAATAGGATTGGCACACACAAAACGACCGAGTTCTACGTAAAGGCCACATATGGATTGAATACTTTCAAAAACATTTAAATCTCAAGACACAAATGTAAACTACTATCCACACAGTCAATGTTGCAGTTTTAAAGTAACACTTGAAGAGTACATTTGGTAACACACTAAGTCACAGTGGGACCAAATGTACACTTCAAGTGTTACTTTAACACTGCAACATTTACTGTGCACAGATATTTTAAATGTTTTATGTGCTCAGATTCAATACCATAAGGCCATTCTCCTTCTCTGTCCTCTTTTGCTTTTTTTATGTACTTCTAGATTCTTTCCTACTTCCATCTGGACCTATTTCTGTGGGCTAATGTGAGGGTGGAACAACTCTGGGAAGGTATACTGCTTGTGATTGGCTACTTTTCAGGAAATCCCTCCTCTTGAGACGGTTCTGTTCTTGTTAGTTGCAGCTAGTCGTTATAGTAACCCCTTGCTCACACTGGCTCCGGTGCGGTTACCGAGCCGACGGAGACCGCAACTCCCACACACCCCCTCTCACACCGCCCTTTTGACTACGGTGCGGTGCGGCTCTGCGGCTCTGGCAACAGGTACGGAGATTTAACTCGCGAGAACAGAAGTTCACTTGAGTTCACGTAACTTCACGCGATAACACGGCCCAAATAAGGATATTTGCGAGACCTTGTTGCGGAGGGCTCCGGCACGCCGCAAGGATAGCTTTCTTGCTGAATTTTCTGCAGCGCCGGAGTGTCTCGGTAACCGCAGCCAGACAGCTCAGCAGCCGGTGAGAGAGGTTTACGTCTTTTTAATGACTTGGAATCACTGCGGCGCCACACCTACCGCACCGCAACAGTAAGACCGGAGTCGGTGTGAGGCGGGGGTCAAGCATCTTCAGGCTCACTGCTGTCTTCTTCAAGAGTTGAATTTAGTCTTTATATCCAACAGCCATCTATGTCATCAACTGACAACTTTGTTTCACGTTAACTGATAAACTGATTCTAAATGTAAATGTCTGTGCTCAACTATATATCAGAGTTCATTCAAGCCTGACGTTGCTTACTATAAACGTTAATGCTAGCTTAGCTTATACAAATTTCCAAATTTAACAATCATCTTCTTGCATATTCCAAAAAAGTAAAAAAAATAATCCACTGGAATATTTTATAAAATTTGAAGTCGTTTCGCTTCCCTTCCAGGAATCTTTCTCAGTTCAAAATGCCAGAAATAGCTTTGAATTTGAGGCTTTATAGAGTGGACCAAAAACAAAGTCTTGTTTTGGCTTAGAAATTGTGCGAATTGAACCGGAAGAATAGGTCTGCCCCTTTAGAAAGGTCGTTTGGGTTCTTTGTTAACCTGCAATACCCAATATCTGTCTATGTCTTTTAAATGGGGGTCGTTAGAGGGAATTGTTGCCCTTAATGAACAGGCGAGGTGTTTTGTTGCCCTATATAGTGGTGGGGATTGCAGTGATAGTGGGAAGGAATCAACTCTATCGCTGCATTGTAGGTTTTTTAAAGCTAAAACCTGAGTCCACCCCATCTGTTTAAGGTTGTTTTGTCTTTCCTAACGTAGATGTCTTCCTTCACACGCCTCTCAAATCACCTGTCTTCTGTGTCCAAAATTTAAACATTCTAGTCCTCAAAAGAATGTCCTTTGTCCATAAAGTGTAGATGTACAGCCGAGTCTTGTCCAGAGGAGGCCACTCTCCTGTGTTAGGCCATGCATCTGTGGAGAAGTTATTTTGGTTCTCCAATTTAAAGATCAGAGCATTCCTCACTGCATTGAACTGAATACACCACTCCGCATATTGCATATTGCTCCACTAAGCTGAACTGTTATTTAATGATGGCTTTACTTAATGAATGTTTAACTCTTAGGTGGTGTGATTTCCTAAAAAAAAGCCAAAAATAGGCAGTTTACCTGGAACAATTGGTTCCACCGTCAAAGTGACAGAAGTTGACATGAGCACACAGAAAATTACAAGTCACAAGTGCAAAGAATCAGCATATGCTCATGCTTGTGATATATATTAGGGGTCTAATGGTATTAAACCTGCACGCATAAAATGTTCAAAATGCTCCCAGAGAGTAGTTTAGATGTGTGTGTTTACAATAAAGCTGCTCTTATAAGAGTTTATTATGCTATGTTATTATGGTAACTTCTTGAATGATGCCTTGTGGGGAGATACACCAAACACATTTAAAAAAAAGATGAGCAGCACCGTGTTTGGTGAAAACCATCAACACATTAGCAGAAGCAACTGTTTGGTATCAACATCAGATGTTGCGTATTGCAGGGGAGGCTTAAAGATTATAGCCTGATTTGCACCAGGCAACACAAACTCCTTTATAGTGTCTACAACGAAGCTAAAGCTGGCCTAATCTGAGTCATCAACAGAACGGTGACAAATCTATACAAGAATTACAAGCAAATGGCAGAAATAGACAATCAAAGCTCATTCCCAACAGTTTGAAAGACTGCAGAGTCAAATACCGGACAACTTAAATAATCGAAGTTGTTCTATGAGCTTTTTTCCTTATTTTAGGCTACACATCTATACTGTGGAGGTTCTATGTGATAGAAAGGTGGCAAGAGAATTTGCAGTGTTAAGTTTTGACAGTACAAGGAGTAAACTGTGTGGATGGATGTGTGAGCATCACAAGATGAGAAAAGAAGCCATCCAGCACAGAAAATGTGCCATCCAGTGAGACGTTAAACATCAATTGTAGACCTCAAGTGGCCCTGAGGGACGAGCTGAAATGGGACAGGGAAAATTAAACACACTCTTGATGGGAGGGAAATTGCCCCCTGCCTGCCAGCGTTGCAAACCTCTCTGAAATGAGCACCTTCAGCCGAGGGGACGAATAGGCCGACCTGGAAATCTGTTTCCAACCATTTCCCTCTTTGTCAGCCTGTGGGCCAAAGTGCAACTCTGTTGTCTGTCATCCGACCTGCTTCTATTACTGTCATTATAGCAATCGTCCGTCGTTGCAAATGTGTTTGTCCACGTACACAAGCCCTCCCTGGTGAATGGCATCCAATCTACATGGTAGTTTGGTTGTTTTGCAGGAAAATAGTAGCCTGCCTCCCTACTTCTAATCAGAGGTCTTTGATTGATCTCTGTTGACTGACACATTAGGAAGCATTTATTGGACAGGAAGATGTGTGTAGAACAGCCAACGGCTTGACAGGGCAATTTCTTTGGTTTTAAAAACTTCAACGGATATTTTGGAATCCCACAAACTTGTGAGAGTGAACATGAAAGGCAAAGAGGCTTAAGGGAAGGAAGGTCTTTCTCTTCTTCCTTATCTTCTCACCACTTCAGTCTACGGTTGAAATGGGAAAGCTAAGAGCAAAGGTTACAGTAGTCCACCTTAGGCTTCCTCCTTGTCTCCATCCAAGTTTATTTTTGGACTCCAGAGTTTTCCAGGCAGGCAAGTGCTCCTTTTCCACTCATTAAGTCTGTTTTGTGTGTGCGCGAGCATGGTGGTAGCAAGGGGTGGAGGGGGGATGGGACATTTTTCACCCGCTCTGGCTTCAGGAAGCAGCGGTCTGGCTGCAGATCAGCTAAGATACCTCTATGGGAGCAGTGTTTTGGTCTCTCAAGCATAGTTACAGGTTTATACACAAATACAGTCAGATTTATCACCTTATTCCACATGAGCCAACCACAAACCATCACCTTACATCCCCTCAAATCTAACCTGTATCCATTACAGTGGGAAGAAATATATCTCCGCCAAAAAGGGTACCTTAAAGCCTACCAGGCGGAAGGAGTGATTCCCCCTTATTACGTGACTAAACAAACCTAATTGCTCCAAAAATAAACGCTAAATGATTTTGTAGTCACCCTCAACTCCCTGCTCCTTCAAACCTTGTTTTTAACCATCTTTGACACCATCAGTTCAGCTGCTTCCCTCAACTTCTGCTTGCTTTTTTTGTGTTTTTCTTTCCCAGCAAGCGCAGCTGCTTTTCAGTCCAGCCGAGGCGACAGATGCTCCAAATAAATCAGCTCCACACTTACCCTGGCATGAATTATGAAGAGAGACATGAATGCCAAGCAAAACACAAGGAGTCCAAGGAAATATTGGTGAAATATAGATGTTCTGTGTGCAGAACAAGCTTGGCAGTCTCGTGGAACCTGTAAATTCAGATATTGACGGTCGTTCCGACTTTGTTGCCGTTTAGCAACACTGAGTGGAAATAGAATAATTTGTGGCTGATATTGTGAAAGGTTTACACTCAACTGTGGGTAATGGTATCTTTATATGAAACCATATAAAGTGAAGAGCTGAGGAAAAAAAGTAAATTTAAACATTTGCTGATGCTACTTGATCAATGTTATTTAATTGAAAGTTAGACATTTCATACATAAATATTACTATACAACTGAAAATTGAATATCTTTATGAGCCATTTATCCCATAATATATCTAAATGTATCCATTGAATTTTAAAGCAGCAACTAAATTAGCAACTGGGTGTGCAGAAAACTTTGGATCAGCAGATTGAGCATTCATAAAGTTCCTTGCAGATTCATGGCCATAGTCATCCCTCTACATTAAATCTAGAAATATAAATATGTCTGATCAAATAAGGATCCTAACTGTTTTACTTCCTGACAACATCTATAACCTTAATTTGCTCTTGTAAATTAGTGATCTGACTCTTTCAGCAACAAATCTGACATTCTAGAGTTACATAGGTGAGTTTTTAGAAGGTAAGCCTGCACAGAGAATTGATAGGCACAAAGTGATGCATATAAACCCCATAAATTCTTTTACATAGAATATCATAAATTAATATGTCAAAAGTTACACAGAGCTTCTTACAGTCAATTTGAGGTATCAATCCAAAGTAAATTAAAATGCAAGTGTTGTAAGAACTGACACACTACAAATACCGATGCCTTTAAATATCTATATTTAATTTATATCAACAAACTTCTGACCTTTTAAATTTTTGCAGTTTTGAAGGTGGATTATGTGGTTAAAAACTTCAATGAAATGTAGACGTTTATAGGTGACTGCTATAATAACACAATATTATTATGTTAAACAGATATAATAGAAAATCAAAATATATTTTAAAAATAGAAATCAAATCCCCCAAAAATGTTCTGGATTAAAGTTTACAAAGTTATCAAACCGAAATCAATGCTACAAAAAAAAAACTGAATCCTTCTCCTGTGCAAAACCATTGAAAACACAAAGTAATAAGCGACTAAGACAAAGCTGTGAGTATAGCTGTTTGGCTGTTGTCTTTTTGACAAAAAATTTGCGGTGTGTAAAAAAGGGAATTTGAAACCAAGAATACCAATCTTACCATGGTAATATCAATCCAATACCCAAGCTGACTTGGCATCAATGTTATTAATAGTCTAGATAGATCAATCCTCCACCAAGCAACCCTCCAACCAACAGCTTCTGTGACAAGATGGAGTAATAAAACATATAATGTGCATTTTGCAAGGAGGGACTGGTGCACTTTACAAAGATATAGCTAATAAAGATTAGGAAAAACTTACAGAAACATGTCAGGTCTTTTAAAAACTCCAGGAAACTGTTTTTAGGAGTTTGTTGACGTATAAGCAAAAACATTTAACCCCAGGCATCCAGATTGAAAGGCCATTCTTCTAAATATTACACTAAACTTTTGCCTTTAGACAGTAAAAAAAGTATCAAGTATTCAAGTATAGGACAGACCTAGCTTACGTAAAACAGAAAAGGTTTTAAAATATGTGTCTATATGAGATAGAAATGCATTTTTCTAAGATTTGATTTTATCCTCTTGACATTATCAAACTCAAAAGGTAAACCCTTTTTTCCATAAGGAGCACAAATATTGATATCAAACCACATCATCTGAGAAGTTCTCTGTGAAATGAACCGCAGCTAGTGATTTGAAATTAAAAGCTAGGATTTGTTTGCATCGCACTGCATCACACCTGATTGTGTGTTTGCTCATGTATGTGGAAGACGCAGCTAATGAGCCATTACAGGTGAAGGGAAACCCAATCGATTGCGTGCCGTCGCCGGACAATGCTGATCAATTCTACTCTATTGACTGCATTTCCCCCTCATTAGCTCCTGTGTGGTATGTGTGTGTAGCTGATGAGGTAACGGCGGTGTGTGTTTTGGGTAAACACACTCAGGTGGCTGCACAGGACTGTGCCATGTTTCTGCTGTGTGCTAACAGGCATGGGGGCCCTGATTACTCTTATTAACACGGAGGGTGTCAGGCACCAGTCCAAATGGCACTGCGGCGACTGTCGGCTCACGTGCGCACACATAAACACACACCACTGCACAGGCTGCGTGAGCGCAGGGCCTGAGCCAACAGTTCCCAGCTGAACCCTCCCATCAGGCCCAGGAGGAGATCTTTGTAGTGAGCTGTTGGAGTTTTAACGACTAATATTTTGCCTCATTGCATTTCCAAAAGAGGCTGGAAAAGCACCTGCTTTTGCCAAGCCTTGCACGGGAATATATCAGTTGGAGCACCAAGAAAGATAACGGTTTTCCACTTTTTTAAAATGGTTTCAGTCTGCTTTTCATCCTTTGATCACCACCTGTGGCTCATCCCTTTGAATCAAGCCAGTCGAAGGCTTTACTCTCTTCTTCCAACCTCTGATTTAACCACTTTGACCAGGCAAATGCACTTGTCAGGGGTACGTTTGGCTCCCTCCTATGAAAGATGTTAACGTTGTTTTCATTTATGCTGACAGTAATTTCGGTTTATGTAAAGACCCAATGTGTCCTATATTGATTGCTCAACATTTAGCTGCAAGAGCAAGAGTGGATGTATCTCAGTTGAATGTCCAACATGTAAATGCCTTGATCTGCCTGTGCAAACTCTCAATCATTCTGGCAATGGCAACCACACTAAGAGGCAACTAGACTTCCACTTAGTTCTTCTGAAAACGTTTTGACCCATATACAGGAGCCTTTGTCAATTCAGGTAGCTCATTTTAGAGCATTCTATAGTTGGAGTTGGGAGGAGGGGTTGTTGTTTTGTTGGCCGTTTGAATCATGATGAGTTTGCATATGTAATTTCTTTGGAATAAGTTCCATTACTGAATTGTAGCCGCTTTAAAGCTTAAACCACACTCCTCCCCCTCTGTTCTGTGATTGGTTTACCCTTTTATCAAAGATAGTTTCCATATCCCTTGTTTTCAAACCATCAGTCCTCTGTCCAAAATTTGAACATTTTGGTTGTCAAAAGCATATCCTTTGTTCCTGAGGTACAAGTGCAAAGCAAAATCCTACCCACAGCAGCTGGTTCTCCTGTATTGCATTGCTCGTTTGTGTAATTGTTGTTTGGTTTCTCCAATTTAGGATCGCATGGACCACATAAACAATGCCTGGAGCGAAAGCCCAGTTCCCTCTCATTTAAGCCGGTTTTCTAAATGTCTTGATCTTTAAGCCATTCTCTTTATTTTCTTTGCCTGTTCTCAGTGTGATCTTTAATACGTAAAAGCCTATAGTTATATTTTTAACAATTTCCTGAATTGTTGAATACAGTTCCTTTTTATAGAATGTCTTGATCCATTTTTTTTATTTATGGCATTCAATGGAAGAATTAGGAGAGTAGGTCCTACTCAGATTGAAAGGTGAGAGTCCTACAAAAGTCAGTTTTCAAATCTTGAAACACATTCCTAAGGATCTGGGTCTAGGGTTTGACTGAGTCGTTTTAACAATGTAAGTCACTTTGATAGAAACTCTTCCACTGTAACTATGTAAGTGTGTGGTTGTTGTTTAGGTGGATGGTTATTCTCCAACCCTTTTCTCAAGTCTTTCTTTATAGATTGCCTTTATGTAGCTCCATGCATCTCTACATCATTTTTTTTATTCTTGCAGTCTGAATGTTTCTGTCCTTCCTGTAAGTTGAAGATACAATTATCTTAGAAACATCTTAGAATTAGACCCAACACTAGAGTATTTCAGAAAACCATTTCTAAGAGAGCCACAAAACACTAAAGCAGTACATTTGCCAGGGAAGTTGGAGGAAGTTGCCTTTAATCTGAGGAAGTAAATGTAAAGATTCTCCTCCATGTTGGTTCCACAGTGTCTGTATCAGAAGAGCCCAGCTCCCCGACTGCAAGATGATTGGCTTCCACAGAACTTATTAAACGTAATTGCAAACTAATTAGTACAGCGATGGCTTGGCACCTCCGTCTAGTGCCAGACACTCGATGTGGGTTTACAACATGCATTTAAATTTTACACTAATTACCAATCCCTGATTAATTCATGGCCGGGGAGTGCTTTATAATAGTTATTAATAGGGCTGTATAGATTAGATTAGGAATTAATTTCAAAATAAAACCCCAGCATTACATGCATGGGAAAAGCCATGTGTTTCAGAGCAACCTGATGTATGCATCATGTCACAACGCATTGGCAAACACTTTGATTTAACAATCAGGTTTGCCTTTGTGTATGAAATCACTTGATCTAATGAGGGTTCTTGCTTCAACCTGCTTGTCTAATGAATGTTTGGATCTGGCTGCACCCACGTACCGGTGCTAATAACGCAATGAAAGATTTAAAACCCAATCCTCACAGCTCAGTCTGCGGTGGACCTTGTAATTACAAAGGAGGGCGAGTTCATGACAGATTCTACCCAATCTGTTGGTTTGTCATCATCCTTCTACCTCCATGCTATTGGACGGTGACCTGCCAGGTTCTCGGTGTCTGTCTTGAGGGATTAATTTTGGCCCACGCTTCTCAAACTACTAATGGTCACAGCATGGACCTCACAATGCCACTCTAATTTCCTCTAATTGAACAGTCGTTAGCAGCCACGGGCCTTGGCACTAAAACACGCGGGGGTGTGTGGGTGATATGTCTCCTGCTACATGTTTGCCTCCACGTGCATTTGTTCTGCATCAAATGGCCTGGCACTGCTCGGGTGATGACAGCAGTGGGGGGTGAAGGGCACCGGTGGCACAGGGAGATCATTAATTCGTCCTGCCTCTCTGCACGGCTTATTTTGATGTTTTTGTAATGAGCGCCTGCTAGGGAGGGTAAACAGCAAGACTTGTCGCGGCCCCTTTGATGTCAAATGATGTGAGAGGCAATGAGGGTGGAAAAGATGCAGAAGGAGTGAGTCTGAGGCAAAAGGAGTGGATGCTGAGAGGCCCACGAGGAGCGGCAGAGATGAGGAGAAATCGCTCCCGGGTCGAGTGGCTGCTGGTGATATCCTGTCACACATTCAGGAAGTTGCAAAAAGAGGAAGATTGTGCTTCACGGCTGTGTGCATTTTGGCTTTATGCCTGTTTAAACACGAAGAAAATCAACATTGACGTCTCTTGGATCTAACATTAACGGGGATTTTGTGTTGCACTCTTCTCGGATTTCGCCAATGTCACAAACCGAAGATTCTGAGGGCACAGACACATCTTTGTTAAACATGCTGCAATTTGTAAGCAATGACAAGAAAAGGGAACATATTTAGAAATCTTAACATCTGTTAAAATTTAACCCAGATTTAACCATTTCTGGTGGAAAATGCTAGAATTTTGTTCTATGTTCTGTGGATAGGTATCCACTTAGAAAACCAAGCAAAGATGCATCCCCAAATTGGCTATAGCAGGGCCCAGTTTGCTCACTGACAGTTTGGTACCTTAGGAAAAAGGAGGAAGGAAATATTGTTAAATTTGTTCCATAACTAGCAAGTATCTGTAGTTGGTACTTTCATGCAGTGTTACTTCTGCAAGTTGTCCATAAAGCAAAATGTTTAAGTTGTAAGTAGTGTCAGTAGAGTGTGTCTTAGATTTGGTTAGAACTGTGGTTTTCTCTGAATGCTTTTGAATCATTGGATTTTCAAATTATAGGGAAAAAAGATTAGTTGTGTTTAAAACCTTAGTAATGATCTTATTTTAGCAGGCCACTTTGTTAGACAACCACAGATTGGTGGTCTATCAAGGCTGTAGCGCAACTACCAGCTATTGAAAATATAAAGATCTCATCTTTGACCATGGATCAATAAAATTTCTTTTGGTTTGCTAGGTGGGCACTTTGTAAGGTGGGTCTGTTGCCTGTTTGTCAATGAATGGCTGGCTTAGGTAGTTACATTTATATCATTGGTTATTTGGCCAGTACTGCAGCTTATTGGGTTCACCATTTGAACACTTATGTGGCTACCCTGGTTGGTTTTTGTTGCCTTTTGGGAGTGTCAGGTGTTAGAACTGGCTTAGCTTAACAGGCTTGTTTGTTTGTTTGGTTTGTATGTTTGGTCTGCTGTGTTTGGTCCTGATGGATGGTCACTTGACAGGCCTAGCAATTTAAATGATCGTTGGGCTGGGGTAATGTCTTGGGATGTGTTAGGTGAAATGGTGGATATACTGTACTGATTGGTTGAGGTAGGTTTATTTAGTTTTGTTCCATAACAGGTTCCTGTTTGGACCTGTTCACTTCCTGTTTGGATTAACTGAGTGTGCAGCTACTGCAGCTGTCCAGAGGAACTCCATCTGAAGTTAAGTTATTTTCTCTGTGATATCTCTGTATCTAAGTAACTCTAACTGACTAGTTTAAAACATAGCACCTTCTGCTGCACTTTTCTACTGAGCACTTGTCAGTTTTTACACGGTTTTATTTCTGATAGCAAGAAGTAGCTAGCCTAGGCTAGCGCTAGCTTAGCATTGCTATGGCTTCTCTCTCTCCCTCCCTTGACTCTTTTCCAACTCTTCCTTCTTCCTCTCCTCTCTCCTGCTCTCTGTGTCAGATGTTCAGTTATTCCTCTGCCTCCTTTAGTGATAATGGGATGTGTAATAAGTGTAGTATTTTTGTAGCTTTGGAGGCGAGGGTGTCAGAGTTAGAATCCAGGCTTCAGGCTGTTGAACATCCAGGAGTTAAAGTAGGCCCCCCACGTAGCTGTCCTCCAAAAGTGCCTGAGCAGCCAGGCGATTGGGTAACTGTAGGCAGAAAGCGTAGTCATGGATCTCTGCCCACTGGTCACCACCAACCCGTTCACGTTTCTAACCGGTTTTCCCCACTCAGTGACACACCCACTGAGAAGCCCACTCTGGTGATTGGCAGCTCCATAGTCAGAAACGTGGCATTAGAGACACCAGGGACCATAGTCAAATGTTTGCCGGGGGCCAGAACGGGCGACATCAAATCCTACCTGAAACTGCTGGCTAAGGATAAGGTTAAATACAGTAAGATTGTTATTCACGCTGGTGGTAATGACACCCGGTTACGCCGATCGGAGGTCACTAAAATTAGTGTTGCTTCGGTGTGTAAGTTTGCCAAAAAAATGTCGGACTCCGTAATTTTCTCTGGTCCCCTCCCTGATCTGACCAGTGATGACATGTTTAGCCGCATGTCGTCATTCAACCGCTGGTTGTCTAGGTGGTGTCCTGAAAACAACGTGGGCTACATTAATAATTGGCAATCCTTTTGGGGAAAGCCTGGTCTGATTCGGAGAGACGGCATCCATCCCTCTTTGGATGGTGCAGCTCTTCTTTCTAAGAATCTGGCCACATTTATTAGTCCTCCAAAACCCTGACCACCCAGGGTGCAGACCAGGAAGCAGAGTTGTAGTTTAACACACATCTCTGCAGCTTCTCTACTGTTACCCACTCTTTACTCCATCCAGACAGTGTCTTGCCCACGACCAAAATCTAATAAATTAGCAAAGATTCCCAAAGGAGTAAATCATGATAATCTAATTAAAATCAAAATAACTCCAATTGGGGAAAAAGTTAAAACAATTTATTGCGGTCTGTTTAACATAAGATCGCTTTCCTCTAAAAGTCTGCTAGTTAATGACTTGATTTGTGATAATCACATTGACTTGTTTTGCCTTACAGAAACCTGGCTGCAGCAAGAGGATTATGTGAGCATAAACGAGGCAACTCCTTCAAGCTATTTAAATTTTCACATACCCAGAAGTTCTGGGCGAGGAGGAGGAGTAGCAACAATCTTCCAGTCTGACTTACTGATTACTCCCAAAACAGTTAATACCTACAACTCTTTTGAACATTTAACCCTTAATTTCCCTCATCCAAATTTCAAGGCAAGAAAACCTCTTCTTTTTGTAACTTTGTATCGTCCGCCAGGTCCTTACTCTGAATTTTTAGATGAGTTTTCAGAGTTCCTTTCTGATTTGGTATTAAATACTGACAGGGTCATCATAGTGGGAGATTTTAACATCCATGCTGACATTGAAGGCGATAGCTTAAGAACAGCCTTTAATGCTATCTTAGACACTATTGGCTTTGTTCAAAATGTGAATAGTCCCACACATTCTCATCTTCATACTTTGAATCTTGTGCTGACATACGGCATAGAATGTGAAGAAATAACAGTATTTCCTCACAACCCTGTCCTCTCTGACCACTTTCTAATAACCTTCAGGATTACTTTAACAGAGTTCCCCTCCCCCAAAAGAAGGTTCAATTTTAGTAGATCTTTATCAGATAGTGCAGTTATAAATTTTAAAGAATCTGCTTCACTTTCTCTCTCCTCTGTGTTGCTGAGCAGTGCTGCAGAGTGCAAAAGCATAGCTTATTCCCCTTCACAGGTTGATGATTTTGTTGATGGGGTTGCTAGTTCTCTGCGTACTGCCTTAGACAACGCAGCTCCCTTGAAAATGAAAACCGTTGAAAATAGAAAGCTTGCTCCTTGGTTTAATGCAGAGCTGCGTACTTTGAAGCAAAATGCTAGGAAACTGGAGAGAAAATATCGCTCCACAGGCCTGCGGGAGTCCTTCCTAGTCTGGAAAAATGGTTTACTGCTGTATAAGAGGACCCTTTGTAAAGCAAGAGCAGCATACTTCTCCTCATTAATAGAGGAGAATAAGAATAAACCTAGATTTCTTTTTAATACAGTTGCCAAACTCACCCAGAGCCATAGCTCTGTTGAACAGTCCATCCCACCTGCTCTTAGCAGCAATGATTTTATGGGATTCTTTATAAATAAGATTGATCTTATTAAAAATAAGATCATAAGCACTCCTCTATCCGCGATTGTACCTGAGGTAGTCATGGAATCTGAACCGGGTTTAGACTGCTTTGATCCAGTTGAACTTTCTGAATTAGCAAAATTATTGTCTTCATCTAAGCCTTCAACTTGTATGTTAGATCCAGTTCCAACCAGGTTATTTAAGGAGGTATTCCCTTTGATCTCCTCCTCCATTTTAGATGTGATTAATCTATCTCTGTTACAGGGATATGTACCTAAAGCTTTTAAGGTTGCTGTAATTAAACCTCTGCTTAAGAAACCGTCTCTTGACCCAGATGACTTGGTTAATTATAGACCTATATCCAATCTTCCTTTCTTATCCAAAATTCTTGAGAAAGTAGTTGCCAAACAAGTTTGCGACCACTTACACCATAATGAACTTTTTGAAGAGTTTCAGTCTGGCTTTAGAGCTCATCATAGCACTGAAACAGCTCTGGTGAAAGTCACTAATGATATTCTCATGGCCTCAGATAATGGACTTGTATCTGTGCTCGTCCTGTTGGATCTTAGTGCTGCATTTGATACAGTTGACCATAATATTCTTTTAGAAATACTTGAATATTTTGTTGGAATTAAAGGAACAGCACTAGACTGGTTTAAATCTTATCTATCTGATCGAATTCAGTTTGTTTATGTTAATGATAGATCTTCAACACGCTCAAAGGTTACCTGTGGAGTACCACAGGGATCAGTGCTAGGACCAATTCTCTTTACTTTATACATGCTCCCAATTGGTAGAGTTGTTAGACAGCATGGGATTAATTTCCACTGTTATGCTGATGATACCCAGCTATATCTGTCTATAAATCCAGATGAAGCTAACCCATTACATAGATTACAGGCATGTCTTGAAGACATAAAAACCTGGATGACTCTTAACTTTCTGCTTCTGAATGCAGACAAAACAGAAGTTATAGTCTTTGGACCAGAGTCTCTGAAAAAGAAGCTGATTAGCCAGTCACTTCATTTGGATGGGATTAAACTGATTTCAGATAATAAAGTAAAAAATCTTGGTGTTATTTTTGATCAGGACCTGTCATTTAAATCCCAAATCAAAGAGGTTTCTAGAATTTCCTTCTTTCATCTGAGGAACATTGCAAAAATTAGAAATCTCCTGTCCAGGGGTGATGCTGAGAAACTAGTCCATGCATTTGTTACTTCAAGGCTGGACTATTGTAATTCTTTACTATCAGGAAGTCCACAAACTGTAGTTAAAAGCCTTCAGCTGATCCAAAATGCTGCAGCCAGAGTTCTGATGAAAATTAAAAAGAGAGATCATATCTCTCCTATCCTGGCTTCTCTTCATTGGCTTCCTGTTAAATCAAGAATATAATTTAAAATTCTCCTTCTCACATATAAAGCCTTAAATGGCCAAGCTCCATCTGATATCAGAGATCTGATTGTTCCGTATGTTCCTAACAGAGCACCTCGCTCTCAATCTGCAGGTTTACTAGTGGTTCCTAGAATTTCTAAAAGTAGAATGGGAGGCAGATCTTTTAGTTATCAGGCTCCTCTCCTGTGGAACCAACTACCAGTTTTAGTCCGTGAGGCAGACACTCTGTCTACTTTTAAGACTAGGCTTAAATCTTTCCTTTTTGATAAAGCTTATAGTTAGGGTGGCTCAGGTTATCCTGAGCTATCTCTATAGTTATGCTGCTATAGGCTTAGACTTCTGGAGGACATAGGGACCCCCATTTCATCATTCTGCTTCATTCTCTCTCTGTTCTCCTATTCTGCAGAATCTGTTTGTTCAATCTCTAACCTTCTGCTCTCTCTGCTTTTCCTCAGAGTAGCTTTGCCTCGTCTGTTCCTGTTTGGCTGTGACGTCATCCAGGAAAGAAACATCAGCTGTGCTGCTTCCATCAACACCCTTGTTTGTAGATGTTGGAGATCGGCCTGTCTACAGGTGTGGTCCTGTTTCTCTGGCCGTGGCTGGGTGAATGTGCTCTCTTCATTCTCTGGCATGGGAGCTGCCTTGGAGCTCGTCTGCCTGGCTGTGTGTTTCCTGGACGGGGCCACCTTTTACAGCTGCTTTTTTTATCTCTGCTTCTGTCTCCTTGAACCCCAGTCGGCCTCGGCAGATGGCCGCTCACACTGAGCCTGGTTCTGCTGGAGGTTTCTTCCTGTTAAAAGGGAGTTTTTCCTCTCCACTGTCGCTACAAGCATGCTTAGTGTGAGGGATTGTATTTGAGTCAATGAGTCAATGCAATCAACTGGTTTTCCTTAGATAGAAAACTTTGTATCAATTTGACTGTATGATCTGGTTGAACTGTAAAGTGCCTTGAGATGACATGTGTTGTGAATTTGGCGCTATATAAATAAACTGAATTGAATTGAATTGAAGTTATTGGTTTAGAAGCTGTTTGTCAGCTTGCTTTGATGATGTGAATAAGGAGCTGATCATTTCTTTGAATAGTTTTATCCAGTCAGTCCACTCACTGCGTTGGTTCCTTGAATTAAGTCAATGGACGAGCAAATGGATTATTTTGGCTTCAAAGGGGACTATTTATTAATCTTGTTATACTTGTGATGGACATTTAAGAATCATTCTTGTACCACAAGTAAGTTTATCATGAGTAGGTCAGTTTAGTTATAGTTTAACTCACTTTGGTTTTACATCCCAAAAATGCTAATTCTGTTGTTTCTTTCTGCATATCAAAAGGCTAATTTAATTTTTCAACAGATTTTCTGTTCAAAGATGATTGCAATTATGATCTGCCATTCTGGGATTTTTGGTTCTCTTTAGTTTTCACTTTGGGTTTTCAGTTGGGCTTGGATATATGTTATTCTATTTCCACTGTTAAGAGTTATACCTTTTTTGAGTTACTTCTTAGTATTACTGTTTGGTTTATTTGAGCTATCTCCTATTTAGCATTCCTTAGTCTTTGCTCTAGTTTTATTTTGTCATTCATTGTTAGAGATATGTTCAGGTTATATTTCCCAGTTACTCTCCATTGCCCCCTAGTGTCACCTTCCTTCTCATTGGCTTTCTTCTAGTTCTTTCTCTGCACACCTGTTCCCACTCAGATCATTACTCCATTCTTTATCCTGTTAGTCTCCTCCTCAGTGTATATATACCCCTCCTCTGAAGTTTGTCTTTGCTGGGTCATTGTCATTATATCATGTCTTCATCAGTTCCTGTCACTCACCTACTCTTAACTCTGTTCTAGTTCCCATGTTCCTTGGATGTTTAATTTTGGACTTATACTTTGGCTGCAAAAACTCTACAAGAAATTATCTTTGCCTCATTTTCTGCATTTTGGGTCCAGCTAAAAAACTTGTCCACTTATTGACAGCTAGAGTAACACAATCACAAGAAAATTTTTTAAAGTCATTTAAATTTGCATCAACAATGTACATTAAGCAAGCTTAGTGACTTTTTATGCATTGCCTAACTGATCTGAGGCTGTTATTGACTGAAATAGTCACAGTAGTTTGGTGGGGGTCTTCCACCTTATTCTTTGACAAATAAAGTTCCTGACTAATACAATAAACCATTTTTTATCCCCAAAGGATGCATCAAACCCCAACATCTAGGGCGATTAAAGTTCCAGCTCGGGTTCATTAAACTTAGATATTATATATTATTGAACAATATTTGAACACCTTGTGCTAAAAAAAAAACAAGCCTTCTCTGCCACCTTACTAATGGTTTTTTTTTCTTTGCCCAGTCGTACCATTTTGTTCTCCCCGACCTCTTTGTCCTCTCACCGTCCGGTTACAGCAACACTTTCTCTGTGTTTGCCAGCGTGGAGTCGAGGACTCTGCTCAGGGTGACATCTTGACAGTTTCCTCAAATGCTGCAAATAAAAGGTCCTTTTACAATGATGAGCTGTTATTATGTAAATAGTTTCTGACTGCTGTTGCCTCGATCAGACTGAGACTCGTAGTCCGGTGGACTAAGGCTGCTGTAGCGACAGGAGTCATTTCCATGATTGCAGACAACTAAGAGAGGGAGGTAGAAGAGGGTGGAAGTGTCCAGAGGTTATACTGGATGAGTACGTGTGTTTATTGCATGTGAATGACCCCAATACAGAAAAAACATAGCTTGCTTCTTCTTTTCTGTCAAAAAGAGTTCAGCAGAGACAAGGAAACAGCTCAAGGTTAAGTTGTTGGATTGATTGAAATTTCAGGCAAACACTGGGCTTTTGCATCCTGGCTTTGTGATGTAACCTAATGTTACTTTAAACTTTAAACTATAGCTCAGCCTTAGATTTTTTTTTAGCACAGATTAGTTTATTTTAATTGTAGAAGTAAGTTTGGTTATTTTCTAAACAGAATTTTATATTCATAAAGGTTGATTCACAAGATTGAAAAGTTTGTTTTTTGGATTTGTCTTAAGACATTTGGTCAGGGTTGACTTGTACTTGGCCCCTAATTTGTTCCTGGTTCAGTAGTTTTTGTTAATGATTGTATCCCTTTTTTTCCATTTTCATTAACCTTTTATTTTAGATTGGAGCTTATTTTTCAACAAAAACACATTTCTTTTCCTGCAAGCGCTCCGACTTTGTTTCATGAGACTCATCTGTAAGGTGGGAGAACGCTTTTGCCTCATTCCTGTGGGCTGAAAACAGCTTTTAATTGATTTTCTGTAAATAAAATCTATGCTGCCCTTGAGCACCTCGTTTGTGAGCTTATTGGGAGCGAGTTGTGTGTAGGCCTGTGTGGTTGCGGTGACTCACTCTTCTCTGCCATCCTGACCTCCACGCTGCCCACACACCAGCACATGGAGACGCGAGTCCGACGCTGGCGTAGCGTTTTCCCATCAGCTGACCTCTGATCCCTGCCGACAGCCTCTCCTGCACAGAACAGAGCTTCAATAACCTGAACCTTCTTTGTTTTAGGGAGAAAAAATACCCAGTCATAACATAAAAACCACATTGGTTGCTGAAGCTGTCGCTGAGAACGCTGTCACAGAGGGTATGATGGGTAATAATAGATGCATGCTCACGCTACAAATAGGTATCTTGCTGATGCGTTGCAGACCTTTAGAGGCAGATCAGAGGAACAGGAGAGGGAGTACGATAAGCATGAGGAGGAGGAGTGGTTAGAGGTGAAATAAAAAGGAAGTCATGCAGCAAGAGGAAGAATCCCTCCTGTACATGAATGTGTTCATATTCCTGACTTCACTGGGTCCCATTATTAACCTTCATAGAGATATTAGCATATGCCCTGTATCATCCATGAACCCTTTTGGAAATCTGCCGCAGGTGGCCAGGGCTGTTTCTCAATTCACAAGAAATCAAGTATGGACTCGTGTTCTCCCCGAGTATGTTCTTGAACAAAACCTGCCCCCGAGCAGGTTATCTCTGGGGGAGAATGTTACTAGGGCAACAGAAACAGGGGTTGAGTAAACACTCTTTGTGAAACGCGAAACTCAGTTTTACTGTTTTCAGGTTTAGAAAATGTAGTTTTCGCTCATGATCTTGGAGCTGATGACTGGCTTAATTACTCATTCACCTGTCTAACCTTGCCTGGTTTCTTATCACTGCTTATCAGATCCACCTGCTCCTGCCTCTATTTAAACTGCTTGGATTCAGTCATCAGGGCCAGATTATTCTTGTTCTCTCCAGATGTGGTGAGAGTGTTTTTACTGTACCTTAGTGTTTCTGAATACCTGATCCTGTTCTGCCTCTCAACCACTTAGCTTGCCTGTTTCTGCTCTGATCCATTTGTCTGACCTGGCTTCGGACTCCTGGACCTCAGAGCCTGCCTGTTCCGTTCTGATCTGTTTTTCTGACCTGGCTTCGGAATCCTGGACCTCAGAGCCTGCCTGTTCCTGTTCTGTTTGTCTGACCTGGCTTCGGACTCCTGGACCGCTGAGCCTGCCTGTTCCTGTTCTGTTTGTCTGACCTGGCTTCGGACTCCTGGACCGCTGAGCCTGCCTGTTCCTGTTCTGTTTGTCTGACCTGGCTTCGGACTCCTGGACCTCTGAGCCTGCCTGTTCCTGTTCTTTTTGTCTGACCTAGCTTCGGACTCCTGGACCTCTGAGCCTGCCTGTTCCTGTTCTTTTTGTGTGACCTAGCTTCGGACTCCTGGACCTCTGAGCCTGCCTGTTCCTGTTCTTTTTGTGTGACCTGGCTTCAGACTCCTGGACCTCTGAGCCTGCCTGTTCCTGTTCTTTTTGTCTGACCTAGCTTCAGACTCCTGGACCTCTGAGCCTGCCTGTTCCTGTTCTTTTTGTCTGACCTAGCTTCAGACTCCTGGACCTCTGAGCCTGCCTGTTCCTGTTCTTTTTGTCTGACCTAGCTTCGGACTCCTGGACCTCTGAGCCTGCCTGTTCCTGTTCTTTTTGTCTGACCTGGCTTCAGACTCCTGGACCTCTGAGCCTGCCTGTTCCTGTTCTTTTTGTCTGACCTAGCTTCAGACTCCTGGACCTCTGAGCCTGCCTGTTCCTGTTCTTTTTGTCTGACCTAGCTTCGGACTCCTGGACCTCTGAGCCTGCCTGTTCCTGTTCTGTTTGTCTGACCTGGCTTCGGACTCCTGGACCGCTGAGCCTGCCTGTTCCTGTTCTGTTTGTCTGACCTGGCTTCAGACTCCTGGACCTCTGAGCCTGCCTGTTCCTGTTCTTTTTGTCTGACCTGGCTTCGGACTCCTGGACCGCTGAGCCTGCCTGTTCCTGTTCTGTTTGTCTGACCTGGCTTCGGACTCCTGGACCGCTGAGCCTGCCTGTTCCTGTTCTGTTTGTCTGACCTGGCTTCAGACTCCTGGACCTCTGAGCCTGCCTGTTCCTGTTTTTTTTTTGTCTGACCTAGCTTCGGACTCCTGGACCTCTGAGCCTGCCTGTTCCTGTGCCGGTCTGTTTGCCTAACCTGCTTCGGACTCCTGCTGGTTATCTGGGGGTGCAGCATCTGGGACACTCTGGGCGGCACCCGTCACATCTTGTTGGCAGCCCACTGGCTGGACTCTACCTTGTTCTCTGGGCACGGCCTGAACTTGTAAACTAGGGTAATGACTCACATTCATAATCTCCCTCCGTTAGATTTACGTGGTCACTAACCTGTGTTTACTTTCTGCAGAGTTTCCTGTGATAGACTCCCTAGCTGCTGCTTCTAATCTGCCAGACTTTAATAAACACTTTTTGAGTAATCCCTCTGTCTGTTTTGCTTGGTTTTCTTCTCTGAGCTGTGTCAGTTTTCAGTAAACCTTCTTTTTTAAACAAACCACAGCTTCTGAAAGTTGCAGTTTAAAGGATCGACGCACAAAATTATTTGTCTAAATGATACGAATAATCAGATGACACAACATTGGGTTAACTGATCAAGTTGATAGCTTACTAACTACAAAGAAAGGTAGCAGAAACAGGAAACTTTTTCCTGGTAGTAGTACTGGTTCTTTTAGTTATCCAGAGGGAAAAGACTCTCTAAAATATTATGCTTTAACTCAAATAACAGCTTGATGGTTTTTAAAGTTTGAAACATCAAGGAGTACAAGCAGTAAAAGATTTCCAAAACTGAATTTGGAACAGGCCTTAACAAAACCAAATAACATTAAGCATCTAGTAAGGTAGTCCAAAAGTTTTAATGTTAACTCTGGAGAGAAGTTTTTAACTATATACTGTATGAAAATTGTACTTTTCAGCATCAATCCACATTAACTCTTCGCGACCATATCCACCCGGTATTATAAAAACTAAATAAAATGTGTAATTTGCTTGAGAATTTATGAATATTAGTGAAGGTGTATGCATGTTATAAAGGATAATTTCTACCATGCATTCTTGAGAAAATCCAGCAGTACTTTCTCTTGTTCATTTTAGCATGTTTACAATAAGAACAGGACTAGTCCCTCTGGGACTGTAGGTACTATATAAAGGAAAAAGGATTTAAGATTGAAAGTTATATTAAAACTTTAATCTCCGTCTTTTACAATCAGTGAAAACAACTGTATCATCTGCATAAAAACTGCATATTTATTTCACATAGAGAGCATAAAATGAACATTAACTTATTCAAATTAAGAACAGGACCTGTTATGGAGCCCTGTGGATTCCAGGGGCTTTACAAAAAGAAAAGGTATTAAGAATATAACTTTTGAATTAAGTTTTTATTATCTCATATTAAAATAGCAAAATTTGGAACAAAATAAGTGAATTTATATTATATTTTGTAATAGGAATTTCAGGACTTGTGTTTACATCCCATTTATTTTGTTGCTTGCATGACAAAAAAAGCTAACAATGTCTTAGAAATTAGCTACTTTATTTTAGGTATACTTTATTTATAATTATACTACTTTACTTTTTACTTTTTTAAAGTTCACAATATCAGGTCTCAATTCATGGTCTAGGTCTTAATTTGTGGTACTGCGACTGTTGATTAATGCAATAACACTTTAGTCAGTGTGCTGTGCATCGAGGGCGCACTTGTCACAGATTACATTATGCAGTATGTGTCGTTTTTCAGTTTGCAACATCTGATTTTAAAACTAGAGTTAAAAAAAAGAGCAACAATCGTCAAAAAAACAGCAAACAAGTCAGTGTGGTCACGCCTCTGCTCGCTCATCCTCCACACACTCGTCAACCTAAATACCTGGGCAGCAACACATGCACTCTGGCTTGTATTTATGAAGCTGCCTGCCTGCCTATCTCCTCCCCAGCCTGGGCGAATGATTTTCTTTGAGTGCTGTAACTATCATGTCACACCATGTTGTCATTATAGTGATTGCCGACGGCCCTGATAACCTCCCCGTGGTGATTTGTACCATTGAGGAGTAGTTTCTGAGTTTTTTTTTTCCTCAACCCCCCTCCTTCTCTCTGTACTCTCCTCTCATCTTGATTGCAGCATCTCCCATCAGCAGCCTCGCCTTGTTTGTAGTCGCACTGAAAGAGATCTCTCCTCCATGTGCAACATTTCATCTCCCGTCTGATGGGGAGACGCACCTCCATCACACTCCACCTATTTCTACCACATCTTTCCCCAATCCCTCGTTCTCTGTCGCACGTTTTTTTTTTCTTTCATTCCTGAATAAAAAAGAATCAGCCTATCTCCTTGTATGGGCGCCGTTTACTGCCCTTCTGTGTTAGGGGAAATTATCTGTTTTCTCTCTCTCCTTTGCTTTGTTTTGAGTTTCTTTTTCTCCCTTTCTCTTTCCAATACTTGTCATTTGTTGCCCATTGTCTCTGTGGTATTTAGTGGCAGGGAGATTAGGCAGCTGTGAATGGACTGCAGCTGTCTGTGCTGGATTAGGGGAGTTTAATCAAAGTATTTTCTAATGCGCCTCGTAATGATGATCCATAGGGACGAAGGCTCTTTAACAGATAATGATAGCTCGACTGCCTGCTAGAGATGACGTGCTTGAAAACACCACAGTCACAGACTTAGCGTTGCCTTATATAGGCCCCGGCTTTGCTTTAGCCTCTCAGGAATAAACAAGACTTGGTTCATGTTCTAGAAACTCTGAATGATTGAATATTTTTTGGGGATTTATGGTAAAAATGTCACATTAGATGCTCTGACAGTTTTTTTTTTCTATGTGTGAGTGTGATAACAGTGAAAACAGGTGTTGATTGGCTCCTTTCAGTCACATCTCTGGTGTTAATGATATGCCTCTTTCTCTTGACACAAGCGCTCTATTGTTTGTTTGCTTGGATCTTGCCTGGACGCAGATTCCCTCGTTGTCTGTGGCGTGTTGGGCTCGAACTAACACACAGGACTGGAATTAAAGTTGCTTAGAGTAATTTTACCTCCAAAAGTTCAAAAACTTTATTAGGCTTGTCAAGGTTCAAAGGACTCAAATGTTCCTGCACATCAATCTGAATGGTTGAACTACATTTAAAAGGTGTTTTTTTAAACCAGCGAACATTTAAATGACACCAACACTTAGGCAACCAAATTGCTAATGCATTATATCCAACCAGAACTAGAACTTAACAATGTATTCCTAGGCAACTCAAAAAGTACTTTTTTCCCCATGTTTTATCATGAGTAAAACCAACTGTATCTACATAAATGATTCCTTTTTCTTTCACATACAGGAGATAATAACACATAGCAGAACTTCTTATAATTTATTGAGTATTCTCGTAATTAAGCATGTAGTCTTTAGTTCCAGTTATGCATAGTTAGGGCTGTCTATCTGTTTTTTTTTGTTCCGTTTTTTCAAAAATACCATTTCTTACATTTTCGTTTTTCTGAATTTCACTGTATATGATTAAAATTTGATGGCCAAATATTTAGAAACATAAAACATACCTACAAACTAACAATTTTTCCATACTTGCCTATTGAATGGGATATATACTAAGTTTTACTTTGATTTGATTCAAACAATATTTACCAGTCTTTGCAGTTTGCATGTGTGTCTGGTTAATGCTAGCTAGCTTCTTCGCTCTTAATTTTTTATTTATTTTTTTTACACCTACAGCAATCAAAATGGCTGACCTACTTTTCTTATTTGTGTAGAGAAAAGCCGCCCCCCTGAACAAAATATATACAGGGACTAATATACCTCACAGTCTACTACAGTCTTGCCCAACTGAGCGAATTTCGTGAGATTCTTTGTTTTGTACTAGACACCACCTCACTGGTCAAAAGCGCACAAAAGTGCATGTACTTCTTGTGGAGGATGAGAAGAGCCCACCTGGGCCCACCCATCCTCACCACCTTCTACAGAAGCACCATAGAGCGCGTTCTGACCAGCTGTCTCACTGTGTGGTGTAGAGGCTGCAGCGCCTCAGACTGGAGGAAGGTGAGAACAGCAGAGAAGATCATTGGGGCTCCTCTTTAATTCATTAAAGACATTTCATCCCAGCACTGGGTGTCTGGAGCCTGTGACATCCTTAATGACCCCTCACACCCCCACCATGGACTGTTCTCCCTGCTGCCCTCTGGAAAGAGACTTAGAAGCATCTTATGCAGGTCCAGCAGATTCCAGAACAGTTTCTACCCTACTGCCATTAGACTGCTGAATGCTGAAACACACATAAAAAAACTGAATGTTGTTACTGTAACTATACAGTCGTATGTTTACGTCACTTTTTTATCACCACAGTGTTTTTTTCATCACAGCGTTTTTATCACTGCTGCCTATCTTGATCAAGGCTGCACTTAAAAAAATGAAAAAGTCTGGAGAGCTGTATTAAAACATATTTTTTCTTTATATACATGTGTGTACAAAATGACAAAACAAAATCAGCCTAAGTCTCTAACTTTGCCCATCAAGGTTATTTCCAAAGGAATAGGATGGTATAGGCTAGCATTTTTTTTTCTTTTTTCTCCTAGCTCTAGTTTCCTTTCCACAGACCTCACAATGTTGAAAAGTAATTTATCAACTTTTCTCATAAAATTAAAGTTATTACGGTAAGATATTTAGCCATACACAACCCTTCATGGCCTCATGAGACCATCCTGATCTCGCGAGCTTTCAAGGTTTCACTCCCAGATCAGTCTGGAGACTCTCCGTTAAAGAAAATTTGGAGCCGTTCACCAAACGAACATCCAATCAGCTTGGTTTTGAGGCGGGTTGAGGTGTGACGCAACAAGAAGCGCGACAGTTCAGTCTAAAGAACATGACGGCTTCAGCCGATGAAACTAGCGTAAGCATGGCTATTGAGCAAGTTTTATCGGAATTACAGAGTATTTCTTCACTGAAAGAAGAGCAAAACACTGCTCTGGAGGCTTTTCTCAGAGGAAAAGATGTTTTTGCTCTTCTCCCGAGTGGCTTGTGGTTGTGTTTTTGTCGTCGCTTGTTAGTACGTCATATGCTTCGTTGATCTGATTGGTTTATTTGGCCCGTCTATCACCAACATAGGCCAATCAGCTAACCAGTATTTTCGGCCCTTCCCAAAATTACTTCAACGGAAGGTTTCCAGATGGATATATGGAGCAAATCCATCTGGCGGAGTCAGGTTACTTTTGCCCTGCTCGTACAGTAAATCCAAACCACAGAGAAAGAGAATAGAAGATACAATTTGCATTGTTCCTGTCTGGAAAAAGGCTAAAAGATGAAGGTTTCAGACTCTAGGTGCTTCTAGAGTAGCATGTAGCTAACTGTGATGGCAAGCCACCAGAATTGACAAAAAATTCTGACAAGTTGAAGCATTACCAGATGAACTGATCAAGCAGTACAGCTGCTTCGTGGTTGCCATCACCCAGGTGACTGATTATTTCTACAGGTCCTTTCTACATAATGCACAAGCATTATATTGAACTGGAAAAATAAACAGTACCCAACAAAACAAACTAAATTATCTCAATGCCAGTTGACTCCATATCAAACTTTTGTTAGTAAATTAATTAGTATAAAGTTGTGACTTATACTTTTATTAGCAGCAATGGGAAAAAAACGTACTGGTCATTCTAGTTTCTTGTGAGGATTTCCTGTTGCAGTATGACTCTAGCACCGACTGACCAATGATGGAAAACAAAAATAAAAACACTTTCTACAAGGTCCTTCTAAGATTTCAAAGAAGCAAAGACAGATTTTCCTTCTCAACTCCCCAAATAACCAGAGGAAAGGAAGCAGAGATGAAGGAAAGTCGGCTCTCAGTTGCTGCCTCCTCCTTCACGCATGGAGGCCCCATGCTGTTTGAGACAGATGCTGGGGGAATCAGCAAAGCATGTTGCTACTGTGGCTTGTTTCTCAATCAGAGGCTTAACTCAGCACCTAACACACACACGGCCAAGCCTCTTGGCGTGAAGATGGAATCGGCACACGCACACAGGCGAGCGCGCATATTCCTGATAATATCCTCCGAGATGTGAGATCACAAACGCTGGAGCTCCACCTGTTTCTTTGCCATAACAGGTGCCTGTGGTAATTATTGTGCCTCTCTCTGATGAGGCAGGCTCACACTGCACAGTTTGCAAGTTTAGCATTGAGAAAATGTCATTAAACTATTGCTGTGTGTAATTACTGTTTTAGATTTCTGTCTGAACCTCAGATCTGGGTTACTTCAGAGCCAGCAGATTCTAATTGTCAAGGGTCGCTGGGTTAAACAGACCAACATTCAGGGGGAACTAGTTAAAAAGTCCAATGCCAATGGGATATACATTCTCTTGGTTTTCGGGAGTTGCCAATGCTTACAGAAACTTTGAAGACATTAATTAAAGGACAACCATTTTCTTTATGAGATTTACAATTGGTGTGTAAACAGTCTTTCATAATGAAAACTGAAAGGCAGAAATCAGAGATCCTAGTGACTAATATAAACTTCTTCTGTACGGTGGACGGACTCCAAATGTTTTCTTAATGGAAAAAAGTTTTCAAGCACTTCACAAAGGAAACACCCGAAAGGTCAGACCTAAAGAGATAGAGGAACCATTAAAAAGCTGTATTCTGTATCCTAACCTATAGGAGCTTTGCTCCTAATGGGTCAATATCAAATTGAAATTGGCCTCCTTTTATTTTTCCTGAATACATGTAGGAAAACAAGTCTCGACTTTAAATTGTGTAAACCCTTTCGGACATATTCTCAGACTTTTTATTTTTTGTCAAACTTATTCAATTCAATTTATTTATATAGCGCCAATTCACACCACATCTCATCTCAAGGCACTTTACAATTCAACAAGATCATACAGTCAAATTGATTCATAATTTACTATCTAAGGAAAACCAGTTGATTGCATTGACTCATTGACTTAAAGGCAATCCCTCACACTAAGCATGCTTTTAGCGAAAGTGGAGAGGAAAAATTCCCTTTTAACAGGAAAAAACCTCCAGCAGAACCAGACTCAGCGTGAGCGGCCATCTGCTGAGGCCGACTGGGGTTCAAGAAAACAGAAGTAGACACAGAAAAAGATCTGCAGATGAAAGAAGGAAAATGTAGTAATCTGTTTGATATGGGATTTAAATGACAGTTCCTAATCAAAAACAACACCGAGATTTTTTTATTTATATCTGAGATCAATTTAATACCATCCAAGTGAAGTGACTGACTAATCAGCTGCTTTTTCAAAGACTCTGGTCCAAAGAAAATAACTTCTGTTTTGTCTGAATTCAGGAGTAGAAATTTAAGAGTCATCCAGGTTTTTATGTCTTCAATACATGTCTGTAATTATTCAAACTATAGCCAGTTTTCAGACCATTTAATGTTGACAAAATCAGTCCAGATCATGTTTGAGTATTTGGTCTAAAGTGTTACTGCCTTTCCTTCCGATTCTATGTGTAAAACATTTTTGCCTCTGGGTTACTGTTATACCTTCTGGGTTAGGTTCACAAAGCTAACTTTGTAAAAAAAAGAAATGTTTCAACTTTATTTTCTTTCGGGAAGTTGGTATTACTTTACAGTAGGACCACTGCAGCACTTCCTTCTGGCTGCAGAAAAGGTGAATCTTTTTAATCTGATAGCAGCTATCTGTTTGCTCCTGAGGTCAAGCTTTAGTTACATAAACAGTGTGCTAGCCAAACATATTAGGTAAAAGTTTTCTTGCACTCCTACAAATGTGTTTTGACTTGCATTAGTGTTATAAGAGGCTTAGTGGTGATTGGCATTATTTAAGTTGAAGAAAAGTTTTGAAACTATCACTATTACATTTGGCAGACAAACTGCATCCCACATCGTTACCTAAAAAAAAAATGTTCTGTCCAGCCCGATGCAATTCATAACAAGGTAATTCATTACAATAGGACTCAACAACAAGCTGTTGTTTAGTCAACAAGGGGTGGCAGAAAACTTTAGTTTCCAGAACCATTTTGGGAACCATCTATATTAATCACACTGTATCAACAAGAACATTAATAAGCACAACGTCTGTAATTTCTAAATGAAGACAGATTGCTTTTGCTTTAGCCCTTGCTAATCTAATAGTACTGTGGTATCATCATTTCTATTGGTTGGGCCACATGCAGGTCTTGGTGGTCTGCTCACCTAACAACAATGTATGTTGTCATTTTAGCTATGTGCTCTTCTAATGTATACAGCGGAAGAAATAAGTATTGAAAATGCCACCATTTTTTTCAGTCAATATAAGAGTTGCTATTAAGATGACATTTTCACCGGATGTTGTTAACGACATCGGCTTCTTCTAGGAACTCTGATCTTTAGCTCTTTCCATAGATTTCTATTGGATTCAAGTCAGATGATTGGCTCTGCCTTTGTTACGGCTTTATTTTCTTTCTCTGAAACAGATTGAGAGTTTTCTTAGCTGTGCTTTTGGGCTCATTGTCCTACTCAAATTTCCACCCACGTTTCGTTGTAATTATTCTTGTAGATGGCAGCTGATGTTTATCAAGAATGCCTCGGTACTTTTTTCCATTCATCCTTCCTTTAAATTTATTGAAGGTTTCCAGTACAACGTGCTGAAAAACAGCCCCACGCCATGATGCTTCCACCTCCAAACATCACTGTTGATATGGTGTTTTTTGGGTGATGTGCAGTGCCATTTTACCTCCAAATATTATGTTAATTATGTTATCCAAAGATCACAAATTTGCTGTACACTCACCGGCCACTTTATTAGGTACCCCATGCTAGTAACGGGTTTGACCCCCTTTTGCCTTCAGAACTGCCTCAATTCTTTGTGGCATAGATTCAATAAGGTGCTGGAAGCATTCCTCAGGGAGTTTGGTCCATATTGACATGATGGCATCACACAGTTGCCGCAGATTTGTCGGCTGCACATCCATGATGCGAATCTCCCGTTCCACCACATCCCAAAGATGCTCTATTGGATTGAGATCTGGTGACTGTGGAGGCCATTTGAGTACAGTGAACTCATTGTCATGTTCAAGAAACCAGTCTGAGATGATTCCAGCTTTATGACATGGCGCATTATCCTGCTGAAAGTAGCCATCAGAAGTTGGGTACATTGTGGTCATAAAGGGATGGACATGGTCAGCAACAATACTCAGGTAGGCTGTGGCGTTTCAACGATGCTCAATTGGTACCAAGGGGCCCAAAGAGTGCCAAGAAAATATTCCCCACACCATGACACCACCAGCCTGAACCGTTGATACAAGGCAGGATGAATCCATGCTTTCATGTTGTAGACGCCAAATTCTGACCGTACCATCCGAATGTCGCAGCAGAAATCGAGACTCATCAGACCAGGCAACGTTTTTCCAATCTTCTATTGTCCAATTTCGATGAGCTTGTGCAAATTGTAGCCTCAGTTTCCTGTTCTTAGCTTAAAGGAGTGGCACCCGGTGTGGTCTTCTGCTGCTGTAGCCCATCTGCCTCAAAGTTCGACGTACTGTGCATTCAGAGATGCTCTTCTGCCCACCTTGGTTGTAACGGGTGGTTATTTGAGTCACTGTTGCCCTTCTATCAGCTTGAACCAGTCTGGCCATTCTCCTCTGACCTCTGGCATCAACAAGGCATTTCCGCCCACAGAACTGCCGCTCACTGGATGTTTTTCTTTTTCGGACCATTCTCTGTAAACCCTAGAGATGGTTGTGCGTGAAAATCCCAGTAGATCAGCAGTTTCTGAAATACTCAGACCAGCCCTTCTGGCACCAGCAATCATGCCACATTCAAAGTCACTCACATCACCTTTCTTCCCCATACTGATGCTCGGTTTGAACTGCAGGAGATTGTCTTGACCATGTCTACATGCCTAAATGCACTGAGTTGCCGCCATGTGATTGGCTGCTTAGAAATTAAGTGTTAACGAGCAGTTGGACAGATGTACCTAATAAAGTGGCCGGTGATTGTATATATGCTTAAACAGCATGAATTCCATACTTGTAAATCTTTACTGTTATTACTGTACTTTTATTGCCATTTTAGTTAATAGACTAACAATCTAAATAAAAAATTAGTTAAGAATATTACCGCTGACATCCTCTGGTTTAAAAGGGACATGCTTGTTCTGAAGAATGTTAATTACTTCAACGTGGGAAGATAAATTACCTTCTATCTGATTAACACTGATACTAGCGATAGCAACCCTTCCCTTGTCTCTACAGTCTGCATAAACCTTATTATAAATAGATAGAAAGATAGATTAATATGGTCTTACCTTGAAGCTGCGTCACTGTTTGCGATGTGTTGCTGCGATTTGTTTTGATACAGTAGTTGCTGTTTATATAAGCAATGATTGGTCTTTGACCACACAAAGCAGTCATTTTTCTGGAGGATTGTCAATCTTTATTTGGTAGCTGCATCTTTTGCAGTTGTTCATATTTCTGATATTTCTGCAGTTCAGCTAGTAGAGGGCGCCACATCTGTTTATGCCTGCTTATCATGCCTTGTGCTGGAATTCTATTGAGGCTCAAAAAGGATCAGTTTCAGAACGGATGCTTAGGGAATATAGTGTATATAACCTTATTTTTTGAAGATTAAAATATTGTTGGTGGTTTCTTGTAAAGCCATACAACATGACTACACCTTTAAGACATCGAAATAAAACTGCAAATTCAAAAGAACCTTAAAACAGTGGTATAAGCTGTCTTTTTAAACAGCTAATACCAGTATCTCGTTTGAGCCATATTTGATTTTGATCATCGGTTGGTTTATGGACATTAACATCTTTTAAAAGTACTTATAGTCGCTGCAAAACTCTGAAAATTCTTTGTTTTCATCTTAATACTGTACGAGATTCTTGGTGATGGCTTATGGTGTGACAAGGCTTTTTTTTCCTTGAGATTAAAACAGTCCATGTTTCCTGTAGGATGAACAGAAATAACAAGGCCACGGCTGTCTTCCTCTCACCGACCTACTGTCCCAGTGTTCATCTTTCTGAATAGAAACTAGACAAAAGAAGGGCCTCAGCATAGGCGGAAGACTGCGAATAAAGAGAAAGTCTCTAACGGGGATTCTGCCACAAGAAATGACAGCCCGCTTTGCTTCACTCATCGTGGGCCAGCAGCCACACTTGCTTTTGACTTTTTGGTATCATCGTCAGAGCTTGAGAAAGTGTCCCTATGAATCAAAGTATTTTCCATGCTGTGGCATTGATCATACACATCATACGAGTGTGTAGTACACCGTTGTAGCCGTTCCTTGGTACTGCAGGGTTACATGCGGATCCATAGACGACAGAGGGAAGGAGGGGCCTCCATCACTTTCTCCCACTACACCTCTAATTCCCAAAATGATGTAATTATATCCTTTTTTTGCTCCCCCTGACATTCTCTCCACCACAAAAACATTCCCAGTTACAGGTACGTTCTTCGGCACACAGATGCTTCCAAAGTGAGCCCTAAGGCCAAAGAGTGACAAAAGGAGAGCGTTTTGCCTGTTTGACATACCCAACCCCCCTCCGTTTCATTTCCCCGCAGCGGACGAGGGCCCCCACAAAGCCGCACGGTGAATGAGGGTCAGCTGCAGCTTGGCCCCTGGGAGCCTCCCGTCGAGTCTTTTAATGAATGTCATTTTCTTGCATTAACCACCCCGATTGTTGGATAATGGCCTCCCAACAATAACATTTAACCAACTCCCCTGTCTTTTGGGCTGGCTCATTTGGGCCACAGCAGGAGGCGGTAATTGATTGTGTAATTCCAATCAGAGCTGTAAACAGACTGAAGGCTCCAAAACTCCAAACAGCCTCCTTCCTATGAAAATTTTTAGGAAATGCTCCGTGAAAAAGAACCCAAAAATGAAATTTAGAAGACATTGCTCTCGAATGACTGTGGCTCTACTGTGTAATACTCCTGCACCACCACCTCTCTTCTTTTGCTTTGCTCCTTATAAATTTTGAGTCAACTACGGAAGAGGTGAGAAGGTTAACCGTGCTCTGCAATTTGGATTTGCTGTGAAACAACCAGTGGTTGTGAGTGTGGAGGTTGTTGGAGGGGGCTGACGGTAGGACACGAGGTCTCCATGGAGATGAGGTATAACGGCACAAGTTAGAGTACAAGCAATTGTTGAGATGTGTTTATTCCTTGATGACAGATGCATCTCAACATTTTTCTAGATATATTTAAAGTGATTCAGTTATAGCAGTATTAGTGAAGAAATCATTATTTTCAATATAAATAAAAAGGATTTTAAAAATCCTGTAAGCTGTAGAGTTTTTCTATATTTAAATAAAATATTGTTTCCTGGATGTCACCATTTTGTTTCCTGTAGCGCTAGCACCCTCCAGCAGAAACAGCAATAAGTAAGATTAAACCTTTTTATTTAAACCAGAGCACATTGAAACTGGTGAGAATCTAGAAGTCAGATGAAGTGATTAAGGGGTCATAGAATACCTCTATCATTATTCATCTATTGTCATAGATGAATAACGATAGTTCAGTGGGTGAAAAGGATGTACAGAGAAGTCCAAACCCCTTTGACGCCTCCTTTCACAATTCTAAACTTCCACCATAAAATGGGCGAATCCAAATGAAGCCCCAAGTATATGTCTCTTTGGGATGTTGCCTTATTTGGTTCTGGCCTTCACTTTTGTCACGCCCTGAAATCGATATACAGACCCGCCTGTGTCCAGGCTACTATCACCAGGTCAGGTTCGGTCACTCCGTCTGCCCGCCGGGGTTCCCAGACCAGCCCTGGCGCTGACGGCTTGGTTCGAATGCCCGTTGTGTTTCGACTGCGTGCTGCACTGTAGTCGACCAAATCCCCGGACGATTTTGGAATTCCCCCTGGAAAGTATGACACATCCAGATAAAAGAGGACGTCCGGTCACCCTAAACAATGTGACCTGTATCGGATCTTCTCATGGCTGTCTTAACAACACAGATCCGATTTTTCCCAATGCGACCCAGGCCACTTGGCTATGTCGTCCATAATCTAATACGAATCTGATGTTTTCAAATGCGACCTGTGTCTGAACAGCCAGGTTGCATTCATCCAACCTGAACGCTATTAATACCCGACAAAGGTCACTATTCTGGGTCTTGCTATGAAGAAGCGGCAAGAAAAACAACAACCATGATGGACGATGATGCGGAGGGCAGTATTTATGTTTAACCATTTTTAAATGATTGTGTTTTGAAGGTTGGGAAAGATCGCTAGATGCGCTCCGGCAGTACCATCCGTACTTCCATAAACACAGAGCACGCTGGCCTGTGACGTTATTGTGTCCTCTACTGCGCATGTGGGACACTTGTGTCACATGACTGCAGTTCACACAGGAGATCACATACAAGTCGTATATATTTGAAAATGTGAATGGCAACGCAAAAAAAAATCGGATTTCACAAAAAATCGGAATTGAGCATCATGACCTGCAGTGTGAACGTAGCCTTAGTGTCACAGAGGGGTGGAGGTTTGACTGGACCCAAATGCAGAGACTGAAGCTGATGTGGTTTCTTGCGAGATCTAATTAAACAAAAAATGTAACAGAGGGTAACATCTTCAAAATCCGAAAATACTGAAAACCAGGAGTACTCACAACAAGGGGGCAAAGAAATGATGACATACCAGGAGGGAGCTAGGGAAAAGGAGACTTGCATGTATTTTCTACTCTAAACTTTTAAGTTTTCTTTTGTTGAATATCAATGTGTTGAAGGTCAACAAACCATTATAATGAAAGCTGTTTATTTAATTTAAATACCTTTTTCTTACAATCCTCATAGGGCAACTGTTAACCTGGATGTTGATGCCCCCTTTTTTTTTTTTACATCAGACCTTTTGAAAAGTTTGTTAGAGGCTAAGTCAACTTTTGACCTGTCATGTCTAATTGGTTTCTATTAAATGCACCACATCACCACCTCACCTTTTCCTTCCACCAAACTTTCTAGGCATATGCTTGGATACAGCAGTCTTCATGGGTGATTCAGAGGTTGGTCTGCCAATAACCTTTCAGAGGTTATCCCTCTGACTGTTATGCGTCTTTCTACACATTTTTTGCTTGCATAACTTTTAAACCTCTTATAACTAAAATTGAAATATATTACCATTACATTGTAATCAAGCAAAAAATGAATAACCATCCCAGTAGATACAGTCACCTTTTGCACACACTCTTCTTTTTTATCACTTAGAGTAGCATAGCCAGCAACTGTCATGTTCTATGACAATATGAAAACTTCTGTTTATGAGAACATTTTATATATTTCTCTGTGTTTTTTTCTTTCTTAACCCCCCATAGAAACTGAGGGGAGTGAATTGCTCCATTTCTCAAAAGTGACGTCTGGGTGCAAATGGGTTCCTGTAAATTTACTGTTGTTTTTTTCTTTTTTTTAGTAAGTTGTGTTTATGTTGATATGTTTTTCGACAGTATTATAAGGTAAAAACCTGAAGTACAAAAAAGTTGGATATATGCCATGACAGGAAGTCAGAATGCTGTGCTTCATGGTGCCAAATGCACTCATTTATCTTCTCTAGCCGTCACAATGACCTCAGGAGGAATAAAGTGATGAGGTGGCACTTGATGTTGAAAAATAAAAATAACTTTTCCAAAATAACAGAAGTTTAATTAAAAATATATATATTTTTAGAATCTGCAACGTTCATATATCAGTTTCCTCTTTCTCGTCTATGATTGTACATTTTATTCTGCTTTTTGTGTGCTGTTTTAAAGGGAAAGTGTGTAAAAATGTTATATTCAAAAATACATTAACTAATCACAAACAGAAATTAAATGTTGCAGTAACTCATAAGTTCTTTCTTAACCAGGCATTAAAGGTGTTGATCTATAGTCAGGAAGGATCTTCTGTAGCTGTCTGTCTCGCGCCGAATCTGGAGAAGCCTCTGACTGAAGACACTCTTTTGTAGTTTAAAAAACGTCCGTAGAGGATAATCACTGTTTTCCTAAATTTTTTTAACTTTATGGATATTTCTATTTTATGAAAAAATCTCAAGAGGTTCTAGAGGAGTTGCTAGAACAGAGCCGGCCTTCTTTATTAGCTTGTTAAGCTTTTTTTAAGTCATTAGCTCTGATGCTATGTGTCATGATGGGTTTTAGTTGCTTAGCCCACATGCAGAACACAACGGAGGCTGGGTAAAAGGTTTAACAGAGTTTATTGAATGTGCAATAATACAAGTTAAGTACAGGATCTTGAACTGGTCACTTATCTTGAGCTGGTTCACTGAAGTCTGCAGAGATGATAGTTTGATTAGAAAGGCAGGCAGAAGAGCATGAGTCCTTAGATAATTCAGAATTCTACCTTGACTGAATCCGGGCTTCTCTTTGAGAGAGGAGGAACCGTTGGGTCCAAAGACTGTTCAGCAGAGTACACGAGCAGCTGCAGCGTCTAGCTTCTCACTTTGAATGGCAGACCTTGATTAGAGTTTCAGCTCTTCACTAAGAGCAGCAGGAGAATCCACATAGGAATCTTCAGGTTTGGCTCACCAGGGCAGATTGGCAGGTTAAGCTCATCCAGAGCTTCAGGCTAGAGACAGGTTTCCTGAGAGACAAAAACAGAAGAGACTTAGAATCAGATCTCTCTCTAGAGACAACTAAGATTCTTATCAGTTTCGAAGGCTCAGGTCGCTAACCAAACTAAGGTCAACACTGCGGCGTCGAAGCAAGGTCTGGCAGCTGGTTAAAAAGGGGAGGTCTCCTGATGAGTAGATGCGTCACAGGTGTGCTGGAAGACTCCAACTCCAGGAGACCCACGGCGCACTCTGCTGGAGGAAGGTGGTACAGCTCCAGATCCCAACACTATGTACCTAAGCAGATGATGGAGGAATAGATCACACTGTCTACAAACGGCTGATAGAAGATGTGTAGCATCTAGAAGACTAGACTGCTCGGTCGCTTCTTGCAGATTGCTTCACAGTCATGTCTTAAGTCTCGTTTATTGTCTAGATGAACACCAAGGTATTTATACTCCACCACCACCTCCACTTCTTCTCCCTTGATTTAACAGTGTTAAACTTGTTCCTGTTTCTTCTGAAATCTACCATAATCTTCACTGTTTTATCAGCATTCAGGATCAGATGATTGTTTCCACACCATGTCACAAAGCGGTTCACCAGCTCTCTGTATTCAGCGTCTTGTCCATCTTTGATGCACATAATGGCTGCAGAGTCATCTGAGTATTTCTGTAGATAACAGGACTCTGTTTGGTACTGGAAATCAGAGGTGTACAGAGTAAAAAGGAACGGTGAGAGTACCGTCCCCTGTGGTGCTCCTGTGCTGCTGACTACTAGATTAGACAGCAGACCCTTTTGTCTAACTAACTGTGGTCTGTTTGTCATTTCATCTTTGATCCATGCAATTGTTGATGCCTCCACCTGAGTCTTCTGAAGCTTCTCGCACTGTAAGCCAGGCTTAATTATGTTAAATGCACTGGACAAATCAAAGAACATGAACCTCAAAGATTTTTTGTTGAAGCAGGTGTATGATGGCATCTTCAACTCCAACTCCAAGGCAATAAGCAAACTGCAGATGGGTCCTAATAGCTGCTTTTTTGTTCGGTGAGGTACACCAACAAAAGTCTCTCTAGGACCTTCATGATGTGGAATACTGTTGGTTGTCAGGGCAACAGTTATATAGTCACTGAGGACTGTTGGCCGAGACTTTGGTACAGGAACAAGGCAGGAGGTCTTCCACATCACTGGAACTGTCTTCTGGGTTGAAGAGGTGCAGTAGAATCCCACACAGCTACTCAACATTTATAAAATATTGTGTCGCCGACCATCCTAGGTGTCTTGGTAGGTATTTTTTCCCATGAAAAGTAAAGGGAAGTTGCTGAAGGGTGTTTAAAAGTTAGTGAGAGACAGGAAACCATCTCTGGAAGTTGGCAAAAGCATAGCTACTGTAACTTTTTTTTTTTTAAGTAAGGCACATTTCAACATTTCAACATATCAGCTCAGAGGACATGGGTATTATTGATACTGCTGTTTGATGCTACAAGCTTGGGGCTGAATTCACAAATTCATAAACAAAATCTTTGGAGGCAGAAAATATGTTAACCCCCCCCAATATAAAAAGAATCTAAAAACTGTATCTCTAATAGTCAAACTCAAAGGATACAGTATAAGCATTTATCACATGCACTATGAGACCAGAGAGAAAGAAGACTATTGATCTCCACATGTATAAATATTTGTGATGAGGTGATTGATGATAGGACTTTTAAATCTCTTTGGCATTGCAGAAAAAAAATTGCATTTGCTTCCAAGTATCTTCCCATCCCCGATGCTGAAAGCTCACCCCTGGGGAACTCATAGCTGCAGTGAGGTCAGTGAAAACTGGGCCAAATCAAAGTGATTAAGGATCTGCGAATCAATAACTGCTTTATATTAGATTTACTTACCCTCCTCGGAGCACACAGAGTCAGCAGAAAGATGCAGGGAGGCTGAAGGAGAAATGAACCCAGATCCCGCTAAGCGTCGGCAGATTGGGTGCTGGTATAAATCGTTAGACTCACATCAAGTCTTCGAGGCGTGATAAGATAATATAATCATCTTTGAACGAAGGGGTGAGGGCTGCCTTTTGTTTCTGCTGATCTCATAACTTTTGTGTTTTTGATGTCGGAACAGCAGGAAAAATCATCTGAAAACTGTTGGGGATAAGTCCTGATGGTTAGATTTATTATAAGAAATTAAACTTTTTATTTGTAATTACAGACAAAGATGATTAAGAGGCAGAATTGACAAGTACTGTAAATATGGACCATATCAGAAATGGGATTCATTTATGAAAGCTGGTGAATGCATGTGATGTAATTTCTTCTATTTAAAGAGCAACAACTAAAACTCTGTTTCAGATTTGATCACCTCATCTTGCAGAGGATATGCATGAATTAATGAATTAATATATTTACTTTCAGACAATCCAGTAAAAGTAGAAATTTAACACCTGCAAACGGAAACTCTTGATTCTCTCACTATCCCTTTTTAAACTCTCTAAAGTACAGAGAGTACAGAGACCTGGTGAACCACTTTGTGACATGGTGTGGAAACAATCATCTGATCCTGATTGTCAACAAAAATATGTAGATGATTGTAGATTTCAGAAGAAACAGGAACAGATTGCATTCTGTTAACATCATGGGGCAAGAAGTGGAGGTGGTGGAGGAGAATAAATACCTTGGTGTTCAAAAACTGACAGGGCAGATTGTACTTCATAAGCCAGTTTAGGTCCTTTGGCATTTGCAGAAAAATGCTACATTTCTTCTATAATTCTTTTAATGAGAGTGGGATCTTTTCTGACATCATCTGCTTGGGTAACCATATTAGGGCAAATGACTTAAAAAAGTTCTACAAGCTAATAAAGAAGACTGGCTCTGTTCTAGGAACTCATCTAGAACCTCTACAAATTATTTCACAAAGAAGAATTCTTCATAAATTGAAGGACGTCATGGATAACAGTGAGCATCCTCTTCAGATGCTTTTTAAACAACAACAGAGTGTCTTCAGTCTGAGGCTTCTCCAGCACCGGTGTGATACAGTCTGCTTTAGAATATCCTTCCTTCATACAGCTATAAAACACCTATAACACCTGGTTAAAAGAGGCAAATGAGTTACAAAATTTTAATTCCCTTTCAGATTATTTAAGTATCTTTTTTTAACTGATTTGACACAGTTACTAGTCTTATGCTTTTGAAATATGAAAAGATCCTTCAAAGTTTTTTTTACTGCTGGGGTTTTTCTAAATGACCTTATATCTTATGAAATAAGATATCTAGAAGTACACATGTGTTAAAAAAGATGCTTTTGGCCCTAAACATATTAAATTTGCCATTTTATCTAAAACCAATTAGATTTGTTTTTATATAATCACTCCCTGCTTCACTTAACTTGATGATGAGTCAAAAGAAAAAGAAGCTGGAGGATATTTTAAAACACAGCACTATTGAATTTGTGTTGCTCAAGAACAACGTAACATTGGCAGAGACCCAAAGTTCGACTTATTTGTTTTAGTCTCGTCTGCTTATTGATATCTGGAATAAGACAATGGTCCAAATCACACCAAAAACTCCACTGCTCAAAGGGTTAAAAATCTGAAAAAGGAAGTGTTGGCATACCCTGGGGTGTAAGAGAGTCATTGCTAAAGCCTTCACACATGCCATAACCAGTTATTTTTCCAAAAAAGGGCCAAATTGGTATTGATATAAATTATTTGTTTCCTCTACCTTTTTTTCTCAACAATTGAAAACTCCCTTTTGTATTTTCTCATATTTGTCTAAAATTTCGTTCATCATCTTAAACATCCCACCATTATACTATTGCTACTCTCTGTGTCTTCTTCATATCTAATTTAGTTTAAAAAAAATGCATGCCTCCCCTGAGTATTGCATAAAGAGATGTCTTCTCTGAGTTTCATTGGTTTTTAAGTTGGCATTTCATTTTTCTAACCTCCACAATCTAAACTTTGGTGTCATAATCAATTGTTTATGTTGAGGTTTGAATAAAGATTGAATCTACAGACAAAAACAACTGCAGTGCTGATCTCTTTACAGGCGTGTGCCCATGTCTGTGTGAGTGGTGGGTGGCTAATGGACGTGTAGCTGGTACCATGTACCAACTGTGTCACTTGGTAAACAACGCTAATTAAGAGAGACAGTAGGATTGCCTCTTTGACCCTCATCCCCTATCCATGTGTTTGTTTGTTTTTACTCTTCATGCTAATTAGATCTAATCCCTTTTCCTCTCGCCGTGGACTCTGACCAGCGCCTGGTGATGGTGCCACAGCCAATCAGGTGCAGTGATACTGTCATGCTGGCTTTTCTAGAAGAGAAGTGTGGGGGGCGGTGTATTGTTGGGTGGGGCCCCTGGTTGCTATTGTCTTGCAGTACAAGTGAGCAGTGGGCCAGTAATAAGGGGGAGGCCCCCCACCAATTGTTCTGCAGGCATGTTGGGAGAATGGAGCTGTCCACGTGCAAATGAGCCCTACCCATGCATGCACTGCTGCCCCCCCTCAGCACTCACTCTCTTCAGCTCATATCTCTGACATAGGGGGTGAGTTCATTAATGGCTAATTAAAACAGGGCCATTAATGAATGGCCGAGTAGCAGACATGATAAAGAAACTTAGAGGGAATGAATTAACACATCCATAAAGTGTCATCCCCACCAGCTGCAGCCCTGTCTGCGGTATGTGTGCGTGCATGCACAGCAGCTGTTTCTCATTCAGATCGAATTTATAATGTTCATAACCACAGACCTGCATTTAAAGGACCACAACAACATCTAGAGTAGCCGTTTTTTTTAACTCTAACCTTTGTTTCAACAATATAATCACAAATTTCTGACACTTCAAAAAGCCTGAATACAATATTCCAATTGAGCTTTGATTATGGTGATGTCACGAGTATGTTTCTGTTCCGATTGACCCATATTTATTCCCTAGAGTCCATACTTTCCAGTGTTCTTGTCAAGAACGTACTTGGGGAGTCCATACTCACGTTCTTGTGAATTGGAAAAACAGCCCCCATTTCTTCCTAGCTGTGGCTGGTAAACTTATCAAAGCATCATTGGGCTGGCTACAGTTGAAACAACGACGAAACCTCAAGGTTTAAAACTTAACAGCTCACAATATCTATTCTTAATACTGTGTACGGATCGACGCTCTGCTATGATTTGACTGCTCACACTTTAATTCCAAAATCCACACATCGGATGCAGCCCGAAGAGAGATGGCGCTGGTTAGACTTGTCTATGTGGAAGTAAAGTTAGAGAAGAAGAATTCCCTCGTTTTGTAAATGCGCTGTGAACAAAGTTGAGGTAGACACTCAAAGCTATGCTTTAACAGCAGGATGCACTTACTACCGCCTTAATGGGGATGACAGAATTTGATTTCCATCTGATCGTAATATTCCGTTCTGGATTTGATTGTGAGAGGCTAATCACCCCTCATTACCCCCAGCATATAACATCACACACAATGAAGCAGAAGCTCCAAAAAAATTCCCAATTGTGCACGACTAAAACAATTGGGCCCAAAAAGGGCATAAAATTGTACACCGACTTCATTAACTGACAGTTTTATACAAATTTTAAGTGAATCTGCTACAAAAATTTAAGTGGATCAAGGTGTAAAAACTATTGCAAGACAAAGATTTAGTATAAATCTTTACTTCCTGTGCTATATTTATTATCAGTTTGCCCCTTTTATGAATTCCAAGGGTATAAAAGGCTAACAGTCAGTTTTAAAACACTTTTCCCAGTGCTGGATTCACCCAGCCTTTAGGATCAAAGTGCTACAGGGATCACGGTGAGCTTTATGAGGCATGATGGGTTGCTGTTTGCACCAAGGGGCCATCAGAAGCCATTACAGGAGTCAGGAAGAGGAATTACACACGGCTACCTACGGGTTTGGCCCCTGTGGCTCTACAGCGGTCGGCTGGGGTCAACCGTGCCTCAGTGGCTGCCCGCTGAGCCCTGCCAACAGGTCATAAAAGCAGTTTGTTCTGACGACTCAGGATTGTTTGTGTTTGTTAGCTGGTAATAACAGAGAAGAGTGCCTCTTTTTCCTATTTGTATCATTATTTATTAAGCGGAAATGCAAATGAACAAACTAGAATTGGAAGTATTGGCTCTTCTGTGGTGGAAATGAGGTTTACAGTTGAAAGAGAGAAACTCCTGACTGCTCCAAACATTGAGGTTGGCAGGAGGCGGCGCTTCCTCTTTGCAGAACTGTCGTGTTGTGCCGTTCAAGTGCAATTCCTGCACCCCTTTGAGAGTTTCAGACAGGGAGAGAGAAAAAGAGTTCCTTTTTGTGAGAGCTCAGCAGATTTAGAGGGCATGCGGGGTAGTTTAGAAACCCTGCTGCCGACTCGATCCAACTTACTGTTTATACTCTGACAGTGATTTTCTCTACTGAAAACACACACACAAGCTGCCACTCTGGAACAAAAATAGGAGACGTGATGCACAGAGGGAGGTGGTGTACAGAGGTCAGGGATGGAAGATGTGAGAGGATTAGGTGAATATTAAGCTGAGGTGTAAAAAGGTGCTAAAAACATGAGGGGAAGATATAGAACCATTAGCCAGCAAGTTGACTGGCCGTTTGACTGCCTTCATGGTCCATAAAATTTGTTTCCTAAACCAACAGAAAACCCATTTCCTGTCCTCTGGCTTCTAAAGGAGAGAAAAAATGGATCACTTAAATAAATAAAAGAATACATATTAATATATCACAGTTAAATTAACCTTGATGTATTAATAGAGCAACTTTCAGTTTAGGTTCTGGATAACAGTGGTGTACTAGATTTGGTCCAAATGATCAATCATTAAAGCCATAAGTAAATGTAACCAGAATGGGACCAATGTTAAGTACTCCCCTGTTTATTCAGTCAAACAAACATACTGATCAGCCAAATAACAGAAAAGAAAATCAATATAAACAAAAACAACAAAATATGGCAAGCCAAATAAGCCATCATTTAACTGACTAATTAATTAACCTATAGTCAACGGCTTCTCATCAGCCTACAGTACTTGCAAACTAGTCAAATTAGTATATATTCAACCAAACACCAAACCAAACAACCTGGAAACAATCGGTTAATTTGGTTAAAATGCTTTAATAAGATGAATAATTGACCAAATACCCTACTACACAAAACAACCTAACAAACGACACACAACTCAGTGAACCAACAAACCCTTCAGGTTTAAGTCTTGACTTTCTGGTACCACGGAGCTGGATTCATTCTTAGCAAGGCTAGCCACCATGGTAACATACTCTGAATGGCAAACCTGCTCCGAGGCAGCAAAACGTTCATGATCTGAATCCTAGAAAACGCTCCCCCTAGCAGCCAATCAGCTGTTCAGGACATTACGATGCCCTTTCATTGACGACCCAATTGAACTCAGAGGGCAAAAAAAAATACATTAAAGGAACTTGTAAGCCAAGAAGCAAAAAGACAAATTGCAAAATTTGCAATTATCTATTTTTCCTCCTCATTGACAAATCAACATTCAACCATTCCATATTTGTTTTCTCCCGAATAATGTCCCTGTTATAGAATAGAATAGAATAGAAAATTTCTTTATTGATTAAAAAAAAACGGTCACACAAATATGGACCTTAGACAAATGTATAAGAATAACATAATAATGAAGAGTTAAAAGATAAGCAATAAGATACTATAAAGTGTTTTAAAAATATAAAAAATATGAAGTTAAATAAACAATATAATAAGTCAGATCACAGTATCAGTGATAGTCATTTTCACAGGCAAAACTGGCATATGCAAGATTCTGTATTCCAGAATCTGAAACCATGTGTTGGCCATGGGACCTGCTGGAGTGTGGCCCTCCCTGTATCACAGAGCTAATGACCATGCGGTATTACGCAATCGGCAGCTTCACGTACATACACTCACCGGCCACTTTATTAGGTACACCTGTCCAACTGCTCGTTAACACTTAATTTCTAAGCAGCCAATCACATGGCGGCAACTCAGTGCATTTAGGCATGTAGACGTGGTCAAGACAATCTCCTGCAGTTCAAACCGAACATCAGTATGAGGAAGAAAGGTTATCTGAGTGACTTTGAACGTGGCATGATTGTTGCTGCCAGAAGGGCTGGTCTGAGTATTTCAGAAACTGCTGATTTACTGGGATTTTCATGCACAACCATCTCTAGGGTTTACAGAGAATGGTCAGAAAAAGAAAAAACATCCAGTGAGCGGCAGTTCTGTGGGCGGAAATGCCTTGTTGATGCCAGAGGTCAGAGGAGAATGGCCAGACTGGTTCGAGCTGATAGAAGGGCAACAGTGACTCAAATAACCACCCGTTACAACCAAGGTGGGCAGAAGAGCATCTCTAAATGCACAGTACGTCAAACTTTGAGGCAGATGGGCTACAGCAGCAGAAGACCACACCGGGTGCCACTCCTTTAAGCTAAGAACAGGAAACTGAGGCTACAATTTGCACAAGCTCATCGAAATTGGACAATAGAAGATTGGAAAAACGTTGCCGGGTCTGATGAGTCTCGATTTCTGCTGCGACATTCGGAGTGTAGGGTCAGAATTTGGCGTCTACAACATGAAAGCATGGATCCATCCTGCCTTGTATCAACGGTTCAGGCTGGTGGTGGTGGTGTCATGGTGTGGGGAATATTTTCTTGGCACTCTTTGGGCCCCTTGGTACCAATTGAGCATCGTTGCAACGCCACAGCCTACCTGAGTATTGTTTCTGACCATGTCCATCCCTTTATGACCACAATGTACCCAACTTCTGATGGCTACTTTCAGCAGGATAATGCGCCATGTCATAAAGCTGGAATCATCTCAGACTGGTTTCTTGAACATGACAATGAGTTCACTGTACTCAAATAGCCTCCACAGTCACCAGATCTCAATCCAATAGAGCATCTTTGGGATGTGGTGGAACGGGAGATTCGCACCATGGATGTGCAGCCGACAAATCTGCGGCAACTGTGTGATGCCATCATGTCAATATGGACCAAACTCCCTGAGGAATGCTTCCAGCACCTTGTTGAATCTATGCCACGAAGAATTGAGGCAGTTCTGATAAAGTGGCCAGTGAGTGTATATATATATATATACATACAGACATATATCAATCATAAATGAGAAGGGTAGATTTTAAATGGGGGGAATTAGTGACAAACCAACATTTAAAAGCCCAAAAATCAGAGTGAATTCACTCAGATGAACCACTTCTTGTATTAGCATCAGAGATGGCAAAAGTACTCTCTTTCCGTACTTGAGTAAAAGTACAGATACTTGTGTTAAAAAATACTCTGGTAAAAGTGGAAGTACTGATTAAGCTTCTTTACTCAAGTAAAAGTAACAAAGTACAGGCTTGTAAATTTACTTAAAGTATAAAAGTAAAAGTAGAAACCACTTTTTTCATGCCGTTGCCTACATTTTAAATGGATGTCTGCCAATAGGACTAGATCTCCGTTGTGTTCATTTTCAATCATCCCGTCGTCCATACTACTATGCTAACGGCACCGACACCAAGCTGCAATGATTTGCCACAAATTGATACCGCCGAATCTGTCGATTGATCTTGTAGTGGTGCGTCAAATGCAACGTAGATTCCCATCCAATTAGATTGAATTTGGTATTAATGACGTGAAAAATAATAACGGTAACTCCATTGAAATGATTCAAAACTAAAGTAACGAGGCAAATTTTTTTCATGTAAGGAGTAGAAATTACAGATATTTGTGGAAAAATGTAAGGAGTAGAAGTAAAAAGTCGCCATAAAAATAAGTAGTAAAGTAAAAATATCAGAAAAATCTACTTGAGTACAGTAACGAAGTATTTGTACTTCGTTACTTCTCATCTCTGATTAGCATGAAGCAGTTGTGGTGTTCTATGTAAAGCAAACGGACTAAGAAAAAATCAACTATACTCAAGTATCAAACATACAATAAGTCACAACACTGGTTGGTTGGTAAATTTTCTAGTTTGGTGCATGGGTTGACTGTCTGGCATCAGGTACATGGGGAAGTTGTTGTATTGGACAACTACTTCGCTTGTTTTGCTAAGTAAGTTTATTAGGTACATGGTTCTTTTGTTAGATATTCTTTGGTTGGCTGGCTGGTTGTGGTTGTTGCATTGTTTTATTCTGTTTTATCGGTTTGGTCTTTGGCTGTTTTGTTGGTTGATAATATGTTAGCTGTTTAATTGGTTGGTTAACTGTTTCCTTTATAGGTTGGTTGATTGATTGGTAACCGGTGTAGATGGAAATTATTTTATTTGCCTGTTGATGTCTTTTTGTTCCTAAGTTAACTGATTTGGTGATTGGATGGTTGGTTGGTTGGTTGGTTGGTTAGTTAGTTAGCTGTATGGTTCTGGTTGGTTAATTGGTTCTTCCTGTTTTATTGGTTTGTTCTTCGGCTGTTTTTTTGGTTGATAATGGGTTAGCTGGTTAAATGGTTAGTTGTTAATAGCTTTTTTAGTTTATCCGTTGACTGTTTGATAACTGGTGCATAGGGAAATTATGTATTGTCCGGTTGCTACAGTTTTTGATAAGTTAACTGGTTAGGTGGTTGGTTGGCTGTCTGTTGTTTGGTGGGGGCATTCATTGATTCATTATTATAATTTGTCCAGCTTTTGGTTATTGTATTGGTTGATTAATGTTAGTTTATTTATTAGTCAAATGATTAATTAGTCAATTACTTTGTTTATCTATTAAATGGATAATTGATTAGCTGGGTGTTTGGCTGATGAGGAATTGGTTTGTTGGTACCTCAGCTAACTGTTTGTTAAGCTGGAAAGCTGAGGCAACCAACTACCATGTCAAAATCAACAGCCGAACAACCCCTCCCATCTTTAAGATAAACATTGTTGAACAGTAATTAACTCAAAGGAAAACCTGATTTGTAATAGTTTCCCCACTTATTTAAACTATGTTTCCCTTGCCAAAGGCATGTATCGTTTTATACATAAGGCCAACTTTGCTAAAAATGCATATCCTGCTGTCAAAACAGTCTTGAAATATGCAATGGAGATGTTGAAGTGTTTTTTTTATAACCTAAACTCTGACTGGATAAGAACTTAGTGTCCATTGCTCTGTTTTCTTATTTAATTGATTTTTCAATTAAATGACATGAAATTTGGGGATGTTACTGCTGTCAAATCATGTTATCATTTTATCTTTTTAGCAATTCTGCTTTTCAGCAATTAAAGCTTACTTTATTTTTGTTATGGTTCATACTTTAATCATGTTTAATTTACAGCAAACATTCTGTGTTGAGGTAATTTCATGCAAATAATCTAATACACTCCAGCAACTTCTAATAGATTGGCCAGAGACGGATGTGGGCTCACTTTTGATCAGTGCAACTGATGGATTGGTGGGGTTCTCTTCCTAGCGGCTGTATGGTGAGGTTCAGCTCAGCGGTATTAGCCAACTGGCTGCTATTCTGAGGTCAGAGGTCCCGCTGTCTGCCTGTGCTCTCGTCAGTAATCTCCTTCTCTCGCCTAGCGGGCCTTCCTTCATATTAAATCACATTTGACACACCTGGAGCACTGAAGCAACCTCATCCATATTTTATTCAGGCGCTGCGTTTTTAATATTGCAGCAATTTTTTTTTTTTTTTAAGGGACGGCAAACTGATATATTTATTAACTGACCTACGTCGTCCAAGTGTTCGGTGAAGGGGGAGAAATAATCAGGTTTGTTCAGGAAATAAAATGGAAAGGAGATGTGACAAGTTTATGAAGTAAGCAGAACGGTGCTTCATTACTACCCGAAGACCCCTTTGGCGGTTTTCCGCGCTACGATGCGAAGCTTCGCAACTGCTGCTGCTGAGTGAATTGTCGGGGAGAATTTTTCTTCTGCTTTAACTTGAGCCCTTAAAGGCCTATTATTTTTGAAGAGGCCCACCACCAGAACTGGTTTACTGTCATAACTCAGGAAAAGTAGGCCCTTTCTTCCAGGTGGCAGGAGGAAAATGTTTATGCAGGAGCTAAATAATTCAATCGGGTACTTTATCATGCAGGGGCCACGCTGTCATTCACCTGTTTTTTTTTTTCTTTCAGGTTGCTTCTCTACTCAACCAGCAGAGAGGATGAGTGCAGTTTGCCCTTTTTTAAGCACAATTTAGCAAAATGAAGCCTTTTAAACATCTGTGGAGAGGCAGGGTTAAGTGGGGAAAAAACAGGAGAAAAAAACCCACTTGTGTGGCATGTATTTGGCGCAAAAGGTTGCTCAATTATCATCTGCTCACTTATTCTCACCTGGAGTACTCCCACAATTCCTTTTTGTATCAAATCTAGATATCAACACTCTACATATTGAATCAAATGTTAGACAACCTTATTATATATTTTTTTAATTCTCCAAAAGGTTAGGTGGATAACTGACCTGTCCACAGCTTTAGAGCATTTTAACCTGGCTATTCTTTACCTACCGTTGGATTTTCTTTCAATTCAACCCATGACTGCCTTTTTCTGTCCGTTTCCTAAGTCTCAACTTAATTTTCGTCTTCTTTCTAACCTTAAAATAGCTCATTTTTATTCTCTGATGCTAACAAAGCATTAGGCATCTTTAGAAAAGGATGTAATAGCATATCTGAAAGTCTTGCCTTTGATTTAGAGGGTAAAGTTCATTAACAAACACTTTAAATAACCATGAATATAACATTAATATATACCTTACAGGTAAATGAACGAATTTATTTAAACCATTTTAGATCAGAAAGATCAAATCAACAAGATGTTCTTCTGGGCTTGTTATTTTAATTTAGCTTTCTGTCCTCAGCATGTAGACCTGAAGGTGACACGGCGGTTTGAAAATATTCCCCCTAACCGCAGCTGACAGCCAAGCTGTCAATTAGGTTCGCTGGGGAGCATCAGGACCAACGGAAGCTGAGAGAAATCTTTAGCCCTTCCAGTTTTGCCACCTTCCTCAATCAGCAGGCATTGATTAATTGGATTAACCCAAAATGATCTTAATGACTGATCAATTTCCATTAGACATCCTTTAATACATCTTAATGAGATTGGTTGAGTGTTGGCCGCAGTGTCAACTGTTGATGTCAGTTTTCTATGATGATTCTTATATTCCATCCTTTGACTTTCTTTTTGTAACTTTTATTAAAGTATCCCTGCCTGAAGATTACAGGACAATGGAGCTAGAGATTAGCTGCTCAAAGCAGCCTGGGACTATGTGAGAAAGTAATCATCTACTAATAACTGGCTCTCCAATCTTTGATGACAGAGCCATCAGTCATATGTCACAAATGTCAATGATTTTTTTTAAACAAATTTAGGCACAGAACTGTTTTCAAGAGGCGTTTCAAGTCTGATTGGCATGTTTAAGGTCATCAGAAAACACCTCAGTGGGAGTTTTTTTAAGAATTCGACAAGTTCTTGCTTGCTGTTATGTTCTTTTGTCTATTCAGCAGCTCAACACCATCATACTACCGCCACCATGCCTAAAGGCGTCCAGTGTTAACAATGGGCTTTATAAAAAAAAAAAATGCATTTTCAACATAAATACAACACAGAAAAAACAAGCTGTTGAGTTGTTTTTTTTAAAGATAGATAGAATATTTTCACACAGATGTCGTAGATTGTTTTGTGCTGTAGTACAATTTGGGTAAATGACATATGCTAGGTCCTGTAGCACTTTTAAACCTTTTTAGTTTGAAATGAAGAATGTTCCAATTTATGAGAATGTAGAAGAGTAGGGGATCAAACAAAGGAAGATGGGACAGTTGGCCTGAAGAAGCTGGGGCTTGTGCTACCGCTAGGCGATGCTAACCCAAATGGAGAGTTATGCTATACAGAGCTTCAGTTTCTAACTAAGGCTGTTTATGGTTAACCTTGAATAAGCCAGATTGACCCATGTAGTTCATTTTTTTCTACACAGTGTTCATCTGGAAATCATCATGTAGAAAGTGAAAGCAAAAGGGAGGGATATTCAGTACAATTCTTCAAGCTGATTGGGTGAATCACCAAATGGCACCTGCCTTCAACAAACTTTTTGCCAATCACAGCATCAAGAGTAGCTGTGACATATCACATTCTTGATATGTTTCACAAAAAGGAGTGTTCACATATGAATCAAATTCTTAACAAATCCTGTTGGGAGGAATGCACATCTTTGCGATCCACAAAGGCACAAACCACGTCTTTTTACTCATTTGTCAAAAAGAAATAGTTGATAATCCAGCTAAAACCGCTGGCAGCCATCTTTGTTGTGCTTCAGCCTCTTTGACGCCTCATACATGTCACTGCATTTAATTGGTCCGAAACATTTCCTCGTCAAGGTTTCCGGCAAGATGTATTTTTGGGAGTTTATGTTTTCCCAAATCTCGAAACAATTCATCTTTTTTGCAAGGTAAATTTGTGGTTAGCATCAGAATCAAAACATTTTCTCAAAAACTTATATTAGAATGATGTGTTATGACTGAAAAATGCTTCACTGTCCCTTAAACAGTTTTTGGTTATTCTCAGATTAAATCTTTATTTCATGTTAGCTTCTGCTAATGGTGTTAATTCAAGCTAAAGTAGTCAACTGTCGTTCATAAGCCAGTCAAATCTGTTTGGTTGAACAGATATATCGATATAAACGGCTCATAAAAACTTTGAGGCAGCAGCAAAGTGTGACTTTCTCCACATTTACATGAGTCAAATTCAATATTATTAATAAAAAAAACTCTGCTAATGTTTACTCTGTAGGTTCCAGTCCAGTAAGTCTTAACTACATCGTTAACACAGGATGCACCGAGCAGGTGAAAAATGGCCACCTTCATGGGTGTAAAATATAACAGGATTTATATATTTTGAAGTAATAATGGGTTTTTATGTATCACAAACATGCCAACATGTTCAACAAGTCAATACTTTTTTTTTAAAAGCTATGAACTTAGCTTTAACCCAGATGTAATGAGATGTAGACCTTCTGTTTTTTTACGAAATATGTTCTCTATGGTGATGATGGAGGTGTTGTTTCAAGAAATTTGATTGGTTGCACTGGTTTTGATTGAAGGTATATTTGAATAAATGGAAGACAAATACAAATACATTTGCACTGGCATAGTTTAAATCATGTAACATGTAGTTGTAAAAATACTTTTAGCTATATACATCTTCAATGACATTTTTAATGAATTGTATTTCTAAACCATACAAGATAAAAATTCCAGCTCCATTTCCTCTTTTGTTCTTTCTTTTTGTCGAAAGCTATCCTCTCTCTTTGCCAACTCCTCTCAAATCCCACTGTTGCTGTTCTAAACAAGCAGCAGGGGGTTGTGGGTAGAGGCCTGCACTCATGCTGTGGGTGTGAGTCACCGAAAGAAGGGAGGACTTGTATCTCTTCCTTCCTTTCTTTTCTTTACCCGTGAACTTGGGGTCATCCCCCCAGTGGAGAAAACTCTGCAGGTCGGCGGACTTGTACGTCAAAGAAAAAAATAGATAAATAAATAAAAAAGTGGAAAGGGATTTGCTAATTTCATTGTATTTGCACAGGAACACTCGAACGTGGCACAGGCACACATTCAGCAGAGAACCACAAAGGAAAACAAAAGCACAACCTGAACATAAATTTTATACCCTAGGAAGCAGCCGAGCATAGAAAAACCCTGCTTTCAAGAGAACAAAATCATATGGTATAACCCATAAACATTTAAACAAACGCCCACATAGGCCGTGTTAGAAATAGTGACACGCTGAAAGCATATGTTCACATGTACCGGAAAGTGGGTTTTGAATACGATCTGGACGTCTGCCAGCGACTAGAAATCATAAGTTTTATTGGCAGGGAAAGATGTCTGCTGATGGAAGAGGCAGGCAGGTAACATAAGGAGACTGAATGAAATGGTGGTGGCGGCAGGAGGAGGATGTATTTCACACTGCGTGGATTGAGACATATAGAAGTATCAAAGCTTTCTATGTACAAGCAGAGAGGAAATGTGCAGCGTGGATCCCCCGTTGTACACAGCTGTACGGTCCGCGTCTCCGGTGTGATACTTAGCCATGGGATTATGGGGCCTCCTGCATTTGCATAACTCCATTAAGTCATCTTAGGCTCCTTTTCTGTCTCTATCTGTCACGCTCACGCCAAGACACCTGTGTAGTAGAAGCCATAAAAATGCTCCTTCTCCCCCCTTCCTCCCACGGAAAGCAGAGCTACATTTCCTTTTCATGTTTTAGGAACATGTAATCTACGGTAGTGCGATGAAAACAACAGAAGATATGGTGATGAAATGTACATTATGCTTAAGAAGTTTCACATTCCCCTTGAAGCTTTGTGGAAACATGACAATGTTAGTGTCCAAATTATGTTCCTATATGAAATTCTATAACAGTGAGAAGCAGGAAACAGACTGTTGAAGACAAAAAACTCAAAATATTAAATTGATATACAGAAGGAAAAAAGTAGATACAGGTAACTTTAAGTATCAAGGAAGTTTCTTCAATTGTTGAGTCAATCTAAAACAGTCCAAAACGGGTTTATTGGTTTAAAAGACATGCCTGTGACAGCATTTTGATGGAGAAGGCATATATTAATGCACAAGATGAAAAAAAATCAGTTTTAGAATATAATTAGGTTGACAGTATGAACACCTGCTTGGGTCAGCCACATTTTCTTCCTCTAAGACAATAAGATCAGTCGTTCTGAGCTCTCTGGCTATAGATAGGACGACTGTGTGTGGTGCTAAGGAGAGCGATGACCCAGAGGTCACCTCCTTTTTCTAGTGTCTTTATAGCACCGGCCCCCACAGTGCACCCCCTTCTTGCCACTTTCTCTTCCGTTTTTCTCTTCTTCAGTGGCGTGAATCATGAAAGCGAGCCCTGTGAAGTCGATGGGCCTTTTTCCTCTGTGGTGCCGTTGTTTTTTTTTTGCAGAGAGAAACTGAGAGATGAGGTATTGATTTGAGAGCCTTTGGGAGGAGAACAATAGGTCCCTCACTGAAGCCACTCTTAAGCACAAACACCTTCCCTGAAGCCTCTCGGTGCCAGAGCAAGCCCAGAGAGCAAGAGAAAAACAGCTTTGCTCCATCTTCCTCCACTTGCAGCTGGTTGTTCATAGCCCGCAGGGGTGGACTGTTGAAGATGAGGAGGCCAGACCTTAGTGCTCGTCTGGTCCCTGTAGATTGACTAGCTGCATAGGCCAGGCCCCAGAACCCTGGGCCAATCGCACAGGAGAACCTCTGAGAACCAACACCCGAGAGGTCATCAGTTCAAATCCGCCCGAAGGTACTCTGAGCTTTCTGGGCGAGTGAACCCAACGCAACCTGACTCACCCTGCCCTCTCCCCTTTTTACCAGCCACCCACATGCAGCTTAAATACAGTCCTGGGTTGATTCCTTGCCAGCATGTTGGATAACAGCTTCCAGATTGGACTGATTGATGACCGCAGAAGGTCTACTATGATGTCATTGCCAAAACTGTGTGAGATCATTAACAGCAGACAGCAGAAAACGCCTCATCTATCTTGTTGGTTTATGAGCCTGTTGTCCAGGGAAGGCACCGGACATAAAAGAGACAAAATAATTATAAGCTGTCAAAGTCCAGAAGGGAAAAGGGGCAATTTATTTTCTCCTGTCAGTGTCTGTGATTACTCTTAACAAAAAATGGTTAAAAACAAAACAATACAAAAACTATTAATTATCTTCCTCATTAATTCTTGAGAAAAACCTGTTTCATATTGGTGCACAATTTACACAAGTAATGTCTTACTCACCATTTTTCTTAGCCCTGTATGAACAACAGTGATTTAAGGGATCTCTGCTCTACTCTCTGCTCATCTACTCTGCCAGGTTAAATACAGAGGAAGGTCATAACAGCCAGCATTACTTCCCCTTTTACAGAAGCCCATGCCATCTAAAGCAAGGTGCACAGCCACTGGGGTCCACTTGCACTTGTACACTGTTGCAGAGCCCCGACAACATGCTTTTAATGACTGCTTTGAAGGGATCCTGAATACTTGAAAGACTAGAGTCAATTTAAGCATTCTACTGACAGAATATATATTTCCAGAAAATTTACCTTTATCACAAAACATATAAACAGGTCTGGCATTATGCAAGGATGACTTGCAATGATGACTGCAAGGATGACTATAGAAATGTACAAACTCTGTGCAAGCAAGTTCTTGGTGATTAGCTTTTGGTTGTGTTTTTTACTTAGAGGTGATTGATGACCAACAGGGATTCTTATCGCAAAGCCTCCTATGTGTCTTGCCAACAATGCACTGTAGTCCTAAACAGGAAATGAGAAAGGTTCTTCACCGATGTCAAGCTGCAATCGAAAAATATCACATCCAACTTTTCGGGCTCTTTCTCGCTTAAGCTTACTGGCCATTCCTGGTGCAGATACATGTCAAGGCTTATGATGAATGTTTCATAAGAAGAAATAGAGGAGTGACCTTTGAGGCCTTCAGCCATGGTTGCTTCAATGGTCTCAATTTTGTTGAAACAACCAGTTGCCACCTTATCATTTGGGCAAGGGTTGCTTGACTTTACTACAAGATGGTGTTGTTTCAGTAGGCATGTTAGTAATGATTTTGAATGAGCACTTGTTTGGCCATAAAATTAAATAGTGAAAATGAGAAAGCATGACAGTTGAGAACTAAACTATAGGTTTTGTTCAAAACCTTAAGTCTCTGAAAGTTACTCATCCATTGTCCTCAGCATATTGCAGATGGGTCAATAGGAATTCCCAAAAACTTTGGTGGCTTTAAAATTGTTGGGAATTTGCTTCTTTGTATACGTTTACTTGTTTTTGTGTAAAATTATCAGAAAGGTATTGTATGACAGTTTTACGGGAAAACATCCAACCATCTTCCAGCACTTGTCATCAGGTGTCACAGGGTGGCTGGTGTCTATCTGCAGTAGCATAAAGCATAAGTCAGGGTAGACCCTGTATAGGTTGCCAGTCCATCATGGAGCAACACAGACACACAACTATGCACACTCATATTGGCATCTAAGGGCAATTTAGAATCAGTCAAATTTTTAACTGTTTTTGAGTTTTGTTTTAAAGTTCATATTCTCGTTTTTAGCTAGCCAGGTACCCTGACAAGTAGGATTTCATAAAGTTAGTATTTTTTGTCTTGATTGGTCAAACCTGAGCCATACAATAGACCATTATGTAGACTCTTCAGTCATGAAGTGATGGCATATAAGACCATTTACATCAGTTTTGTATTTAAATAAATTTTACCTCCCAAAAACAAGTCTGTGTGATACCTTGCCAAAGCTAACAGGGCAGGCAATGGCCCCCACATAGGTCCCTGTTGAAAAATTTCCACAGAAGCAGAACCAGGAGTCAGTTTTCTTTTTTTGTCTCTACCTTCTAAATATTTCTCAAAAAATTCCACTAGTATTAGTTGGCCAGGATAGGTGTGCAGTTGCTCAATCGAATTAAGTATTTACTCTGTAATTCTTCCAATATACTCCATACTGAGACATTAAGAAAATACTACAATCAGATGTCTGAACGAAAAAATACTTTTACAATATAGAGAAAATATTATTCCAAGTTCCTTGCCTTGTTTTACAATAACAAGACCACAAAAGCAGGGATATTGAACGTCTTGTTTCTAGGATCTTCTTGGTATCTCATTAGAAGATAGGTATATCATTAGTAATAAAAAGTTGTAAGTTCCGATAAAAGTTAGTTAATTTAGCACCAGTTCAAAGAGTTTTAATTCTTCTCTGATAAATTCCCTCAGCCATAAAGGAAGACCCTTTAACAGGAAGAAGGTTACAGCGGAACCACGACCTGGCGCAATGTGAGCAATCATCGTCCCGAACCAGCAAGGGGTTTGAGATGACAAAGCCTGGATACAAAAAAGAAATGCAAAAGTACTGATCTAGAACTCCTTTCAGTGTGAATAAAAGTTAAAATTCATGGTACTGGGAGCTTTTGATTGGTTTCCTCTAGGAGAGGAACAAAGCTTAGACAAGCTCTGAGGCTGTAACTAGGAGAGAGAGTTTAAATTGAAAGACAAGTGCGTTAACCACAACTGTTCTCGGTAGCAGCAATGCAGCCAAAAGTGTCAAAGCTAAACACTGGGGCCAGATGTATCTTTTATTGAGGGAAAGAAAACCGAGAAAACTGAAAGTTGAAATAACAGCAAATAATGCTGAATTGGAACTAAGTCTATCTAGTAGAGAGAGGAAAAAATGTCACTATGTCCTGCTCCAGTCTGAGTCTCTAGCAGTATAACTTCAGAGATACAAATTAACTGTAAAGGTTATCAAAATGTTATGATTATAAGTCTTAACGGCACACAGAGAGCCTGGTTCATTGACCAAAACTGAAAGATGGTTTCCCAGGAGAGGAACCTGAAAACTAAAAGATCTAATTTCCATTTTACTTTTCGAAGCTCTTGGAATGACTGGTATTTTTTTGGCCTCAAAGGACTTCTGCGTCACACTTTTGGGCCATTGACAAAAAGTGTTGACCCCCACGCCTTAGCTAAATTAAGCTAAGCTAAGAAAAATTAACAGAACTAACGAAACAAAATGAACATTTTGCAAAGTAAGCTAAATTAAGGCAAGCTTTAAGTACCAAATCTAGTTTTATGTGATATAAGGTGAGTAAACAACTGAAAGCTAAGTCTTTCTAAGCTGGCTCATATAAACAAAAGTAAGCTAGTAAGAATTTTGAAATCTATCTATTTAGCTTGAATAAGTCACATAAAATGCAATATAAACTGCATTTCACAAATAATGAAGGATTGCTTAGGACTCTTTTAATGTGATGTATATATAATATATTTTAAATCTATCTAATTCCTTTTCATGCTCTCTGTTTCTTACTGGGAATCTAGAGGCTATTAAAGGGACCCTGTGGGTCATTTTCCACTCTGTGAAGAAATAATAAACCCTCTACCCCTCAACCACACTTTGCTTTCTCTCCTTCCCTATCACCAGCCTCTTCTCTTCATTGCTTCTCGCTTGAGGCTACATCCCAGCATCAAGGCACGGAGGGAAATGCTCTGGATGAGTTGTTTGTCTTATATGAGGAAATCAACGGCGGGTCAAGACGAGAAGAAAGAGGATCTGCAGTGGAAAAAAAGAGACCTAATGTTCAAATCTGTCTCCCACCATGCATTGGGTAGTAGAGTGGGGTGGCTGTGTGGCAGAGATGGGTGGTTGGGTTATTAATTTCCACTATGCGGTATCATGCAGCTGGTGGCTCCAAAGCGTGGCTTGGCGGTAATGAAAATGGTCCAAGTAGAAGATTAATGGCTCATAAAGACAGAGCGTTTAGAGGAGACAACCGCCTCAATCTGGACGGCGGTGACTAATTGCAACGGCCGCACGCATAAAAACACATATAGGCACCTTTTTTGGTGTTACGTCAGGCGTCCCCCCCATCTTTCTCACTCTAGGTGTCTAATGTTGGTGTGAATTGTGGCAAGGTCAGAGTTCAAGGCGTGTAGAGAATTATCTTGATTTATGCCCCCTGAGCTCAGCCATGGCCACGCTCCACCTTCGGGCAGGCACTCAGCGGAGCGCTGGGGCTGGTTCCCCTAGCTGACCCCCCCACACTCTCTTTTTTTCCCTCCCAATAATAACGCTGACAGACCCATCGCATCATCAAGCCGGACAAATGGGCTTTCCGTTGGCCAGCCATTTTTCCTGCTTTGAAGCTGAAGGTGCATCATATATCTCTAAAACCACCCAATAAGACTGTGAGGAACAGGTTTTTAAAAGAAATCGATTCCGATGCTTTACGGCAGGCATACATGTCTTTGGGGCAGTGGGCTAGACATGTTTTTTTTTTTTTTTTGGCTTTCACGGCTTCAGCACCAGGGAGTGAAATGGAAACACGAGTCATAAAACAAGCGATTTTCATCAAGACAGAGAGCCAATCCTGTTTAAGCTATTAGTCTGACATGTAGACACACCATAAAAACCTGGTGTGATTCTAGAGCTGCAGTTTGACACACCAGAGCCGATCTGGGGGGTTTCAATCTTGGCTGAGGTGTCAGTTACTACCTGACAGAGGTATATAGAGCACTAAAACAAAAATAAATAACTGAAAGTAGAAATTATTTCACAGAAGATTACTGTGGTAAATAATAACAGTAAAAACCTTTGGAAAAATACCCAAAATAATAGGGAAAGTAAACATAAAAAGTACAGATAAAAGACTTTTTTTTTTCTTTTTCTTTTTTTCTTATTCTTATCCCCACTTTAGGGCCACCCCTAGTAACTGCTTAGGGCCGCAAGGCAACTAGGGGTCCCAAGAACGATTATTTATTTATTCTTAATGATTGGTTAAAGATTTCTAAATAAATATTTCAAGAAATAACTACATTTCATGATAAAATTGTAAATAATTTTACACCAAAATGTTTTTAATCATATATATATCCTTACTTATACATAAAAATAACAATATAGTTAGCTTAACTGACTTAGGACAAAGTATTTCTGTCTAAAGAAATAACCAACAAAGTTGCGAACATAGAAATTAGTTGCAAAATTTTGTAAGAGTAGGGCCAACTAGCTTATCAGCTCTCTTAGCTACATGCTTATTAGCAAAGTGTTAAATGGGAAATTTTTGTTTTTAAATTTTCTTGATGATGATGATGACTCATAATGATGATGATGATGATTGGAGAAACATTTCCGAAAAAGCAACAGTGAAACTTAATCCAAGCAAAAACAACACACAGCTTTTCTGGCAAGCAGCACGTTAGCTGATTTAGTAGTTGATTTTGCACACGTACTTGTTAATCCATCCATCCATCCATTTTCTAACACGCTTACTTGTCATGAGGGGTGCTTGTGCCTATCTCCAGCTGGGCGAGAGGCAGAGTACACCCTGGACAGGTCACCAGTCCACTGCAGGGCAAAACAGAGACAAACAGGACAAACCACCATTCGCGCACACAGTCAACCTAACAGTCATGTTTTCGGTCTGTGGGAGGAAGCCGGAGTACCTGGAGAGAACCCATGCATGCTCAGGGAGAACATGCAAACTCCATGCAGAAAGACCCCGGGCCAGGAATCGAACCCAGAACCTTCTTGCTTTATGGCAGCAGTGCTACCCAATGCTCCACTGAGCAGCCCTGTACTTGTTAATAATAATAATAATAATAATAATAATAATAATAATAATAATAATAATAATAATAAAATAAGGTAGTAAAATAAAGGCCCTTCTTTTTGAGACTTGAAGCTCATGTCCTTTCAACACCCTCCCAAAGAGAGGAGACTCCCCTGACCTCCTGGGGTCGTCCATAAAAAAGTCCCTGTTCCCCATGACAAAGTCTGTTTTTGACCCGTAGACCATCACACGGGGAAAACCGATTATCTGACCTCCTTGCAAATTACATTCTTCAAATTTCGATGCAAAGTTTGGTGCAGCCTGTTTTAAAATGACCACACGGATAGATCGACTAGGCTTCCTGCATCTTTGGATTCCTGCAGGAATAACTAGAACCGGAGACCCTCCAGAGACCAGATGAGACCAGCTTTCTCCAACAAAGACAGTTACCAAGCAGAACCTGCTAGAAACAACCATAGTTGGTGTTTTTTTCACAAACACACAATATAGTAAGGCTATACTGACACATTTTCCTAATCAAGGAAAATCTTCTTAATCTGAACCATGAAAATATTAGATAGGGTGGTAACGAAAGAAAGGAAAAGTTGCTTTCCAGCACAATGACTGGGTTTTGTTGTTTGATGGGTTTTTACCATATGTTTGCAAAATTATGACAAACTTTATTTATATAAAGAAACTAATATGACACTGACGTTTGTGTTTTCAGATCAGCTCATTATACTTTATTGTTAAAGTATGACCAGAATCACTTAAACGAGCCCCCTAGAGTCTGTTAGCCATTAGCTTTTTTGTCCAAAATACAGCTCGTTCATGCTCTGCTGTCCATCGCTTACAGAACCAACTGGCAAGTTTAAGAGATCAGAACCTGCATTCTTCCCCGGAATAGTAACATGACATTAAGAATCAGTTATTATAAACTGTTATTGTTTTCTGATTAAGCACATTTTTTTGAAGATATCATTTTATCAAAATAAAAGCAAAAGTTTATGAAGAATCAACAAAAATAATGTTTTAATCTAGCAATATGAATGTGATATTTCTCACACACAAACCAAACTATAGTAAGTTTCAATTTGTTCAGGTTTGTAACCCCCACATGATGTTACACATACAGTAGAAAACATTATGGTCAAATCTTTCCACTTAATGCTTAAAATGATTTCGTGCTATTCATCTGATCCAGTCACGGTGTTGAAATCTAATCCTCAAATTATCCACACACCCACCTCAGACACTTGTCATCTGTTACGTGTTCATGATTACATCCGTCACCTGCCCGCCTCCTCGGCGGGTCACCCTCCTCTCCTTCGGCGTCCATTTGATCAGACGACACCATGCGGGCGGGTTTGTGCCGTCGGCATGGAGGAGAAAAGCAGCCGTGTCGGATTTGTCAGGCCTCCGCTACCTGTTCACTGCCGGCGTGACTACCCATGCACAGATGTGTTTGAGGGTTGGGGTTGAGTTGTGTATTCTCTTGTCAACTTGCTGACAGCTTGACATGAAAATCTATTTGTTTTTATGTTCCAAGAGGAGACCATTTGCGGTGGGGGAGGGAAGGGGGAGAGATCATAAACTCTGTCTGAATCTCATCTTTTGCAATTCTACCCACAATAAATTGAAAGCCCCTTCCACAGTCGCCTCTTTCTTTTGTCGACTTGCCCTTGCACCTGGCCCATCTGCGAAAGCCTGTCATCCGTTTTATCCATGTCTTCTTTAGAAGGACCTACCCTGCAGGGGGGATAAGGGTCTAGGTGTTCAGGGTGCAAAGTGCGACTATTTAAACTTGCTCTGCCTTACTTCGAGTCTGCTCAGCTGGTTTAAAGGTAAGACAAACCATGGGGTCGGAGGAAGAACAAAAAGAAAAGATGAGCTGACTCAGCACCAGGGTATGGATTTCCTTCAAAGATTCCTCCATCTTTACTCACAGAGTCAGAGCCAAGCTTTGCAAATGAAGTTCCCAGTTCACAAATCTAATTTCTCCCCTTTTCCCGGGAAAAAAAGAAAAGAAAAACATTTTGAGAGGGCATCACATTTTCTTTTCCCGCCCTGGTAATATCCAGCAGGCTGCGTCTCTAAAGGAATCACCCTCTTATAAATAAATGACAAATTGTGTTTTTTGGTGCTGCGGCAAGTAAAGCTTACCCCGCGTGTTTTCTGTGAATGAACGGCCGAGGAGGTTTGAATTCCCACATACCTTTTATTCACGCACAAGACTAATATCCACAGCTTTGTAAACATTTACATCTGGAGCCGCTGAGTGCATTAAAGATCCTCGCAGACGCTTTCCCCCTGCAGGTTCTAAAGCCCAAGATGGATAAGGCCTCGCCGCTGATAGCTGAGGCAGTGTGGAGCTGGAGACTATGCTGTCTAATTACTCCAAGCGGGAGCTGTGGTGGGTAGGGCTATTCATTTCCATGGTAAAATAGCCTTGATAACACAGGTCTTTTTTTATTTTTTGGTGTTGTACAGTATCAGAGGGGCCGGTGATTGAATTACAGAGCATCCCCTTGGTGACTGAGAGGCGGTAATTACTGCGTAATTTAAGATTACATTATTAACTGTCTGACTTTATTAGAATGTAACTTCACCTCCGCAGTTAGTTACATCCTTATCATAAAAAAAGCGAAAGATGATTAAGGAAAAGAGGAAATTGCCACAATTGTCCCTGTGTAACTGAGAGTGTGTCGGGCTTATTAGCAGCACAGTGCGGGGGGACCGAGCCGCAGGAGGATTTCACGCCTGTGTTTTGACAAGGCTTTAGGAGGAAACAGAGTGTAACTTGGCCTGTTTTCTCTGATGTGGTTATTTAATTTTACAAAAGAAAGCTTCTTCAGGTGGAATAAAATATCTAGGCCATTAACTTAGCTTGTTTTTAAATCAAACTATGAAGCTTACAGAAGGTACACCATCCTTAATTCACCATCCTGTTTTAACACCGCTGTAGTATCTAATTTTTTCTTTTGTATTTATATCTGCAGAGCGCTCTCCTAAAGTCCCAACACTGCATTTCTACCAGGTTAGTATTTGGACTTTGACAGGACCGGCTGAAACTCAGTTCATCTCTCTTTCAGGCAGGCTGCTATAGATCTGCAGCTTACAACTGACTGAGACAGCAAAGTGTAAAACAAGCCCTTATCATAATGTCTCCTCCCCCTTGCAAGACAACTGGTAAAAGGAGTTCCTGATATGTGCATGGTTTTAAACAAATATTTTGCTGCCCATTATGGTGAAATATTTTGGTATAATCTGTCAGAAGACTTTTGATTCATGTAGATGCAAGTTTTCCAACCTCAATGATTTCACATATACTTTTTGAGGTAAGTTTGAAGAAAAAATGTTTTGGCCTTTTCCTAACCGAGGCCTGTTGACTCTGAGATAAAGCTCTGATAATAACCCATAGCTGGTGCCTTTACAGGTCGGATTTACTTAAGTTAAGAGAAACCTGAAAATGACAAAAGGTCGTCCCATTGCTGATAACCAGATTGAGTGAAAGCAGTGTTTAGAGCATTTTAAGCGAAGTCTGTAAATTCATGGTTGCAACTCTCTTTACCAGCAAAACAGTCCCTCAAACAGTCCCATTAATTGTAGGGCTGCACATTAATTAAAAAGAAAAAGAAAGTATATTTATATTCTCAATAACAGTGGTACCAATTGCAATATATGTTACAGTCTATGATTGCAGTGTTTGGAATACATTGGCCAAGAAGACAACAACGCTCACCACAGCCATGGAGTTTGTGGAGCAATTGTAGGTTCTGCACAGTGGTAAGCTAAGCTAGCCTGGGTGCAATTCCGAACTTAGTCCTGCCCACAACGTTTGAGGTCGGGAAGTTCGGTCTGGCATTGCTCAATAGTAGCGCGAGTATGCTAGCACAATATCTGGCGGGCCAATCAAATTATCAGGGCGGGCTTTATACGATGATGGACAGATGATCAACAGTAACGTAATCAACCACGTCACCAAACGGCGATGCAACTCAGCGTGAACGACGAGGTGGATATAGCCAGCGGTCGTTGCCAGCTCCTTTTCGGAAGCCCGGAATCCTAGCTGCTGAACAACAAGTGGAGGGACATGCTAGGCTCCGATGTTTTTCAAGCCAACGTACTGGGTATCGTCGTGGAGGAAGTTCATCTAACTTACAAATGGTAACAGATCATCTGACTGTCTGATTTAGTAAATAACTCGCAATGTCGTGATATTAATCCCATGTTGTAAACATAGTAGGTAACGTATGTTTGAGGTCGGGAAGTTTAACATACGTCACGCACTCCGTTGCTCTTATTGGTTGTAGGTCTATCCAATTGAGTGCAGAGGCATTTTTTTTCCTGGTTCATTCGAAACACGCCCCATAATCACAGCTCTATGGAGCAGTATCAGACTCATATTCTGACTAGAATTCAGTAGGACTACGTCAGGCTAAAGCTAAGCTCCAACAGGGTACATTTTAGCCACAAAATGAGCGGCCATGATAAGGTAGCGAAAAGTCGTCCCCGCAGATGTCTGATATTTTAGCGTCGGGGGAATTACGCAAAGACGTGCATGTCGGTCACCCCGGATAGGGAACGGTCCTGTGGCATTATGGGATGCGTGCATTAATTTATTGGTTTTAACTGAGCTAATCCTTGCTATGAAAAAGATTTGGTCCATTGTAGGAAATGTAACAAATGTTAACATTGTCTGTGCCCATTTTAAAAAATGAGGGCTGTTTTGTTTAACTAAAGGTTAGTAGTGGAAAACAAAATGAACTTTTCTTTAACAAACAAACAAAGTGGCAGAAAAAAAAACCTTACATTAAAACCTTTCGTTGGTATTTTAGATCTGGTTATGAGTTGCTGTGATAATGTATTATAGTGATGTTAGAACAAATTGTGTTAGCTTTAGGTATGTTTGTCTTTCTTGAATATACAACAGATAATCCTCAAAAAAATTTATAAAAAAGAAGGATCAACTGTGAGATAATCACCTGCTTAAATGTAGATTTAATCTCTTCAGCTTGAAGCTCCAAATAAAATAAATTAGATGTGCTGTTTTTTTAAACCATTATTTATAAAATATTGTATTGGAGAGGCATTACAGATGTGGCAAAAATGATTTGCATAAGTTTAAAAAGGCATCTGTTGGGGGCATACCTTGAGGACTTTTTGAGGCTTTATACCGTTTAGCTATATATATATATATATATATATATATATATATATATATATATATATATATATATTGTCATGATCTGGCCTGTTTGCTCTCCCTTAATTAGTAATTCCTCTCACCTGCCGTTTTCCCTCCCTGTCTCATTATAATTTATCCCTCTCACCTGTTTCCTCTGGGTTATATTCAGTTCAGCCTGAGCATTCAGTGCCAGATCATTACTTGTCTTTCTGTTAGTCTGTCTGTTTAGTTTTTGTCATGGTTCATATCCTGGATCCTAGCAGCCAGTGGAAAGAGGGTTTTAGTGTTTGTCTTGTCTCCTGATCGTCCACTGTTCCTCCCCCGTGGAGTCCTCTGTGTTTTTGGCTCATTATGGGGGGAGGTTCATTTTTTATCAAAGTAAGCCTGGCTCCAAGGGAGGAGACCAGTTCCTGCTTCAAGTTCCGGTTCCTACGTCCTGTCTCGGCTACCCTCTTCCACTGAGCCTGCCTCTCTGCACCTGATCCTGTCTGCTCCTGTGCGTGACCACCTGGTCAGGCTTCTGGTCCCAGTCAGACTCTGAACCCTCCTGGAAGCCTGTGGATGCCTGGAAGTCTGGATCCTGCCACCTGTTTCTGTTCCTGCCTGATCTGGATTCTGCCTGTTCCGTCTGTTCCTGTCTGTTCTGGATCTCTCACCAGGATCGGCTTCCAGCATCACCTCAGGGACTGCATTACTGGGGACATTCGTGGTCTGGACTGTTAAACCAGGTAAGTGACCAACACAGATAATCTTCTATCAGTTGATCTTGGTCACTTACCTGTGCCCCCCCCCCCCCCCCACCCCGCTTGCAGTGTCAGTGAGCCACAGCTCCACTTTAGTTTTTGTTTTATTATTTAATAAACAATTGAACTTTCCTACTATATATATATATATATATATATAGCTGTACAGCTGAAGTAATGTAATGTGCATGGGGTATGCTGTATATACCCCAATCACCGTTTCCTCGTTTTGGCACCTTCTTTTGACTATTAAGCCGGTGTGACAAGTAAATTTCTCCACTGTGAGACCATAAAAGTCTATCTTATCTCATCTTAAGGTATTCAAAATAAAATTCACCCCTTTCAAATTGTTTGTGAAACTTATTGATGTTGCATGTAGTACAATACTCCATCTTAAAATGCATCATTAAAAGATGGAGTTATTTGAATATTCGGACCAAAGCTGTACTTTGTTCCTATGCATACCCTTTAACAAACCCAACATCTAGTTTGAATGCAATGCAATTTTGAAGAATATGGTATGAGGATCCCATTTAGCAGCTTATTCTCATTCTCACGGTGCAGGCTGACCTCCATGGTGCTATCAAAAATAATAAACCACTTTAATTATCTCAGAAAGTCGGGCTTATTAGAAACTGTGGCCCACCAAAGCCTTCAGTGTGGAGCTTTACATCATTCATGCTGTTGTGGCTTTAAGGCGGGTCCCCTGGGAGGTAGTGGTAGTTACTGACCAAAACTCTAATCCTGTGTTTATCCACTTGAAGGTAAACAAGCTGCTGCTGACACTGATATATGACTTAATTGGAAGATTGTGTCAGGAGTATAGACATTGAAAAAAAAATGTAAACATGCTACTTTTTTTTCAATTTTAAAACTGAAAGAACACAAATTTTTTATTATTTCACAGTTTAAGGGATTCTCATGCTCCTGGTTTGGATTTAAGTGTTTCCAGGTTGGGATAAATGGGGAGAAAAAAAAACAAAATTGAAAAATTAGGTAAAAGATGAAAATCTGACATTCTGGATATAAATTGTTTAAACCATTTGCTTTTTTTAGATGCTCACGCTCAGTTGCACCTGTCAATGTATCCATACATTCATTAACATTCACACCTTTCCTTCTGTCTTTTATGTTTGTATCCTAACTTATTCACCATGACCATATTCATGTAGGTTTTCTGAAATTGGTGCAAATATTATTTGGTAGATAGTTTTGTTTTTACATATTTTATTATAATTTGTTTTACAGATTTTCTATTTCTAATGTCAGCTTTTTTTTTTCAGTTTGCGTTTTAAAAATTGTATTCTTTTTTAATTGCCCTTTAGAGATAACATCCTCTTAATTTGAAGCCCAGTACAAAAAATCACTAAGTGCATTTAGACAAACTGAAATGTGTTGTCACGCCCCTGTCTATAAATACCAAGAATGTGTTCTGTGAAACGCAATTTAAATGAATTAAATCTTTAAAAATTCAATCTTAAGAAGTGACAAACGTTAAAAACAAAATTTCAAAATCTAAAATAAAAAAAAAATGGAGAAAAAGCACCTTCTACTCCATCATTTATCAATGTAATTTTCTCTTGTTTTCATTTTGATTGAAAATAATCTTTTTTTTTCTGCTTTTCTGCATATATTCACACTGCACCACAACCACAACTAATCCCTGACTGTTTTTTGCAGCAAAAATACATAAAGGTCCTGGTTTTTCAATTGCTTGCTCTACTTCCTAGATGCATCATATCCTTTACCTCCTAGCATTCCTAATCCACCCTCTAAATAGTGATAACATCTAAAAATCTAAAATGTTTGCTTCGGGCACAAAAATTACGTCGTGTGTAGACGCCCTTTAAGGAAGAAAGTTGGCAAAAATGGGATCCATGGGAAAAGTTCCAAGGCAACCAATGACTAGAAGGTAGAGGGGACGCTAAGCATCTTGATGATTCAGAACAATTCTGGGAAAATATTCCTAATATTTGAATGATTACAGAAACTCTGCGTTTTAGAAGGTGTGCCTAATTTCATCTTGATTTAACTAACTCAAATTCAAAAACAAACTTTAAGTGAATCAAACACGGAGGTATTGGTGTAATTGTCTGTGTCTGTGACTAACTTGTTGCTCAAGACCTGAAATATGTTAGAACTTGATGAATAAGGAATCCAAATACCAAGCCAAAAACGTCACAGATCTGCAGAACTCCAGAAAGTCTAGACCTTAATAGCTCAAAAATAATAAAGGTTTGGAACGGCTATGCCAAAGTTCTAATTTAGTTGCATTGGAAGGTCTTTGAACAGGCCATTAATGCATAAATACCTGGCCATATTGATGGCCAAAAGGCCTCCACAGTGATGTAAAAGACTCATTGCCGATAAGGGCAGATGCTTGATGAATTACAGCTACTTAGTTTAAGGGAGAATTAAATTTTCACATTCTCGTGTCTATTTGGTAAGTTTAAACACCCACATAGAGCAAATAAGCAGACAATTTAAACACACCTCATGTTTTTTTTCTCAATTAATACAAAAGTTGAGGCAGTAAAATCTTTAACCCGCACCATATTTTAGAAGTGGTGGTAAGTACTGACACTCTCTTTCAGTCTTCAAACGAATAAATCAAGGATTGAAGTTTTAAGTTGTCAGTATATTCCGTTCTCCTCCTCTTCTTGCATCATCATCCCAATCTTTAGCCCCACTTGAGCTCTGTGCGTTTTCTTTTCCTCCCCCTTCACCTCTGTAGTGATTTCTTTAGGCTGTCAAAAGGTGAAATTGTAAAAGATCGATTTACAGAAGCCGAATGGGAGTTATTGACACGGCCTGACCTGTTTGCTCCCTCCTTATTCCTTCGCCTCTCTCTTCAACTGCTACCCCTGCATTTTTGTCCTTAACTCGTCTCCCTCTTCGTTTGGAGGAATGCAGTCAAAGTCTGAAATGTTGTGCCTTTCTATTTTTGATTTATGTCAAAACATAGGCGTCTTCTGTTACGGAAACGCCAATTGTCTCTTTTCGTGGCTGAGTTCTGCCTCAATTTGTGGCTCTGTGACTTCTGCCCTACACCGAGGATTGTCTTCAGCCCCCTTGTGTGTGAGATGCTTGATAGGAGCTCCAACAACGACTGCTATTGTTGAGTTTAATCCACAGAACTGATATGATGCTAATGAAGGGATGTGTAATCATTATCCGTGGCCTGGCCTGTGTTTTTTGCACTCTGAGAGGATTTGTGTGCGGCTCCAACGATCGGAGGAGGGGGGGTTAATCTTGTTTCAGTTTCAGGTCAACTTTTTAGCACAACGGCAATTTTTTTCTCCTTTTCTTGGCTGCACTGCTCGGTGTGTGCGCCATCGTGGCGAGGGCAAACGGTTGATGTTATCCGTACATTTGGGAGTGGTTTAATGTATTTGCAGGTCAGGATTTTAGATCCTCTCCCTCCATCAAAGGCAGCATTTGCAAATTAAAGCTCAACAGAGAATGTGGGAATGTGTTTCCTTGTTGTTTTAAAAGCGTAAAGTCTGACAACTCTGACAGAATGTCAAGATGTTGGATTCCCTTTGATTTGTAACCTTTTACCTTGAATCTGGTTAATTCTTGCAAAATTGTGAGACAGAGCGTACGTGTTAAAGATCAAGACAAAAAATGTGCGTTTCACTCTGCTCTTTTAACTGTTTCTTATGCATGTTTGTTGAAAATAGCTACTTTAAATGTACAATTTCTGCACCGTCTTTGGTCCTTTGACCAGTGTGGGTTTGTTCCTTGCATGCATTTAATCTTCAAATTGATTCTCTGTTTTTTTATGTAACTTGATATGAATTTTACATTAAAACTGTATTCTAATACCGCTGTTTGGCAGCTCAGCTAAACCTAACTTTTTATATTAGTGTTTGTTTGATAAAAGTTAATGCTACTCTAACTTTCCTCTCTATAGCCATTCAATGTATGATTGAAACAAAACATACATTATTCAGGCCTCCAGCAATGTCTTAAGATGTCATAATTTTCCATATGAAAACAGAATAATACTTTTTTCCCTAGTTAAAAGTAGACTTAATATCCATTAGTTGAAGAGCCAAACTAACAAATAAACCTGTCTTTGCAACTTGAAATAGTGAGGCAACTAGAGATGTACTCTATTTTTAATTTGCTCCACAAACTTGGCAAAGCAGCAACAAAAAACCTGTTAAAGTTATGAATTCTTAATTAAATGGCTCTTGGAGCATGTCTCTGTATTAATTAGGTTAAACACCAATAGGTTGGAATGACAGGGTGAAAAAGAAGGAGCTTACGAGCCCCAAAGAAGCTGGGTAGGTAGGGTGTGTGGGTGGATAATTTTGGGTAAATTTAGCAAAGTTGCAAAGAATTTGGGGATTTACTAATTAACACTTTATAAGCGACAACCAGAGAATCTATGAAATCTCCCATTTCAATCTATGAGTAATTACAACAGAATGAGCTATAATGATTACCCTGAATGGTAAATGGTTGTACTTGCGTACTGTTGTACACTGATTAGGTGTGGATTTGTGAGACTTTGGGCACTTTCTCTCCACCCCCCAAAAAAAATGTTTATACATTATTCTTTTAATATGCAGATAAAATTAACTTAAATTTCTAGTGTTTGTTTGTGTGAAGATGTTGGCCCTAAACCGCTAAATGCCTGCAGTGTGAGGGCCAGGCGATTTATAAACATTACCTCATCCCTGTCATGCAGCGGAGACCTCAGACCCCCGTCGTGCCCCAGGTCTGTGGGAACTGAAGCTCACTCTGCTCTGATGAACAAAGGGCAACCCTCACCCCCCTTCTTCCCCAGCCACTGCTGCCCCAGCCCACCCCACAACAAAAGGGGCCACGGGGCCTTCATTCCCAGGCAACGATATAAATGGTGGCCCCCACGACTCCAGAGGACGGAGCAGGGTCTGAAAACCGAACAAGGTTTTGAAGGGGAGAAAAATGGCAAAGAAGTCATGAAAGAGCCCCCCTCTCCCTCAACCACCACCTCCTTGGAGAGGTCCTTTTGTTGGGGGAGACAGAGGTGGGTGGGAGGGGTGTAGGGACCAGGGCGTGAAGAGACAAAGGACAGGTCAGAGAGAGTTGCGGGGGTCAAAGCAGCCGCACACCCCTTTCACACATTCAATGAAAGTCCCTATCAAACCGATACCCCCTCACCTCGCACTGCTCTTCCAACCAGGGGGCTTTCTTCACACATTTACAAACACATATCGAGCCGCTCACATCTGGTTTAAGACTAATAGACCAAAACACACAATTTTAGCTACAGGAAAAAGTACTGTTCAGTAGTTTCTGATTTGACAATGTTGCAAATAGAAGATAAAGCTTGTACTGTAACCAACAAGTCTCATAAACTGAAAGCAGTCTGTTTTTACCAATTCTTTGTTGATATTTTCAACTGGAATTTAAAACTGCTATATAGTCGGTTTTAAAATCATTTTGAGCCAGGATCTGGGCCATGGCTACTGTCACCGGGTAGGGTTTGGTCGCTCCGTCCCCGCTGGGTCCTTCCCCCCATCCGCCGGAGTTCCAGCCCCGGTTCGGTTCTGCTTCACTGTAGTCAACCAAAATCCCTAACAATTTTTCAAATTCCTTCCGGACATTTTTTTAGGTATGTAAAGTAGGACATGTCCTGGAAGAAGAGGACATCTGGTCACCCTATATACACTCCATTTAGGAGCTCCGTCTCATGGTGCAGGATGACTTCCATTCTCTGACATTAAAGGTGATAGTTACAAGTTGTTTCCAACCAACTAAGTGGCACCCACTCTTCTCTTGTACTATTTCCCAGCCAGTTGCAAGGTCTGCCTATGCTAATGCTAAGCAAAAATTTCTCTTACCTGTTCAGAAGAAAAGCAGCAACCTGTGCATCCCTTCTGTGGCCCTTTGCTTAACTGTTCCCAAGCACCAGATTGTTTTTTGAATATGACAAAAACCACAAACAGAAGAAAGCTAAGCTGTAATGGTGATTTCAGTTTAAAAAAAACTGTCATGTCACCGTATATTCCCCCTTAATTAACAAGGCAAAAGGCTCCAACACCTGATCAAATCTGTCAGTTGTCACCAAGTAAGTATTTTACTTATTTACTAAGTAAGGCCGAATAAAGCCATCAGTGTACCTGGGTCCACCAGGTCTTCCTCTTTCCACTGAGCTTCCATCAGGGACCTGAAACTATCTTACTTTATTGGAAGATCAACCTGACAACAGAAGTTAGGTGGAATTGCATTTTGGAGCTCAGACAGGTGCTGCAGGAAATCACAGCAAGAGATCCTCCAATCTACAGTAGTAGATTAAAGAAGTCTGCTGGATCAAGAGCACCAGAACAAGGAAGAGACAATGTCGGCTGGTCAGTGTCAACCGGGTATACTCTGTACAATATATTCAATCATTGTACTCAACTACAGCTCAAACTCTACAACAAAGCCACAGGGTTTAGAATGTCACAATTTAGGTTTTTTACACTGTATGGCCTGATGCTCTGACGTCATCTAACTGCTCACACTGTACGTCCAAATACCATATGTGGGACTCAGCACCAAGAGATGGCGCTGGTCAGACTCGTCAATCTGGAAGAAGAAGAACTCACTTATCTGCACATGGGCAGTGCCCGAGGTTCAGGTAAATCGTCCCATAGACTCTCCTAGCTCTGTTTCAACATCAGAATTTTCCCACCAACACTTCACGAGGGCACGCTGAATTTCAAACATGTTTGATCTTTCTCTTTCTCTTCTCTTCTCTTGATCTTTCATCCATGTTTGACCTTACGATTTTTGATCACGAGGTGGTCGTTAGAGGCTGTTTGACCTTTGTTACCCCTTGTATTCTACACAATGCTGGACTCACAATAAGGCTAAAACTCTGCCAGATCCAAAACAAAAATTATTGCATGACTGGAGAGATCGGCCCTAATAGGGAAAAAACTCATACAGTGTATGCCCGCCTTAAGCTGGAGCTAATGGAGGACATTCAATGTAAATGATTTAACAGTCCTTCAAGGGCTAATTAGAAAAAACTTATTTATAAAGCCATTTATAAACATCTAAGAAGTATTCCCTACCTCCTCCAGCTTCCGATTTGATTGAAAAAAAGCTCATCTCTACTGCTACACATCCCAATATGCCACAGCCACATCTATTCCCTAATTGGTTTAAATAACATAAAAAAATGATATTACAGATTTTAAACTCCTGTGATTTTCATTTCAGGTAATCTAGCTTCCCTGCCATTGCCAACAATGTGCCTTTCACCTTACTTTGCCTTAGACAGATCAAAGCCGCCCTCTACATAGGGATAACATTTAAACTGTTTGCTCATGAATCAAAAATCATATGAAGCAAATCCTTTTTCACTAATTTGTTCATCTATATACGCTGATGATGAGAAGATTTACACCTCTCTCTGAAATGGTTATTTTCAGTCCACTTTCAATGCCCAGTTTCCTGTGTGAGGCATTCTGATTTCCACTGTAACCAGTACTCGAGATGAGGGGGGATGCAATCCCCCTTCTTAAAAAAATCTTAAAAATCATCTGCCTTCTTAAATGACAATCCCCTGTGACATTTTATCACTGAATGTATTAAATAATATTATATATTAACAGTAATGGCAATAATATTGCCCTTTCAACATTTGGCAGTCTGTGCGCTTACAAGTAGCCTGACCAAAATACGGTGGCCCAGAGGGCACATGCAATTTCATTTTCAACCTCAGTGGCGCAACCAGCGGGTGACGATTCTCTGAACAGCATCACGGCCAAGCGGCAAAGACGACGCGATTTGAGGGAATGTGAAAATAAGGAGGGGAGGGAATCTCCCACAGGTTCCAGGTTCTAAGTTGCCGAGATCTACCTCCCCTGCTTAGTTTGAGAAATCATGTGTGTACAATTATGCAAGTTTCTCCACACAATTATACCTGCTCTCTGTGATTGTGGTATGAATTTCATAAGTCTGGGGGGAAAAAAGTGAAAATAAGGAGGGGAGGGAAACTTTAGTTTCCAGGTTTTAAGTTTAACAAATAACAAAGTGTCAGAAATGATCTAGAATGATGTTGATAGCAAAATCGGGAATTGGCGTCTACTGAGCAGAGAATTTCTTCATCGCACACTGACTGTAGCACATCGACTGAAACGTCTCCATACAAGTAAAATCCTATTAATTAAAATATATCTTTCCACCAAAACTATCAATTTTATGGCATTCATGTATAAGGAATATGAAAACATTAAGAATATGTTTAAAATTTCCCTTTTCGTTCATATTTTTATCCGTTTTCTCATCAATAGGTGCGAGTTTAGGGGGATGCGCATTCCTGAGACAGGGGAGGTAATTCTCGGCACAAAAGATGGAACCCGGAGAAGAGATTTGAAGAAAAATGCATTTTAATTAAGCAATTTAAGACGTGTTAAGATTATTATCTAAAAAGAACTACCAAATGTGATGTTAATGCCTGGCCAATGGTCACCATTGAATGTTGACATCTGACTGTAAGGTCCCTCGTGTGCCTTGCAGAATGCCTGTTGTCCGATCAATGGTAAATAGTTCAGTTCGACAGACCTGTTAAATAGTTTTAACTGCATTGTCAACATGTAGCCTAGCTTACTTTAAGCCAATAGAATCAATAATGATTTTCTGATAAATAGTCTATTATATAAAATAAATACTCTAAATCAAATACTTAAAATTATTAGATTTTATATTCATTTTCAGGCTAATTTGAATATATTTGAATTTGTAAGCATTTTTTCAGATTTTTTCAGATTTCAGCTGTTTCAATTTAATCGATAACATTGAATTAAAAAATACTTGAATTGAAAGGCTTCAGATTTTCATTTGCAATGTTTTGTGAGGTTTTGTTCCAAATCTTAATAGATTCATTGCCAAAAAAGTAAAATCAAAGAAGTGGCCTACCATGACTACTAAGCTTATCCCATTTTATTGCTCCATAAAGTATGTAGGGGCAGTGATAGCCATGCCAGTCCAGGGGCTGACTGCAGTTCTACTGAAAGGTGCCTTGGTCAACGTCAATGACCGGCGTACCTGACATGTACCAACCATACCATGCATATTGCTTTAGGTTAACAGATTATATTAATTATGTACTTTCCATACATGATGGAAATAAAAAATAACATTTCTAGCTTAGTAATATGTTGAGACCTTTTGATAGTCATGGCCAAAAAATGGATCTCAGCTTTATTCAGTGGAATAGGTTGTACCATCTCCAGGTTTGGGGCTTTTTGTGGACCAGTGGAATCCTTTGTTGGTGGTCCTTCAGTGTTTGGGGTCAGTTACCAATCATTTCCATCCTTTAGCCTTTTGGGACCTGTTACTGAGGCGGTTCAAAGGGGACACCTATACACGGTTTGTCGGAAAAGCCTAACCAATGGGTCCTATAATAACTTCTCTCAAATGGCTTCTACACTTGCAGTCTGTGTATTTACACACAGATTTTGTCCCCAAATTAAAGACAACGCGTTCCTGGAAGTTGTGCAAAATTAAATTTAATGTTGTGTCTCATTCTTAAACTACACATTCTATCAGTGCAAATGGCAATAAAGACAATTTCAAAGCCATTTGTACCTCGTTTTAGTGCTTTAGCTCACAGGCAGGGGTTTACCCAGGACCAGGCCCCCCACTAGCCCTCCCCTCCACCCACATTAAACCCCTTCTTCTCCATCCTCTGTGCAACATTGTGGTCACAGATTGTGTGGAATGCAATTAGAGAGCCTAAATTAAGTAGTAATGGAGAACCTGGTCTTCCTACCAGTGTTGCCATCGCAACACACCCTCTAGTAGTTTTGCTACTTTATCTGCAAAATGCACCATTGAGCCATACACCGCCTCTGTCTGCAAGGAGGGGAGGGTAAAGGCAAGTGGAGGATGGTGGGGGCCAACAGCTGCGTGCTCTGAGGTTTCGCTCTGCATCTTGTGATTTTGCCGGCCATCAAATATTTACCGCCTAATACAGCGTGATGCGCTCCCATGCAAGGATGAGGGGGCAGATTTCAAAGACCCCCTCGAAGGGTGACGTGTACTCGACGCTGCTTTGATGGCGCCGCTCCCCTCCGGTCGCTGTGGCGGCTTGGCTTTGTAAACAGCCTGTAGTCACGGGGCCTCGTCGACTAATGTGACAAAAGCTTTGAGGAGGATTTTCATCAGGATCCGCTGATAGTTCTTTTTGTCCCCCTTAAAAAAAGGGCGGATTAAAACTTTACTGAAGTGAAAGGTAAATTCACACCTGCAGACAAAAAAAAGTTTACTCTGTTGCATCTTTGCATTTGATTCTAGTAGGTTCACAGGTCTCAGGTTGCAGGTGAGCCCACACTTGTTAAAAATCCCATCAAGTAGTTCACACAGAATTAGAAAATATTTTGTTTCAGAAGGAAAAATAGTTTAGCTGAAAAAAGGTAAGAAATAATTTACTTCTGGCAATAATTAACCAACTTGACTGTTTACCCAAATTATAAGAGAAAGTAAAACAAATAGCAGCATGACGATGCAGCCTATGGGAAGTAAAACTCATGAAGTATTGAAGGGATAATTTGTAAAAAAAAAAATTAAACCACACAGGTGTGCACAATGCCAGGATGTAAAGCAATCAGCAAAGACCCCAGAGAAGATATCTTTCCAATCCTTTAGCCTAGAAAGGGATTATAAGATCCTTTTTTAACAAAGTTACCGTGAACAGAGTGTTACCGTTTTAATAGATCTACCCATTCAACTGTGTGCCTACACAATGCAATGGTGTATAGACATAAGCAATGACCTTCATGGGTAAATGATTATGATTATATAAAAATAGATGGTTATAGAGATAAATATTGATCATACGTATGTTCTTGCTGTTATACCAATTGAATTTAAAAGTGAGTCTGTATGTTTCTCTCAACATTTGGCCTTGAAATCCTATCTATATAAGGGTTTTTGTAGTCAAAAGCAAGCATCAGAAATAAGATGATGTGTTTTCAGTTTATTTATTTATTTAACACCAAAACACATTATCTCAAAGCACTTTACAGAAACAATTCAATGAGCTCATACATTCAGATTGGTTAAATAGAGTAGAGAAAAGAGATAAAACATAGAGATAGAAGCAAAATTCTAAAAATAAAAAAGTAGTCTTTCTGTCTTCCAGCAGCCTAAGTCTATAGTGGCATAACTATAGCATTAGCTTAAGATAACCTGAGTCACTCTAACTATAACCTTTATCAAAACGAAATATTTTAGGCCTAGTCTTATTTATTTCTCATGACCCGGGAGTCATGGAGTCCAATTGCAGATGCTGAATGAACAGAGACTTAGCTGGTGCTTATAAAATATAATCAGAAACTAAAAAATGTAAATACGACACCATTAATTAGAATGTGCCTTGTCATGTTCGAATGTATTCTCTTGACCATGGAAATCTGCAAATAATGCAGTTCCTCTTGCCATAAATGCCTGCTGGGTTGTTTCACATCTCTACTTTCACTAAATTGTGATGTTCTATATGCCCTGCATGCGAACTGCTAAAAAATGTGAATTATGTAGCTGCAAATCCATCTTTGTTGCACATCAGGTTTTGGGCCTACCACACCGTGGTCCTACAGAAGTCAGGGAAACACAGCTTTTAACTCCTGAATATAAGTTAGTTTTATTTTCACCAGCAGCATTTCTATAGAACAGCTGTGAGCATTTAAAGGTCTAATGGGTGACTAATTTACATAGACAACAAACCCGAAAGCAGAGTGGGGAGACTGGACACACAGGTGCAGAGCAGACCTCCTGATTGTAATGCTGCCAGGAGAGAACGTCCACCGAACAGAGTTGCCATGGCTGTGTGGTCCGCACATGTAGCAGGAGATCAGGAATCAAGGCAACATGCATTTTTTCCTCGACTGGAAACCATTTTTGTTTAAGTGGTAATTTGTAGAAAGTGTTGGAAATTATGGAGCAAACAGGTGGAGTTCAAGTTTAAGTAGTTCAAGTTTGAGTAGAACAAGTCTTAAAAGACCAGAGGTGTGAAATGATCAATCTGATCACCCACCCGTCCATTTGTCCTTAATCCATTCAACCATCCAATGATCTGTCCATCCATCCATCCATCCATCCATCCTCTTTCCAACCAACGAATCTTCATCCATCCATCCATCCATCCATCCATCCTCTTTCCAACCAACGAATCTTCATCCATCCATCCATCCATCCATCCATCCATCCATCCTCTTTCCAACCAACGAATCTCTATCCATCCATCCATGCATCCATCCATCCATCCATCAATCCATCCATCCATCCATCGATCCTCTTTCCAACCAACGAATCTCCATCCATCCATCCATCCATCGATCCTCTTTCCAACCAACGAATCTCTATCCATCCATCCTCTTTCCAACCAACGAATCTCCATCCATCCATCCATCCATCCAACCAACCAACCAATCATCCATCCATCCATCCATCCATTCATTGACCCATCCAACCATCATCATCCAATAATCCATCCATTTATCCATCCATCCAATCATCCAATGATCTGTCCATCCATCCATCCATCCATCCATCCAACCATCATCATCCAATAATCCATCCATTTATCCATCCATCCAACCATCCATCCATCCACCCATTGATCCATCCAACTATTCATTGACCCATCCAACCATCATCATCCAATAATCCATCCATTTATCCATCCATCCAACCATCCAATGATCTGTCCATCCATCCATCCATCCATCCATCCATCCATCCATCCATCCAACCATCATCATCCAATAATCCATCCATTTATCCATCCATCCAACCATCCAATGATCTGTCCATCCATCCATCCATCCATCCATCCAACCATCATCATCCAATAATCCATCCATTTATCCATCCATCCACCCATTGATCCATCCATCCATTCATTGACCCATCCAACCATCATCATCCAATAATCCATCCATTTATCCATCCAACCATCCATCCATCCACCCATTGATCCATCCAACTATTCATTGACCCATCCAACCATCATCATCCAATAATCCATCCATTTATCCATCCATCCAACCATCCAATGATCTTTCCATTTATCTATAATCCATCCATCCATCCATCCATCCACCCATCCATCCATCCATCCTTCCTGTAGTCTCGCCATAACATGGCAGCCTCATAGTGTCCATATGAATCAATTTCTGCTCATCATTAAGCAGATAAGTAGGTCCATGTGCCCAGCTTGCTGCTGTTTTGCATTAAGGAATCATCACACCTTCCATCAGCGCAGCAGAGGTGTGAAGGAACAGACTGCTGTCCACAGCAAGGAAGTATTGAGTCAAGGTGATATGTCTAACACTTTATCACCAGTACTGTGACATCTCTTTGATGTTTCAGACATATAAATATCCATCAGCTCCTATTTCGAGGCTCGTTTTTCTTGCTTGGTGAGGGGGAAAAAAACATCCCAAAAAGGGAAGGATGATACAGACTGACAGGGAGAGGGAGGAGCCAAGCTGAGCATGCTGTTCTTGTATCCAGACCTTGGGATGGCAGCCAGGTTTCCCAGCCAAAGGTGTGTCACTTACTATGCTTCACTGATAGAGTCCTGCTGGAGTGAACATCACACTGTCTCATCCCCCCAAGCAGGCGCCAACCACGTGAACCAAAGCCAAGACAGTTGGCTACCAGTCCTACAATCCTATGGTGTGTCAGTGATGAAGGAAGAGACCTTCAGTCATATTTTAGAGCTTCTGCGTTTGTACCTGTATGGTTAGTTTTGTCCTCGAATGTGCCATTTTAGTTCTCCTACTAAGTTCATTTGATGCAGATTTTGTGGGGCGTTCTCTTAGATTGACGGTGCCCATAAATCCAACTTCAGATTACTCTGAATTTATTAAGGTGTTTGTGGACAAGGCACTTAATTTGACTATTGTTCAAAAATTCCTCAAATTCCTACAAATACTTGTATTAAAGTCACATTTTACCTTTCATTAATGTGACACTGAAGTCAGGAGAGTGCAATTGGCCACTTCACTTTTTTAAGCTGTAGCTAAACAACAAAATTGCCTCCTATTATCCTAGTTTATTCTGTTTTTAATTTGCAATTTTTCTTTGGGGTTGAGGCTGAAATAAGAATCCTTCATTTTCTAACTCGTGAATAATGTTTGAATGCTTCTGTCTGGTCTTTGGACCCCCTCGAATAGCTTTCATTACTCTTCATGTCCTATAAAGTTCAGCTACCTGCTCCTCTGATTTTATCCTTTGATAATTCTTTGATTTTTAGTTGCCTTATACTTAGATACAGGCAAGCAGATCATATATGTGGATGGTTACAGTTATTCATTATTTAATTCAATGCTAATCTTATTAGTATTATCATTTACATTTGGGAAAAAAACTGATTAGTCAGTTACTTTGTCTGGATGTCATTAAATTGGTTTCAGATGATAATCTAGAAAACCTTGGAGTTAGTTTTGATCAGGACGTGTCATTTATCTCCCATATCACTCTGGTTTTTAGAATTTTCCTCTTTCACCTCCAGGGATGATGCTGAGAAAATAATCCAAGCATTTGTTACGTCAAGGCTGGATTTTTTTTATTATTCCAAAAACTGTAGTTAAAGCCTTCAGGTGACCTAAAATGCTGCAGCCAGAATTCTATGAAAATTATTAAAAACAGAGATCATATTTCTCCTATTTTAGATTTCCTTCATTGGCTTCCTGTTAATTCCAGAACAGAATTTAAAGAAACGATGATGTATAAATCATAAATAACTAAGCTCCATCTTACATCAGAGATCTGATTGTTCCTTATGTTCCTAACAGGGCACTTCACTCTCAATGTCCGTGTTTACGAGTGGTTCCTAAAAATTCTAAAAGTAGAATGCATGGGAGGTAGATCTTTTCCTTATCAGACTCCTCTCCTGTTTAACCAACTACCAGTTTTAGTTCGCGAGCCAGACACCCTGTCTACCTCTAAGGCAAGGCTTGAAACTTTCCTTTTTGATAAACCTTCTAGTTAAGGTGGCAAAGGTTATCCTGAGCTATCTCTATAGTTATGCTGCTTTATGCTTATGGTGCTGGAGGACATAGTGACCACTTCTCCTCATTTGATCAATTCTGCTTCTATTCTCCAGCTTTGCACTATTTGCTACTTCAACCCCTAACTTTATTTTCGCTTTTTCTGGTTTCCTTAAATGTGTTTTTTTTTTTTTTTTTTTTAAATCTTTATTTCGAACATGCAAGAGAAAAACAAAAAAAAACAATAAAACAATGTTTAAAAACATTGGAGAGAAAAACAACAAACAAGGTACCCTTCTTTCCTAAATTAATATACCTCTATTACAGGTGCGAAAAGGAGTAGGAAGAAGTAAAACTTATGTACTCCTACCCCTTTAATTCTTGTATTTCTTTAATTTACAATATTTATAATTATGTTGCTATATTTATCCATATAAATACGTACCTACCTACAAATATAGATACATAAATATGTATACACATATACCATCATACATATATACAAATTAACAAAACAAAAAACACAAACAAAACTTTCTACAATGCTTCTCTATACCTTTTGAAAATAATTTCTTTGTACATTTTTTTGAAAAGTTGCTCTCTGTTGTTCACTTTCCTGACTTCTATCGCTCTGGTGACATCATCGAAGCTAACCCAGTGCGATGGTGTTACCAGACATGCAGCTGGGGGGGACAAAGGCCACGTAGGTTTCAAGCTAGGGATTAGACCCAGCTTTTTTTGCCAGAATGAAGGGAGACAAATGCCGATTGTTAGCGGATCACCCCATGTTTGACAAACATGTTTTAAAGGAAAACGCATTTTTTTTTGTTTTTTTTTTAATTGGCCCCTTGATTTTACGTTATTAAATTCTGTTCTACTCACTCATACGAGTTTTGTGTCGTTTGGAGCCGTTCTGAAGAGTCTGTATGACGTCACAGTCTTAAAACTAATATGGGTTAGTAGAAAATGATGTAATAACGTTAATTCAAGGGCCCAATGTAAAAAAAAAAACATCTTTTCCCTATAACATGCTACTTTCAGTGGGAAAGAGGCTTTAGCCACTTCTCAACAAGCAACAATCTGCTCAGCATTAGCCTAAATTTGATCAATTTAGGTTAATGCTAAATAGTTAACCACAAAAAAGGTCAAATATAAGTGGAAAGGTATCTACAATGATTTACCTGTGTTTTTAAAGCTACATACACACTACCATCGAGAAAGTAATGCGTCTTACTCCTCACTTTTTTTCCTCTCAACAAATAAAAAATAAACAAAAATCAATTGTTATTTTTTTCCCTTTTTGTCTAATTTTGTTGATGTCGATAGTTTTTGACTCCTCCTTTGGTATCAAACGGCCCGAAATGAAATTTAAAACGATCAAATCAGGAATGAGATGGTGGAAACAGAATGAGAACAGGAAGAGGAAAATGGAATAAAGTTTATGAAGTTGGGAAATGTAATTGGAGGCTGCTGGGGGAAGCAGCATCATGCTGTACACGTCCCTGCCAACACACACACACACACACACTCTCTTTACCTAGGGAGTGCGAATATGGTGCTCTCCTCTTTGGCCAGAGGCTGGTAAATAATGGATGTGTTGGTGGAAGTGCAGGCAGTTTGAAATGTAAATGTGACGGATGGAGAGTAGTGTGCGTACGTGTAGGGATGGATCATGGGTCTGGGAGTGTGTGTGTGTGTGTGTTTGTGCGGTGCTGTCACTCCAGGCCGGGGCTGGTTATGTGTCTCGAATGGTGATGGGCCGTCCTCATTGTGGAGAGGAAAACAGGAGGTAGCGCTGGGCCAGAGGTGTGCGAGTACTTAAAAGAGTGAAGAGGAGTGAGTGCAGAGGAAAAGCTTGCGAAGAAGACGAGTGGAGTGAAAACAGAGGTAGAGGCTAATTAGTCCTGCTTTGACCTAGAAACATCAAAGTACATTAGAAAAGAGTAGAAATGTTACAGTCTGCTTGGGTGTTACTGTAACAACTGAAGTGTGACTGTACAAGTAAATACTCAAAACACTTAAAAAAGGTAAAGCGATATGTAGAGAATAATGAATCACAGTACAGAAGTCTAATGCATAACGAAAGGTGTACAGTTCAGGAGAACATCTATAAATGGAAAGGTAACACTTTATACCATTCCTGACTTTAATAGGGGTAAGGTGACTTGGGTTGTCACAATACTCAATATCTATGCTCATAAAGATATTCATTACTAAGTTCTGTTTTTTAAAACATGGAAAAAAGGTACAAAGAATTGAAGTTATAAACAGTACAGTATCCCAACATGGAGCTTTCTGTAAGTGTTGAGCTTGGAGAGACTCATACGCAGACAGGTGAGTGGAAGTGTTTATTAAAGTACAACAAGGGTTAAAACTGGTGTGGCATGAGAGGAATAAAGGCATGGAACCAGTATTTACCCATGAAGGATGAAGGTACACTGAAAGCCATTTCAGTTTTCGGACGTTAGCTAAACTATGACTAAACACAGGTGAAATGACTTGGATAATTACAGGTAGACAAGAAAGGCAGCAGCTAAATGAAATTAGACTGATTGCGAAGCAACAAAACCATAAGAGAACTAAGGGCAAGACTGTTGGATAGGCCTAACCAATGAAACCAGACATGAAAGAAGTTAAACTACGATGAATTAGACATATTAATAAACTAGAAAGCAAGAGGATACACCTAACTAATTTCAACAAGAAAAAAAAGCTAATATGATAAGAATCAAATGGAATAACTGACAACAACCTTGAGGCAAAACCAAAACATGAATTTCTTCAAGTAAAACTTTGGAAAAACTCCAACCCACTACTTATAGCTCACAATTACAAATAAGAAAAACATACAATAGTAAATCTAATGACCCCAAATCATGGCAGGCGCATACTTTCTCGACAGATTTGTAGATGCTAGTTAAATAAGCATGTGACAAAATGCAATTTAAACACCCCAACTATAAGACAATTTGACAACATTTAAAAGTTGTGCTATTCTTTCAATTTGCAAATAATAATACTACTTGACCTTCTCTCATAACCAGGTTTAACTATTGTAAAAGACTTTAGAGACTCTTAGCTTCTAGAGTAAAATCATATGAGGGAACTGATTACTCCAAACTGACAGTAATCTATTTAAAGTAAAATCTTTGAAATTTTACTTTTAATAGAGAAGAAATATGTGTGCTCCAGCTTACCAAAAAATATCTAAAATAGATTTTTTTAGACTTGATAAAACACAACCTAAACCAAAATGACATTAGCTAAGAGTAAAAATATATATAAAACCTAGTATTAGAAGAGTTGGTAAAAAGGACATAAACAAGAAGCAAAGCTAAGATACAATAGAATAAGCTACATATGTTAGCTAAATTCAAATGAAAGGAAATTATAAAACCTTATATGACTTAAAATGTGATCAAATAAGAGGGTATGCAGTAAGACGTGAAAAATTAAAATTAGTTTAGCTGTTAAGTTTAGTTTCAATGTTAACCAAGCTATATTTGGATAAGCTACATTTTATGTGACAATAGAGCCGCTTTCACTATTTTATTACTACTTTGCTGCTCAAACTCTTAGCTTCTAGAGTAAAATAGTGAGAGGGAACTTCTTGATTGATTCAAACAGTCTACAACACCCTTTGAATGTATTTATTATATTTTATTTAAATAGAGAAGAGTTGTGATTCAAAACAGAGCAGCTGGTTTAACAACTATAGGATCTGCTCTAAAAGCATCTATAGATATCATGCACAACAACAAAGAAGTTAGAAGAAGAGAATAAAGCAAGAAAATGTAAAAGAAGGACACGGATGCCATCAGTCTGATATAGGAGGTTAGGTGGGAAGTGCAAGCATGGAGGGAAACAGAGAATTTGTTGGGCTTCCTGTTGGCCAATTGACGAGCCGCTACCATCGATGCAGGGTTCGTGTATGTGTGGAAATAAGGCAGAGGCCAGATGGTCTGAGGGGAGAGTGACAAGTGGCTGTCAAGGGATTCAGACAGGATGGCCCTCTGCTGCCCTGCTGGCACACACACACACACCAAGCGTTACTGAAAACCACCTCCACCTGCTAAACATCCCTCCATCGCCCCATTTTACATCTGTTAGTTATTCTAACTTTGGTGCAACTCAGAAAACAGCATATTTTAACACATTTTTGTGTTAAAAATATGACAGTCCCTTAGCAAAAAGTAGTATACTTCAAGTAAATTCTATTAAGAATAGTTAAGTATAAGTTTAGAAAGTGCTGACATTTTTTTAAGGATTTATTTCTAATAGATTCATTGTATTTGTCAGGATTTTAAAACCCTGTAAAAATACGTATAGCCAGTAATAGTATAGTTATAGCTGAAGGCAAACAAAACAATGCAGATAATTAATGTTTTACAAATACTTCTGTCAGTGGTTGAAAACTAATACTGTAGATCAAAAGCATTGGGAATCATGACTAGAAAATAAAATCACTAAACTAATAATTTAGTCATAGAACAATGAAAGTTGCTAGTTATTAGCCCAAATGATTGTGTAGTTACTTTTATAAGCTAAAATGTTAAAGAAGTATGATAATGTTCTTTTTATCTAAACTAAATATAGACTGGAAATTAAATTATGAAATATAAGATGTTTGATATTAAGTAAAGGGGCTGCACATCTAAATGCACTTTTGTGTGTGTGGTTGAGCCAGGGATTTGCAATATAATTGTGTAGATGCTATTGTTTTTTTTTTATTTTAGAAGTTAACTTTCACACATTGAGGTATTTCCAATCAGATTTCTAATCGCTCTGGAGCCTACCTATCAATGTATTTTATAAACCGCCACCTGTTCACAATTTCTAAATAAAAAAAAAAGAAATTTTGCATGTTTTGTTTTTCAAACTTTTGAGATAATATTTGCATTTTACAGATCATGCTCTCTTAAGTTCTGGTAGTGGGCTTTTATGTGGCGTTAGGACGGAAGACGCATTTCTATTAGTCTGCATGGACATTATGAACGATGTCGAATAGGTCAACAATGTGCGTCAAGAGCCAGTGTTTGTATTTCTCAAAGTGAAAAAAATATCATCTGTAAAACGCAATTTAAAAGGAACACATAAAGCTTAATGTGAAAAAAAAAAATCAAAAATATGAAATCTGTTAAAAAAAAAAAAAAAAAAAGATTTGGGACAAGCCAAAAAATGAAAAAAAGACAAAAAAACCTCAAAATAAACCAAAGTTACTCTAAAGCTTTTCTTCTGACATTTTCCATAGAAATGGAACTAGTTCTAATACTATTAAAATATATATACAATACAACACATTCTTCATATTCTGCCCCAATCATTTCTTTTTCACTCCTTGGTGTTTCAGCACTACAGTACATGCTTGCTGACAGACAAATAGGAGAGGAGCGCTGAAGAACAGTCACACCTAGTGAGCAGGTGTATCACCAGTGACTCCTGAGCTACGGGACTTGGTTTAATAGATAAAGCCTGTGGGAAAGTTCAGACCGCAGACCTCTTTATATCTTTATGGGTCATATGCTCATCCAACAAAACACCTTTAATACTTTTTATCTCCGACACACACACGCTTTATGGTAACTCGATTGTCCTTGATTTCCATGAACCTAAGATAATTTTTTTTTTCAGTTTTTCCCAGGAAATTTCCCTCTCCTGCTTTCCGAAATGAAAGGAAATGAAGAATGGGACTTTGGGCCTGCAGGCCACGAACCCTGTAGTGCCTCAGCAAGGCTCCCTGGGATTTGTGGTCGCCTCTGGACTCGAGGACATTGGGGGGTTGGGGAGCGAGAGTATGCGATGTCTGTGAAAAATGAAAAAAAAAAGAGCAAAAAAGCAGTAAAAGTGATGAGCTGAACGGAGTGTGAAGAGGAAGAATGTGAGTGTTGCCTAGACGGGGGAGCGAAACAGTGTGTGACATCGACAGAAAGACAGAGTGAAAGGAGAGGAACTGTTGGTGGGAAAAAAGAGCAAGAGTGTCTGTGAGGGACAGCTCGTCCTTCAGGCTCACCTCGCTCCCTCCCCCCCTCCAGGGTCTGTCTTCTTGGCAGCAGTTTTACTGACGGCCATGAAATGGTGAGAATTTACAGCTCTGGAGCTCATGGATCTGAAGGCTATGAGGACATAATCTTTTTTTTATTCTCTTTTTTTTCTATTTTCCCCCCCACTTTTTTAGGATACAGGCCTATCGTCTTGATTTAGCCTAAATGTATCCTTGTTTTTGATACATTTTCAATAAAGTGCAGTTCTCCGATTTAAAAGAAATGAGTTGGACTGCCAAGATGGAAAGACATCTGCAATGACATTGAAGAAGCAATTTCTGTTGATCATTCTGTGCAACATGTTACCTTAGCTGCTTCCATATAAGGCAACATGAGTGAACTGTGGTGTCAAACTGGAAAAGCAATCGCAATGACTTTAGAGATCCAATTTTTGCTTTTTTTGAGGAGAGGGGGTATTTTTTTAAGCCAAGAGGATACAGGATTACGTTAACACAATATTCAGGAGGAAAGGAAACTGTTTAAGGGGATACATTTGAAAATTCGAGTTTCTAGTACGATGTGTTGCGATAACTGAAAGACTCGTTGCTTAGCTTATTAGCTCTAGCTAATATAGTTAGCGGTAAATCAGCAGCTATCTCATGTATAATATATATATATATATATATATATATATATATATATATATATATATATATATATATATATATATATATATATATATATATATATATATATATATATACAGTGGGGCAAAAAAGTATTTAGTCAGCCACCAATACTGCAAGTTCTCCCTCTTAAAAAGATGAGAGAGGCCGGTAATTTTCATCATAGATATACCTCAACTATGAGAGACAAAATGAGAAAAAAAAATCCAGAAAATCACATTGTCTGATTTTTAAAGAATTTATTTGCAAAATATGGTGGAAAATAAGTATTTGGTCAATAACAAAAGTTCATCTCAATACTTTGTTATATACCCTTTGTTAGCAATGACAGAGATCAAACGTTTTCTGTAAGTCTTCACAAGGTTTTCACACACTGTTGCTGGTATTTTGGCCCATTCCTCCATGCAGATCTCCTCTAGAGCAATGATGTTCTGGGGCTGTCGCTGGGCAACACGGACTTTCAACCTCCAAAGATTTTCTATGGGGTTGAGATCTGGAGACTGGCTAGGCCACTCCAGGACCTTGAAATGCTTCTTATGAAGCCCCTCCTTCGTTACCCGGGCGATGTGTTTGGGATCATTGTCATGCTGAAAGACCCAGCCACGTTTCATCTTCAATGCCCTTGCTGATGGAAGGAGGTTTTCACTCAAAATTTGACGATACATGGCCCCATTCATTCTTTCCTTCACACGGATCAGTCGTCCTGGTCCCTTAGCAGAAAAAACAGCCCCAAAGCATGATGTTTCCACCCCCATGCTTCACTGTAGGTACTCAGCATTATCTCTCCTCCAAACACTACGAGTAGAGTTTTTACCAAAAAGTTCTATTTTGGTTTCATCTGACCATATGATATTCTCCCAGTCATCGTCTGGATCATCCAAATGCTCTCTAGCAAACTTGAGACGGGCCTTGACATGTACTGGCTTAAGCAGGGGGACACGTCTGGCTCTGCAGGATTTGAGTCCCTGGCGGCGTAGTGTGTTACTGATGGTAGCCTTTGTTACTTTGGTCCCAGCTCTCTGCAGGTCATTCACTAGGTCCCCCCGTGTGGTTCTGGGATTTTTACTCACCGTTCTTGTGATCATTTTGACCCCACGGGGTGAGATCTTGCGTGGAGCCCCAGATCGAGGAAGATTATCAGTGGTCTTGTATGTTTTCCATTTTCTAATAATTGATCCCACAGTTGATTTCTTCACACCAAGCTGTTTACCTATTGCAGATTCAGACTTCCCAGCCTGGTGCAGGTCTATAATTTTGTTTCGGGTGTCCTTTGACAGCTCTCTAGTTTAGGCCATGGTGGAGTTTAGAGTGTGACTGTTTGAGGTTGTGGACAGGTGTCTTTTATACTGATAACGGGTTCAAACAGGTGCCATTAATGAAGGTAACGAGTGGAGGACAGAGGAGCCTCTTACAGAAGAAGTTACAGGTCTGTGAGAGCCAGAAATCTTGCTTGTTTGTAACTGACCAAATACTTATTTTCCACCATATTTTGCAAATAAATTCTTTAAAAATCAGACAATGTGATTTTCTGGATTTTTTTTTCTCATTTTGTCTCTCATAGTTGAGGTATATCTATGATGAAAATTACCAGCCTCTCTCATATTTTTGAGTGGGAGAACTTGCCCTATCGGTGGCTGACTAAATACTTTTTTGCCCCACTGTATATAAATGTTTGTATATCTGGAGCGTGTAACAAAAGTAATATCCGTCTGGGATTATTAAAGTATTTCTGATTCTGATTCAAAGAATACAAACTACATCTTATAAAAAAATATTTAACAACTTTTCTGAGAGAATTGGTTGCAGTTTATATTCTATCCCTTAAATAACTTGTCTGACGTCATCGGACATGCCCATGATTTTCTGTCGGATCGGAGGAAAAATAATATTTGGTGTGTTCAGGGCTTTAGATGACTTTTTCCTATTATTTTGTAGCTGATTCTACAGAATTGCAAAAATGTATAAGACAGGCACAAACCTAAGCTATCCCAACTATATAAGTCTCAACTATAGAGGTTTGGGTAGAAGGGTAAATCTAATGTGAGTTGTAGGACATTTAGAAAAGGCTGAATAGCTGGGCATGTACTGTATGAAAGGTAACATTATCTGTGGGCCAAATTCTTGTGGAATTTATACGTTCACAAACACATGAGAAATCCTCTTGTCCCACTTCAGCAAACCAAAACAGGTCAGTCAATCACATTGCAGTATTATGGATTAAGGTGGGTCATAGGGCTGTGGTAAAAAAAAAAAAAAAAAAACTTGCTTAGCCCAAAGCTGAAGCAACATAAACATGCCATCAAACAAGGACATGTAGCTGCTGCTAAGAACAGTAAGAGTTTAAAATCCTAAATTGTTCTGGTTTCTAAAGCCCTATGCAGCTATTTTATTTCTTACTGTGATTGGCTGAAGCCAAATTTTGGTAGGCAGGCACTTAGTGTGGCTTCACCCAATCAACTTGGAAGGTTCTGCTAAACAGATTTGATTGGAGCAGTTCCAGATTAAAAAGCTGTAGAGCTAAACCTGACTGGCACACATTATTAATCTGGTTTACTAAGTGAAAATTTCCAGTGCTATGTGTAGAGAAAACCAAACACAGTATGAAAGCATTATGTTAGGACTCCAGTCTGTGTGGTCTGTGTTTTTGTGTGTTTGTCTTCCTTCCTCCACTAGGCGGCGCCTGGTTCTGATTCTCCTCCTCACACACCTGCAAGGGGTTACCTCGTTAACGGAGTGCTCTTAAGCTGCTGACTGCCACTACCTCGACGCCAGAGTGTTTGCCAGTTTTGGGTACCCTAGCCAAGCTGAGTTTTGCTGAGTCAAACTGAGTTTTTGTCAACCTGAGTCTTAACGTTGTTTATTTATTTATTTTTTTTGCCTCTCAGTAGGAAGTCATCCTGCAAACTGGATTTTCGGACCTTCACTCCCTGGAAGGATCTACTGAGCTTCAAACTGAGCTGGGGATACAAACCGGAGTTTTGGATCCACTTTTCCTCGAGGAATCGTTTGAGCTTCACACTGAGCAAGGGATTCATCTGCATCACCTTTCGTTCAAGTACCGCAGGAAATCTGAGTGGCAGTCAGTCTTCTCCGTTCATCTACAAGCAACCACATTCTGGGTAACCCTATCCGCCCTCCACTGTATGAGACAAACACTGGAACACATTCCTCACCTACTGGAGTCTAGGAATCAACCAATTCTCTGGAAACGTGAGTCTGCCTATGTTTCCTCCTCTTCAAGTTCGAGATTCAATTTTCCCACTGAACCTGAACTAACCGCAGTGTCTTCCCCTCACCTTTCAGTTCCGGTTGAGCAGTGTTCAGAGCAACACTGGAATCAACCACAAAACATAGCTTTTGTTTAGCTTATTTACAAAGTGCTCACCATCTGACAGGATATCCATCCAGATAGTTGGAGCACCCCAGAAATCAGAGCTCTTCGACTTTTGAGTCAGTCTGTCAGTTTGTAAGAGCCTCTCATATCTGACTTTCTGTACCTTTTGTTCTACCTCGGTAAAGTGTTAAAAACTATTTCTATTCTCACATGATTCTTTGTTTTTTTTTATGTGGATCTGCTGTAGGACTGAAAGTACCTGGGCAGAGTTTAAGTAAATTAAGAAAATAGACATATTCATAATAATAATCACAGACATATTCATTCAACATTTTAATTAGTGTGCAAAAAATATTCTTTTTGGACCTCCCCTAAATACTTGTAAACTTGCCATGTTAAAACATTTTAAAAATAAATAAATTATAAAATAAAACAACTGACTGAACACCAATATGAATGCCCAAATTTAATCAAATGTGCGAAAATAGCTGAAAGTCATCATTTTAAAAAATGTGTACCCCAGTTTGACCCTCAAAGTGTATGTTTTACACATTTGAGAAAATAATTTAAAAAAAATGAAAACGTGAACAACCTCTAAAGAAAATTAAACTCTATCATAGCTTTAACAACCTTTATATGCATTTTTTTTTTTTTTTTTACAGAGCTGTCATTCAACACAAGCCCTAAATGGCTGCAGAGACTCGCTTAACTCGCTGTTCACATTTCACTGGCATCTGGAAGCAAAACAGTGTGTCACTGCAGCAGGCTTTCAGTAAAATGTCAGCTTTCTGAAACAACACTATATGTCACATTTTAGGAAGGCAGTGCACACTCACCCAGAGGGGATTTGTAAGCGGCAACAGGTTGAAAAGAAGTATCTCTAGGATTGAATAAAACGTTTGACTGACTGAGACAAAGATGCCATGAGGAACACAAACAGGCTCCATCACATTTTGGTTACTACGTCTGATATAGTTAGGGTGAGAGAAACACGAAACCAGGTTACTGCTATCTGGTACACATTTAAGCTTTGTTTTAAATAATATAGAGATAACAATTTTAGCTTTTTTCTTAAAGCTTTACTTTAATTTATTCAAAAGAGGAATAAGAAATAGTTTCAAACCTTCTTTCAACTATGAAGTATCTCTGATTTCAACTCTTTAGCCTTACTTTGCTAAGGTTTTCTAAAAGATTGATGAAAGAAGGTTGATTATGTGTTGTGTAAAATCTTCATGGAGACACACTTCATTTTACTTTACCAACAAATCCCAACAGATTATAAAATAAAATAATAAAATTATTGTTTTTAATAGAAACTGGCCCCCAGGATCTAAGTTCCTGCATTGTATTTGGCGTTGAAGGTGCTTTCCATTAACTGTTTTCAATATTTATTTTACCCCAGACTCTTCAGAAGTGTTTTTTTTTTATGAAATATGAGATTAAAATAGTCTATATACAGTGGGGCAAAAAAGTATTTAGTCAGCCACCAATAGTGCAAGTTCTCCTACTTAAAAAGATGAGAGAGGCCGGTAATTTTCATCATAGATATACCTCAACTATGAGAGACAAAATGAGGGGAAAAAAAATCCAGCCCATTCCTCCATGCAGATCTCCTCTAGAGCAGTGATGTTCTGGGGCTGTCGCTGGGCAACACGGACTTTCAACTCCCTCCAAAGATTTTCTATGGGGTTGAGATCTGGAGACTTGCTAGGCCACTCCAGGACCTTGAAATGCTTCTTACGAAGCCACTCCTTCGTTACCCGTTCGGTGTGTTTGGGATCATTGTCATGCTGAAAGACCCAGCCACGTTTCATCTTCAATGCCCTTGCTGATGGAAGGAGGTTTTCACTCAAAATTTGACGATACATGGCCCCATTCATTCTTTCCTTCACACGGATCAGTCATCCTGGTCCCTTAGCAGAAAAACAGCCCCAAAGCATGATGTTTCCACCCCCATGCTTCACTGTAGGTATGGTGTTCTTTGGATGCAACTCAGCATTCTCTCTCCTCCAAACACGACGAGTAGAGTTTTTACCAAAAAGTTCTATTTTGGTTTCATCTGACCATATAACATTCTCCCAGTTATCGTCTGGATCATCCAAATGCTCTCTAGCAAACTTGAGACAGGCCTCGCGGCGTAGTGTTTTACTGATGGTAGCCTTTGTTACTTTGGTCCCAGCTCTCTGCAGGTCATTCACTAGGTCCCCCCGTGTGGTTCTGGGATTTTTACTCACCGTTCTTGTGATCATTTTGACCCCACGGGGTGAGATCTTGCGTGGAGCCCCAGATCGAGGAAGATTATCAGTGGTCTTGTATGCTTTCCATTTTCTAATAATTGATCCCACAGTTGATTTCTTCACACCAAGCTGTTTACCTATTGCAGATTCAGACTTCCCAGCCTGGTGCAGGTCTATAATTTTGTTTCGGGTGTTCTTTGACAGCTCTCTAGTTTTGGCCATGGTGGAGTTTAGAGTGTGACTGTTTGAGGTTGTGGACAGGTGTCTTTTATACTGATAACGGGTTCAAACAGGTGCCATTAATGAAGGTAACGAGTGGAGGACAGAGGAGCCTCTTACAGAAGAAGTTACAGGTCTGTGAGAGCCAGAAATCTTGCTTGTTTGTAACTGACCAAATACTTATTTTCCACCATATTTTGCAAATAAATTTTTTAAAAATTAGACAATGTGAATTTCTGGATTTTTTTTTCTCATTTTGTCTCTCATAGTTGAGGTATATCTATGATGAAAATTACCGGCCTCTCTCATCTTTTTAAGTGGGAGAACTTGCACTATTGGTGGCTGACTAAATACTTTTTTGCCCCACTGTAATGCAAAATGATCATTTGTTAGTTTTTGATAATGTTATAACACTCTTCCTTCCTCAAAATAATGCACAAATTCTTATTTCTGTCATGATCTTGGCACTTGTGACTGGTTTAATCACTCATTCCATTCACCTGTCTAACTCTGACCGCTTTGTAATCACTGCTCATTGGATCCACCTGCTCCTGCCTCTATTTAAAGCGCTAGCATCAGGTCCTCAGGGGCAGACAATTCTTGTTCTCTCTTGTAAGTGGTGAGATTTGGGAGGGGGGGTTCAGAGTTTTTAGATTTCAGAGTTTTCAGAGTTCCTTGGCGTTTCTGATTTCCTGATCCTGACCTGTTCTGTCTCTCAACCACTCAACCACTGTCCCTGTTCTGATCTGTTTGCTTGACCTAGCTTCGGATTCCTGGACCTCTGAGCCTGCCTGTTCTGATCTGCTTGCCTGACCTCGCTTCAGACCCCTGCTTGTACTCATGGGACACTCTGGGAGGCGTCCGCTAATTTCTTGTTGGTAGTCCACCAGCTGGATCCTACCTCGTTCTCTGAACATGGATTGAACTTGTAAACCATATTAATGACTGTCATGGATAATCATCCACTGTCAGATTATCATGGTCACTAACCTGTGTTTCTCTCCTGCAGTGGTTCCAGCCTTAGACTCCCTAGCCGCTGCTACTCCAATACACTATTTTTAAATAAACGCTTTCTGAGTTATCCCACTGTCTGTTTTGCAAGAATACTGGGTCGCTGTTCTAAGCCGTGACAATTTCACTTGGTTCATGCATGATCACCATCTTATGCAGGCCAGTCATTTCACTACCCTCTGCAGGAAGCTCCTACTTTGGCCACTTGCAGAAAACAACAACTAGATCTAAATAGATCAGCTTTTATTTTGCAACCTATAGTATTTTTTTACTTCCATTTAAAGGGATATTCCCATCTTTTTATGAAAATACTATCTTCTTCTATGTCTCTTGCAATCTTTTTGCTTCCACAAACACACCAACTATTTATCATAATTGTTCACAATGTGAGGCATGGCAATTTTAGAAGTGGGACATCAACTTTTTTTTTAACTGAATTTCCACTGGTTATGTTGAATTCTGCCTCGCTATATGTTTGGAGAACACTGCACCTTTGGCCACGTCGTGTATAAAACCATCTGCAAGGCTTTTATGTGCTTGTGACCACTGACCAAGCGGTGTCCCAAATATTTATAGCTCAGCCTGTACAGTCCTTTGTAATTTATTTAGTCTACCACAAGATGGCAGTGAATTTTACACACTGGAGCTTTAAAATTTTAGCCTCTGATCCTTTAAAAAAAACCTTCATGAAACTTTCAACTATCATGAGATTGAGTGTAAGACTTTATCATATCATATCTTATCATATCAAGATATTCTTATTAAAATTAACCAAATAAATCTTTTTTGATATTTTGTTTATTCTGGGTTTATTGGTCTTAGTAATACCTCAAATTATATATGCTCTATTATAGAAACACCAGATTATATTGAGCTATATTCATACTATCGCTACTTCAAAACTGTTATTCATCAAGATGTATGCTTGCTGGACTCTGGGAAGATTGTGGCTGATCCCTCGCACCCCAGCCACAAACTATTTCAGTCACTTTTCTCTGGTAGGAGGCTGTTGTCCATCAGGACCACTACCAGTCTTATCAACAATGCCCAGAGACCCGCGTCACACTGACACTGCTACTCTCCCTCCCCCGTTCAGGACCTAGAAGCTACACCAACGTAGCATCTCCAGACCTGCTGCGTTACATTAAAGCACAGTCTACTGTGAATATAGTATTTAGCTATATATTGTATATAGTATATTGTATCTTTTATATAGTATATAGCTATAGATTCTGAATTCTGTATATATATATATATATATATATATATAATTTTTCTGCACCATCAACATCACGTCAACTTCCTTGTAAGTGCAAACCTACTTGGCAATTAACTTGATTCTGATTCTGATTAGAAAAACAATGAATGCTGAAATTGAAATGTCAATTTTTCCCGCTTTGGAAACTCCAAAAAGTTATAATCTATCAATAATAGATCGGCAAAGATAACTTCATATTTACTTCCTACTCTAACAGGGCACAACCTTGTGGAAGTTTCATGCATATTCAATTCGTTTCCTGTCTGGGTGCAATCGTTCCAGCCTGGCTTTAACTGAACAGTTAGCAACCTTATTTAGCCTCCGAAAGACGCGGAAAATCCTTTTGGCACTGGGAGTCATTTCAAAATATAACTGTACTTAAGTTAACAATAACGTAGAAGAGATAAATGTCCGCATTGTGCCGAAAATAACAGAACAGTGCATCTGACTGCCTGTGAGTTTATGTCGAGTATCTGGAGCCGTGGAAACCCTCTACACCCTGGTCAATCTCTTCTGAGTAAGACGAGTGTGACAAACAGCTCAACAGGCTTTGGCATGAAAGCTGTCCAGAGGGTACACATACAAGGGCAGAGAATTCACACCGCATGCACACAGGGGTCCATTCACGTCTGAACATACTCACACATTCACAACAAAACACACCCGGCTGCCAAGTGCAGTGTGGTAATCTTTAGTAATGCCATTGGTCCTGGGGGCAGAGCGTCTGAAGAATGCCAACGGCCACACAACATGAGAGCCTTTGCAGCCGTCTCCACGGGCAGCACATCCACTGACAGAGAGGGGGAAAACTAACTACATCTTCTTAGAGCTTAGGAGAGATGCTGCTGCTGCTGAAGGGGTACATGGAAAATGTTGAAATAACCCGCTGCTTTCTGGGCTCTATCGGGTTTTCCCCAGCAAGCATTGGAAGAAGCAGCTAAAAAGGAGTTTTCTTTGTATATCAGGGTATGAATCCTTATGAAATCTACAATCACATCAGATCTGCCCTTAAGAATGGTGCAGCAGATTTCAGAAGGCGCTTTTTCTTTATTGGTGGCGCGCAATAGCGCAGGGAAGAGTAGGATATGGTTTCTTTTGGCAGTAGTTTTTTTCAGTAAAGATAAATGGCTAGACAAATGGATTCTGCACCAATTGGAATAGTAGATTGTGACAGGAGACAAAACTCAGGTGTTGCAAGATCAGATAATTATCTCCAACTGAATAAAAACAAAACTGAGGTAACAATCTTTGGACCAAAGCAGGACAGATTTAGAGTTAGCGCACAGCTTCAGCAACTACAGCTATAAACCAGTGATTATGGCCCAAATATTGTTGTCATGATGAACTAAGACCTGAACCTTCAGAGGCAAATATAGGCAGTTGCTAAATCAGCCTTTAATAACCTGAAGAACATTTCAAGATTAAAGTACTAATGTCTAAGTAGGATCTAAAAAAAAAACTCATTGTTACTTTTTATCTTCAGTAGAATTGATTACTGCGACAGTGTCTTCATAGGTTTGCTTTAAAAAGTCCATCAGACAGCTGCAGCTGATTTAAAACACTGCTGCCCATGTTCTCACTAGAACACTAGAAAGTAGAGCACATCAGCCTGGGTCTGAAGTCCTTCCACTGGCTGCCTGTAGCTCAGAGAATATTCTTTAATTTCCTTCTGATCACTGAATGGATTAATATCTCAATACATAACCGATCTGTTGTCAGTATATTAACCTCCCAGACGTCTCAGGTCTTCTAGTTCCAGCCTATTATGTCCACCCAAAACTAGAACCAAACATGGAGAAGCAGCTTTTAGTTTCTATGCTCCACTTATCTGGAACAAACTCCCAGAAGACCATATAAGTGCTAAATTACATTTAGATTAACAGTTTTCCTGTTGTCCTGTTTTTCCTCTTCTTTTCCCTCTTTTCATTTTTTCCTTTTCCCCCAATTCCCTATGTTCACTATTTCCCCTCTTTTTTTTCCAAGTTCCCTTTTATTTCCATTTTACTTTTTTTTTTTTTACTTTTTTTTCATTTTCCTTCTTTTGTGTTTTTCCCTCCTTTCACTTTTTTTTATTTTTATTTTTACCCTTTTTTTCAAAACAAAAAGGAAAACAGACAAATTAGGGGAAAAAGGGGAGAAAAGTTATTTCTACATTTCAAGGTTGCCAGAAACTGCCCCATATTGGTTCTGCCATTAGTGGAGTAAAAGTGTTATTGAGAAATCATCACTTCCTATGGGGAGAAAAATTTACAATTTGTCTAACAGAACTAATTTCTTTAAATACTAACTTTTCAATAACTTGATAAATATATATGATAAATATAAAACCTTTGTTTGTTTCCTAATCTGTGCTGGATGTTCTCTAAAATGAAACCATCCCATTGGATAAAACACCAATAAGCGACACTACAAATTACATTAAACTAAGAGAGATCCAGGCAGCAAAATCCAACCTGTCCAAACCGTTTTGTCAACATATAAAACCCTTTTTAAGGCTAAAAGCCAAATTTAAGGTATCTAAGGGGGGGGGGGAATTATAGCTGTTGCAGTAACCTCTCACTGGCATCAGGTTTTCCTATAGATCTCTTCCCTCTATGAGGTCAGGAATCTTTCTGAAGTTCTGCCAGATTTTCAAGGAATAAATCGCAGTGAATGGCAGCTTTTCGTCCAATAGTGTTCGCCATTTTTTGTGTTGGGTGGTCAGCTGGTGAAGCCATCAGATGTAGGAGATTCCCTGTTTCTGTCACGTTGTTTTGTGGTGGATCCGCTTCTCCGTTGCTTGCGGGGTAAACCTCAGCTGTTCTTTTTCCTTCCCTTTCCCTCGTGACCTTCCTATGCATCTTCCTCGTTTTACTCTCCTTCCTCTGGAGGAGTTGGTGGAGGAGGAGGAGAAGGGGACCTGTCAGGAAAGGAGTAAAATGTGTGCAGCTTAGGGAGGGGTCGATATGATGAGGCTTCAGTGTTGCCGAGATGGATTAGCTGAATGACTTTGAGGGGTTTGTTCTCTTGTCTTTGAGCGCACAGCCAGACTCGGTCTCTCTCCTCTTCCTCCCCTCCAAATCGTCATGTCTCCCTCAGTTTCTGTCCCCGCATCTTTGTTTTGTTTGGATATATTTTTCCCCAACTCCTCGTTAAGGTTCTGCGGCAGCTACTTTAACAGTTTCAACTGTAAAACATAAAATGGGCCGAATTGCCACTGCTAAAAAAAAAAAAAAAAGACAGATCTTGTCTTTGTCTTTTGTCTCATCTGCCAGATTGTTGGTTTTCATTTAAAGTAAATCTGCTGTTTGCATTTGTTGGTTTTCAACCACAAGAAAATACTCTTAACATTTTCCTTCAAACGAGTCAGATTGAATAACAATCTTTGAATGTGGTCGGAAGCAATAGAGCTTTAGGTTTTTCTTCAGGCATTTCCTGAATAATGAATTGTATTTTACTTTAGCTATAGAAACTGAATTATAAGAAAGGGAAATAGGCCAAATAAAATGTATGAATATGTTAAATATATATGACAATGCACAAACAGAGAAGTAATAATCCAATAACAGATCTAGACCTACAGCTAGATATTCAACCATCCCGCATGTGGCTGAGTCCAGTATGATTCTGCTCAGGCTATGCAAGAATTTTTTTCATGTTTTATTTAATTTATATTTGATCAGGAAAGTCCCACTAAGTAATCTCTTTTTTGAGGAAGTCCTGACCAATAAGGCAGCACAGATCACAACAGATCAGTACATTACGTTTATAATCCATGAATTTTATTTCCAAAGCTCTGAGTACGAGTTTAAAACTGTTTTAACATAGTGGAGTATCCGTATGGGACTCAAATGTGTCAAATAGATATAAAAATGGAAGAATGCATTTTAGAAAAGCTAAAATCAAACAGAAGAGGAGAAAAATAGGGCAATGATTAGAGCTGGATTTTTTAGCGCTTTGGTTTACAATTCAATAAAATTTCTATTCTGTAAAGGAAAGTATATTAAAGACCTCGGCCAAAGAACTAATGCTGTAAATCGCAAAAATTAACTGTAACTTGGAGTGTAAATAAAAAATGTATATTGTCATTAAGAACTAAACTCGGTGCAGTACTTTTTATTCATCATGGCTTGACCTGGAAAATGTTCAATGAATTAAAAAAAATCCAGGCTCGTGAATAAAAAGGCTAAAAACACCCTATTAACTCAAGTCATTCCTTTGAATATCTTAATGTTTACCATTAATATCTTAATGGTAAATGCTTAAGGTTTTAATGAATTAACATTAGATCATTCAAATCTTTCTAAAACCCAACCCTTGTTATGCATTTGTTACAACAAGGCTGGACTGTTGTAATTCTTTACTATCAGGAAGTCCACAAACTGTAGTTAAAAGCCTTCAGCTGATCAAAAATGCTGCAGCCAGAGTTCTGATGAAATTAAAAAGAGAGATCATATCTCTCCTATCCTGGATTTTCTTCATTGGCTTCCTGTTAAATCCAGAATAGTATTTAAAATCCTCCTTCTCACATATAAAGTTTTAAATGGCCAAGCTCCATCTGATATCAGAGATATGATTGTCCCCTATGTTCCTAACAGAGCACTTTAAATTCATTCTACAGATTTACTAGTGCTTCCTAGAAATTCTAAAAGTAGAAAGGTAGGTAGATTTTTTAGTTTTCAGGATCCTTTTCTATTAACTATCACTTTTAGTATGTGAGGCAGAAAGCCTGTCTACTTTTAAGGTTAGGCTTAAAACTTTCCTTTTTGATAAAGCTTATAGTTAGGGTGGCTCAGATTATCCTGAGCTATCTCTATAGTTATGCTGCTATAGGCTTAGACTTCTGGAGGACATAGGGACCCCCATTTCATCATTCTGCTTCATTCTATCTCTATTCTCCCACTCTGCAGAATCTATTAGTTCAATCTCTAACGTTCTGCTCTCTCTGCTTTTTCTCATAGTAGCTTCATCTGGTCTGTTCCTGTTTGGCTGCGATACCATCCTGGAGAAAAATATCAGCTGTGCTGCTGCCATCAACACATTTGTTTAGAGATGTTCGACCTCTGCCTGTTTTTCAGTGTAGTCCTGTTTGTCTGGCTTCCTGGCTGGATGTGCTCTCTTCGTCCTCTGATGCAGGGGCTGGCTTAGAGCTCATCTGCCTGGCTGTATGTTTTCTGGACACGGCCACCTGTGGAGCTGGTTTACAGTTGCCTTTTGTATCTCTGCTTCTTTCTGTACTTCTGCTTCTGTCTCCTTGAACCCCAGTCAGCCTCAGCAGATGGCCGCTCAAACTGAGCCTGGTTCTGCTGGAGGTTTCTTCCTGTTAAAAGAGAGTTTTTCCTCCCCACTTTTGCTACAAGCATGTTTGGTGTGAAGGACTGCCTTGAGTCAATGAGTCAGTACAATCAACTGGTTTTCCTTAGATAGAAATCTTTAAATTAAATTTACTGTATGATCTGGTTGAATTGTCACTATAAAATGCCTTGAGATGACGTGTTGTGAATTGGCGCTATATACTGTAACTACCTAGTAATGAAGATTTATAAAGGAAAATCAAAATATTTCAGCATTTAAATACAGCTAAATATCATTAACAAAAATGCTGAAAAACTGTAAAAATAGTTTCCAGAATTGTTAATTTAGATTTTGCTGGGAAGGTTATAAATTCTAACAGCTAGGAGGAATGATCTGCGTTAACAACCTTTTTTGCACCTTGGATGCAGTCATATAAGTAGCTCTTCATTACTGTAAACTCTTTCTGCATCAGGTTGTAAACACTTTCTACATTTAGATGGACGTAAGTAATCAAACTAAACGGCCAATTAGACTAAGAACACGTCATATAAACATACCAGTGTTAATATTTTTGCCGTCATGCATGTAAATGCTTGTCAGGATCAAATTATTCTTAATGTGGCAAGCTAACCCAAGTGCGCCTCTCGTCAATGTGATGTGTTTTCTCTTTAAGTGGCAATGTAGGGAAAGTAAAACTAGTCCATGTGCTACTAAAGACCAGCAGGATAGGCTGCTGAGCTGTAGCTTAATTAGGGGGTTAGTTAGCCTCGTGAGACCATCCTGATCTTGCGAGCTTTCAAGGTTTCACTCACAGATCAGTCTGGCTTCTCTCGGTTAAAGAAAATTTGGAGCAGTTTACCAAACGAACGTCCAATCAGCGTTGGCTTTGAGGCGGGTTGAGGTGTGACGCAACGAGAAGCACAACAGTTTAGTCTAAAGAATATGGCGGCTTCAGCCGATGAAACTAGCGTTAGCGTGGCTATCGAGCAAGTTTTATCGGAATTACAGAGTATTTCTTCACTGAAAGAAGAGCAAAACACTGCTCTGGAGACTTTTCTCAGAGGAAAAGATGTTTTTGCTCTTCTCGGTTTCGGCAAGAGTTTGATCTATCAATTGGCTTGTGCCTGGCTTGTGGTTGTGTTTTCGTTGTCGCTCTGTTAGTATGTCATATGCTTTGTTGATCTGATTGGTTTATTTGGCCTGTCTATCACCAACATAGGCCAATCACCTAACCAGTATTTTCGCCCCTTCCCAAAATTACTTCAACGGAAGGTTTCCAGATGGATATGCGGAGCAAATAACAATATTCTTAACAATAATTAGAACCTAATGCAAGGTTATTCTCAGAGCTCATAAGGCAAATAGTATAGTTATTATTTGCTGTTCATCAAAGATAGAAGTACTTCTTCTTTGGGAAATTTAATAACCGATTTCATGGCACTTGTCATGTTCTTTTCTCAATAAAGCCAGGTCCTTGTATTAATTGATTTTGTGCTCGTATAAATGATGTAATCAAAATTTTTTTCATATTTAGTTTCTTTTTTATTTTAAATACATTTTAATCTAGTTGTGTTGGTTTATGTATCTATCGTCAAATGGTGATTATATTTTGTCAAAGTTGAGGTCTCCTAAGGCCTGCATTATAAGGGCATACAAGGAAAAAGCTGGCCTTCTGCTTTCAGTTACCTGTGGATAAGCAGCCGCTCCAACAACACTGCCAGCAGATTCAAAAAGGTTGTCAGAACCAGTGTCCACTGTCGTCTGAACTGTCTGACTAGGCTGACTATTGCAGGATCAACAGAGAACTGAGTTGCTGACTAAAAAGTTAAAGAAACGAACAAGAGAAGACTGCAGACATCCAGACAAAGCACTCTGAATAAGAAGCCAAGAAGCAGTATCTACCTGATGGTCAAAGCTGCAGTAGGTATAAGCATAAGCTAATGCTACCAACTGCTAGCTTGGTGTTGCCTTCATAAATTCAATAAATATGCAAGCAATCAGTGAACTACAGTCTTCTGATTTTCAGCTGGAACAGCTTCCAATCAGGTATTAAAAATTATATCTATACCTTGTGGCCACTTTCCAATTCCTGATAGATCTAGCTTGTCCATGAGATGGGCCAACCCAGTTGGGAAAGTAATGTAGGTCTTACCTGGACGGTAGGGCTATTTTTTCTATCAGACCTTTATTGGGAAATACCACTGGTGTCATTTAGCGGTATAGCCAATGTTTCTTCCCATCCGGATGCATAAGTACGGTAAATGTTTTCTGAGAAAAACATGTCTATTTTCCAAAATGGAATTCCGTTCAGCTGGATGTTCAAAGAAAAACCATGAATAGATTCTTCTAAGTGGCCAGGTTGTGTTTACTAGATATAACCTATACTGGGAAAAGAATATTTAAGAAACTTATCAAGGTGGGACCTGACAAAGACTGTATTTTCTCATTTGGTCACAATCAGTTTTGGCTTATCTTAGTCTAATGTGTTTTCCATATTCAGTTCAAGTTAGTTCTGTTTATGTCTTTTGCATCAATTCACAACATATCACATCTCATGGCACTTTACGAAAAAAATTCAATTAGATCATTGGTTCTGCGTTTTCTAGCTAGCAAAAAACAACTATTGCATTGACTCATAGACTGGACAGCAAACCCTCATAAAGGCTTATGTATGTTTAAGTGTTTAAATTATTTAAATTTGTTTGGCCTGACTAGCACAGAGTGAGCTTAGGTAATTGGTGGATTTGACAAAAAAAAAATCAAGATAGGCAAAACCAGTTGATAACCCTTAGCTGTGTAAAAAATAAGTTTGAAATATAGAAGGTAAAACTCATTTTCACCAGTCACACATGGTCCTGATATAGATCGTACAGACCCATTTTTTTATCCAATCATCTACTCGTATATTAATGTTGGTGTGATGGCAGCATGTGCAGCCCCACAATAAACAGTCTGGTAATTTTTTTCATTTAAATGCAACACTTTATATTAGTTTACCATAGTGTATTTTATTATTTTTACAGATATGATTTGGCATTGGTTGACCATTTGGGTGCACAGATTTGGTTACCTCCTTTTGCCACCTTTTGCTTGTTTGGTTTAAACTAATACAATTTCCATTTGAGTTGCGAGGTTGTCCTGTAGGCTTGGCTGCCCCAGTGAAGGAAGAGTCCAATTAGCAGAAAGGAGGGAAGGTTCAAGTTTTTCCATTTTTCTAGGTTTTTTTTATGTAATTAAGATTGAAGAGTTTATTCACTTAAGTTCTTTTCTCTCATAGGTTGCTGATTTTGTATTGTATAGATTAGTTTGGTCCTTTGTTGTAGTTTTATTTAGGTAAATGTATGTACTGTAATGTTTCCTCTTGTGTCCAAATGGCCTGATCAGCCAGTATATACTGTATGTTCCCTTTATGTGTCAGTTTTTTTTTTCTTGTTTTTTTTTTTTCCGGCTTGGTCCCTCACAGTCAGCTAGAGCTGAATAATTGTATTTTGGCCTCAAATGGACTATGCACATAGAGCAATGGGTAACCTTTCCAGGAGTGGCTAAGGTGTACATCCAGTAGGTCACAAGAGAACCTGGAATTACTCCTAAAGCTCTACTGTAGAAGAAATATAACACAAAGAGAATGGACAAAAAAGTCATCCATTTATGATAACATCTTGATGGTCACCAAGAATGTTGTAAAGTGTTTTTAGGAGCCTTTAGCCCAAAGTGGAAGCTTTTGAAAGGCCCATTCTGCAGGTCTGTAACCAAGAACACCAGGAAGTGCAGAGCCATTGCTCTAGACCAGCTTGCTTCTGGCTCTTTCCTTGTTTTCTCTATGTATGTATACATATATATATTTCTCTTCCCCCTCACTTCTTCCTTCCACCTCCCTGCCTGTCTCACTATGTGTGATTGATGTTGCGAGGTGGCATTAACACTTCTCATGCTGCTCGTACATGGAAGAAGGAGGAGGAGGCAGCGTAATGTACATGAACGATTGATCACCTTGCCACCACCACTTGATGACTTCTCCAAAGACGGTTCCTTGGGAATCGATAACCACTGCTCTCTGTTTCCCCCCCTTTCTCTCTCTCTCTCTTGCCTTTCCTCTGAAGTTCACTAGAACATACACAGAGAGCTCATTTATGAAGAAAAGGCACATTTGCATATGGAAAAATAATTAAAACAAACAAAGTGAAGCTGGGACCCCCTGGAGAGAGAAGAAAATGGGAGGAGGTGAATAATGTGGGGATAGAGAGAGGTTTAATTGCTCCACACTGAGGTTGTGCCATTTATCTTCAGCTCTCTGGCTCTGCCACCGTTTCATTTGTCACCTCGGTGCAGATGAGAGTTTATGTAGGTGTTCTTGGGATATCTGTTTCAAGGTAAGCACAGCATCAGATTTTTAGAGGGCAGTCGGCATAGAGAGATGAGTCAGAGCTCTCCAAAGTTAACCTCATCCTTTCCCTTTTGCTCCCTTTGTTACCTCAGCTTAGCTGCCTTTAAAGAGATTACATAAAAGAGTCCAGTTTTCAGAGAAATGTTCTGCTCTTTAGCTGTCGGTCTCTTTCAGAAGCAGTCATTATGCTCTAGGAGCTTCCACACTCACTGCTTAGTTCATCGTTTCTAAAGTGTGTGTGTGTGTACATGCGACAACAAAGTGTGTGTTTTGTTCATATTTTCTTTATGTGAGCTCCCATCCTTGTCTCATTTGTGCATGTGCAGTGCTTCTAAGCGGGCTCCCCGCCGGCGCTGCGGGGTGCAAATCGTCACGCACTGAGGCCCGTCCACTACGTTAGCGCCGCAGTCGCTAAAACTACATTTTCAGGGGGGTGTTTGAAGCCAGAGGATGAAAGAGTGTGCTCTCCCGCTCCCCTCTGTCTTTCTCTGCTCTGATGGACAACTTAGTGGCCAACCACTTCCTAATTAAAGGCACAGTTCTTTGGGGGTTTTAGGGGGTTATCAGATGAAAGTGTATTGACCCGATGGTTCTTTTGGGCAGATAAGCACACTAAGGGTGTCGCTGAAGTCCCTTTTAAGAAGAATATCTGTGTATAGTGTAGATAAACATGTGTTTAAGCCAAGTAAGTACTGTAGAAAGAGTTTACATCTTCACAGACATGGGACGATGTAGCATTAGCTTACTATATTGACATCTAGCATCTGCACAGTAGGCTAATGCAAATGCAGATACCCAAAAGCTATGAACGCACTGCACAGAAATATGTTTTGAGTCACTCTTCCTTGTTTTTTTCTTATGTAAGTGCTTTCCTTATACAGTTATTTTTATGTTACCTTAAATCATAAAATTTGTTTGAGTCTAGACCACAACATTTCACCCATTTTTTTATTATGTAACTTTAAAACATTACATTACTACATCTAACAGCAGCTGCTAGAAAGGATCTGTGGAGGTGCTCTTTCGTGCACCTAGAGAATAACAGTTTTTTCACCCAAGGAGGTCTGCATTTCTTTAACAGTCTCATACATTGGGTTTCAACATTATCCAGCAGTGATACTATTTTTCTTTACAGTCTGTGTGTCTCCTGTTACCTGCACTTTGTCCAGTGGGCCATTCTATGACAGTTCGAACATCAGCTGCATGTAAGTTGCTGCTCCAGCATACCACACAAAAAAAGATGGCTGAAGTACCACATAGTCAAAAAAGGTCTTCAGGAGTGCTCTCTGTATTTCTGAAGACCTTTGTCTCCTGTAAAGAGTATCAGAGCTGTTACTCCAGCTCATTGTTAAGGGAAACAATCAGTTACTTAAAAGAGTCCACTGTATCTCAGAAGTTCCCCATTGGATGCTATTAGAAGGACTAGAGAAATCAAAGAACATAATCCACATAGTGCTTCCAGGCTTGTCCAGGTGTGTCAGAGCTTAGTGCACTTGGACTATGGTGGTTTCCTCTACCCAAATAACAAGTAGGCAAACTGGTTTCCATTGAAAACCAAAATGCCAAGATGTCTTACAAACAACTTCTTGAGGGTCTTTGTTATATGAGGTTAAAGATACCGACATGTAGCACCTGAGGTCCTACGATGAGTGTGGGATCTTAGGAACTGGCGTCATTGAGAAGGTATATATCCCAGTTTTGGTACTTTCCCCAGTTTTGGACTGATGTGTAAGTTGGGTCCCAAGATCCCACACAGCTGATGGTGAAGGAGGGGGGGTGTTGTGTGAAAAGTTTTCAACTATTCACCATGGTTAAATACACAGAGATCGATGGATTTCCCATTTATTCACATTTATTCATATCTTTGCAAAGAGAGAACATTTCATGATACAGCCCTTATTGCACAGTAATCAGCCCTGTGCTGCATGAGCAGTGTTCGTTCCCCCTTACTTACAACAATGGAAAAGTAGTCAGAGTCAAAACAAATTACAGACACTTTGGTTAACAGTAACATGTTGTGAATAAACCTTGAGAAAGAATCGTTCTTGAAGGTGAAACAGACTGAGTGAAAGCTTTTATAGTGAGTACATAGGACAAATTAATATATCATAAAAGAGAAATCGAAATTTTCCAACAACAGGGGGCTATTCTATTACATCTTCTAAGTTGTGAGTGTGTTAGAGTGGGTGATTGCTCAAAGAATGTGTAGTTCCTGTAAGAAAAGCATGACAACTCACCAAGACTAGAGTTGATACAAAGAAATATCATGTGTGATTACTGATCGTTGGTAACTGCTAAGAGAAAACAAACCTAACCCTAAATAGCTAGTTAAACAGTCAGGGAATATGACAAACTGTTGAGTTAATTTAATCAGCGAATTGATTGTAGACCTTTCAAGAGCGTTTTGACTGTGGACCGTTACTTTGACTTAAAGATGCATCTTCAATCAGGGCACCACCTTTAATGTGGCCAATAGACAGGGTTCCTACAGCATGAGGTAAGTTAAATTCAAGACTTTTTAAGACTTTTAATGCTACTTGAAATAAAAATTTAACACCAAATCCACAAGAAACACAAGAAAAACCTGCTTGCGATAACTTAACAAAAAGGTTTATTTTAACATAAACCACTGCACTAATGTTTCAAATTTTGAAAAGCTTCCCATACAGGAAGAAAGCTAAAAACATGCAAATGACAGATATATTTTAACAATTATTTAAATGTAATTCACAAACTTTGTTTTAGCAGGGAACAAGTCTTTTTTGCAGCTATTTTTCTTTCTATCGTTTTCTTAGTATGTTTGATTTGGTGATAAGTGGAGGCGTTGCAGAGACAAGGGTGGAACAAAACTGAGAAATAACGGCTGTTTCTCGGTAACTCAATTTCGATGCTTTGTGTTTCGCGCTTCGCATGTGCGACTCCACTGCCTTAATTCCCATCGTTCCGAGCTTGAAAGACTTCTTGCACAAAATACAGTGTGCCTCATGTGTGTTCCCTGATACTGGTTTTAACCATGGAGAAAACTCTTGGCTGGATAGCCATTTTTCGTTACATTTACACTTGCTTATATTTTCCAGATAAAAAGTAAACAGCGCTTCTGCCAAATGTCCCGGCCGCAACAACGTTTTATTGGTTCCGCTATCAGGATGGAACCAATAATGGCGAGCTGTTTTTTTTTTTTAATAGAAAAAATTTTTTTTAATGTTTTATTTAGATTACAAAAATAAATCGTAATAAAAATAATCCTATTTATGATGTTTTAAAAATTAAGACATACGAAAGACTGATTTAAGACATTTTAATACCAATTAAGGCCTTAGTTTTATTTTGAAGAATTTAATGCCTTTTAAGACTTTTTAACCCTGAATAGAGGTGCTCGGTTTGGGATATTTGTTGGTCCTTACATTTTTCGGGGTATCTGGGCCATATATGCTGAGTTCCCACTCAGGAGAAGTATCTAAAGCCGGAAATATTTCTTGCAATTGAACATATCATCTTCCACTTAACCGTGACCAGTTTGAGGGGCAGCAGTCTCAGCTGAAAACTCCCAAACTTCTCTATCCCAAGAAACATCCTCTATCTTCACTGAGGGAAGGTGAGCTGAGAGATGTTGTCTCTCCAGCGTGTCCTGTGCCACCCCCACACGGTGCCATGTCAGCTGTCTCCTTCCGATGTGGAGGAGAGGCTACTCATCCCCAAGCCTTCCCCTGATGACTGAGCTCCTCACCTTATCACTAAGGGAGTGCCCAATCGCCCTGTGGAGAAATCTAATTTCAGCCTCTTGGATCTAAGATCCAACAACTTGCAAAAAACTAGCTAGCAAGTAGATTGCCATGTACCTCCTAAAACTTCCACCTTCCTCCTACAACTGCCCTCTTGAGATGGTGGGGTGGTTTCAGCAACCCAATGCCTATGTTGTCAGTGGCTTAAATCACCCTGGTAGGGTGTCCAAAAGCAAACAAGGTCTGATTAAGGGTCAGGAGCCGGACAAAAAGCCCTAAAGATGACCAAGAAACGGAAATTGTGGCACATGGGCCTCGCCTGTACAGCGGAGCCCTGCCCAGCACAGGGGAGCAGGTGACCTGAACTACGGACACGGTTTGAACTGTGCTCGATTTTCATTGCTGGTAGTGATCATTTAATGACTTAAAAACAGCTATTTTATTCTTGAGGAGGGTTGGGGGTGATGCTTTATGGAAAGCCGTTTCCCTACTTCTACTAGCCTATAGCACTGAACACAAACACAACAAGATAAATAATTAATGTTTCTAATATGTACTGCCTTGTTATGTTGCAGCTGGATATATTAATCTTCAGGCAGAAAAGATTAGCTCTTCAACAAATTTTCTTTAAAACCATTTTTTTGTTTTAATTGAGCAAGAGCAGCCAAAACAAGGAGTAAAAATATAAGACAGCAAAAACATGCCTGAGGTATCATCCTTTAAAACAGTCTGTGCAACAACTCAAGAAAAAAGCATGTTGTTTTGTTAAACCTTATGTATGAATATATGCCATTAAATTAATGATCCTGCTCTCTTGTACATATGCTGTAGATGTGACCCTTATTTTCTCGCCTTGACAATAAAATAGCTGATTTAACCAACGCTGGCGATAAACCCTGCTCACTGAGAGTGAGCTTGCATGTTTTGCCCCCCTCTTTTTTTCCCCAGATATTTGTAGTCTGCATTAGCATTCAGCCTAAGCAGCCAAGTTCACCCTCTGTAAGGAACTCAACATCATCCCAAGCTAGCTGTAGCTGCGGGCGAAAACAACAAGGCTTTAAAAACAGGCTGTCGAAGAAGAAACGCTTCCAGTCTATCAGAGCTCATTTTAATCGTGTGCTTCCTGTTTTTTCTTGCTCTGTGTGAATGTGCGTTAAAATTCCTCGCTGTTTGGGAGCTGACGAGCACCGCTGGGTGCTCCAAGTGTCTCCCTTTACAGGATATCAAACATCCAGGGATCCTCAGAAGCCGGCATTGCTGGTTAATGCAGCTCTGAGGAGAGCGTCTGCATTTAAGCCAATTGTAGCGCAAATGGGTGTTCAAGCGTGCACGTTTGTGTGCAAAGATGAATAGGAGAGAGGTAAGAAGCAGAGAGGCAGGGGGGGTTTGGGACGTAGAGGTGAAGGGAGCTTTCAAAGAATGTTTAAAATGCAAACTTTATTTTGTTCTGAAGCCAAATCATGTTTTTGCATCTTTTTCATGGGTAGAAAGGCTTTATTTGAATGATTTGAGAATTATTTTGACATATTTCAGAATTGAATTAAACTCTTGGACACTTTTCAACAGAAACTAGATAAATATCTAAGAATAAGGCCTCCCATTAACTAGAAACTTCAGGTACACCAGTTTTGTTTTCCGTTTAGATGTTAGCTTTGCATTACATTGTAATAAAAGGGTGCTGTCCCACTGAAAGTCCAAGAATAAACAAAATAGCCATTCTCTGTCTTATGCTGTAAAAAAAATCTAATTTCTTTGTTCTTAAGAGTCTTTATCTTTTCTAAATGGCGCTAACAATGTGCTTGAATCCAAGAGGTGTCAGTTTTAGCACCTAACTTTTAGAGGGAAAGTTTGCTCAACATTTTTAAGTTTAGCTGTTTACTAAACAAGCAAAAACACTGTGTGAATGTGGACGATAATGGATAATTAAACTAAAAATAACAACAACACTTTGTGGCTTAAAGCATTATTCTCTGTTAGGCTCTTTAATGTCCATGACCAGTTTCCAAGAAATCATTAAAAACTCCAGGGAATTGCTGCTCCCAGAAAACAAGTAGTCATGTCATGTACACATCCCCTGGCTAATTTCCCTCTGTTTGAAATATAAAAACATAAGACACTGTATGTTAATGAGTCAACTTAAGACTCCCAATATGTTACCTTAGGTTGGAGGCACACTAACCCTGGAAGACTGAGAGCTCCTTCTACTAATGAACAAGCGTTTTAGTCCCAAATGACTTTTGGCCAAAGTACCTTCAGCGTTTACTTAAGAAATTACATCTAGATATAGTGTTGTAGTGAAATCACAGGTGATTTCATAAGAAGTTCAAAGCAATGTTTGTCTGTAATGAAGTGAACGTTTTAAGGGGGAAAACAAATTAATCAGTTGGATGGAAGTCAAAGTCAAAGTATAATAGCTGGAATTTTCATCTATATCTATCTATCTATCATCTATCTATCTATCTATCTATCTATCTATCTATCTATCTATCTATCTATCTATCTATCTATCTGTCTTTTTGTAGACAATCAGAATAACAAACCATATGGAAAACTGTTTTCCTCATTAATATTTTGATTTTCAGTTTTCATTTTTAATGTCTGGTAGATTTAAACTTTTAGCAACAGTTACTGCTCAAATAAAAACAAAAAAAATACCAATCGTCATTTGGACGTTGCTGTTTTGGCTAAATCTGGTCGGTCCGTCATAGTCTTTGATTTAGTCCAGAAATAGTTGTTGAGAATTGGGCTACTTTGGTTGGTCTGTTTTTTTTTTCCTACTTTAGTCCAATAAGTCCCCTAGCAGCATATATTAGGCTTTGTTTTTCAAAGTGTGCAACATTTGTTTCTGTTTTGAAGCATCATCCATGCGCCTTGGATTGGACCCCCTCCCCAACTTGTGGCCACGAAGCCCATCCTGCGATAAATAAACTGCTGGTTTCTTTGACCTCTGCGTGCACTGAGCTTGCAGCCAACATGTGCTGCTGCTGCATGTAAGAAGCTCAGCAGGGGAGGAAGAATTCCTCCTCCATCCACTCTCTGTTCCCCCTCACTCACCCCCTGCTCCTGTCCTCCTCCAAAGCTTTCTGCTCTCCGCTGGAGTCAGCGGTCCATCTCGCGCCGCAGATTGCCTATGACAGCCGCGCTATTTCAAGTCGGCGGATTGAGCTAAATTGGAGTGAGCAATACCACCTGTGCCTGCTGGAGGGCTGCTCTGGTTGGAGTTGTTGCTCAGGCGAGAGGAACCGGGAAGGGTGGGGGGCGCATACTGTGGCAGGCAAAAAAAAAAAAGCTGGTACCTGCATCAAAGCTTTGGATTCTCGTGCAACCTGCCCAGCTGGCTCCCTCCGAGCAGCACTGAATATTAGCTTCTTTCTCTCTCTCTGCAGGTGCACATCTTCTTCTCTTTATCTTTATCCCCCCAGCTTTTAACACCTCTCATTCATCCCGCCTCTTTCTCTTAATTTACTCGTCCTTTTTCACTTTTTTTTTTCCTCCTCCAGCTCCTACCTCTATTTCAAAAACCCTCTCATGGATTTCTCCGTCTGAGTCGGATAGAAGCTGACAGTGAAAGAAATGCGATGAGAACAGACCGAACGCAAGAATTAGATTTATCAAAGCTGCCACACCCCATGTTGAGCATCTAGCTGGAACCCAACACGAACGAGGATGATTAAACCTCTTAGTTTAGGCCTAAGTTTATCCAAAATATGGCCTCTAACTCCAGCATTCCACAACAGAACACTTTAAATTGTTACTTTATCTGTTAAAACACAGTTTACTTCATAACTCATCTTGTTTTTCCTTTAGCACACATGCGTTTTTCCTTTTGTTTGTCCCTTTTTGGACCTTTTGTATGATCCAAATGCCATAATGTGGTAAAAGGACATTTGACACACAATAATTCTGGCTCTTTTGTAGAAGTTGAGGTTTTACTTTGGTCCCTTGCTGCTCTGATGCATAAGGATATCTACTAGTAGCTCTGAACAAATATGGATATGATCACACAGCAAACAGATGTTAGACAAAAAAAAGACCAGCTGCTTTGGATGTTATCATCATCCTATCATTGAGTGATGTATAAATGTGTAAACTGAACATAATTGTAGTAGTTCTTCATCTATTATATATAAATTGATCGCTCATACTAAAGAAAACGAAAATAATCCTTTCAACTGAGTTTTTAAACGCCACAATAAATGCACATAGCTGATGCATATTGAAATAATTTAAAGTAAAGCTTTAAAATGCAGTACAGAAAAAGTAGTTACATGTTAAAAAAGGTAGATGAGAAGTAAAAACTAGGGAAAGTGTTAATAAACACATGGTTTTTGAAACAACTGTAATGGCTGTTATCAATAACAAGCTGCATGACAAACCTACTAAAAGCTTGAGGAGATCTAATTGTGTTTCAGATAACTTTAGATAAAGCATATAGTAAGCCCCATGAGCCGATGTTACTTTGGTACCGAGCCCAATTCAAAATGGGTCTTTAAAATTTGTAAAACATGTTTCGAAATAATTTTTTCACAAATATTTTCTGTTTTATAGCTGTGTAAACAAATAAAATGAGTTTTAAACTTCCACCTGACATGTCTGACTCTCCGGGAGTAATGAAACAGCAGATACAAATTTTAGCCACATCCCCTAATGGCCGTGCGACCATTTCAGGTGATGGAACTGGCATGGGTAACATGAGCTTGTTCTCTCATTCTTATTTTCTATTCAGTTTGGTGATATTATTGTGTGTTCAATGAAATTTCAATGAAACAGTGGCTAAATCTAGGGAGCAAACACTTCGCCTTACGCTGAAGGTCTCTAATAATGTAAATTAGCATATTTGTTTGGCCAGATTCCATTTTATCAGTGGAAAAATGCATTTGGCACATTTCGGCCACTTCTGGCTAGTATGACGTAGTCCTACACAATTCTAGTCACAATATGAGTCTGATACTGCTCCATAGAGCTGTGATTATGGGGCGTGTTTTGAACGAACCAGGAAAAAAAATGCCTCTGCACTCAATTGGATAGACCTACAACCAATAAGAGCAATGGAGTGCGTGACGTATGTTAAGCGACGCATAGTTGTTGTCAACAAAAATCAAAGCGTGCAGTTGCACGCCTAGAATAAGAAGATAAGCCTTGATCGCGTTTCTCTGTTCCTCTTTTAAAATTAATTTGCTGTCAATATCTTCTAGAACAGACCTACGTAATAGCAGAATCTACACACCCCAGCTCTCCAGCGGCAGCCATTGTTGTTGTCACCCAAGCGCGCTTTGGTGACGTGGTTGATTACGTTACTGTTGATCATCTGTCCATCATCGTATAAAGCCCGCCCTGACAATTTGATTGGCCCGCCAGATATTGTGCGAGCATACTCGCGCTACTACTGAGCAATGCCAGACCGAACTTCCCGACCTCAAACGTTGTGGGCGGGACTAAGTTCGGAATGGCACCCAGACTAACTTTTGGAACCACTGTGCCAAAATCACATTTCCGGCTGGCACACTTCCCACTAAAAAATGGTTCAACTTATTCAGTCCAAATTTGCTTGAGTTATGGTCAAGATGTGGATCTATACAGTCAGAGGGTTCATCCAGAGAATCAAATGGGGTTTTATGGTGTTTTGTAGTGTTTAGTTTGGAAAAAATTTTGGTGAGGCTAAATATTTTTCTTTTTTTTTTTTTGTTCAATCACCTATAAATCAGACATGGTGACATTTGAAATAGCGGTTCCACCTGAAAAATATTCCTCAATGCCTTTCTGTCAAATACAAACAACTGTATTTCAAATTTATGGTGTGGGAGCTGTACTTGCTTTAATTAAGTTAAGGGCTTGGAGTGGCTCAGGTTATCCTGAGCTATCTCTATAGTTATGCTGCTATAGGTCTTGGCTGCTGCAGGACATAGGGACCACTTTTCATCACTCTGCTTCATTCTATCTCTATTCTACAATTCTATATTGTTTGTCAGTTCAACCTCTAACTTTATTTTCTCTCAGCTTTTTCTCATCATATTAGCATTATCTGGCCTCATGCTCTCTTTGGCTGTCACACCATCTTGTAGAGAGCCATATCCTGGGCTGTTGCTATCAACAATTTCAATTATAAGTGTTAGATTTAGGCCTATTTTTCAGTGCTTAGTCCTGTTTTTCTACTACACGTACCTATGGGCTCAGCTTTTGCTGTGACTAACTGTATGTGCTAACTGTTTCAGAGTTTGTCCGCCAAAGCGTTGTTTTCCTTAACAGAGTTAGTTGAGTGGAGCTAGTTTACTTTTACCTTTTCTAACATAGAAAGCACAGATCTGTGATTCTACGTCCCTCTTGTATTTCTGTTTCTGTTTGTTTGAACCCCAGGTTTACCTTGGCAAAAGGCCGCTCACACTGAACCTGGTTCTGCTGGAGGTTTCTTCCTGTTAAATGGAAGTTTTTTCCTGTCCGCTCTCATTACATCCATGCTCAGTGTGAGGGATTGCTGAGGAGTCAAAGACACAATGCAAGCGGATGTCTGCTACTGCCACATACTGCATGAGTCAATGAGTAAATGCAATTATCTTTCTTTAGATAAAACGTTTTAACCAATCTGATTGGATGATCTAAATGAACTGTTTCAGTAAACTGATGATAAGTGTTATGAATTGATAGAAGAAGTGGCTTCAATTAAAACTGAACTTGTATTCTCATTGTTGATTTTTGGCATATTGTTATATTCAAATTTGTGAAATAATACACTACATCGAGGTGAGTTTTAACATTTCTCTGAGAGCAACAAGAACATCTTGCTTATGCTGTTCAATAAGTTATTAGTTTATTGATAAGAAAGTAGAAGTGTCTGATGTCAGATGTTTAAACAAGCAAAAAACAGAAAGACTAGATAGATAGTTCACTTTTTTTTTTTATTAACTAAGTCCACAAACCTATAAATGAACTAGTTCAAAGTTACTTGGTAAATTAAGCCACAATCCTACACAATAGAACCTCATATTTCATCCTGTAAATGTATGATCATCATATATAGACAGAAATGGAAACTACTCGATGCAGTCAAGGTATCCTTTATGTGCTGTGTAGCCTTCATTTAGCCAAATTACACAGAACTTTAGAAACAAACAGGTGCATTCAGGTTTGGCTGAAAAGATCTGTATAAAAATTATTTATTTCTTTCCTCATTCAGTAGCAGATATTTCCCAAGGTAGCTTGGATGCTTTGACTTGATGTGTTGCTTTAATGCTACGTTCACACCGGACGCAGCAAAATCGCGTCTACTGCTTCATTTTTGCTGCTTGTACCAGTTAGTTCTGACGCGCGGCTGAAGCAGCTTTGCTGCTCTGGCTGCGCTGTGCAAAAGTGTGTCTGACGCATGTTGGGCGGAGCTACTGTATCCTTTCTTTGCCTTGCAGCTATATTTGCAGTGATCGGTGGGAATAAAGTAGTTTTAATATGTTTTTAAGTGGTAAAATCCACCTGAAAACTTAATCAGTGCAGTCAGTTCATCCAGATTACAATCCTGCCTTCCAATATTATTTCTGTCGGAGCCACTCAGACCCCCACATACGGGCGATGCGCTGTCAGTAGGATTCCCGTTCAACAGCAGCCTCTGGCCGGGTCGCCTCCTCGCGGTTCACCACGGCGGCTGGCAGGTGTTTTTCATCTAAATAATCTAAAGTGCAGGCAGCAGGATAATAAAAGTGAACATGTTCTGTCGGCAGGTTTCAGCATTTTAAGTTAATTTAGGCCTTAACAAACTGTTTCAGAGGAGCGATCACAGCACTCTGTGTCATCAGCGATGTGTCTGTCTCACGGCATTATTTTTTTTTCTGTCCAAGTAGGCCTATTCCTTTGCTCATAAAACTCTGCCAAGTGCTCTACTAAACCAGCTTCAGAAATACCAGTAGATGAGTCTGAATTACGCAGACTAGTACTCTCTGTAGGCAAGCTGCTCTGTCAAGCTGTTTGTCATAATATGTGCCTTATTATGCACTTATAATGCATAATAAGTCAATTATTATGCATAATAAAGAACTTTATTATGTTAGATAATCTTAAAAACATTACTAGATATTACAGGTAAATTGTAAACTGCCTTCAGATGACATGTGTGGTGAATTGGCGTTATATAAATAAACTGAATTGAATTGAATTGAATTAGAACCTGACATTTCCCAATGAAACGTGTCATGAAATGAAGGTGAACGTGAGCTGTGCGTGACATTCTTCTCAGAGTGAACGTCGGTCTCATCGTTCATTAATTCAAAACTGATCCGTTCATTGAACGCATTCTGACTGTATCCATAATTACTTTTAACAGTAGGCCAAAACACAAATTGTTAAGCATTAAATCAAAATAATTTAGCATGTATAAGCAAACACAGCCTCTGTGCCATTTAGTTAGTTTCAGATGGTCTATCGTGAATGCTGTTTTGTTTATATAAAACTTGTCACCTGGCTGTAAACATCATATAATAAAGTGAAATTTTTGGACATTGAGTCCTTCACATCTTTTAGGAATATGTTTCACTTTATATACACTCATCATCTGAATAGTACATTTATATTGGAATTTTAAAAGATAATATTTCATTTTAATGCCTCATGAGTTAACCAAGAGGTCAAACAAGTATTAGCCGAATGAATAAAAAAAATAGGTCATGCAGTCAGTTTTGCTGATAGCACTTAGTGATTTGTGTCTGTTACTGTATGCATTAATATTGCTTCTTTTTTTTACATAAATAACTGTGTTAAAAAGGCTATTTGCTTAGCCTTTTTTGCTAGTTCACACCCGTATTAAGTGCTAATAAAATGCTGTCCTATAACAAAGGGAAGGTAAGCTTCATTTCCTCTGAATTATTTGGGGGGGGGGGGGTTTGGGTGTTGTTGATGTTTTTTATCAGAGAAACTTTGGGTAAAACATCTCTTGGTTTGGTGTTGCCAAATCTAAACTGAACAAACCATCGAGTAAATCATGAATCAACAGTGTCAGAAGTGAGCAGTCAGAATGCTTCCTCACAAACTGAACAAACAGATTATTTGCCCCTTTAAGTTACCCAGACAGACTGGTGGGAGCAAACTAGGAGGAGGGGTGGGTTGCTGTCTCATTCGAGGTTTCCTCCTCCTCCTCCTCCTCCTCCTGGGCAGGATACAGTAGGCATCATTTAGTGAGGAGAGCGGTGCAAACAGTGCGGGGTTATCCACGAGGTCGCCACGCTCGCCGCACGGCCGAGCTCATTTCCACTGCTGTCCACGGCTTCCCCTCCGAGAGAGGGAAAGAGAGAGTGAGAGAAACAGCCGGTGAAATGGCTCATTCACTTTCTGATCACAGCCCCCCCCCCCCCCCACCCCCTGTCTCTGTCTCTGTCTCTCTCTCTCTCAGAGTCAGACACACGCACCCACACACACACGCACACATGCTGCAGCCTGGCTTCATTGTGCTGTTATTTTTCTCATCTTTCACTTTCCCACTGCCTTGAAATATTTCCTCAGCTCTGACAGTTCACTTTGCGGATGCCGTCCCTCATCAGACTCACCAGACTTTCCACCAAATACCGTTGTTTTTAACTATCAATGCATTGGCATGCTAAGATTAAACCAGATCGACTTCTACAGACAAAAACAGCTCAGACTGAGTGTCTAAGTATTTCACAGTCATGTTAATCCTTTTCTCTAACTAATCTGATAAGCACAGCTAATGATATTTCACTGAATGCCAAAGAAATAAATGCAGTTGTCATAAACCAGAGGCTTGTTCTAAAAGCTCTGTTTTTTTTTTCCCTCTCTATCCTCCCTTAAATCCCTCCGGTGCTGAACCAATCCGCCTTTGTTGACTTGTACCTCTGCCAAGACTCGCTATGAAGACATCTCAGCAGCCAAACGGTCAAATACTCGAGGAAGGTGACATGTGGCAGGCTTTCGCTAAGAACTGAGCTGATACTGCAGGGGTCATGTTAAGCAAACTCATTAGTTTGTTATAAAAGTACAACAGAGTAATAGGGAAACACTAGGTGACGTACATTTGTATTTAAATAAAATAAATAATTTGTATGAGAACAAAGTCACAATATGCTGTCTTTGAGATTAAAGTCATAAAATTACAGCAATAAAGTCCTAATATTATGAAAAAGAAGTCATAATATTAAGTCTACATAATAAAACCTACATTTTTAGAATAAAGTTGTTACATTAGAGGACTTGGGTTGAAAATTCATGAGGTTAGTTAGACATAACCATAATAAATATATTACCACATTAAAGTCATTACAATACTAGAATAAAGTCATTACATTACTAGAATAAAGTCATTACATTACTAAAATAAAGTCATTACATTATTAGAATAAAGTCATTAAATTCATAGAAAAACTTTGTTACATTACCAGAATAAAGTCATTACTTCACTAGAATAAAGTCATTTCATTACTAGTGTAAAGTCATAACATTATTAGAATAAAATAACTACATTACTAGAAAAAAAGTAATAAGGTTTCCAGAATAAAGTCATTACTTCACTAGAATAAAGTCCTTACATTACTAGGATAAAGTCATTTCATTACTAGAATAAAGTCATTACATTACTATAATAAAATAATTACATTACTAGAAAAAAGGTCATAACGTTAACCGAATAAAGTCATTACATCACTAGAATAAGGTCATTACATTACTAGAATAAAGTCATTACATCACTAGAATAAAGTCATTACATTACTAGAATAAAGTCATTACATCACTAGAATAAAGTAATTACATCACTAGAATAAAGTAATTACGTTACTAGAAAAAAAGTCATAAGGTTACCAGAATAAAATCATTACATCACTAGAATATAGTCATTACATCACTAGAATAAAGTAATTACGTTACTAGAAAAAAAGTCATAAGGTTACCAGAATAAAGTCATTACATCACTAGAATAAGATCATTACATCACTAGAATAAGGTCATTACATTACTAGAATAAAGTAATTACATCACTAGAATAAAGTCATTTCATTACTAGAATAAAGTCATTACATCACTGGAATAAGGTCATTACATTACTAGAATAAAGTCATTACATCACTAGAATAAAGTCATTTCATTACTAGGATAAAGTCATTTCATTACTAGAATAAAGTCATTACATCACTGGAATAAGGTCATTACATTACTAGAATAAAGTCATTACATCACTAGAATAAAGTCATTTCATTACTAGAATAAAGTCATTACATATCTAGAATAAGGTCATTACATTACTAGAATAAAGTCATTACATATCTAGAATAAGGTCATTACATTACTAGAATAAAGTCATTACATTACTAGAATAAAGTCATTACATTACTAGAATAAAGTCATTTCATTACTAGAATAAAGTCATTACATATCTAGAATAAGGTCATTTCATTACTAGAATAAAGTCATTACATATCTAGAATAAGGTCATTTCATTACTAGAATAAAGTCATTACATATCTAGAATAAGGTCATTACATTACTAGAATAAAGTCATTACATTACTAGAATAAAGTCATTACATATCTAGAATAAGGTCATTATATTACTAGAATAAAGTCATTACATTACTAGAATAAAGTCATTATATTACTAGAATAAAGTTATTACATTACTAGAATAAAGTCATTACATCACTAGAATAAAGTAATTTCATTACTAGAAAAAAAGTAATAAGGTTACCAGAATAAAGTCATTACATCACTAGAATAAAGTCATTACATAACTAGGATAAAGTCATTTCATTACTAGAATAAAGTCATTACATCACTAGAATAAAGTAATTACATCACTAGAATAAAGTAATTACGTTACAAGAAAAAAATTCATAAGGTTACCAGAATAAAGTCATTACATCACTAGAATATAGTCATTACATCACTAGAATAAAGTAATTACGTTACTAGAAAAAAAGTCATAAGGTTACCAGAATAAAGTCATTACATCACTAGAATATAGTCATTACATCACTAGAATAAAGTAATTACGTTACTAGAAAAAAAGTCATAAGGTTACCAGAATAAAGTCATTACATCACTAGAATAAGATCATTACATCACTAGAATAAGGTCATTACATTACTAGAATAAAGTAATTACATCACTAGAATAAAGTCATTACGTTACTAGAAAAAAAGTCATTACATAACTAGGATAAAGTCATTTCAATACTAGAATAAAGTCATTACATCACTGGAATAAGGTCATTACATTACTAGAATAAAGTCATTACATCACTAGAATAAAGTCATTTCATTACTAGGATAAAGTCATTTCATTACTAGAATAAAGTCATTACATCACTGGAATAAGGTCATTACATTACTAGAATAAAGTCATTACATCACTAGAATAAAGTCATTTCATTACTAGAATAAAGTCATTACATATCTAGAATAAGGTCATTACATTACTAGAATAAAGTCATTACATCACTAGAATAAAGTCATTTCATTACTAGAATAAAGTCATTACATATCTAGAATAAGGTCATTACATTACTAGAATAAAGTCATTACATATCTAGAATAAGGTCATTACATTACTAGAATAAAGTCATTACATTACTAAAATAAAGTCATTTCATTACTAGAATAAAGTCATTACATATCTAGAATAAGGTCATTTCATTACTAGAATAAAGTCATTACATATCTAGAATAAGGTCATTACATTACTAGAATAAAGTCATTACATTACTAGAATAAAGTCATTACATTACTAGAATAAAGTCATTACATATCTAGAATAAGGTCATTACATTACTAGAATAAGGTCATTACATTACTAGAATAAAGTCATTACATTACTAGAATAAAGTCATTACATATCTAGAATAAGGTCATTACATTACTAAAATAAAGTCATTACATTACTAGAATAGTCATTGCATTACTAGAATAAAGTCATTACATCACTAGAATAAAGTCATTATATTACTAGAATAAAGTCATTACATTACTAGAATAAAGTCATTATATTACTAGAATAAAGTCATTACATTACTAGAATAAAGTCATTACATCACTAGAATAAAGTAATTTCATTACTAGAAAAAAAGTAATAAGGTTACCAGAATAAAGTCATTACATCACTAGAATAAGGTCATTTCATTACTAGAATAAAGTCATTACATATCTAGAATAAGGTCATTACATTACTAGAATAAAGTCATTACATATCTAGAATAAGGTCATTACATTACTAGAATAAAGTCATTACATCACTAGAATAAAGTCATTTCATTACTAGAATAAAGTCATTACATATCTAGAATAAGGTCATTACATTACTAGAATAAAGTCATTACATATCTAGAATAAGGTCATTACATTACTAGAATAAAGTCATTACATCACTAGAATAAAGTCATTTCATTACTAGAATAAAGTCATTACATATCTAGAATAAGGTCATTACATTACTAGAATAAAGTCATTACATATCTAGAATAAGGTCATTACATTACTAGAATAAAGTCATTACATTACTAAAATAAAGTCATTTCATTACTAGAATAAAGTCATTACATATCTAGAATAAGGTCATTTCATTACTAGAATAAAGTCATTACATATCTAGAATAAGGTCATTACATTACTAGAATAAAGTCATTACATTACTAGAATAAAGTCATTACATTACTAGAATAAAGTCATTACATATCTAGAATAAGGTCATTACATTACTAGAATAAGGTCATTACATTACTAGAATAAAGTCATTACATTACTAGAATAAAGTCATTACATATCTAGAATAAGGTCATTACATTACTAAAATAAAGTCATTACATTACTAGAATAAAGTCATTACATATCTAGAATAAGGTCATTACATTACTAGAATAAGGTCATTACATTACTAGAATAAAGTCATTACATTACTAGAATAAAGTCATTACATCACTAGAATAAAGTCATTATATTACTAGAATAAAGTCATTACATTACTAGAATAAAGTCATTATATTACTAGAATAAAGTCATTACATTACTAGAATAAAGTCATTACATCACTAGAATAAAGTAATTTCATTACTAGAAAAAAAGTAATAAGGTTACCAGAATAAAGTCATTACATCACTAGAATAAAGTCATTACATAACTAGGATAAAGTCATTTCATTACTAGAATAAAGTCATTACATCACTAGAATAAAGTAATTACATCACTAGAATAAAGTAATTACGTTACTAGAAAAAAATTCATAAGGTTACCAGAATAAAGTCATTACATCACTAGAATATAGTCATTACATCACTAGAATAAAGTAATTACGTTACTAGAAAAAAAGTCATAAGGTTACCAGAATAAAGTCATTACATCACTAGAATATAGTCATTACATCACTAGAATAAAGTAATTACGTTACTAGAAAAAAAGTCATAAGGTTACCAGAATAAAGTCATTACATCACTAGAATAAGATCATTACATCACTAGAATAAGGTCATTACATTACTAGAATAAAGTAATTACATCACTAGAATAAAGTCATTACGTTACTAGAAAAAAAGTAATAAGGTTACCAGAATAAAGTCATTACATCACTAGAATAAAGTCATTACATAACTAGGATAAAGTCATTTCATTACTAGAATAAAGTCATTACATCACTGGAATAAGGTCATTACATTATTAGAATAAAGTCATTACATCACTAGAATAAAGACATTTCATTACTAGAATAAAGTCATTACATATCTAGAATAAGGTCATTACATTACTAGAATAAAGTCATTACATCACTAGAATAAAGTCATTTCATTACTAGAATAAAGTCATTACATATCTAGAATAAGGTCATTTCATTACTAGAATAAAGTCATTACATTACTAGAATAAAGTCATTACATATCTAGAATAAGGTCATTACATTACTAGAATAAAGTCATTACATATCTAGAATAAGGTCATTACATTACTAGAATAAAGTCATTACATATCTAGAATAAAGTCATTACATTACTAGAATAAAGTCATTACATATCTAGAATAAGGTCATTACATTACTAGAATAAAGTCATTACATCACTAGAATAAAGTCATTTCATTACTAGAATAAAGTCATTACATATCTAGAATAAGGTCATTTCATTACTAGAATAAAGTCATTACATTACTAGGATAAAGTCATTTCATTACTAGAATAAAGTCATTACATATCTAGAATAAGGTCATTACATTACTAGAATAAAGTCATTACATTACTAGAATAAAGTCATTACATATCTAGAATAAGGTCATTACATTACTAAAATAAAGTCATTACATTACTAGAATAGTCATTGCATTACTAGAATAAAGTCATTACATCACTAGAATAAAGTCATTATATTACTAGAATAAAGTCATTACATTACTAGAATAAAGTCATTATATTACTAGAATAAAGTCATTACATTACTAGAATAAAGTCATTACATCACTAGAATAAAGTCATTTCATTACTGGAAAAAAAGTAATAAGGTTACCAGAATAAAGTCATTACATCACTAGAATAAAGTCATTACATAACTAGGATAAAGTCATTTCATTACTAGAATAAAGTCATTACATCACTAGAATAAAGTCATTACATAACTAGAATAAAGTCATTACATTACTAGAATAAAGTCATTACATCACTATAATAAAGTCATTACATCACTAGAATAAAGTCATTACATAACTAGGATAAAGTAATTTCATTACTAGAATAAAGTCATTACATCACTAGAATAAAGTCATTACATAACTAGGATAAAGTCATTTCATTACTAGAATAAAGTCATTACATCACTAGAATAAAGTCATTACATCACTAGAATAAAGTCATTACATTACTAGAATAAAGTCATTACATATCTAGAATAAGGTCATTACATTACTAGAATAAAGTCACTACATCACCAGAACAAAGTTATTACATCACTAGAATAAAGTATTAATATTATGAGGAAAAAAATCATAACATTAACAGACTAATGTCATAATATAACTAGAAAAAAAACATAACTTAAATAAACTCACATTACTAAAATATTTAAATTTTAGGAAAAAGTTGGTAGCTTTATAGAATAAAATCATTCAATTACAAGATTGAAGTCGTAACATAACTTCAAAAAAGTAGTAACATTATCAGAATGAAATCATCACAAGAAAAAAGTTGTGGACACCACGAGAATAAAATCATATTACTAGATTAAATTTGTAATATGGCTAGAATAAAGTTATGTTACAAGAATAATATCCTAATAATACAGGAATAAAAATTTAATTTGTAATATTAAAATATAAAGCCATGACATTATCGGCATAAAGTTATAATATAACAAAAATAAAATTGTAACATTTAGAGAAGAAGAACAACTTTTGTGCCTCATAAAATTACAACTTTGAATAATGTTGTTATGACATTATTCTCTTCATATCTTATTATCCGACAATTCCAACTCGATTCTCATAATTGAAAAATAAGTCATGCAAATTTATAAGAAATAAAACTCAAACAGTTAGGAATCTTCAAACATGATGAATATAGAATCACCACTTTGCAAGAATGTTTACCATCAAAACATTCAGTCTTTATGGAAACATACACTTGTTGTACATTCAGCTTCTACCTAATTGTCCCATTTTTATTCACATTGAGAAGAGGAAACAGTGGGGATCCATCTATGTTGAAGAAAACATTATCGATCTGTCTATATTATATTCATCTACTAGTAAGATTCTGTTTGTAATGATATTCATCTCTATACTTATTGAGTAGAAACCCATGTATTTATGGAACTATTATTTATCCTGCACTTGCTAATATTGCACTTCTGGTTAGACCTAAACTGCATTTCGTTGCTTTGTACCTGTACCTGTGTAATGACAATAACGTTGAATCTAATCTAATCTAATCTAATCTAATAAAGAAATATCAAAAATGATGAAAAAATATAATGATTAATTGATTTGGGGATGGAGGATATCAAATTGCTTGAGATAGAAATACTTCCTGATTTAAAAAGGACAATTGATTTTCTCAGTATTAAAAAAAATTATTCTCATTGATGAGTGAAAATCTTACAGATTTGCTCCATTCAATTGATAAACTCAATAAGGGCTCAAGACAAGTGTGGCTAAAATGCTCAATATTAAAAAAAAAAAAATTATTTTATTTATTATTCAGGAAATAGAGAAAATTCCTACGTAGTGAGAAATAAACTTTGGAAATGCACAGTTTGAGGAATAAATAAGTAATTTCTTGCTTTCGACTAATAAAATATGACATCACTTTATGTTGGAGAAAGAAAAAATGGAATCATTGCTCAGTGTTGAGGAATGATTTAAAGCTAAAGTGTATAATTTTCAGCGACATCTAACGTCCAGACTGCAGACCGCAGCAACATGAACATCCTCCCCCCACCGCTTCTCCCCCCAATCAGTACGGCGAGCGTTACGGGACAAAATGTCTTCCACGACGTCTGCATCACCTACCTTCTCAAGTGATGAGGTTTGTTTACATAGATAATTTTAATACTGCCATCTATTGTTCAGTACCGTCTCAGTTCATCACTCTCAACTTGCCGTAGTTACTTTCGAGCGTAATGGGCGATCTCGCAATCGCTAGTTTGTTGGCTCTGCGCTGCCGTAGCGCAAAGATGTCTGCCTCCATGGCTGCGAGACCCGCTCCTATGTAATTATAAATAACGAATTCTAAGGCAACGCAAATATTAAGGTTAAGAGGCTGAGCTCGTAGATGATGATAAATAACATAGTTATGTATAATATATTACATTTCTGACTGTATGTCCCTGTAATTATTACACACTGTAGCTTTAAAGTCCCCAAACATGAAGACAGAATAAATGACTGACATTCAAACTGGCTCGGTGGGTGAGTGGTAAGAGAATGCACTGTCCATCTTTATCACATCATGCTCTGAAGATCAGTTCTCTTATTCGTCCATTTTGATGGTATAGTTCTTATTTCCTTTCTAAATCCAATTGAAACAGATGGAAATGATGTATCTTTCTAATCTATAATATTTCCTAATGTTACAAAATGAACAGGGACTCTTTAATGTTAACAGATAAAGTCTTACCATCTTGGCATTGTGTTAACATAACCGTGCTATATAGCCTCTTAAGTTCTGTAGAACCTCAAAGGATGTAGTTGTATGTAGATGTATCTACCCATAACCGTTGCCCTTTAACTTTATATCTAAATGCCCCAAAAGGTCTTTGCGAATCTCCTTCCAATTTGACATCGTGTGAAATCCCAACCACCTTATACCTTCTGGTATAGAAATACAGGCCAACTTTTGTGTACATATGGCACAACAGATGCTGTTGAGTAATTTGGGAAGGGTTAACATCTATATATCTCTCTAGGTGCTGTAAACATGTGTTTGGTAGGAAAAAAACAGTATTTTTTATTATTATTTCTGTTGTCTCCAAGGCTACAAATATGCTGTCTCTTTTGTTCATGAGTTTTTGTGTCCGGATCAATACCTCCACACGTCGCAGCACTTTACTCACACTCCGCCCTGGCAGTAAGGGATTGCAGCTGGCCAGCGGGTCAATGGCTGGGGTCCCCGCTTGGCTGATGGCCGTTCGTTAAAGAGCGGTCAACACGGCAGAGCTAGGTGTTAACGGTGTCAGCCCCGATACTCCCAGCGGGCCACACTCTCCTAATGAGCCCTTCAATCGATAGCCGTCTGCCCTCACTACCAGCCAATCAAATTGACATCTCTAGTTGACACATTGAGCGGATGAGGAAGTTTTAGCAGTTCTACAAGTCACTTACCATGCTGTTGTACATGTGCATTCACAGATATCATTGATTACTGTCCAACGAAGAAAATAGGAAGTTCTCCCTCTTTAAATTCCATGTTTTTAGGATGTGAGACCAATCATTTGTGTAACTCAGCAGTTTGTAGAACCACCAATACCAGAACATAATACCATCAGTCACAATATATCTGATGTTCTTTATTAAAGGACCATTTAGCCATTTCTTCCTGATAAAGTTGGTTACAAACAAGCCAAAAAAAGTCATACTTCCCCAGTCCTTTTCAAATTGTCCTGTTAAACATTTTGACAGTCATTGCTTTACCTTCAGATTTTGTAAAGGCTTCTGTAATTGCTGAGACGTTTCATAACATCATCTTGTTCTGATGCAACCGGTTGCTGAGGTCTTTCCTTACTATTCATTTTGGTACACACTCTCTAAATCCATAAGAATCACCAAGGGTGAGGTAGTTAGCAATCTTGCAAATATATTTTCCCAAGATTTTTGAACATTAATTCACAAAAAAACCCTACGGTTCTTTGTTTATCTCTTGATATCTTGGCATTGGGTTACACAACCACCGGTTAACTCCTCAACTACAGACATTGTTTAGAAATCATTGGACTCTTAAATCCTTTACAAACTCTATAATTGTGGAAATTGGGCTGCTCAGTTGCATGCATGGGTTCTCTCCGGGTACTCTGGCTTCCTCCCACAGTCCAAAAACATGACTGTTAGTTTAATTGGCTTCTCTAAATTCTCCTTAGGTGTGATTGTGTCGGTAAGTAGTTGTTTGTCCTATTTGTCTCTGTGTTGCCCTGCAATGGACTGGCGACCTGTCCAGGGTGTACCCCGCCTTTCGCCCGTAAACAGCTGGAGATAGGCACCAGCACCCCTTGCGACCCCACTTGGGATAAAGCGTGTCAGAAAATTGATGGATAGATAATTGTGGAAATTGTATCTCTTAATAAATTAATCCCCAATTTTCTAGCATAGTTATTTACCTATAAAGGTAGGTCACTGCAGATGTTTTACTGTCTTAAAATCGTTTTAAAGTCTTTACGACTTTGACACTCCTAAATCTTTACGAACAATAGAACAATGAAAACTATTTCTTGATCTATTTTTTTCTAATTTTCTAACATAATTACGTATCTAAAAAGCTACTTGCTAATGTCCTTCCAACTTAGCACTGTTCTCATGTAAACCTGTTATTTTCCCATTGCTGATATCTTTCCATTCTCGCAGTGTTTTAAAATCCTCCACCTTTAACTCTTAAATCCATTACAGACTGCAATGTTTTGGAAATTATAGCTCTTACTCTTTTCCTCCCCAATTTTCTATCAAAAGTTATTTACGCATGAATAATTGCTAATGTCTTTCTAACTCTGCATTGTGATAACTCACACCTGCTATTTTCCCACCGCAAGAAAAAAATAAGTTGGTTAATTTAAATCTATTTCCCCAAACATCTCACGTTTAATCGGTTGTCATTGCTAATGTCTTTCCAAACTGGAATTGTGTTAAGAGCGCCACGCCACCTTCTGTGTGAAATACATAAAGTGTACTTCGTTAAATTCTTTACACTTACTTTTTTTTCCATTTCACCCTAATCTTTTGATCTGCTTTTTTTGAAAGAAACTAACTTCACTGTGTCACTGTGAAACATGTTTTTAAGTTTTTTACGGTGCTGTGACAAAACCAGCCAAATCTCTGCTGGTGAACTCCAGCTTTTTCTTCCCTCTTTTTCTCTTTCGGGTGAGATATTTTTATATCCATGTCTCCGTAGGGTTTCTTTTTTTTTGTTCCTGCCGCTGTCTCGCTGCTCTTGTCAGCTTTCTGGCATTTGTATTTGCAAACACAAGAAAAAAAAGGTATTTACAGGAGTTTGACAGTAAGGAAAAGCAGAATTTATTATTTTATTTTTATTTTTTTGCTCCCCTGTTTTGCTGTTGTTTGGCTTTTGGTTTGGTTGGTGCTGGGATGAAAAGGCGCTGGTCACTGTTGAGACCCTTTCCGTCTGTTTGTGCGTCCTCAAAGGGATGCTTGTCCCGGCCACAAGGGTAAATCAGGACGCAGGGAGGAAGGAGAAGAGACACGAACCCTCTTCTTACTAAGTAAGGCACTTCTGGGAGCACAAAACAGACACAGAGCTTGTCTTCTGCTTCCTTGTTTTTATTGCACACTTGCAAAAACACAACACAGATTTTTCACGCTGAGGACAATGCAAAGAAACATCATGCTAACTGTCTTGTGAAAAATCAACATTTTGTAGATGATCTGTGGTTTAAGGGAGTAAAATCTGCTCCAGATTTACAGATTTGCTCTTTGCACTGAAGTGTGACTGCAACTAATATACCGAATTAAACATGGAGCTTGCCTTTGTCTCTTTGTTCGGTTCGGGTTCAGATCCTTTAAAGTCTGTGGAGAAAGAACAAAAGAACAAAAAAACATATGAATGCCAAATAAGCGACTAAAAAAACATGATTCGTATCGTCACATTGGGAGCGTCGGAAACCTTAGAATCATTTATTTCCAGGTTACACACAGAGTGGTGTACATGATGAATTTCCGGTTACGTAAACCGATAAAGACGCACCTCGGATCTGTTAGAATGAGATGTTTTGGAGCACGTTCAGTGGAAAATGTGTGACGATGTGACATCACACTGAGTGGAAATAAGCAGGAGTAGAGATATATTTAAGAGGAGAAAAAAAAATCATACAGCTTCTACCCCTGAGCTCCGCTGACAAAATGTCTTTAAGTTGTGCGGATTATGGATTAATCTATGATAACTAGCAAAGGAAAAGAGAAAAAGAAGAGAAGCCCCTCCGAGTCGACACCAGCACGAGAAAGCTCTGCCTCATCATCTAATGTTCCCGCTAATATTCCCAAATTATATCATTTAGACCTGTGTCAGCGCCGGAGAATTAATCATCATTTCCCTGACACTGCCCGGCCCCCGGAGTTCATTAAATAAACTATTTCTGCTGCTCTAATTTCTATAAGTTGTTGCCAGTTCTCTTCGGCCCATCCATTCGGCCTTGCTTCTTTATTTTTTCAGCTTGATAATCTGTTTATCGGTAAGTGTCACATTACATTTGCAAAGTAGCTGGGTGGAGGTAGGAGGGGGGCCAGTGCCATCTTCTTGTGCGGAGGGGCTTCAGCGTGATTACCCAGCTTCTTATTTTGCTGCTGCCTCTGTCTCTCTCTCTCCTCCTCTCTCAGACTCCTCAAACCCTTTTGATCTGAACTGTCTTCATAATCACTTCAGAAAGTCTTCCCGCAAGCGTGAGGGCTTTGCAAATGGGGCCCCTCTCTCCCTGAGTAGATTCCGGTTAGGTTTCGTTTCTTTTTCTGGACAATGCGAGGAACACGACTAATGTCATCGTCCGATGATCTTTATGCAAAGTGTGAATTTTGCTGTGACTCAAGAAACAGAAGGAAAATGCTCTCTAAATGGTGCACAAATAGAAACCTACTAAATAATAATCACCGTTCCCGTGCTGAAGCATGGCAGCGGCCGCATCATGCTGCAATTAACCTTTTAATGTATTATTTACAGCATAAGTCGCAGCAAGGAATCGGAAATATATCTGCTTTAGATTCTAACCACTTTTGGATCAATTCTTAGTAGAGCCACAGCATGACACTGCCACTACCATATTTTACCATCAGGATATTGCTTTAACAGTAACCTTCAGTGTTTACTTGACTTTTTCAGTGTCTCTATATTTTTTATTGGGTTGCATTTCAGAGGATGGACCATAAAAGAGATTTTCAAAGATTACAATCAAATCAACGCTGCTTTGATCATCTCCAAAAGCAGCCATGATACCATATTAGACAGATAGTGACGTCTGAAGAGTAACCAGTGACAAATATAGGGACTTTTTCATGTGTTGTTGGAGACCTTGTTGGCAACATTAACACTAATTGCTCTAATTTGACTGTCTTCAGCAAGCAATAAGGGCTGCGGTTAAAATAAAAAGAGCAGCTCTCCTTACATTGGATGCAGAAGACAAATATTTATTACGCTTTCAAACCATTACACTAAATTAGATCCTTTGATTAATTATGTATTTTTTGTTTAGGTCAAATTTTACTGGATACTTGAAACTGTTTTATTTGGTTAATCTTTAGTTTTATAGATATTTAGTGTTTCTAATCATTTTACATTTTGCTAGTGTTGATATTCCTTTCTCCTAAGGGCTGGATCAAAGCATTACCGAATATACAAATAAGGCGATGACATCATCTAACGACTTTCAGGAAAGCCAAAGGTAACTTTCCTTCTTCAAGAGTTGACAATGCAAGCAGTTATATAATCCATATGTCCTAAGCAAGCTTTTTTTGAAAAATCAATTGCTAATATTAATATTTGTGTATTAAAATACACTTCCATTTTTGACTATGAGGGGAAAAACGATTTAATTACCTGGATTTCACAAGGTAAGTCGAAAAAAACCATCCTGTAAGCCTACATCACATCTAAAAAAGTTTGTATATCTAAAGCTGGCATTTGCACAGGGTTAGTGGAGAATTATGGCAGCTGGATTGCTGTCATTTTCAGTTTCTTAGATTGGCTCCTTGTTAAACCTAAGATAATGTTTTAATGAATTTTTGAAGGCATACCACTACTTTTAATAACGCTGTTTGACATGAGCTATTTATCTTTTTTAATGAGTAACAAGTGTCTACTTTGGATCAAAATCATGTTTGAAAACTGCATTCTGTGTGAATTTCTTACCAATTTTATTGAAGACTAAACATTAGTATGTAGGCTTCAAACTGGGAAACAATTCCAGTGGATTGTTTTTTTTTTTTACTTTTTTTGGAACAATTATTATTTAGATGTGCCTGGCAATATTCCTGTGAAATGATGTTTTTGGCTGTTTTAGGGACTCTTGTGTGCAGCCCACTGACAACAAAAGGTGCAAACAGGTTAAGGCAAGCAAGGTGGCACTACAGAACGTGACTTAATGAAGCGCAACAATAAAATTCTATCTGCTTAATGCGCATGGCCGCGGTTTACAACAACCAGCATCACTGCCTCTCTTGTCTCTACCTGTTCTGTTCAGATTTACTGGCTGTTACTGCCTCACAGATTTGCGGGTCGTCACAAGCATATTGTTAGGCACAGGTTATTTATGATGAGGCTCACAGTAAAGCTGAAAGACTCGCCTGTGTGGGCCAGTTTGTATCTTGCAGTGGATCAAGAAAAAACAAAGTAAAACAGACAACCCTGGCCTTTTGGTATATTCTAACATCCTGCCGCTGTGGGCCCCTTGGAGCACCCTCTCATCCGATATCCTCCCCACCTACCAGGTCTTACAATGGGGGTGTACAATGGATGGATGGATGGACGGATGGACGGACGGACGGACGGACGGACGGATGGATGGATGGAACAGTATCAGTGGCTCGTGGGGAGGTGAGAAGGTTCACCTCTACCCCCTTCTCGCTCTGCCGCTTCGACAATAGCATTTGCATATTTTTATACTGTGTCTTTCCTCTTGCCTCTCTCTCTCTCAAAGAAAAACAGCCCGGAGCGTGAATACTCCAACAGCAGCAGCAGGCATGGAAAGGGGTAAAAAAAAAAAACGGAAGCTAGGGAGACCAAGCGTCCGCTTTAGCTTGGGGAGGACACACACACACATTTGGACTTATAAACACACAGGGCCCTTACCCCCAGAGGTTCTTCATCAAGGGGAATGAGGAACAATGGGAACCAAAGTTAGTGAGGACTCCTGAAAGAGAAAGAAAAAATAAAGGTGCATATTTCAATAACCCTCAAAAGTAAGAACTAAAGAATTACTACACATTTACAACTGACAAATGTGTAAAACATTTATGTAACATTTGTAATACAGTATGGTCTAATGACTGAAGATAACTCATTTTGGAGGAAACAAATTACAATAAGATATGATTTGAAATTCATTTGTTTTATATTCACCTTATACATTTTAATTCAAAATACTTTGCTTTGGATGTGTCCAACTCATTGACTAAATTTGGGTTTCTCTGACTAGTATATCCCTTAGCAAAAAGTAGTATACTTGAAGTAAATTCTATTAAGAATACTTAAGTATAAGTTTAGAAAGCATACCGAACATGTACTTTTAGTGTACTAAATTGGGACATTTTTAAGTTTACTAAAGTATACTTTAGTAAACAATAAAGTAAACAATAGTATAGTCAATTACACTTGACTATACTATTGTTAAATATATGGAATATAGTTTAGAATAAGTAAACTAAGTGCAATGCCTGATTTTAAGTATGAAATTCGTGCACTTTAAGTATACTTGAATAAACTACTTTTTGCTATGGGATTGTAAGCAGGTACTTGGTCATCAATGGGGCTGAGGAAGTCATTTATTATCCAAGCTACTAAAAAACTTCAAAATAAAGGCTAAATCATCAAAAAAGCAATTTTAGACACCCTTAAAACTAGTATTTTATTTTTAGATGACTACATATCAGTTTATATAGAATTCCCTTTAAAAAGGTGTGCCTCATATCTAATATAAATTCACCTATTTTTTTTCTTCGAAGTTAAATTTGCTATGTAAACTAGGCCATAGTTTTATGTGCTGATTTTTATAGCTATATTGCTATGGCAGATTAGGAATATAATATTTATTAACCCAAGCATCTAACTCATTAATAATAGAACCTACTTTTTTATCTCCTAACACAAATGTTTATGATGTTTAAATAATGTAAAGCTAAACTAAAGACACCACAGATAAAAAATAATCATATTAAGTATGCTAATTCTTTAACCCCAGAGTTGACATGCTAAACATCCATTAGCATGCTAATTTCTAAAACTAGCTGAGCATGCTAGTTTAGCTTGGCTATATTATGCTAATTTTTTAATTTGGCAGGAAAATCCTTCAGCTATAGCATTAGTGTGCTAAAAATTTCAAATTTAACATGCAAGTTAACCATTAAGTTTTCACTTGAATAATACACCCATAGCAATGATGTGTTTCAAACGTAGCTATAGCATGACCTTTTTCTAATCATAGCATTGGTATTTTAATATATGAACCATAGCGGTAGTTTGCTAGTTTATCTTGATTTATTTGATAACAATATTAAGAGTTTATCCTGTCTGCTGTTCTCATACCATTTATTTTCAAATGTTTGTCACTTATAAAGCATTTCTTCTCATATCTTAATATGATGTGTATTTTGTACATTGCTTAACTCTAAGCACCAATTTCAACAGCTAAAAATATGTTATAGAATCAAAAAGACTATCTTCATCGTATAAAAACACACAACAAATAGGACGTTTAAGACAAATGGTCATCAACTGCATTTATCCATAAAACATAGCATCAGTTTTTCAGGTTTAACACAAGCTCCTGTTGCTGCAGTTTTGTCTCAGACTGAGAAATACTGAGTGAAAGAAAAGAGCAGCATTACATAACCGTATCATTTAGAGATGCTGACAAAGCATTGAGACGCATGTTAGTCATTGCTAGGAAGCAGGGGGATTTGTTTGTGGACTAATCCAGAAAAGTCTTAGACGAACACAAGCGTGCAAACCACGGTGGATGGAATTCCAAACCAGCCATAACTGCAGAGAATGCTTCGCTAAGCTTACACCTCCACCATGAAGGTTACACTCAGAGGATAACTAGATGCACACCAGAGCTGCTTGTAATTTCATTTTACATGACACCCTGCGTTATATAAAGTTCAGGCAGACAATGGAGGCGTCCCCGTGGAGGACCTGGATTTGGCTTTTGAGGCTTTAGTTCGAGGCGATATGAAAAGCAGCATGTGTGCCGCCAGATGTGGTGAAGAAAAGTAGCTTTTTTGTCCCAAAACGATGACGCTGGATGTGTTAAATCTGACACCGCTTTCTTAACGGTGGTGATAGGTATTCCTGAATGATGTGAAAAAGGTTCTATATCGGGATGGAAAACCTGCTGCAGGTCTCAAAAGTGCTCGTCCGAAGGGATTTTCAAGAATATTCAGTGCACATGTTCGCCAACGCCAACAGCTGACAAGCCAAAAGTCGAGCGAGATATTTGACTTGACAGTGCAAGCTGAGGCAATTCTCCGGCAACAAAGTTCTATTGTACTCAAATTCAGAGCTTCATTGTTAAATTCCCCTCTAACTGCTGGTTTTTTCTAGAAGTTAAAGATCCCCTTGGAATAGAAAACACGCTGAAAAGAGGTTGACTTCCCAAACTACCTGAATAGTTTAGTACTTCGGCATGCAGTGCTAGCCAACGCCATCTAGTGAGTGTCTGTTGGGTGTGACCTCATAGGGGTATAGCCTCCGAAAAGCCACTTTTGTGGTGCCACTCGTGCCAAATCTGGACAAAGACAGGCACAAGGAGACACTAAGAGTGGAAACAAACCAAAAAAGGGGGGAGTGGGGCTTGCAACATTACTGTGAAGCAGCAAAGAGAGGCTGTTCATAAAGGTGTGGACATACTGTCTAAAATCTGGCTTTTAGCAGTCGTCTCATTTACAGTCTGTCTGGTTTCACTGATGGAGACTCTCAAACTCAGAAGCTAAGAGGTTGTGTGGAGATCATTTGTATTTTTGATCAAATTCTCTAAGCATTTCTTGGCTAAGAATTTCTGTTAAGGATAGAAAAAACATTTTTTTAAACTTTAGGGAAATGCATGATCCTCTCCTGGCACACCTGCTGATGAGAGTCTTTAAATAAGCCTTTAGAAATTCAGTAAAACTTGGGTTGTCCCTCCTCAAATCTGGTTTCACATTGATAAATCCCCATTACGCAGCAAGAAAGTATTCTGTGTTATTTTCAGTGACATCAGCCAAACATTAGCCACATTAAACTTTCCCTGAGACACAGATAAATGAAGCACTCATTTTTTTCTTTGATGGATTAAACAACAATTTAAATCAATTTCAAAATATGTCAGTTTGTTCTTGAGTTTAACAACGTAAAAATATTCTCCACTCTCGTTCTTGTCATTATTTTTCATAAACCTAATTTTGTAAATGCTCTTATTTAACTAAATAATGTTGATTCTTTAAAAACCTAAACCATTTATTAATCAACAATAAAGTGGGAATTGGCAAGAAGTTGGTGATATGCCTACTGTCATGATGCAAGTTTAACGACACAATTCATACTGATATGTCCTTATGCATTAACAAAGAGGATTTATTTTCCTAAACTGAACCATGTTGTTATTTTTAAGCCATGTTAGCCTGTTTAACATAGAATTCTCGGTATAGTTTCCTTGGGTTGATCTTTGCTACAAACTAATCATGCTAGCATAAACCCTATCAGTAATTTTTCTAGACCTAAAATAGATATCTTTTAGCCTGACAATTGTGTTTATTGTTTTTTTCCATTAAAATATATGTCATTTATATCTTTCCTAAACCTAGCCAACCTTTTATAGTTCCAAGAGTTAGCATGTCATCATTTTAATGAACCAAGTCATTGTTCTACAGTACAATAAATGTCATTATTATGTTTAGAGTAAATGTAGCCTTTTTATCTTCATAAATAGATTATCTATCATTTTGTTATAAACCAAATCGTGTGTTCACTTTCCACAACCTTTCTATTGTCCTAACTTCTTATTACCTAAACTTAAAGGTCAAAGCTACAAATTTCTGTTTAAAACCATAAATGTTTAAAAAATAGTTTACTCACAGAATGTCCAAATATCTGGTTACAATGCCAACAATAACAAAAAAAAGTTTTGCACCAACAGGAGCAGTAGGTTCAAATCACATGACGCGGATATCAGCACTGCCAGACCCTAGAAAACCTGTGTAATGGTATATTCTCAGTGTTATATATGTCAGGTTCAAGAAAAGAATTACGTAAAAAGAGGGTGAACATCTGTCTAAAAATTTTAAGCTTTGGTACTGATTTGCAGAAGCAAAGGGGCTCAGAGGCGAAGCGGCATTTGCGACTTTTCCTCTGGACAGGTTAGTTAACAACATTTAGCATTAACGGAACTAGTAATCAGCTGGAAAGCAGGACATTAAAGAGACCGGTCGAGTTTGCCACATGCTGGCTAGGAGGACCTTAACTTGTAGCTATCACCTTTAACCATGTTGAATAATCCTAATCACAAAATCTGTGATTTTTTTTTCCATATCTAACCACATTGAAGGATTTACTTAAACATTTGATGGATTCTTTCAGTATTTTATGAAATAATAAACCAGGGGGTTTGGAACATACCAGGAAGCATCAGATTTGTGTTGTAAAAAGATAAATCAATTGTTTTATATCAATTATGGCCAAGTTAAGTGTTTAGCTCCATGTTTTTAAGTCGCCACATTCTTTAGAGGTCTGTTAGATTAGGTATTATTAGCTATACCACGATTTCAAGAACTGAATACCGAAAAATCACTGGTTACAAAATGGGAAAAGAAGACCTGCTGTATGAAAATTAGCCCCAGTTCTACGCTTATCTGTGAAAATGACTATAGGATACTGAACCTAAAGCTTTAAACAGCTTTTTATAGCTACAACAGCCTAGCTTAATTTCTCCAACATGGCTGGCAGAGGGTTAATTACATCACCTAAATGAAAACCCTCTGTTTCAGATCATCCAGCTGTATGTTTCCAGTTTGCCCAGTCTGGGTGAGTGAGTGTGCTGGAGTTGTAAGCTAAGGGAGAGTAGGGAGAGGAGGGAGGGACTTCCAGAGGAAGATGCATGTAAACCCATTTCCAAACAAATGGGCCGGTGTGCACGGCATCGCAGAGAGGTGCCATAAGCGTCCGCCGTGCATAATGCCTGCATGAATCAAGACTCCTTCAGCTGCTGAACGTGACCGCACAAGCTTTTGCTTGAATATCACACGTCGGCCATTTATATCACCAACAACAAGGGCAGACCTAACCAGCAATTATTGCTGCTGATGAATTTATGCTAAAAAGCTGGAATGAAACTAGTTGATGCCAAACCTGGAAGTGTTTTTAGATACAACTCTTCAGTTACATTCTGGGTTTTGAAAATACATATGTTTCTCCAAAACATTGTAATACAGATCAACTGATACTGATAAACTCTGTGAAAGGGAAAGATTTTTGTTTACTTTCTTATTCAAGGGGATTCATTATGACAGGTTCAACGGAAACTGACCAACATCTATACAGTGAGAATGGATCTAGTATATTTCAAAGAGCAAATGGGTGCCCAAATGGTTTAGTTCACCAAATCCTTTATATAGGATTTCCACACAAAAGAACAAGTTATGTATATATGGATGTATGGCAGTAAAATGCTAATTTAAAGGGAATTTCATTTTCCTCCTAATGGACCCAAAGTACCCATACAATAAAAGGGAATACACTAAATTTTTCAGTTAATAATATTTGCTTAAAATTCCTCTGATGCCAATATATAATGGGGAAATGTTTATATGATAATGATTACTCAAATGACACCAAAGTATCCTGTACACATACAAACCAGAAGATAGTGTCATTTATTTGGATACAAATTATTAGTAGCATCAACACAGGGTCAGGAGGGACGCCTTAACTTTTTTGGGGATGTCATCACCTGGAAATCTGACTTTTTTCTTCTCAATATATGGGTGTTAGAGATAAACTTTAACGTTAAAATGTGTTTGTTTTTTCCATCTTGGCTTGTTCAAACCATAAAAGCCTACAAGAGGAAGATTTTGATCCTCCTCCTGTATTTATGTCAATCCCAACATTAGCCTCCCTTGCTTTCACCAACTCCTGTTTCTTTTCCACCAAAAAAAGATGTTTCCAACAATCATGGACTCATTAGATAATGCTTCTGCCAGAAAAACTTTCTACCTATTGTGTAAGAGACCTAGAAAAACAATGATTAACAAAATATTGCTAACGCTACATCCACATGAACTATAGGTCAAATTCTCGTGCGTACTCTCGTGAGAAAAAAAAGGGGTCAAATGAGTTCTATTTAGACGGTTTGTTTTCCTCCTAAACATGATTAAAAATACATCTAGACTATTAAGGACTGTATAATATAGCCTAAATGAACCCGTTTTAGCCCCTTCAACCTGTTAACTAGCCAGACAAAAATCACCAAAAACAATGTTTTTAACCAACTGAAAAAGGACAAATTAAATCAGTTGCTGTTCTTCAACTCTTGGGACACTTAACGGGTTAAGTCTTTAAAAAGGAAAATGGGAGACAAAGAAAAAAACTTCTTGTAAAGTTTACTCTGGTGCTAACGGTGGGGGTTAAGTCAGTCAAGTCGATGATGCCTGGAGGTTAAAATATGTTCACATATATAACAGGAAACAAAACTGTAAAAGTTAGCTTGTATTAAGTAAAAGATAAACTTGCTTTTCTTTTACATTTGAAGGTAATTTCCTGATGATTTTGCTTAGAATTGGGCGCCAAACTGATTTGGTACAACGCAGAATGTTTACAAGTTCTGCTCTATAGGTGAAACAGACCATAAACACCCGATGTTGTCTTTGAGATGCAGCCTAAACAACAGGCTTTGTTATCCACTCCGATTCCCGAGTTTCCAACCTGCACAGGTCCCATTAGAGCTGCATATTTTCCGCTCATTTGCCAAGCATCACGGATCATCAGTTGGATCCTGCAAGCTTTCAGTGCAGGAGTTTTGTTTCGCTTAAAAAATAAATAAATAAATAAAGGAATATGTGCACAAGTTTCTGTGTAATACGCTATGCAGGTTTTTTACGCAGAGAAGCCTGGCTCTGAGTCAGGGGATCCCCACCAGCCAGCGGTATGGAAACAAACAAATGTGTCTGAGGGACCGCACTGCAGCGATGCAACAGGGGGCCATCATTTATCCCTGATTGGGGCCGCTATAATGTGACATTCCCTTCCCATTTCCCTTATAAATATCAAAAACAAGGCCACAAAAACAACGCATGGAGCGGGCGAGAAAGTTACAGCCCTATTATTGTATTTGCATTACCTGTAATAGGCGGTGTATTTATTGCCTTATCAGCACTGGCAAGGTCGTAAACAGCCTCTGATTTATTAGCCGTCCAGGCTTTGCCCGAACATAATGACTTAGCAAATGATGCAAAGTGATATTTTTGTTTTCTTGTGTTTTGTTTTTTTATTTTATTTTGACCAGACGGAGCTGCTTGAGAGATGGAGGTTGACTACCTCCATAGCATATCTGAGGATATGTCCGGACGCCTGTTGTTTTCTTTGATTTTGAGTGCCTGATTCCATCAAATTATGATAGACCACCACCTCCACTTGTCTTCCATCTACATACCTAAAACTAGATCTGTTAAGTTGGTTAAACAAGCGAAGAGAGAAGGGTTTACCCAAGGTGCACTTCTTCTTCTGTAATCTAATTTTAGTGGGATTTGGAATGATTTGCGCCTCTCTCCCTAAGGGAAATAAATACTTTTATTAATGTAATCCCGGGTAGGTAGATTCCACCCCACATCTTTTCTCTTTGCCCTCAGGGACCGCCACTGTTCGACAAACAAAAACAAGAACGAATCAGCAGAGACTATATGAGTGCAGATTTGATTTGCAGGTGGAGTTGTTTTATTTCTTAATTACTCTGCTTAAAACGGATTATTAGTTTCGATTAGGCGTTTGTGATGCAGGCAAACAGGACATTTAAAAAGTAAAGGAAAATCTCGACCATTTGCATAAACAATCAAAGTGTGAGTAGTTCTGATGTTACTGCCGGAAGGTTGGAGGAGGCGACAAAGGAAGAAGCACATACACCTTTCTCCTGTGACTCAGAAAGCTGCTCTTCAGTTTATCTTTCCCTGATCTGTTGCCTGTCACTTACTTCCACGCCAGTGGAAGTGGCCTCCTTTTCTTTTTAGGATTTATTTGTTTGCCGTTCCTGTTTGACTTTGCATGCCTCTTCTATTGCATCATATTTTCAGTTACATCTCATTCAACAGTAAATCAAGCTTCACATTTCTGTTCTGTCTTGTAGAGATCAAGCAATATATATATATATTATTTTTTCCAGCTTAATGTCTATACCAATTATTTTGATCTTAGTCTAACCGATGCCTGATATGCACTGCTGATATTTATGGGATGATTTTTGGAGCCAATATTGCTTTTTCTTCCTCTATTAACAAAATAAAATAACACAAAAAGGCCAATTTTACACAAGTATAAATGTAAATAAAAAATAAACACCTCTTATTGAATCAAACTAAATATTAAGAATAGAGGAAGTGGGAATTGCATGCGCTTCCCTTGCAGTTGAAAGTACTAATAAATCAGCCACATATCAGGTGATACCAATGAAAGGAAAAGCAAACTGCTAATATCGGCTATAAATATCGACCTGCAGATGGATAAGTCTCTTTCTATTGTCTAGCATGGTGGTAGCATCATGCTGTGGGACTGGGGAGCATCATGTGCAGATACAGGGCCCTACATGTGCCTGTGTAGTGATTTTCCTTAGTTATTTATTTTTTCCTTTCTAAAGAGCATCTCAAATGTCCAGCATATAGAGGCAGCATCATGCTGTGGGACTGAGAGTTGTTTCAGGTGTTGAAATAATGATTGAAAAACAAGAATTTGATGCAAAGGGTTTCAATTTATCATGTCATTTCTTTTAAAACCTACCTGCCAATATTAGTGGCAGCATGGTGCTGTGGGCCTAGTGCAGTATGGACGCTCCAGGTCAGGTGTTCCCAAACATTTCAGCATATGATACCAAAAATACCAATGTAACAGACTGGGGACTCCCTAAAATACATAGAATTATTTCATATTATATTTATTTATAAATATGAAGAAAAGTAGTTATATTATTTTTGAAGTACATCTGTTTTTTTTAACGACATTACATTAATTAATTCCTTTTAAATGTGTTTTTATTTATCTAACGGAATGTTTTTTAAGTTGGGATAGTATGTTTAAATATTATTCTTATTTTTGATAAATAAATAAATAAATGTTACATGTCACTTATGGTATATTTATTTATTGCATAACATAATTTGGCCTTTCATGCACCTCTGCAATCACATCCCAATGATTTGGAAATCTCTGATTTGGAGAAGTGAATTTTGAAACAACAATTTGGATAACAGGTGTGAATATATAGTGGATTCCAGCCAAAGTTGACATACTATTTTAGTGGCGGCATCATGATTTGGGACTGCTGAAAGATAAAGTTGCAGGGTTTTTGTTTTTTATGGTTCCTCAGAAAACAAGTGGGCAGATGTTAATCAGATACAACAAAAATGTCTCCCCCAAGGTAATCTGTGATAGTCTTAAGCATGACCATCATCTAGTTCAGACTCCTTAGTAATGAAAAGGCAATATTTTAGTTTAATTTGACAAATAAGTGGAATTGCATTTAATGTATCAATCTTCCTTCTTTTTTTTTACATTTCTACACACTAAATCAGCAATCAAATGCTGTCCTTTCCTGAAATATTTTTTACCTGCTCATTAAAGCGCCATATCTCACTCCTCACTTGTTGACAATTTCAATAATTCACTTTCATCGAGTTAACTCATACATTACAAATGTAATTTGAAGGTACTTGTTGGATTTTAAGCTACAGCTAATCTGAAATCACATAATTTAATTAATTAGGTAAAATTATATCATTTATTTAATTAATTAAATATTTAGTTATCTCTTAATTTTGCAATATTTGCATCCATTTTTTTTTACACAAACAAATCCCATCTAAGTACTAACCAGCCCCAACCCTGCTTAGCTTCCAAGATCAGGACGGTATGGCTGTAAGCCACAAATGTTTATATTTTGTAATATAAAAAAAACAAAAAAAACAACATAATTTTAGATTAGTTTGTTTTTTTGTTTGTTTGTCTTGTCACTCAGTATGGTTCCTTCTTAAGTGTTGAGCCCCTGCCTCTTTAAAATCTATCGTACGGCCCTGTTGGTGCATCAGAGGTTTACTTCTAAATCCCCCAACTTTCTTTTATTTTTCACAACTCTAATCCAACCAGATTTACACCAGAGGCATGTTGGTGGCTAGAAATGAGCAAATATCTGCAAAAGTTGGATTCTGATTTGCAAAAAAACTAAATTTAATCCCAACCAGTGCGGGAAGTTGAACTTGTGAACACCAAGCATCTCATCACCTGTTCATGTAGAGCAATTACTCAGTGTGTATGACTCTGTGAGGCATATTAATAATAAAGAAAAGTCTGTCTGAATGTGGGGGGGATTCTAAAAGTGAGGACATGCTTGAAGCTCATTTAATTAACGGTATATATTATCATGTAAGTGCTGCTAGTTCGGCTTTAAATCAGCGTTTTGGGCCTGACACACTCAACGTATGGCGGGTTATAGCGAGCAAGGCAGGGGGGTATGGGGGGGCTGCAAATAAATTATGAAGCCCACAGGCTACTTTAAGTGTGCCATAATTAAAAAGCGACGGGAATTGCATCGATTTAATGCGAATATGCGGCGGCAAGCCACAGAAGTGTCTGAAATTTACGGCCGAAAATCAGCTTTTATGGAGAGCGAGAGACAATAGATTAATGGGCGTTAATTGATTTCCTCTTAATTCGCTGCAACAAACCAGTATTTAAAAAAAGGGGGGGGGGGAAATGCAATTTTTTTTTTTAAGTTAGAGGCTTTCTGATGTTCTTGCAAAAATGCGCAAACTCTTGCGATGAATCTATGCAGCTCTCATTTGCGGAGAATTCCCAAAAGTCGCTCTTCTGCCATATGTGTGTGTTAAAAAAAAAAAAAAAAAAAGTAAGTGTGCTGCTGCACATGGAGGCCGGTCTAAAAAAAACTAAAAACCAGGCCTGAAGAATTGCAAATGTGTTGCACATGTGCCTGTAATACACTTAAAAAATGCATTTTATATCATAATAAAATAAAAATAAAAACTATTACATTTGCAGCTCATAATCTTCATCAAGCATCCAATGCATGTCACTAATCCATGGAGGACTAAATGTAGCACGTGCAGTTTTGACCAACAACTGGGATTAATAATTGTGATTCGATTAAAAAACGTTCTTTAAAGTAGAAAGAAAATAGAAAATAAGGAGCTGATCGTTTCTATCTAGATTCTATTGCTATTTTGTGTTGGAAATAATTAAAATATTCAGAAGTAAAAGGGGGCATTTTTGCGCAAAAGCTGCAGTAGAAATGGATAACATTTGCATCACGAGTGAGCGCGACACCTGGCGGATTTTAATGACTGAATCATTTGGCAAAAATAATATCTAAAAGGCCCTAAACAAGTGAGATAAAATAAAGCACAAACTTGGATTAAAAATGTATTATTTTTTTGCAGGCGCAAAGATCAGAGAGTATCAATGGTTCTGAGCCTGTATAGAGATATATAAGATTATATTTTTATTAACCAGAGTTGGACACACATAAAAATGATTTTTTTTCACTCATTCTGTGAAAAGAAATACGCACACACACAAGTCGTTTTTCATCTCAACCCCAGTGCACAAACATACAGCTTAATGCGGCCAGTGTTCCCCTCTTTTATTGGCCTCACCATGGCGACGGGGGCGCGAGGCTCAAATATGCAGCTCCGTGGATAAAGTGACCCCCCCTTCCTTTACTCCCCCTTAAAAGTTCAGATGCTCTTACGGGAAGCATTCCTGTTCTTATTCCCTTTCTGTGCGCATGGATGCGCGTAAATTTTGCGGCATAAACTTTTTATGCAAACTTTGCAGCAGCCAGATCGATTTGCGTTAAACGATGCAGACGATGGGGTCTCCCTCCTTTCTCTCCCTCTCTCTCTCTCTCCTCTCTTCCTTGCTTAAAATCTGACTGATTGCACTTTTCTGTGGTGACATTCATGACAAAAACAGCGCAGCGCCTCCATCGTCTAACGCTTTCGCGCAAACAAAAAAAAGACGCACTGATCTCCAGAAGGAAATCTTAATAAAGAAATGGAATCGGTTTAAAAAAATCCACTAATTAACGGTTAGAGGGGTATATTCTTCCAGGATGGCGCAGAAAAAGAGGTTGGATGTTTCGCGTAAAAGATGGTCAAATAAGTAAAGTAACCTGAAGGGGAAGAAAAGGGAAATCCGCAGAGATAATTGTTGACTTACCTTGTGTCCAAGAAGGAAGGAAATAGCTTCAGTTTGTTCCCACGGAGCGTGTAAATGGTTATCTCCTTTCCCCGCGACACGCTGCTCCCTGAGATTTTCTTTCCACTGCCTCGACTGAGCAGGAGCGCTCCTCGGCTCCCGCTATTATTTTCACTAAAATATATGAAAATTTATGCAAATGAAAATCAGCACTAACTGTTCGTCTCTTGTTATACTTGGGGATGAATTTTTCCCCCCCTTCTCTCTGCTCTCTCCCCTCTCCCCCCACCCTTTGCATACAGAATAAATGAACTCCCCCAGCAGGAAACTTGGGGACCTTTTTTTTTCCTTCTTTTTTTTATATATGTAATAAGCACATAAATAATAAATAGACACATCATATATCAGAGAGGAGCGTGCGCGCTCGTTTCTGGGGAATATTTCCTAGAATGGCTTTTGACTCGCCTTTTATGGATGTGGTAAACATTTTTTTTTCTTTTGAAGAGATTTCAGGGCTCCTCTTGTACATTTAGTCAGAAATCCTCACTGTATATTAATGGAAAGAGGAGGGGCCTCATTCGCCTTCAGCACATGTTGCTGGAAAAAGACATTACCTTTTATTAAACAATATAAGAGTTAAAGATGTTACAAAGCAGTCCTCCCTCATTTTAAAACAAGGGTTCCCTTTATAATACTGTATGGAGGGAGGGGCCCCCATAAATTTTCTGCTTTAAACCCCTTGATATATTAACTCTGATTTATTGAAACATTTGTTTTAGTTTTTATAAACTGTTGATAGAATACTAAGAAAACTGGAAAAAGATGTCCTAATGTGACCTTAAAGCACTTTAGACAAAAGAGTGGCTTCTTATGACAACATCATCTGCATAAATGCTAATAAATTATGCGTAAAAGGCAAATTATGAAATAAAATAGAAAATTATGTCTGTTTTTTTTTTATTGTAGCCAGAAATGTCTCTGTTATAGTAATAAATACATTAGAAGCCTCATAGTTGCATGACTTCATTCGCCTTAAAGATGTTCTTGGGACAAGACATACCTTTTTATGAAACAAAAAAGCGGTAAAAGATGTTAAAAAGAAGTGGTCTCTCATTTTAAAAGACATCATCGCCCTGTATATTACTGTATATCTACTTAAGTTTTTTTTTTTATCTCTTTGAGATATTATATTTGATTGATCAAAAGGTTTGTCTCATGTCATTGAAAGCCTTTAACTGTTTCTCAAAAGTGGAAAAGATGTCAAAATGTGACCTAAAAACAGTTTTAGCAGACGGAAAACACTGCCTTAAAGGAATAGTACACCCAAAACATGATTAGCCTTCAATTTCTACTCACCCCCATGCTGAACAACACTCTGGAGTACTTTTTTGATATCTCAAATGCATCTGGAGATCTGGGAGGCTTCTTGCTGTCAGCTGACATTCAAATAATGGAGGTCTATGGCGCCCGAGGCAGAAAGGTCCATAAAAGTCCACAAAAAACGTGTCAATATTCCTCCATACTGCTCGTCCAATGTATTCCAAGTGTCCTGAGTGGGTAGGGTCCATAATTTACTCGAAACGAAGTCATTTAGAATGTTTTTAGAGCATAAACAGTAGTGTATAGGATTTCCTAAAAGCGCGCTCACGGGTCTACGGAAACCGCGTTAGACCAAACCAGATGAAAGTGCGCATTCAGCATCTGCTCTTGATAATGCAAGCGTAGAAGAAGAAATGTGCTGTTTACCTGTGCAAAGAAAGAAACAACGAAAGAAAAATGTCTGAGGACTTCAGTGTTGAGGAAGAGCATGAGTTCTTTGCCGAGCTGAATGCGCTCTTTCATCTGGTTTGGTCTGCCGCGGTTTCCATAGACTCGTGAACGTGCTTTTAGGAAATCCTATACACTACTGTTTATGCTCTAAAAACATTCTAAATGACTTTGTTTCGAGTAAATTATGGACGCTACCCACTCAGGACACTTGGAATACATTGGACGAGCAGTATGGAGGAATATTGACACGTTTTTTGTGGACTTTTATGGACCTTTCTGCCTCGGGCGCAATAGACCTCCATTATTTGAATGTCAGCAGACAGCAAGAAGCCTCCCAGATCTCCAGATGCATTTGAGATATCAAAAAAGTACTCCAGAGTGTTGTTCAGCATGGGGGTGAGTAGAAAATGAAGGCTAATCATGTTTTGGGTGTACTATTCCTTTAAGCTCCCCTGACTTTTTATCACAATGTCATCTGCAAACAATGAAACAATGTAGAAAAATATTTATTTTCTGTAATGATTTATGAAATCGTTCTGCTATATTGACCAATACATAAGGGGGCCCATAGCGACATGACTTTAACCACAGAAAGACATCTTAATTATGTCACATATGAGTCAATCTAAACAGAAATCTTGCTGCAAATAGGAAGGGGACCCCTAGCTGACCCAAGAAAGTTTCTTTGGATTAAAAGGTAGGTAAAAATACATCTAAAAGTTTTTCCTAATCTAAAGACATCCTCACTACATATAGGTCTGGAGAGAGGGGCCCCATAGCATTATAGCCTTTATGGCTTCAACCTCACTAATTCTTCTTTAGTTAACCAAAACTGATAACAAAGCGTAACAGAAAATTTAATTGTTAGATAGTTGATTTTATTCAACGTTTGACAGAAATATTCTTGTTAAGTATAAATAGGAGCCTCTAAGCTTCCAGTCTTCCATCCCTTGAGCATTTTTTCATTGAACACACATAGTAAAGATACTTTTTTGCACATTGGACGACGTAGTGGGGGACCCTGTTTAGCTTCATGATTAATTTGTTTTACACACATAGAAGTCACAATGTTTATTCCAACTAAACATCATTCAATCCATTTTGTTTAAGATTTTAGCATTAATATAGATAAACACACTCGATGGATTTGGAAGAATAGCTGAAGAGGCCCCATATGGCTAAAGGCCGTAACTCCTCAAATCCACCCGACCTTGACCTGCCTGCCATATTTTGTGGACAGAATGCCAAAGGTATGAATATTGAGGGCCTCATGAGGTTTGTTTTAGATAAATTTTGGGGTTAATTTTTAGGTTTTATACTGATCATATCTAAATAAATGTAGGAGGGGACCAATGTGGACTGAAGACCTTCAAGATGACAGCTAAAAAGTTGCTCCTCATGGTCAGTAAGTGGTGAACTTGCTGAAATGCTGGCCAGCTCTCCTGGCGGTTGCCAGATCTGCTAATGCTAATGCTAACCAAACAGAACATTTTACCAATTCACAGGAAAAAACAAAACAACAACCTCTATGTAGCTTCCTAAGTTGGCAACAAATCTTAAATTTTATCCACCCTCGTTTTGGTAATTGTTGGTGTGACTTCAACCTAGCCTTCTTATCAATTTTGGCACCCTAACCAAAAAGTAAACATTTACTTATTGTGGATGTGTCAGAATTTATAAAGCAATTATTTCTATTAAAAAAATATTTTTTGCTAAAAATTTTGTTCTGCACCACTTCAGACATTCTGTGAAAGCATTGTTACTGTAAAAGGAAGGTTTTGATGAAGGAGTTGTAGCTATGACCTTTGATTTACAAAATGAAAGCTAAAAATAATAGTTTACGGAAAGGAAAACACTGTTTAAGTCTATAAAAGTAATAACACAGAAATCTTAAAGGATTGATAAAAGTCACAAGTTGCTTCAATGAATTCAATTCCACCAAAGCACATTTGAGTTAGATGGTTAAAACAAGTGTTTAATAAAAAGAAATGGTCTCTTTCTAAACTGTCAAACAGTTTGTTTGAAAATGAACAGAGAAGTTTCTAATAATCCTGGTTGATTGAGAAAGAAGTCTTCAATGCGTATGAAAAGATGGGCCCCATGACTTCGTCACCATTAAAATATGTGGGTTCTAGTACCTTCTAAACAGACTGAGCCGGTAGCAGGCATGGTTTTTAATAATGGGAACACGGAACATAACAATGGAATGGAAAAAAGTGCATTCATTTTTTGAAAAATTAAGTGAATCAAAAAGTGATTAATAGCTCTGGAAACAGCAGATATGGCAGATGAAAAGTGTCATCCGATCTCAATATGGCTGAAGCTAAACATGCAACAACTTCATGTTTGGATCATTAATCATCATCATGACAAAATAAATCGGTCTAAGTCTCTTAAGATAAAAAAATAAAAATGGAGATTGGTCCAAACGACTTATACCAGTCCTACAGGGCTACTGGCCCCTGTTGGCCCCTGTCTAGAACCACCCATGGAGAAAGTTATTATGCATCTTAACCATAAAGTTCAAATCTGTTTTTAAAAAAAAGGGAAAAAACACATTTTGAGGAGAAATTAAGAGAGAATCAGATTAAGAAAATACATCTCTGCCTCAATCACCTTTTCTGTGCTTTTAGGTTAAATTTAGGCAAAATAAACTCTAGCATATCTTAACAAATTGTTGGGGGGGGGGATCTGTAAACATGTAATAACTAATCTATAAATGTTTTTATGTATTCAACATGTTTTGCATCCTAGAAAAACACTGTTTTTTTCTTACAAGGTAGTAACTTATTCTGAAACATTGGATATAAGGTGATGTTCTTTATTTGGCAATAAAAAGGTGAGTTTGGTCTCTATCCCATCCCTTAATTAATGAATTCTAGAAATAAATGAGTTTTAAACTGTTTACAGATGAGTTAATAACATATTTATGAACTATTTTATAAGGGGAACTCAAAGTGGAAATGAGCGGCCCCATAAACCGTCATGAATGTGGTCCTTATAACAGACACATAAAATACTGTTATTTTCACAAATCAACCCAGGATTGTCGTTAAAAACAACTTTGAAAAGATACGGAAGTTAAACTAAAAAAAGGTAGGGATCTACTATCCTGGTCTGGGAGCTTTAAGATGTGGTGGTGCACTCCTCCATCAAACAGCTGAACATCCTGCTTAAATCATAAAAGTGTCCAGATAATGATTTAAAGGGTTAACTGTTTGTTTCGACTAGTTTAAATAAAAATTTAACTCTTATTTATCATTTTCTTGGGGGCTGAGTTGGTGTGTGGTCAACTTTAGCTGCACCATATACCTTCCTATACCTCCTGGGGTGAGAACTCTATTTATTTTTGTTGTTTTCTTTTTCAATACAATCTTATCTGTTTCTGCAAAGAACATTACAGAGCAACCCTATTGCACTATAAGTATTCTTAACAAACATTTTTTTTACAGACATTTTCAACAGGTGTAAATTCAGACGTTTACGAGTCAAGTAAATGTCCTCGTTTTGTGCAAAATAAGAAACACTAAGGAAGAAAGACAAGAGCCCCTGTTTTGGTTGCCATTTTCCTTCTCCATAACTGCTGCATGTTGGCCTCAGTCACCTTTAACCTTTAACCCCTGATGCGCCAGAATTGAGTCTAAACTGTATATTTTTGCACATATGTTTGATCATTTTACATATAGTCCGAATTAAAAGGCTTTAATTAAGTCATTTGTTGGACATGGACATGGACAATACATGCACCTTAGTTTAGTTTTGTCTTCAACATAATATTTCTTTTTGCAATAACTCAGTGCGATATATATGTATATATATACTTCTTTACCCTGTATATAGCTAGCTCTTAGCTTTTAGTTATAGAAAACATATTTATTGTATAGGAATAAGGTCTTAGCCAAGTAACTGACATTTCGTTGTCAAGATTCATCTTGTGTTTTTTGTGCAATAACAATAAAAGAAATTTAAGTTTTAAAAAAAGCAATAGACAGAGGTAGGTATTGCCTTTTTTCATATCAAATCAAACACACTTGCTCCTCTTCCTCATCCCTGGTACTCTTTACTACCAAGTTGAGCTCAGCGTTTTTTTTGTTTGGACCTGCAATTAAAAAGCAGCCAATCGGAACAGCCGGAAGGAGGTTCTCCGCGCGCCTCGGAGAGCTGCCAATCACGCCCCGGGTAACCAATCAATGGGCACGCACGGGGTAAACACGGCGTCCTGAGGGCTGGGATGGGGAGGGGGGGTAGAGGAGGAGGGGGGGCTGTCAGAAAAGAGAGAGAGGAAGAGAGAGAGAGAGAGAGGGAGGAGGAGGAGAGAGAGGCAGCGAATGAGAGGAGAGGCTCGCAGGCAGCGCAGCGCCACTGTTCCGACTGGATTGTACTTGAACGGGAGTTCGCGGTTTGGCAGGTTTATACACATCAAAACAGAACAAAGAGACGGTGCTATAAAAGAGAGGAGCGAAGAGCATAAAAGCGACTTGAATTACAAAAGAAGAGAGGACGCTCCGGTTTTACCAACATCCAAAAAAAAAAGCTGGACGTAAAAAAGAAACTGGGAGAATATTTTTAAAGGAGGAGAAGCTTCCTTTTTTTTTGCTTTTGGTTTGTTTGTTTGTTTTTCTTCTTTCTCAAAGTTTGTCTGGGACGCTTCTGATTCGAATTTTTAATGTCCGCGATCTCTGCGCGAAACTTCCCCCCCCCCTCCACGGACTGCACATGGTTTCAAAAGGGCTTTCAGAGGATCTTTCCACGCAGTCCACGCTGAAGATCCCTCGGCTAGAATGTTGTAAATAAAGACGGATTTGGGCTTTTTTTTTATTTTTCTTTCCAGACGCTTTTCTCTCTGCGTCTTTACGCACAGCCTCTCCAAAGAAAACCCAAAAAAGTGCAGAAGAAACTGCTCAGACTTTATAGAAGAAGAAAAAAGGCTGAATAATTCATGAGATACGATTTGCCTGCTGGAAAGAAGTGACTGTATATATATAAAAAAAAGAAAGACAGGGAGGGGGGTTTACCACAAACATATTCATAAGGGTTGACGGGATGGCCACCGCCGCTTCCAATCCTTATCTACCCAGCAATAGCATCTTATCGTCCGGCTCCATCGTGCACAGTGACTCCGGGGGCGGCGGCATGCAGCCCGGCAGCGCCGCGGTCACCTCCGGCTCCGGGGGTTACAGGGGCGACCCCACGGTCAAGATGGTGCAGAGTGACTTTATGCAAGGCGCCATGGCAGCGAGTAACGGGGGGCACATGCTGAGCCATGCGCACCAGTGGGTGACGTCGCTGCCGCACGCCGCTGCGGCCGCCGCTGCAGCCGCCGTAGCCGCTGCAGAGGCCGGCTCCCCCTGGTCCTCCAGCCCGGTAGGGATGACGGGCAGCCCGCAGCAGCAGGACGTGAAAACCTCCGCCAGAGACGATCTCCACACGGGCACGGCGCTGCACCACAGACCCCCCCATTTACCCCCGCACCACACTCACGCCGGGGCGTGGGGGAGCACCACGGCGGCGCACATTAACTCCATATCCGGGGGGCAGCAGCAGCAGCAGCAATCGCTCATCTACTCGCAGCCGGGGGGGTTCACCGTCAACGGCATGCTGAGCCCCGGCAGCCAGAGCCTGGTGCACCCGGGCCTGGTGAGGGGGGACACCCCAGATCTGGAGCACCACCATCACCACCATCACCAGCACGCGCACCACCAGCACCACGCCGCCGTCAACAGCCACGACCCGCACTCGGACGACGACACGCCGACGTCGGACGACCTGGAGCAGTTCGCCAAGCAGTTCAAGCAGCGGCGGATCAAGCTGGGCTTCACGCAGGCGGACGTGGGCCTCGCCCTGGGCACCCTGTACGGGAACGTCTTCTCCCAAACCACCATCTGCAGGTTCGAGGCGCTGCAGCTCAGCTTCAAAAACATGTGCAAGCTGAAGCCTCTGTTGAACAAGTGGCTGGAGGAGGCCGACTCGTCCACGGGGAGCCCCACCAGCATCGATAAGATCGCGGCGCAGGGCAGGAAGCGCAAGAAGCGCACCTCCATCGAGGTGAGCGTCAAGGGGGCCCTGGAGAGCCACTTCCTCAAGTGCCCCAAACCGTCGGCGCAGGAGATCAGCACCCTGGCGGACAACCTGCAGCTGGAGAAGGAGGTGGTGAGAGTTTGGTTCTGCAATAGGAGGCAGAAGGAAAAGAGGATGACGCCGCCAGGAGTGGCGCAGACGCCGGAGGATGTGTACTCTCAGGTCGGCAATGTGAGTGCAGAAACACCGCCCCCCTCCATGGACTGCAAACGAATGTTCAGTGAAACGTAGAGTATTTTATAAGAAATTGCTTAAACAGACTATCGCCTTGATAGCAGACACACACAAAAAAACCATCCTTTTTGATACTGTGATTGTGAGAATGAGACTGCAGAAAATGTGTTATCTATTTTTCACCAGAAAAACAAACAGAAAAAAAGATTTCCCCCCTCTTTTCCTCCTTACCCTATTCCTCCTTCAAACAAACAAACAAAAAAACGCACCTTCTTCCAGGCCCTAAATGTCTTAACCTAAAAGGTTCCTTCTGCTTTTTTCTTTCAGGGGCATTTTTTAGTAGATTACTTAAAAGATGAAGCGAGCGACCAGAGGGTGACAACCACAAGTTCATTCCACCAGGTAATTTTGGCGCATTGAGAGGAGGAACTTCTCAATTTTTCTATTTTATTTTCTCTCCCTATTGAATTTTATTTTTAAACCAAACATTTTTGTCTTGAAAACATTTTGTATATTTGAAAAAAAAAAAAGAAAAGTGGGACTGAATCATTTTTTTCCCCAGAGAGAGAGATCAACGACGCTTCCAGCTTTTTTTTTCTTTAAGGATTTTTAAAAATTCACCCCTCTACATTTTTTTTTATTTTATCTTTAAAGGAAGCAAAGCAGGACTGTCTGATGTGATCTCAAAGATCACCTCCTTCCTATTATCCTTATTTAACGGACACAGTGAGTGGATTTTTTTCTCTCTCTAGAAACGAAGAGAAAATTGGACATTTGAGCTGCACTTATTTCAGATTTAAACAACTAAAAAAAAAAAAAAAAAAAAAAAACTAAAAAAAATCTGTTGCCAAGTGTGACTGAGTGTGGATTATTGCTGCCCTTTGTAAGCAGGATTCTTTGGTAGGTTTTAATAAACAACAAAATATTTAAAAAAAGAAAAAAAAACAATGTAAAGCTGGCAATATAGATCATCAGATCAAATTTTTTTTGTTTTGTTTTAATATTTTATCCCAGACGGTAATTTATTCCTGTGTTTTTTTTTTTTTTTGGCTTAATTTCTGGATTTTATTTCCTCTAAAGAGAGCACAAATCACCACAAACGGACCGTTTGTTCTATATAGGTAATAAGGGTATATTTTGATGTGAATTTCTATATATATTTTTTTCTTCAATCTTTTTTTTTTTTTTTTGACTGTATATTTAATTTCCAGTAGTGGTTCCGTACGAGCTGACTGAGACAATAAATTTGTTAGAAAGAAACTCAACAATCCTGTGCTTTATTATTATTATTATTATTATTAATGTTATTATTATTAATGTTATTATCATCCTCATTGATTGTTTGCTTGCTTATAATATTCAAAACAACCAGGAAGTGTTGAATGCGTGCAGAGTTGAAGGTAAATGGCGCAAAACCACCTCATTGTGGCGCAGAAAAATATGCAGACTTGTTTGGAACATCCATAAAAAATAAAAAAAAACAGATAAAAGGCAGCGCATTTAGGAACGTTTGCGTCTTTTCTTGCGCTTCTTTGTTCGCAGATATTTTCTTCTTGTCTGCTTTTGGTGTTTGGGGTGAAGAACAGAGGCTATAGAAGTCATATATATGTGATGGCTCATATTGGACTTTTTTTATAATATATTTTATTTTTTATTCTTTTGCTTGTTAAGGTCACCAAAATTCCCACAAACGTGTCCTCTCGCTGCAGGATTTTAAATTTCGCGGATGGTTTCTCTCTCTCTCTCTCCCTCTCTCCGCTTTGCACCCCTCCTCCACCGCGACCTCCTCCTCAATTGTCGCTTAGCAACTGAATTCAATGATAAAGAAGGAGCAGGCATCATTTTTCTTTGTCTGCATTTGAAAAAAAATGGTGACAAGGTAGATGATTTTTATTATTTTTTTATTTAGGTGTGTTTTCAGTAGCAAACAGGAGCACTTTCAGGGACCCATGAGCAAAAAAAAAAAAAATAATAAAAATTTGTAGGTTTGTGTGTGAATAAACTGCAGGTGTTCCGTGACCTCACCTGCGCATCCCATCATTTACGCACTCAAATATATACGCGTGTATTTAAGCACATGGAAACCTCCCAATATAAAGATTTTCTACTTGAAAGGAAAAACACTTTTTGAACTCCCTGATTGGGTTTTAAACCCGCTTCCTATTTTTGCAGCTTTCAGCTCCTTTTTTTCATGCGCAGTTTTACGCACAAAGTTTGTTCGCCTCTTAAAGGCTCATAAAACAACGTATAAGAGAATAAATTAAAGGGGAACAATTATTTGTTTTATAGTTGGATTTCAAACCTTAGGCTTTAAACTGCTGTTTTTTAAATTTAAAGTTACCTCATGTTATTTTTATGCTTTAGTGTCACAGATCTGCATGTTTTCTTAGAATGAACTATTTTTTTTACGCACCATTAGTTTTTTTATGGGATTTTTCAAAATAAAACTCCCAATAAAGTCTGTTTATAAGGCCGCACACACCTCAGCTCACCCCTACATGTTCACACTCTCTTTATCAGGTAGATGAAGTTGGAATAAAGTGGATGTTTAGGCTGTCGTTTCTGGGGTTGAAGGATAAAACAATGTAAATACGCGTCATTGCTCCACGTGTCGGAGAAGCATGAATATGGATCACACCGCGCTTTTCTCCACAGGGAGTTCCTCCTGCCGCACGTCTAAAAGGATCCATGCTGTCGCTAGAATTAAAAATAATAATAATAATAAAATAAAATACAAAAAATAAAAGGTCTTATTTAAGTTAAGTTATTTAATTTCGATTTAAAATGTAAATATATATCAAATTCAAATTATATTGTATACATTTAACTATGTATAATTTTGAAAATATATGTAAATGAAATATTTAATTTTAGTAAATGTTTATTGATTCAATAAATTGAAATATAATATATTTCATCCACTTATTTTGTAATTAAACAGCATTTTTTTAAATAACCCTTATTATTATTATTATTAAGGTAACTACTTTTTAAACAGGCAAAATTAAAGTCGATTTAAAAAGCAGTGAAAATGGGTTCTGATTATCTGTGAGAGGAAGAGGAAGATTAAGAAGCGACAGTAGGAAAAAAAAAGGTGGGAGAAAAATTATGACGCTACTCTGGGGGGTTTCCTCTATAAATCGTGAAGGTCATGGTTTTGTGAGCAGCGCAGGTGAAGGAGGAGGAGGAGGAGGAAGATGAGGAGGTGGAGGAATTAAGTCTGAATCCAGGCAGCCGCGTTATTAGAGGTGGATGGATGCGCTCTGCGCGTCTGAAGCGAAAAAAAATCGGATTATACTTCCTTTATTTAAAAGATACGGCCTTTTTTACAGCAGCTGAAGGATTGTTTTGGCTTTTTATTAACAGGTTTAAACCATTTAAAGGGTGATATACATATGTGTTAATAAAAATGTGTGTTTTTGGACGAAATTTAATATATAATAAAAACTGCTGATTTAAAAAAAAACAATAATAATAATACTACCTGTAATGTTTCTGAAATATTATTTCTATTTAATTATTACATATTTTCTTTATTTTTCTTATATTTATAAAAATGTTTCAAATATCCCTAAAATGCGCAAATTTTCTCCAGAAGTTTTTGCACGCGTTTTAACGTGTTAAGGCAAATTTCAAGCGAAACTTCTCCAACTAAACTTTCTAAAACTCAAAGTTTTGTGGCAACGATTTTACGCGCCAACACAAAGCGACAGAACTGCCAGGTTTTCTTAAAATAAAAAAATAAAAAAAGTTATTTCTTATTGAATTTAGCAGCTCTTATATACGTCTTTTTTACACCCTTGAACTAATTTAACAAAATACATATAGCCCAATTTATTGGTATATTTCTGTAGAAATGTCAGAATCTGGAGGAGTTTCACTGATGCAAAATCTTTCCTTAAAAAAAAGTTTTTAAAAGAAATCAACTAAATGCACTTTTAATTGGTTTTTGAACTAAGTAATAAAATATAAAAGAACATGAAAACATTTAAACTATCTAAAAATTCAAATAATCCCATCAAATATTTTCTAAAACTCAACAATAAATACAAAACGCAATTATTATCATCCCAACACCCAAATAAATAAAATTCAGTCTCTGTTTTTTGGGCTTGTTTCCCTGCAGCTGCGGCTGCTGTTGTTTTCGTGGCCTTGCAGCGACACCCTGTGGACAGATTCAGTACTGCTGTCATATTTTTTGTACAGCTTCAGTCCTGAAAACCTGCCTCATATTGAACACCCAGAGCTTCAGGAGATTTTTAAGCCTTTTTTTTAACAACGTTCAGAACTTTAAAGGTCAAACAGATGAGCAACAAATGGGTGAAAATAAGAGGTTTAAAATTTTTTTACAAAACTTTCAAGCAGTTTTTAATCCTACCAAAGAAACTGCTAGAACCGGCCAAAATATGCAATGTTTAACCTTTTATTTATCTATATTTGACCTTTTCAAAGGTTAAGTGATTTTAATATAATTTTTCTTAATTTACCTAAATTATTTTCTGTTAAAAACACTAATCTTAATAAGTTAGTGTGCATTTTAAAGTAAAACCACGTTATTCTTGCTGAGTTCTGCACTGCAAGGGGAGTTTGAATCATGTGGCTGTTGGTTTACAATGCATTACAGGGAAAAAGTCCAATGTTAAGTAATTGAACAAACAACTACAAACTGTATTTGAAAAATTAGAGAACCCTTTTCTTCACTTGAAGTTAAATATTTTAGATTTTTTTCCCCCTCCTAATATCTGCATTAAATATGAGAATTGTGCAACAATTTTTGGCGAGGAATATTTTATTCAACAGTAAGACTTTAAATCACTTCCAGATTGTGCTGTAAGTTAATGTAGCACTATTATTGTTCCAAAATCGAAATACAGGATTTACTGGTTATTTTTTTGTGGTTAATAGGTTAAGATAAAAAAAAGACAATTTTACAAGAGTTTTAACCCATGAAGAAGGATTGAAACCTATAAATTTAGCTCTTCTTCTGCATTATCTAAATGTCATAGAAAGATATATAGACGAATACTGTCAAGTGGAAAGAAATTCTTCAATTATTTCAACACTGAAAAAAAAGAATGCAACCATTATTGGCATTTACTTAATCATATTTAGTTACTTTAACACAATTTTTTTCATGTTAGCAGGCTAGGACATAAAACAATTGTGTTAAAGTAACTAAATATGATTAAGTAAATGCCAAAAATGGTTGCATTCTTTTTTTCAGTGAATATTTTTGATGAATATAAATCTGTAAAATGGTTCCCATATATTAGGTCATTAAGTCACTCACTTTAAAAGCAGATTCTGGTCTGTAACATTTTCCTTTTCAGCCTATAACAGCTTCCACCCTTCCATTAGCTAAAGAAAGCAAATCCCCCCCATGGTACTGCCACCTCTATGTCCGTCTGCCATAATCAGAAAATACAGTAAGTCAGAAAAATAGAAAGTAGTCCTCCAAGAAATGACTCAACTAAGAGTAATAAAACACTTAGTTAAAATTCATACCAACTACTGAGTAACTGTTGGTTCTTAACGTCTGATTTATAATTATATAATTACAAAATAAATACAGGCAGAAGATATACAATCTATGTCAGGATATGTATATAAAGGAGGATAAAGAACTTTCTACTGTTTACTGTCCCAATAGCTCAAGTTATTCATGGTGTATGAAATAACCAGAAGTGTTACTTAAGTCAGAGTAACAATATTCTCCTAAGAATATAACTATAGTAAAAGTACAGTAATACACAACTACTTCTTAGAATATTTATTTTTTTCTAAAAGTTGCTCAAGTTAATGGAGGTGAGTAAATCTAACTAGTAACCCCCCTCCTCTGCTCATCCTAACAGCACGATCATCAATTCTTCCCTCGCAGGTGAGTTCATGGCATCAGATCACGCCGTGCGCCCTCAGGACTTTTTTAGGACTGATTTGTACACATTGTTTTACTTTTTTTTTAATTTCTTTGTTGTGATTTGTCTGTTTTTTTTGAATGGAAGGAAAGAAAATCTGCAGAGGTGTCCTGTGGATGTCTCATACATGAAGGGACATCTCTAAGAAGTGTTTTAAAATCAGCATTTAAAGATTTTATAGATCAGAGGAGTCGACCCCAGCTTGACCCAACATCCTTTCAGACCCACGACTGGGAGAGTGTGAGGCTCATGTCGGAGAGAGCTTGAGAAGAGAGCCAACATTCCTCCAAAAAACACAGAGGGAAGGATTCAGGAACTGCCAAGAAATGACTCACTGACCCCTAACTTGTCTGAAAAATGGAAGTTTTTCAGATTAGAAACATTCCACCAACGTATGTATTTGTTTTTTATTATTTAATTTCAGGAAAAGGTCTGATCTGTGGATGTTTTATCCTCTCTATGTGTGTCCTGAGTGGTGACAGATCTGCATAGCAGACGGATCGATGGCGGAGGACAGAGACAGGGGTCGCTCAGTCCTCGGGGGGTGGGTGGGTGCGACGGTGACATCCTCTCCTCGGCCGGACGCCAGCCGTCCCAGCAGGCAGCAGTTACCAAGGTGACAGCATGTCAGCTCAGCCGGTGAGGATGAAGGGGGGGGTGATGCATCACCAGCTCTGATGGGTTTGTCAATACCGCTTAGATCCGAGGGGAGCCAAGGCCCGCCGTGACACAAGCCCCCTCGGAGAGCAAACGCACACAAAAATCGTCCCAACTGTTGGTGCAATCTGCATTTTTATACACCATATTGACCTGAATTCATTTCCTAAAGCACAGCCACGACAAATAACCCTCAACCTTACACAGCAAAAATTTAAATAAATAAAAACACAGTCTGCAGACACCCCTGGGCCAAATCTAACGACACATTACAAGTATTCTTCATCCTGACATTACACTAGAAGGGACACTCAGTGTCTCAAAATGTTTGGTTAAAAAGTACAAAGTTTTTTTTTTTTTTGCCAGAACGAAGTGAAGAGAACATGTGGAGTAAGAAGTCCCGCCACGACAGCAGATTCTGTCCATGAGGGTGATAAAAACGTTTGAATAGCCTAAACAAAAACTAAACTGACACATCAGCAAGAAGGTCCCGAATCCTCAACAGAAATTAAACACTAAAAAGGATAATGATGCAGCATAAATTTGTGTTTAAAGACTTAAAAAAGCAAAACCTAACTTGAGTTTTTGATGCTAATTGTATGTCATAACAAGATTTAAATTATCTTTTAGAAATTTTGAGCTATATTCCAAACACTTTCTCACACTTTTCTGTTGGTCAGGAGCTGAGTATTTGCAGAACCTCTTGCCAGTTGGTTTTATCATGATGAAAAAAACTAAATATGTTACTTTTGTTTTTTTATGGGATAGTTATTTAGAATACAGTAGAACTTTAATGATCTTACAATGGAGAAATCCACTTGTGACATCAGCTCTTATAAACAAACATAAGGAGGAAAAGGTGCATTAAGTAGCCAACATACTGTACAGTGCATCCAGATATATACAGTGGACGGTAAAAAATAAAGGAGAGATTTAAGGTGATTATCTATACAGTATCTTATGAACAGTAAAGTGCTGGTAGGTAAAGTGCAGTACCTGGTTTGCTAAATAAATAAATAGTATAAGTTATTGCAATGTTATTACACCAGGTCATGATGGGTGTAGGCTTGGACAAACCCTCCTCTCAGCAACTCCCTCCACAAAGTCCAGAGCGCAGGATAGAAAGATAGGATTTACATTCTCGGATGTTTAAGCTTAACTAATGAGCTTCTTTCTAATATTTAAACATGTTTATTTTTTTTTTTTTATGGAGTGAATTTTGTTCCATTATTGTTGAAAGGAAAGAGCGTGTATCGTAAATGGAAATTTGAAAAGACAATCCTGCAATGAAACTTTAAATAAACGTCTTAGTCAGCAAAAGGTTTTGGAGAGTAACTTTGCTAATTTTCTCACATTTGAGTTTATAAAATTAGTTTTCTATAATGTTTTCCTCAATTTTTATCTTATTTCTTCATGAAATATATATATATATATATATATATATATATATATATATATATATATATATATATATATATATATATATATATATATATATATATATATATACATATACAATTTTAAAAGAGCACAGTCCGTAAAACTCAATCAGATAAAGAGAAATTTGAAAAAAATGTATCTAAAAATATCAAATCTGGTAATATAGATATGAACAAATAAAGTTTCCAGAAAAAAAATCCGAAAATAATGAGAAAACAGCAGATACTTTCAGTTTTTTTTATTACTATTTTAACTTTTGGACACAATTTCTTTCAAATTTCCATTTCTAAAATGTACTCTCTGCTTGCAACAATAATGGAACAAAATTCACTCCATACATTTTCCCAGTTGTTCCACAATGTAAGACCCTTTAGAATTTTTTTTTAATTTATATTGCGATGTTTGATTTGAGCCTCTTGTGATATAACTGGATTTATTAATGGAGGTTCAATTAGGTGGACTAAATTCGACAGCAAACCCTGGAAAACAGATTTGTGGGTCTTTTCTGGGTCCAAAACCTCCACGTCTTCTTGCAGAGGTGACTCCTAGATGGGTAATTAATGTTTGTCAACTATAAAACCTGTAAAAAAAAAAATCCTCTCTCAGACATATAGACACAGTCCACCTCATGGACTTTAATAAAAACACAATATTTTGTTACATGAGCTGTGTGTGCTACATGCTAATGTACACACCTTAATATTTGTCTGGTTTTATAAAACAGAGCTTCAACCATCTGTCACAGTTATGTAAAATTGTGTTTTGTTTGTTTTTCTTTATTTCTTTTCTGTTAGTCTTTATTTAACCACTGTCATTCTTGTGTATGTAATGACGTCTGTAAGCCTGAAGGCTGTCCAGACTAAACACAGCAGTCTGAAACTCTTTTCGTGCCCTGCATACAGCTTTTTCTGTTGATGCCGCGAAAGGTGAAGGATAGGAACTTGGAACAGGAGGTAAGAGCTAGGACCGACCCCACGATTATTAAATTGGATCCCTGTGGGTTAAAGCGACTCTGTGTAACCGTTAGGGGCACTAAACGTAAAACCTCCCGGTTTAGCCAATCTAAAGGCCACGGGAAGCAATGCACTGTCACAAAATAAAGGGAATGTTCTGTTAGCATTACAAGTCATGGGGTTACTGGTAAACACAAGGCTGCATTTACCCCTTTAGATTAAATGAAAAAAAAGAATGCAACAGATTTTTTGCATTTACTTAATCATATTTAGTTACTTTAACACAACTGTTTTATGTTAGCAGGGTAGGACATAAAACAATGGTGTTAAAGTAACTAAATATGATTAAGTAAATGCAAAAAATCAGTTGCATTCTTTTTTAATCCACTTTTGAGAGTAGTTTTAGTGTATCCTACTTATTAATTTTACGTGAGTACTTTTCTTGTAGTATCACTCCTGCTTGAGTAAAATTTGCAACTACCTCCTCTCCAATGTGAGTAACTTGAGCTATTTGGAGATCAGGTAAAAAAAAAACATGGATTTGGAAAAGTGTTTCTTCTGCATTAATATATGTATTTTTGTAATAATGTTATTTATTTGCACTTTTAAAAAGTGTTATAGTCTTTAAAAGGCCTGAACTTTGCCATAAGTGTCTGGTTCACATACGCACCAAGCACTGTGTATTAACCCAAAAAAATCATTACATATATCTAAAATCCAGCTAATACTAGGGTTACAAGTCACGCAGAGTTGATCTAACACTAGAGAAGCTATTTGGCCATAGGTGGGCCTGTGAATAAATTAAATTATTAATAATCTGCATCAAACGTCAGAAACCCATATAGCCGGGTATAAATATTACCTTTGGATTACATTTCTTGGGGCCGCATTTTTCATCCCTTTACCTACAGTAGATGGTAATAAACAGTAATAAACAGTAAACAGAATTGTCATTGGAGTTTTTCTCAGTCATACATTTCATTAAATGAAATGGATTTTGAATTTTTTTTTAAATTATTTTCTATTTATATTAGTTCATTTATTTTAGTCTTCAAAAGAAAATTCAATGGCACGTAACTCTATATTCCATTCTTTCTTATTACATGTTTTTTAATTAGTAAAACAGTGTCTCAGTACTTGCCAAATACTTTTTTCCTAAAGTAGAAATAGGTTGAAATAGTGCTATTTTTACTTGAGGACAAATTTTTTGGGGGGGTACTCTACCCGCCTCTGGATTCAGAAACATATAAATAATGACTTTTTGAAGAAGTCCTGCTGTTTTCTCCTCTGCAGTAATCATAGCAGCGGTTTCCTGCTTGTTTGGTTATTTTCATCCCATCTCATTTCTAATGCATCTGCTCTCCTTTGAAAGTAATTTCTGCTAATAAAGATTGATCTCTGATAAACCTTTTAAAACTTTCATCGTTGTTTTCATATGAATGTTGGAATGTTGTCATGTTGGACAAGAAATACAGTGAAAGTGGATGGTTATTAAACTAACCTGGAACGTAGGAAGTTGTGCGTTGATAGACAGGGAAAGGAACATAAAGAGCAAAGAAGGAAAGAAGGAGAAAGCACGGCTGGGCCGTCTGACTCTGTATCTCATTAACCAGGGAGCAGAAACACAACGTGGGCCAAGGAAAACTCAGAGGAGCTCGAAGTGTAACCATTTCTATTTAATACGTTACTGATGGTAGGCCGCAGGTATTTCTCAGTTAGACATTGCTTTTGGTTGTGCGATTGTCAGGTGTTCTGGAGATAGAGTTAAGGCGTGCAGCTGACTGTAAGGTAAAGGTTTGCAGCTGATCTTATCCAGTTACAGCGTGACCTCGAGTTCAGCGTATTATGATGGGATTTTGTGCGAAAGGCCAACACAAAGCAGCCATGACACAATGCTGTGTACGGACATGTCTACCAGCTGTTAAAATCTACAGACATTTTTTTACCCATCCATCTTTGCAAAAAAAAAAAAAGACCATCCCCACATACCATGATGCTTCCACCACCATGCTTCACTATAGGGATGTTGTGCTCAGGGTTTTATTTTTTTAAAACATGGAGCATTTTCCATGTTGACCATAAAATTGAATTTTGGGGCTCATCTAATGTTCTCCCACATGCTTCCAAAGCTGGATTCAAAACATCTTTTCACCATAAATCACCTCAATCTGACATTTTCTGCAGATAAAAGAAGAATTTTGTTGACAAACACTTAAAATGCAATTTAAGACGACTAGAAATTTGACCAACTATTCTGTTTTTGGGTAGTCATTGTTAACACCATAGAAGCAGGGGATGGTTAGCACCAGCTAATTTTTGTTAAAGGTTGATAAAAATTTTTTTGATCAGATTACAGTTTTTATATATATATATATATTGTTAGGATTATTTTCTATTATTGGTGTATGTGCTTGTTGAACTCTAATAATATCTGCTTGTTATGCTCAATAAAAAAGAGTGGACTATTCTTTTCAGAGAGCAATGACACTGCATTCGTACAGAATGAACCAGAAAACTGTGTTATTTTGATATGACTGGGGCCAATGATGCCTCCTCATTTTACAAACATGTGTATGATGTAATAATGTGGCAGGATGTGTGTATAAAAGGCATCTTTAACCTTATTCTGGGCCGACTTTCTGAAGAAAGAACTCGGAAGGAAGGAAGGAAGGAAGGAAGGAAGGAAGGAAGGAAGGAAGGAAGGAAGGAAGGAAGGAAGGAAGGAACTGCTATTTCGAAATGTAGAAGAGCGTCCCGCAGCATAATGCTGCCACCATCGTTCTTCAGTTCTATGTTCAAGCTGACATACGACACATTAAAATAGATGTTACAGATTTTATTACAGTATAGAAGCTCAGATCAAAAACAAAGAGATAAAGCCATTGTCAATGCTTGTGCTTTAAGGCAGCAGTTTTACCAAAAACAAAGGTTGCTCACTTCTCCACACCATTCCAGCTTTCCAGTTTAAAAGCTTTGCTCGACAAAATAAAAGTAATTAATTGGTGTTATACACGAAGGACATAATTATCTTTTCTAGCAACTGGCACATATTTAATTACCAGTAATTGTTCCCCGAGCCTCGTCGGAAAGCGTTCCACGGCGCCTAGACAGTTCTGATATATTATCCGCTAATCCCGCACTTGATACCTCGTCAGTTAAAAGATGTGTGTCAAAGAGCAGCCGTGTAAACAGCACACATCGCTCCGTTGGCCTTCCTCAAGGGTGCATATCCCCCCCTACCCCACCCTCCTTTCCCTTCCTGAGGTGTTAATGCCTGCCAGATTTGTAGGAAAGTAATTTGAGATCATTTCGCAACAAAAAGGGCCGCAGATACTGATTAACGTGGCCGCTACTCTCTCAGTCCCGTTTAAGAAAGGAGCTAAATTTACTCCCTTGCGCTTTGAGGGTGGGGGGGCTGCAGAGGGGCCCTTAAACATGAGAACAGGGTTTAATAAGTAAACAGCAGAAGCAGAGAACAGTGCTTCTGATCAGGGCTTATTTGCCCAGTCTAACTCTGCTACGCGCTACTAGCTGATTAGCCCTGCCGATTGTACCTTGTAATTGCAGTGCCTTGACCCCCTCTAGGCAAATATTAGATTTTAGTGGTTTAACCTTTCCAGTCATCAGAGCGGGGGTAAATTGCCCAACCAGATGTTAAAGAGCCCAGCGGTAGTCCACAGCCCTTCTGATCAGCAGATTGGAGCTTTTTCTTTTTAATATTGTTTCAATTTCCTCTGGCCTTTTCAAGCTGATTTCGCGCAGCGGTTTCCCTTCCACCAATCCTTATCCCCTCCTTCTGAGGATGCGAGTTATTTCAAATCGGCCCAGTCGTGGTCATTATGAGGGGGACAAATGATCAATGAGGAGATCAATGACAGATATTAACATAGCAATCAGCCCTTCAGTTCAATTGGCCAGGCAATTTGTCAGCTGGTGAGGTGCAACACGTCCGCTGGAGGTAAAGAAAAAAAAATAAAAACTTTTTGCATCTGCAGAATCAAGCAATCCAAATGTAATTTGAGTTCTAAAAAAGTTTTAGCCATGTAAGAAATAACACAAAATCGGTGGTTGACTTTATAGGGAGAAAGCTTTAGCCTTAAATAGAGAACTTCCAGGAACCCAAGACTAAAAGAACATTTAATCTTCAGATATAAACTAAACTTTGCTTTACAAACCAAATGATAACTCCAACCACAACTAAGAGACATATTATAAGCTGCATTTTAACAAAGAGAACATATGCCAATTTGTAGATGATCTAACCCCTTAAAGCTAACAAATTTTTCCACAACTACGGTAACTTTAACCTTAAAGAACAACTAACCCCCAAATCCACTTTTTTTTTTTGCTAATAATCTGTATACATAAATATTTTACTCTACACATGAAATCCTGCATTTGTGTCTAAAACCCTCTGTGTGGCTCCATCCACGTTTCAGGAATGTACTTAAAAGATATTTGGACATGGTATATAATCCAGTCCCTCCTACACATACCGCCAAAGGGAGATGGAATAGTGAGCTTTCATTCAGGTTAGCAATATATCAGCTGAGTGTTCAGGTAGTTTGTGTTTTTTGTCTTTCCAGATCAGCCCTCATCCCCTTGACATTCACTAATCTGCCAGTATCTGCCTACTTTAAGACTCACCTATGTGGGTTAGGAGGTCTTTAAACAAAAACTGCCTTTATTTATCATCAGTTTAACAACAGGATGTATCTCCTTCAGTCCCCCCTGAGTGAAAGAGCCCCTAACTTTTTCTGTCAGAGAGATTCCTCCACCCAATCTGATAAACTCTTTGAGAACTTCAATGTTTTCTGTTGTTCTTCCTATTTCAGGCCCATAAACGATAATACTTCTATCTTCTTCTGGTGCGCTGGTGCCTATCTCCGACTCTATAGGTTTAAAGGCAGGGTACTCCCTGGACAGGTTGCCAATTCGTCACAGGGCATACGACCGTGCACACACACACATAAATAAGGATAATGTAGAGACACCAGTTAACCTAAAAGTGATATGAAACATGGTGGGCTTTGGAAGGAAGCCGGAGTACCTGGAGAGAACCAACACATGCACATGGAGAACATGCAAACTCCATACAGAGAGACCTTAGGCCAGGACCCAGGACCTTCTTGCTGCAAGGCAATAGAGCTACCAACTCCACCACCGTGCAGCCAATGGTCAAGGTAATCAAGACATTTATCTATAATTTCTATAGCTTGAAAGAATAGAACATCACCTGCATATGTCTAACTTGCACTTAAAGGTATAGTGGAGGATGTTCTTCTTCCGTGTGGATCATCTAAAAAAGTGGTCCTCCTAATTGTCAATCATTCTGCTGATATGTTTACATAAGGTCATCCTACACTCTCGTCCCTATTTTCAATTACCGGTGGTGACTTTGACATAGTGGAAACATTGCAAATATTCCTCTGGAAAAGAAGCTTGTGTGAGTGATGCAAACCGCAACTTTTAAAAAGTATGTGGACAAGGAGAAATGGGCTCATGGGGGCAGGTACAGAGTTCAGCATGTGCGCGGGTCTTTTTTAAAAATTCGCAAAAATCTTCCACTATACCTTTAATGACAAAATCCATTAAAAGACATACACAAACATTATTACCCTTCTTCTTTACAACTACTGTCAATTTTGGTCCCTTGAGGATAGTACCTTTTAGTTTAAATCAGTAAAACAATATGAAGCCCTAGTAGAACTTTAAGAACAAATCATTTCACCATTTCGGGGGACATCAGCCTTCAGGTACCTGAATCCAGCACCACTGGTCTAGACGGCATTATGAGGGTAACCAAGCCTTACTTCCATTGTGCTTCAGCTGCTGTTACGCTGTCTAAGAAATGTCCGAACATATCGTAAAACGGACATTAGGTAGGTCTAAAGTTGGCGAAATCATTGTGATTTTTATGACAGGACAAGTAAGGGTTTCATTTGAACACAAATTGTCACAGAACGTAGATACAGCCTTCGGTTTCAAGCAGTTCACCTGAAATATTCCTAGACTGAGAATGATGCAATAAATTAAACCTCTCTTCATGATTATTATCTTTAGCTGCAAAAGTGTTGGAGTCAAGAACGAGTGGTCCATATTCATTTGTTCATTTGTTCCGCCACATGGGGAAAATGTCTAGTTCCATGTCTATTTGTTCACCCTTATCTATACGCTTTACCATCAGTTTATCATGTAGCCAGTTTGCTAACTACAGCTTTAGCTAAAAGACGTAAATGGAGAAAAATCAAGGAATACTTTTTAGAGCAAAAAATCTTCCCTCATGTCAATCACACTGGTTAAAAGTACTAATTTAGGGGTTTGCACACTTATACAATCTTCTTTTTGCTTTCAAGATTTTTTCCTCTTTTCCATGACATCATCCTTACTAAACTTTTGCGTGATGGATCAAATTTTTCCCTAAAGCGCCAGATCAAGTGCCAGGATCCAAAAGAAAAAATCCCCGGACACATAAATCTGCTAACACGGTGTAAACCTGCCCTGCTGGGTCCTAGTTTGGACTGGTCTTACTTAACACTGCAGGTTTCCGTGCTGCTCCGATGTTAAGTTCAAGGCCAGCCAACACACCGTTAGCCGAGTCAAAAAACAGCAAATGAGACAAATTCTGCGGGTTTTCTTCATAACCCTTTAATTTACGGTTTTATTTGTGCCTCAGCCCTTGATTATAGAACTCTTCAAAACCGTTCCCATGGGGTGGTTCGTGCTTTCACACATCGAGCTTTATGGGAAACACGGTACGACAAAAAAGGCCAGGAGGTGAGGATTTCGGAAGTTTATCCAAGGTCATTTCCAGAAATCTCGTGTTCCCCCTCCCCTCGTCTAGTCTCGGATCTAGATCGTCTTCCTCCCCCAACGGGCCGGCAGCTGCGTCTCCAGGCCCCGGCTCACCTCTCTAATAGTAATAGTTTCCTTCCTTTCAGAGCCTCTCACCTGAAAAAAGAGTCGCATGTAAAAAAAAACCCGAGGAGAATAGTCATCTTTTCATCCCAAAGATGGACTGAAGAAACCCTCCAGTGTGGGAGGAAACCTAATCCTGCCTCCTGCTCGCTGTCTGAGGGGACAGAAAGGAAAGCGGGAGGAGTAAAGGGGGACAACCAAAGTGGTTCCATGTGAGAGATGTTGGGAAAAAAGTCTGGGAATGCTGAGAATCAACACCCAGATGCTGCTTTCCTACACCGACTTCTTGTCCACTGCTTTGCCTCGGACAGTGAAAGTGGACAAAAACAGCCTTTTTATGACCAACTTTTTTATTCTATAATCTATTTGATGATAAGGCAACGAAAGGAGTTCAATTTGAGTTTTTGTATTCTATTTAATGGTTATCTAACCTTAAGAAAAGTGTAATCATTTGCACTTCTGACCAAATTGACCCAGCTTGATAATCAAGATTACAAAATTATTATTTTTTTCCTATCTTTCTTTAAATATCTTAATGCTGTTTTTTCTGGATTTTGCGATCCTTTTGGTATTTTACTCTTCTTATCTATCCTCATTGTTTGCTGCAATGTTTTTAATGTACTTTTTGGTGCATATTTCTCTCTAAGAAATCCGTAGGGGAGGAAAGGACCTAATATCTGCAGACATCTATGGTCACCGCCCAATCTGTTGCACGCTCCATTCATTTCACGCCATGCCAGAAGTGCTTTGTAATTATCCTGATATTGATGAAGGCTGATTCCAGCAGGTAATCGCTGGCAGCTCAGCTGTTTTTACACATCTCAGCAAAACGTCTCTATTCATTACCAATGGCAAATTAATTTCCACTCAATGGCCATGCTTGTTGTAATCGACGGATTTGCGCGCGTGTGTGTGGGTGTGTGGATGATTTATTCCTGACGGAGCTCTCAACCATGGCATTTAACTTTACCTCACACCAAGATCACTGTAGTTTTCAATTTAAAAAACACACTGCTGACTTTGGTTCACTGTCAGTGCACGGTCTGCAGTATATAAGACAACAGAAGCTACTAACGGATGCTAGTCCAGCTAAAAGCTTCTGAATGTAACATATATGCATCACAAAGCAAACTGAATATAAGGCTAGAAGGCTTCATTGCTGATCAAGCAAACTACCTAACTAGGGTTGTTAATCCAGATTCACAGATTAATATTTCAAATATGTTGAATTTACTTTGCGGCATTTTAACCTGCTGAAGAAGAGCGTAAATAAGCAAGTTGGATGACATAAAAAAGTTACAATTTTTATGTATACGAAGTGTTAGCTCAGGCTAACTGCAACAGCCATCCGTATCAGCTAAAGTTTTAGGTTGTGGTTGGTTGTGTCATTTATTGAGTTTAATTTGGTAGATGATATTTTATGGAATCTACAAATGTATGCTTCAGTGGTCAAGAATAAAATGTGGGTAAAAAAGTTGAACCTAATGTGAAATGTGGGTTTGTGAATCTCTTAATCCGTGAAAATGTTGGTCCTTAAGCTGCAATACCCTGCGTCTTAAGGAGCCCATTATCAAACACAGATTTTTTTTTTGCTGAAATTTAATGAAGGTACTACAAGTAAAAAAAAAAAAAAAAAAAAAGATAAAGGTTATTTTTAAAATACAACAAATAAAAATTTCAATGCAATTGATCTCAGTTTAAATTTTTTTTAATTCAGTTTAAATTTTGTGAAATTTTTTTCAAACTAATGCGTTTCATTTTTAGTAACATCAATAAAGATTCAGTTGGGGTAATTTAAATTCAGTTTATAAAAGCATACCTTTCACCCCATGCAAATAGCTTTATCAGGCAAAATATATGTTAAAATACTTTTATTTTCGGCTGGAAAGATCTCCAGCAGTCATCCGGCAAATTCAAAGCCACTGACTGAAGACACTGGTTGGATAAAAGTCTAGTTAACAGGACATGAAATTATTTGAAGGTGACAACCTTCAGATTTAATGATGTAGTGGGGTCTTTTGTGTGCAGGTCAAATTGCTATTGCTCGCCTATGTTGGGATCTGGAGGCTTGTCCACTTTCTCCACCAGAGGGCGCCTGAGATCTTCGTCCTGAGGGCATGAGCTTCTGCTACACACCTGTTTCCAGTTTGCTCATTAGATGACCTACTTAAGGAGGAGGAGGCTGACACTTCCCTGCCAGAGTGTTTGCCAGTAATGGTTAGCAAAACCTGAGCCAGCCTGCCTAAATCTGCAACCCTGATTTTTGAGAACCTGTCTGACCCTGTATCTCTCTGACTCACAGATCCTGACTTTCCTGAAACCTGAATTCCTGGAGAAAGAAATCTATGTCTGGAATCTGCCTGCCTGCACCCAGTCTAAGTCTCTGCCTCTGGAGAGACTCTAAGACAAGCCTCTGGACTCACAAGGCCCCCCCCCCCCCCCCCCCCCCCCCCCGCTGATGAGATCCATCTCTGAGCAGGTATTCTACCCCGTCATCTTTAAACTGCAAGTTTCCTGGATCAATCCTAACTCCTCTGTCCTCCTCAGTGGTGTTCCTCCTGTGACAAGTCCGAAGAACCCAGAACCCGAGCTTCACTTTCATTGTACACTTTGTAAATCATTCAAATCAATCAACTTTTTCCCTGTCTAAAGAGTTGTTTCTGCATGTGGGTTAGACGCCTTGAACCTAACATGACAGCCTAGGGGTTTTTTCTTCTAAAATGTTAATCAAAAGCGCAGGAAACATGCGATTTCTTTGCAGGTTTAACATTCAGTGTGAACCCACCATTATATTTTTGGTAAATATCAGCTTATTATGTTTAGGTTTTCTTAGAAAGTCTTAAAGGACCTCAACTTGTCCCCCTCATCTCTTTGAAATGTTGCCCCTGACTATAGAAAACCTAGTACCACCTCTGCTTTTGGTTTCCGGTGTTTATTTTATATATATATCAAGTTAAGCTGAACAACTTTGACTTTTGAGTAAAAAAATGTATTTTATTCCTTTTAGAAGTACAAAGACACATCTGAACTCACATACTTGCAACAATCTGACCATTGCTTCTTAAGCAACAGAGGATCAACACGTGCATAATGAGAAAGGATAAAGTTAAGATGGTTAAATGTCTGATTTTCTGTTCAAATGGCCACTTAAACTTAATCTTGAATCCATTTTTTTGTGTTGTACAGTATTGTAGCTCTCCCTAACCAAAGCTCTGAGTGTAAATAAATATGTTTAAAAAGAGTAAATGAGCTTGAGAAAAGTGGCCCTTTGAGTCCCCATGTTTGTGGAGCAGCCATAATGGATTCTTTAGAGCCGTGAATGGTTTATAGGCATGACAGCCATGTTTCGGCACGATGGGCTTATCCCTACGCGCAGCGCTAAGGATATTAGGGAATCAGCGTAAAGCAGCATGGAAATGATGACTGGAGCAAAGCCTCAACTCGCTGGTATTAGAAGCTTTCAATTCTCCAGCACTTGGGAAAGAGAGAGGGGAAGGAGCAGACTTGGCAAAGCTCCACAGTGTGATATCCCCCATTATTTCTCGCTCCATCGCTGCTTCAGACATACAATTAAGAGGATGTCTCTCAATCTGGGGATCGGGCATATTGAGGGGAGGTCAATGTCACCTATTGTTGTGTTTCTTTAGTGCTGGAATCTCTGCCCTCCATATGGAAATCTGTTGAAACAAATGAATGGGAGGCATTGCTGCAACGCTTCACATGAAGCATCAGTCACACAACAATGAAAATACACACAAGGTTTCATGTACCTGTTTACTTTCCATAGTTGGGAAAGTTGGTTTCTTTTGCTTTCTTTTGTCTTTAACAGCACATCGTTGACATATTTACAAAGTCAAACAGATAAATGCTCTTGTTGCAGGGTTTACCTGTGTCCACAGTTAGCTCAAACAAAACATCTCCACCCAATTCACCCACGGAGGCTCTCCTGTCAGGGAACGGCCACAGCGGAAGGATGATTAATGTCTCACCTCTCACCCCCCACTGTGAATTAGAGACCACGGGTCGAAACTATTTTTCTTGGTGAGCAGGAGCACGCTTGTGGCAAAAAAAATAGGGCAAACACTGTTTATCATCGGCCTGACGACAGCCCTCCTTGGGGCAAATTAACCACGCGGCTGTATCGACTGGCACGGGCCGGGAGTCGGTGCCCCTTCACTTTGATTAATCTCCCTGTGTTCCTGTTCCAACTCTATCAAAGTAATCTAAGGGAAGACACACACCATTGATCTGTAAACACAGCATACTACTGTACTCAAACCAAACAAGCACACGGTGGAAGAGGAGCCGAATTTACAGGGTTTTACAAAAACTACCATGCTTTCTACTGTGAGAAACATCTGTCCAGACCTCAGGCCCAAACTCTGTTTGCTATGTAGTAATATTTTGGTTTTCTGGAGCTGGTTTGTAGAGGGCAGTTTTAAATAATTAGAGCAGGGTTTCCCAAAGGGAAAAATCCCTACTGGGGCCCCAAAATGGTTTTCACAATCATTGTGAAGTCAGTCCTGAGGTATCTGAAAAATTTAATCATAATATATAATATTAAATGTCCCATGAAATAAACAAATGTATTTAATTATTTATATTTCTAATGCATAATTCAAATACTAAATGTACAGTTGAGTTGTAAAATACAAAATCAAATAATGAAATAAAATACATTTGAAAAAAGCTTAATTTGAAAATTTATACAATTACTTCATTATATATGTATAATATAGAGAGAAGTAAATATATGTAATTTTTGGAACAATGCAGGTCTATTATTTTAGGCTCACAGGTTGAAATGTTTTGAAACCTCTGAACTAAAATGATAGATATGCGAACGAGAGAAATAGTTTCATAAAGGGGGTTAAATGTATACTTAATTTAGCTCTATTATGTTTAGTCTTGTCCTCGCTAAGCTAATTACCGGCTATGCACCACCCAAAATAAAATCAGATGAACAGCAAAGTAGCTTAGCTATCTTAGCTAACTCCAGCTAAATGCTATTCAAATGAAGATATTATCCTAAATGTAAACATATACTGTTGTATTATTTATATGATATATATTTTTTAAATAGGCTTATTTGGATAACTGCTTCTCGAGCTAACAAATATCTAATCCAACAGCTAATAGCTAACAGCTAACAGTTTGGCTAATAATGATTGGTTTTGAAAGTTACAGTTTGATTATGAGACTGATTACAACTGGTTTAGAGTTTTCAAGCTTCAAGTAAAAAAAATGTTTTTTTTTTCCTTATTTCATCACTAAATATGCTCATAAGAGTTTATTTATTTTAATTTTATTTGCAGAGACACAATGGAACGTGTTTACAAGTAGTCATTTAAATGGAATTCTAACAAAGAGTAGTAAATGTAAGTGTACTGAAAGTATACAAGTGTGAGACGAAACAAAAGAGCAAATAAACTTTTAGTTTACTTGTATTGTACTTGTTAATTATACCTAAATAAGTTTTCTTACCTACACATGTCTTATATGAAAACATACTAAAAATCTAAGTAAGTAGCCTATACTCCATGATCATTAGCATAATTAATAAAACTAGGTATACTTCAAGTTCATATTTTCAAGTATACACAAGTATATACAGTAAACTAAATTCACTAATGCAAGTATATTTGAAGTTTACTAAAAGATATACTTTTATGTCCTTGTAAAATGAATCCAATTCAGTTTATTTATATAGTGCCAATTCACAACACATGTCATCTCAAGGCACTTTACAGTTCACCAGATCATACAATTAAATTGATTCAAAGTTTTCTATCTAAGGAAAACCAGTTGATTGCATCGACTCATTGACTCAGATGCAATTCCTTAAACTAAGCATGCTTGTAGGGACAGTGGAGAGGAAAAACTCCATTTAAACAGGAGGAAACCTCAAGCAGAACCAGGCTCAGTGTGAGCGGCCATCTGCTGAGAATGACTGGGGTTCAAGGAGACAGAAGCAAAGATACAAAAAGCAGCTGTAAAAGGTGGCCCCATCCAGGAAACACACAGCCAGGCAGACGAGCTGCGAGCCAGCTCCCATGTCAGAGAATGAAGAGAGCACATCCAGCCAGTCACAGTCAGAGAAATAGGACTACACTGGAAAACAGGTCGAGCTCCAACATCTATAAACAAGGGTGTGGATGGCAGCAGCACAGCTGATATTTCTCTCCAGGATGGTGTCACAGCCGAACGTGAACAGACGAGGCAAAGCTACAATGAGAAAAAGCAGAGAGAGCACAACGTTAGAGATTTAACTAACAGATTCTGCAGAGTGGGAGAATAGAGATAGAATGAAGCAGAATGATGAAATTATTAAATAACCTTGTTTTCTGATGGATTATGGCCAGGGAACTCCACAAGCAAAGATCATTTTACAGTTTAGGAGATTTTTTTTTCAATGTTGCTAGATACAGGCCTTTTATGAAGTGAAATATTGTGAAATATTGCTGTTTTATGTATTAAAGGAATAAAAAACAAAACAAATAAAAAACATATTATAAACCTGTAAACCATGCATTGTGTTGGTGAACTCAAAAATATAGGAAAAACTTACATCTTATTTGATAAAAGCTTGTTTAATTTTTCAATTGGGTCCTCACAAAGCTAAACAGATCAAAGCCCTATTTTATTTTACTACCTTAGAAATAAAATATTGTCATGTACTCCTCATGTACTCGCGGACCACTAGGGGTACGCAAACCCCCGGTTGGTAATCACTGCATTATATACTATCAAAGCATACTTTGAAAAAATATAAACAGATTTCAAAGTTTATTATGTGTAAAATAAGGTATATCTGGAAGACTATCTTAACTAAAATGTAAAAACTTTAAGTAAACTTTAAAGTAAAATTAGCGCTGGCCAATTTAGTCCCAACAGATATATTATTTTTGTAAACTTATGTTATAATTGCATGAATAGACTTGGTAAACATGGAATTTATACTGTACTTTTGCAGACTTGAAAATATAAAGTTGAACTACCGGTATATCTAGTTTTGGTAACTGTTTAATCCTGACTAAAAAGCATCAGAAATGTAATAAATCATTTTATTCTTTATGCATGCAAGTATAAGAAACTCTGAACTCAGGGTATCTTGGTGTGGTTGATTTTACAACCTAATGGAGGTTTTAAATTTGTTTATCTTTCAGGGAAGAAAGTAAAGATGCACCACAGCTATAGGCTACGCTAATAATTAATCAAGCTGACCCCTAATATAATGAAATATGTCCTGCTAGAACGCTGTTAACTGTTTTAAAGAGATATTTTGTCCGTTTTTTTTTTTTGTTTTGTTTTGTTTTTGTTTTTTTGCTAGGTTGGTGTGGGTTTAAATAAAAAAAAAATAATCCCCTGTTTACCTTTTAGGAAAATTATTGTTTAATATGTTTTCAATAATAGATGCTAACTACTGCATAGGCTGTTCCAGACAGGGGCCAATGGGGGCCGGTGCCCCTATAAAATTGGTTAATTGCCCCTCTGCTAAAGATATAACACTAAATCAGTTTTTTTTATAATACGTCCTGTCACAAAAACCGTAACTGACTTGTCGCTTGGACAAATTTCATTCTTTAGCTTCACAGTTTTACTTTAAAAATGTCTTTCAAATGAAGGTGTACTCCTTTTTGCTTTAACTACACAGAGATAGAATCACTTTTTTTATCTCCTAGATTATGGGGCTGCAGCTTGCAGCCCTAAAGTCTCCAGAGATAATTTGATTTGTGGCTCTCTTTAGATATTTAGAGGTGACGGATATAACTTTACTTCCTCCCAACTAATAAGTGTCGCTCTTGCACACGCTTGCAGCTGTTTGTTAATTGCCAGGTTTGCAAACCTGTTGAGAAGAAAAGCAGCAACTTCCATGTTGGTTCTGAGCCCCTTTGTTTCCTTAAATCAGTAACAATGCTCTAATGTTTAAACATTGTTCTCCCAAGTTTTGCTTCTTCTCTGTTTTTTTTATTTTACTTTTGGCTTAAATGTGAAAAGTGCGTATTTATATATTTTTGACCCATCAAAAGGAATTATTATTAATTATTTTTATACTTTGCTTTTTCAAATAAAATTTATAATTTTATCCTTCATCACTCTGGATGATCTGTGGATGCCTTTTTTTGAAAAAAAAAAATTTCTTTTAAGTTGTTGCTATGACCTTTAAGATCAGAGGAAAAGTTTTAATAAGGGGAATGAAGCTTTAATTTTTTTTACTGTTGTTATTAGGAATTCTTATAAAAAGTTTTAATAGATCATGCAGCTATATCTGAGAACACGCCATAGTAGCTGCCTGAGCGATTAAAATGCTTCGGCTGCAGTCATAAACCAGTGACATCACAACAGGTAAATCATCATAAAGGCTACAGGCTTGAACATGTGGGGCAACAGACTCACGACCTGTTTGTCAACTGGATTTTGTTTGTCATCCATTTAAATACATGGCTACCCGTTTCATTTATATATATCCACCATATAGGCTAGCCTATTGTTAGGAATCCAGTGTGTGTGGGCTGTGTTTGTCTTTTTGTGTTCTCTCCTTCCACCACCAGGTGGCGCCCTGTTCTCGTTGGTACCCCCACACACCTGCGGCTGGTTGTGCTCATTACTGAGGACTCTTAAGTGGTGGACTGCCACTACCTTGTCGCCAGAGTGTTTATCAGTTTTGGATACTCTAGCCAAGCTGAGTTTAGCTGAGTCAAACTGAGTCTTTGTCTCTCTGAGTTCTAACCTTGTTTTTGTCTTTGCCTTTTCGGCAGGAAGTGATCCTGCAAACTGGATTTTTGGCCTTCTCCCCCTGGAAGGATTGTTTTGAGCTTCACATTGAGCAGGGGATTAATCTCCACAGGATCCGTTCAAGTTCTCCTGGAAATCGAAGTGGCAGTCCGCTCCATTGCTCCTCAAGGAACCAACCTAACCAAAAAACTGTCCACCCTCCAATGAGCCCCCCAATCATTGGATAAGCCCACACCGACTGGATTCTGGGAAGAGAACCTTTTTCTGCTAACGTGAGTCCCGTTCATCTCTGATTTTTGCAAGACGTTGTTCAAAAATCCCACGGTCCCTGAACTCACCTCTAAACTTCCCTTCTCACTTCTAGTTCTGGTGCACCAGCTCTCTGAGTGACCCTAGATCAACCTTATTTATTATTTCAATAAACCTGTTAAACTTTTCCTCTGGTTCTCTTAGTGGTTTCCTGCATGTGGGTCAGATCTCTTAAAAACATCATGACGCCTATCTACTGAGTGACGTCCCACTTCCAGCATTCGTATGGGCAAAAAAAAGAACTGGCCAAAGTGTTTTTTTCTTTAAAAAAAATGCTTAATTTTATATAACTCAAGACTCCACTGGTGATGGTAATTAACGACAAAAGAGTACTTTCAATTAAATGTTTCATCCCATCTTTGGCCATCTGTGGCCAAAGCACAGAACTGCAGCATTCCCATAACTCCCGCTTGTACTTCACAAGGTTTTTTATTTTATTTATTTTTTTACTTTTTTCCCCCTTACATTGATTTGCCATTGGTGTCTGAGTTCAGATGGATGACAGTCACTTCGGAGTATCCAAAAAAATCCATCTTGAATATAGCGCTTTGATTGTTGGCTAGGTTAACATGTTTGACATCACATTAGCCAAACAGCGCGGGAACTCACAACCTGAAGCAACTTAAGGAAAATAGGCTACAGGCTTACTGATGCTTCGGAGCTGAACTCTTGAGGTTTCAGTCTGCTCATCAAACGATGTTTTAGTAATAAAGAGTTGAATTAAAAGGCTTTTTAAAATATATTTTTCAGTAAAGACTTAAAAAATTTGTTTGTCCATTTTTTTTCTGTCTCTTTGTGACAAATCACTAGCCCCATCCAGGACAAAGTGGCAAATTTGATGTAAAAGCTACCCACTAATTAACTGGGATCTGTATAATTGAATTGGAATCAGAATCTGATTAAACTAAATTTTGTTGAAAAAAATGACAACAGTGTAAGAGCCCATAAAATCAGAGATATGTCGCTCAGTGTTGCTAAACTTCTTTTTTTAATTGATTCTGAAGTTTGCTTTTTGTTGTGCAGAGTTCTTCGTGGCATTTTTTTAAAGCAAAGCAAAGGAAAAAAAAAAGTTTTAATCATTTCAGTCCATAAAGTTTGGGTGAAGTGACAGTTTGTTTCCCTCTAAGGAATCTGCACAAAATGTGTTAATCCGTCTCTTCATGGACGGCACCACATATGCAAAACAATCTGTTTATTTTTAGCCCTGCCAATGTGTTTGGCAGACACCGCCTTGGTCTTTTCATCGTGTCCTTTCTGATAAGTCATGGTGCTCGCCTCGTTTTTAATGCTTTTGTGGTGAAAAGTACAATATATTCTGCTTTTTTTCCCTACCTTGAAAACAGATGGTATTCACAACTGGGAGCCGACATTTATTTACCCAGTGTCCATCATCTCAGCCTTTGTGCCACGTTATATTTTCTACAACTTCATTATTCTAAAGTTGGACATTTTACAGGTGGTTTCAATGACATTTACAGTAATTTGATGCAACGATTGTTTTCTTTTACAGACTTAATGAGCAACAAAAAGTAGTATTTCAGACTCCTTTGTGTTGTAGCATTCAGCTACACCATGTGGTATGCATGTTTTTCATTCTGCAATGTGATGTGGAGTGTTGCCTCGCAGATTTAAGAAGTGGCAGCTGTCTTTGGGAACAACTACACTGCCTTTGACTTGACAAATTCATTGTGACTGGCCTGTTTTTGTCACAGCAGGCAGATTTTTTGGTCTTCAGTCATGTGGTTTTGATTATGATGTTCATTTTTCCTTTGTCTCTAAACCTTTTTTATGTTGCCCATTTTCTATTTTAGAGGCGCAGACATCAATAAAGTATTTGCAGATGTTGGGCAACTCATGTCAGAGAGACTTTAGACATAAACAAATTGGTATTCCTCCTCTGTGGATCCAAACCATCCCAGCCTGATTTAGTTCTGGATTAAACCAAGAACAGAGACCATCGAAAACTGTCATTCTTTCTATTGGATCTATGCTGTAAATTCAATGTGATGTAACAAAAAAAAAAAAAAACGTGCATTATCGCCACCTGGGATCAAAATGTTTTGGTTCAATAGTTGATATTTATAGACGTTTATACCCACAATTTCAAAAGAAAGAGACTCCCACAGCACACTGCCACCACCACCATGTTTCGTTGATGTCATATTCTTTCAGGGGATTTTTTTGTATTGTGACCAAAATATATTAAATATTTCACCAGAAAAGCTCAAAATGGTGTAATTTATTAGGATTTTCTATAGTCAACGACATTTGGGAATTGAACACAACTAAATACTGGAATCAGAATGTACTTCATCAAATATTAACCGACATGTTTAGCTTTAATTTAAATAGAACAAATACATATTTGGTTGTTTTGAGTTTTTTTTTTATATCATGGCATTTTAAATCATTTTTCAGTGGAAAATAATATTTTAACTTAGATGTTTACATTCTGACCAGATTGTTTAACCAAAATATGTGATTTAAAATTACTGTTATGTAAAAATGGATGTCTATGTAAGTAAAAAAAAAAAGGAACGTATGTGAGGACTATTATTATAAATTAATTTATCTTAAAAGGTCTTTATTTCATTGCTATCTAATTTAAGAATATTCTAACCCCTTTAAATTGAATTAGTATATAATATTTTGAAGGCTATAAGTTTCATTTAATTATTCTGTTGAATTTCCTTAATACAAGACAGTTACTATATACATTAAATCAAATAAACATAAGTCAGAGGGTCATTTTATATAGCTGAATTAAATAAGTTGCATAAATTAAAGCTACAGTGTGTAATAATTACAAGGATATACAGTCAGAAATGTAATATATTATACATAACTATGTTATTTATCATCATCTACGAGCTCAGCCTCTTAACCTTAATATTTGCGTTGCCTTAGAATTCGTTATATATCATTACATAGGAGCAGGTCTCGCAGCCATGGAGGCAGACATCTTTGCGCTACGGCAGCGCAGAGCCAACAAACTAGCGATTGCGAGATCGCCCATTACGCTCGAAAGTAACTACGGCAAGTTGAGAGAGATGAACTGTATAAAAAATAACGGGTATATTTATTATCTTAAGTCTACATGAAATCTATACCTACACAGACTAATGAAATACTATCTGTAAAATTATCTATGTAAACAAACCTCATCACTTGAGAAGGTAGGTGATGTGGACATCGTGGAAGACATTTTGTCCCGTAACGCTCGCCGTACTGTTGGGGGGGAGAAGCGGTGGGGGGGAGATGTTCATGTTGCTGCGGTCTGCAGTCTGGACGTTAGATGTCGCTGAAAATTACACACTGTAGCTTTAAATGTTTTTACAGCTTTCTTTTTAGAGTTTCCTTTGAAGAATATAATATTTTTTTCTTCTAAAAAAACACAGAGTATAAGAACTAAACATCTTGGATATTAGGAAAAACAACAAAAACAAGAAGAACATGACAACTGAAAAAACTGTAGCATCATTAAAGACTATGATTATTGTCATTTAACATAAATCAAACATGCATTTTGAGGATGCAGTAATGTGAGTGTAGCTTTCTTACTCTAAAGTTAACTTTAAATGGTTCAAATATGAATGAAAGTCTATAGTAAAACATTGAAGTTAGGGAGGGATCTGGTGGACCTCACCTTGTTTTAATGTAATTTTGATAAAAGATGAGCGATTAATTAATATTGGAGCTCCAAATGCTATCTCTTCAAACGTAAAGATATAGTGGAGGATGTAATTTTTCTGGGTGGATCAACAAAATAAGTGGTCAATCATTCTGGTGAGATGTTCACGTAAGGCCGTTCTATTTGCAAATCCCCATTTTCAATTACTGGTGGCGAGTCTGACTTAGTGGGAAAAAATGCAAATCTACTTTTGGAAAGTAAGTCTGTATGAGCGATGCAAGCAGCAACTTTTAAACAGAGCGTGCACGAGGAGAAATGGGCTCTTGCACGCTCACGCATGGGTTTAATAAGCGTTCCCTCTCGTACAGGGTTCTGCATGTCCATCCTTTTTTTGAAGTGAAGAGGGCGGGTCTTTTCAAAATATTTGCAAAATCCTCCACAATACCTTTAAATACAACACTGTGAGATCAGATATGATATTTACCATAAATAATTTAAAAAATGAATAATATATATTTTTGTTTTGACAGGTTCACATTTCTTAATCCTAAACAAAACATCTGTATCTGTTAAAATAATCCTAAGTTTATTTTTGATGAAAAAAATTTAACATATCTCTCCAGAAAATTTTGGTGTAATTACAATCCCAAAAAAGATGAATAAGCTTTTCTTCCTTAGTTTTACAAAAAAAGTACACATAGGGTCCAAATCTCATTTATATCTTTTTAATCAAAAATGCTTTAACAGGATAAACATTATGGATAATTTTATAAGAAATTTCTCTTACTTTATTGTTTATTACGTATTTTTTAAAGAGCAACCAAGTCCACTTCAAATTAATATTTTCAAAAGTTTTGGACCAATAAAATATACAAACTGGTGTAAAAACAACATCTCGTAATAGAATATTTCTTAATCTTTTGCTGGTTGTTTTCTTACTTATAAAAGGAAAACAATAATGAATATAAATGGAGTTTGGATCAAAACTTGGCACTGAGTTTCTTTTTTTATATTTTGACCAAACAAATCTGCATTCGCGTGACGAATGCCGACTTCCGCCGACGACGCGTTTGTCGTCACCCAAGATGGCGGCTAACTATGGTCGCGTTGTGAGATTGTTATTGGGAAAAAGTGTCAAATTTGCCTCGCCTTGCAACGCACTTACCCCGCAGTTATGCCGACAGGTAAACACATTAAAATACGAAATCAATAAAATCGATTTTGTGCAACTTTATTTATTAATATTGCAAAAACATAGACGCCCTTGTGTTAGCATGTCCTGTTCATCCGAAACTAGCTTAACGGATCGCTTAAATAAAAATAAATCGACCTCAAAGTTAATCTAAACAAAGTGTATTTTTTTCTCGCGAGTTTATTTGACATATTAACGCTTTATGTACAGTTCGGCTTTTGTTGTATCCTAATTTAGGTTTTAGGGGAGTTGTTTGAGGGATAATGCTGCATTAATTACAGCTCTGCTGTTTTCTCGCAGATATCCGGCTCTTCTAGCCTTTGCAGGAAGAACCTGGCGTCCTTAGGACCGGAGAAGTTCACCGCCGAGTTTATCCAGAAGCAGATAGAGGAGTTTGAGATCGGGAAGCGTCACCTGGCCAACATGATGGGAGAGGACCCCGAAAACTTCACTCAGGAGGACATAGATGTGAGTTTATTCGCTAGTTATAAACAGTGGATTTTTGTTGAATTTTTGCATTGTCTTATTTTATTTAATGCAACATAACATTTTCACATGTGCAACAAAACCTATAAATTCCTGGAGGTGCAGAAAAGAATCAGAATTTTCTTCTAGTTTGTGAAACCTTCAGTAATTCTACATAAAATCTAGATAGGTGACAAAAGATATTTGTTTATTTGTTTGTGTCATCAATATCAGTGCTGTAGTATGAATGAGAAACTAAACAGAACCCATTTGGCAAAATGAAGTAGGCTGAAAGAACTCTTAAGATCAGGACATCCTTCCCCGATAGAAACAAGACGATCGAAATCAACCTGCCTACAAAAACAATTACTAAGCTTTAACAACTAATGTGACATCAGCTATGATTCTGGCTACAATTTTGTCTTTGTTTTACACAATCAACTTCATAAAACTAAATTGTAGTTATTTTTAGAGATGGAGGAAGTTTGTGAAAGAAGGACAGCTATAACCTGCTTATGACCTACATTGGCTTTGGAGGGTTAAGGGAGAAAAATCTAATAAATAAACATAGAATTAAATAGATGGGTGTGAATGTGTAATGCAATAAATAAATGCTGGAGTTTCTCGCTGTATAGATAAATTGCAACACCTTTTTGAGGTTATTTCCGCCTTTTTCAGGGATAATATTGGCTTTAGAATAAAAAAAAAAGGCAGGAAGAAAATACCTTATCTTGCTAAGTAGGAAGCAACCAATCAGACATCAAGGTTTCTATGGAGGAGTCTGTAGTCCTGCCCGCTGAGTTTGATGAAGCTTGGTGAATTAAAGTATAGCTGAGATGTTCTTTTTTTTAAAAGACCCACCCTCTCCACATAAAAAAAAAATGCACATGCACAACCCTGTAGCTCCTAACGCCTATTAAACGCATCCACGAGCCCATTTCTCCTCGTCTACACTCTGTTTAAAAGTTGCTGTTTGCGTCCCTCATACAAGCTTACGGTGTCCAAACGTCCGCCTTAACCTCTTAATCCTTCAATCACTATATAGAGCGGGGACTATAGAGAGGACTCTGTAGCAAACTCGGTTAACTTACCGTTTAGACGGATGATCGCCGCTTTTTGCTCTCCTTTGGCAAATTCCTCCTCCACTGCACGCTGTCTGCGCCATCTTTAATAGTCACTGCTGTCGGCTAGCGACAGCCTAGGGTGACAGCTGGCCCATAATGCTTTGCGCAGAGAGCTCTACTTGCATAGCATTCCAGGATATATCTGCCTCTTCTGACGCATTTCTTTTGTTGTCACACATTTCGTAGACTCTTTTTCTCTCACGACCCTCTGTCAATTTTAAATTGAGAAAAGTGAGCTTCAATGATCGGCTGAAACCGTAGCTCACCACAGATACACGCCTTTAAGTGCACATGTGCACAAACAAATAGCTAACGGGACGAGCACGTAGGACGGCCTTACGTAAACATATCACCAGAATGATTGACAGTTAGGAGGACCACTTATTTAGATGATCCACCTGGAAAAAGAACATCCTCCACTATACATTTAAAAGTTTAACATTTTTTATGTTGAATCATAATAAATGCCAAGTGAAATAATTAAATAAATAAAAAAATCTATTCATTGTTGAAAAGCTATATTTAATTTAACAGCATATTTCATTATTTAATTTGACGTTTTATGATTTAATGGTATATTTAATTCTTTATTAAATAAATAAATAATAGATTTTATTATTGTATGCTATTTTTATATGTTTATTTTCTCCGCTTTAATGCTCCATAAAAAGCAGCTGTATTTTCTTATTTCTTTATTTTTTTGTGTCTCAGAATAAAAGTTGTTTAAAACCATAAAATATTGCTTTAACTTTTTTCCATATCAGGAAATTTTTGAATTAAGAAAAGATTCCTTTCTATAGATGTTTAATTTCACACCTCTGACTCTTATTTTTTGAAGAAATAGTTCAAAGTTTGGTTGATTTTTCGCCAAAATTAAAGAAATCCTGCTAAAACAATATAGGGTATATTTCATATCTTAATGGACGTTTCTTTATCTTCATCCAAGTGATTAAGGCAGACTTTTATTTTGTAGAGAAAGATTCTAGCTTCATGTTTAATCAGCGCCTTTGGCGTGGCGTCCTCCATTTAACCTGATTAGTCACACCTTCCAACTCATCCCCCGCATGTTTGTTTGCTGTTTTGTTTTGTTGGAGCCAAATTTCCAAACATTTAGCCCAATTTTCCACTTGCCTCATGCTCCATCCCCTCAAGTAATCAATAGAGCCATCTGCGGCGAGCCGTGAAAAGCGAGGCGACGGGGAGCGGCCCTGAATCTGGAAAATCGGGGAGGACTCTTGATGAGTCCCTGCGCTCTGGTTTGGAGTCGGTACGCCTCAGGTGTGACGGACAGAAAGAGCCGGAGAAATTCAAAAAGATGTCAGCAATCAGGGCGGGGTAACCCCTGCCACACGACGCAAAAAAGGCCTGACAGATTCTATTTCTGTCAGAAACCTCTGTTCCCTGAATAGATGCCGTCTTAATCGGACATTTTTCTTTCAGCAAAAACAAAGATCAATATCTTTTTTTTTTTTCTTTTTTTTTGGTAAAGGCATAAACCATTTCTTTACAGAATTTCATACATTGTTTACATTTTCCTTTCCCAAAGGCGTTGATTTATAAATACAAACAAAACAAATTACAGAAGCCAAGACAAATACAAATGCATAATTAAGAAAAAAAAAATTCAAAAGTTTAGAGAGAACACTTTAATATGTTAATCCATACACGTTCTGTATTCCTATCAATTCAGACGATGAAAATTATTACAGTTAAAGTTCAGGAGCTGTTAAGGTTTTTCTGTGTCCATAAGTACAGGTGCCAATGTCTCTTGAAACAATTTATCTCTAAACTGTAATTTTGCTGTTATTTTTTTCCTTTCCTATCACTTCCTTAACTCTTTACCACCAAAGGTCGGTGCTCAGTTTAATTTTTCTTTGCAAATAGTTTCAATCTTTTTCCTTCCATCATTCCAATATTCTTTAATTTTGGGACAATCCCAGTAGTCTCCTTTCTGGCCCCTCTAACACTTGTCTGACATTTTACTGTATTTCGATGAGATACTTGGTGCAATAAAGAATTGCATTTTTGATTTCCATTCAAAGATCAATGTCTTTTTAAGAAAAAAAATAAAACTCTTCTCATGTTGGATTTGAAGTTTCCAGACTCTGATATCAGAACGTGTCCTCTATGAAACCACTGGGATGTTTTTAATCGTTTCTAACAGAGGTAGACTGATACGCCTGCCAGACAGGATTTTCTCAAATATTGGTGTTTTCTTTCTTTTATGGATTTAGTGGAACGTTTGTTTTTCTATCGCATGAAAAAAAACGTAAATTAAAAGATTGTGTTTGAGTAATATACAAAGAAAAATATATTGCCATACTGTACAATACAAAAACGCATACCAATACCTTTACCAAGATCCTGTTTCCATATATATACATTTGGGCTAAAACAATTAATTGGATTAATTGATTATTGAAATAATCATCAACGTTTTCATTTATTGTTAACTGGAATACAGAGACTCTAAAACAAGCCTTTAGCTGACAAAGCAACCCAATTATAGCAGTAGATATATCAGCATTGTAAAAAAAATATATATATATTTTGCATTTAAGATATAAAAAACACTGTTTGGTCTGTCAATGCGCTCTATCCAGAACTGAAGATGAAAAGTTTTATTTTCACCTGTTTTAATTTTATACAAAGTCTTCCTCAGGGAACCTTTTGATATGCGATTTTTAATCAACTAATCAAAATAATAACAGATTACATGATTTTTTAAAATAGTCGTTAGTTACAGCCCTGGGGCTTCAAGTTAGCGATTAATGAATTCAACTAAATTTAACTAACCTTATGTAGTTATGATTTTAACTTTCTCTTGTATCCATTACATGGACTTTGTTTTTGTTGCTTAATTGATAAAAATAGTACGTTATTATATTTTATCATTTTATTGTGCCAGCTGTATTAAGCACTGACTGAATTAACAAATGAAAGCTTTTCTTACACATTATTAAACCTATTTTTTAAGGTATAGCAAAGCAGGAAACTATTACGTGACCATATAAAAAGTAAAAGATATTTGAAACAGTTGTAATTTCCAATGAACAGAGATGTAAAAATATAATTTAAAGAAAAAAAGGGGGTATGTCGCGCTCACATACCGTCAGTTAATCTCTAACTCAGGCCGTTTCTCTTCTCATTCTCGTCTGAAGCTGCATTTAACCTCATGTTATTAATACACTCTAGATAATAATACATTCTAACTTTTCTCATTTAGTGGGGGAATAATAATGAACACAGATTAGCACAGATCGGATTAACAGTTTGCCAAATAAAACAAAAAAACAGTTGCCATCAGAGCCAGAGGTATGGCTATGCCGAGAGAGGGCTGCTACAGACAGGCTAACGTTAGCCCTGTCTGCGGTTAGCCTCGGAGGTCAGCTGGTTGCCACAATCCTCGCAACATAGGAACTTTTTTTAAAATTATGCATTAAATCAGTAAATAGGCCATATAGTGATAGGGCTGGGCGATATGGCAAAAATAAAATATCAAGATTTTTTGATTATAGTATTGTGATCTCGATTTTATCACAATTTTTTTTTAGCTACGACCAACATAACTTCAATTACATGCAAAGAAGAGAAAAATTAAATAAATGAACAAGTTTATTAAAATTAGAGAATCAAAGCAGTGCTAACAAACTTATTTTTTTATGTCTATATTGTAAATAGGGTTGTCACGATACTAAAATTTTCAACTCGATACCGATACTATACCGATAATATTCGATACTCGATACCATTTTTGATACCACAAGGAAAAAAACAAAGACCTCAAAATTCAACAGAAATATTTTTATTAATAAATAAAATACAATCTATCCATCCATCCATCCATCCATCCACCCACCCACCCACCCACTTGAGTCATGGAACTGTGCTTACAGCTCCTTATTTCATGTAAAGTAAAAACTTGTGTACATGATACTTGTTTATGGCATTAAAATTATTTCTAATAGCATTAAATTAGAGTTCCTTATTCCTGTATAAACCCTGTGAACATTTTAATTTAATATGACATATTTAAAAAAAATAGTTTGTATGAACTCTGTTTGTTCTCTGCTTCCAAACTCATCATCTCTCCATCCATTCCTGCAATAAGAATTTTCTTTTAAAGTTGTGAGATTCGCTCCAATTATTTAATTAATTGCTCTTAGTTTTTATTCGGGTCATTTCCGAATGACCTTTGTCATTGTCTTTGTTTATTTATAGTCATCCGGGTCATCCGGGAGGGACTCGGAGTAGAGCCGCTGCTCCTCCACGTCGAGAGGAGGCAGTTGAGGTGGCTTGGGCATCTGTTTAGGAAGCCTCCTGGACGCCTCCCTGGTGAGGTGTTCCGGGCACGTCCCACCGGGAGGAGGCCCTGGGGAAAACCCAGGACTCGCTGGAGAGACTATGTTTCTCAGGTGGCCTGGGAACGCCTTGAGGTTCCTCCTGAGGGGCTAGAAGAAGTGGCTGGGGAGAGGGAAGTCTGGGCCTCCCTTCTTAGGCTGCTGCCCCCGCGACCCGACCCCGGATAAGCGGAGGAAGATGGATGGATGGATGGCTCTTAGTTTTTTGGATTATATTTTCTAGTTACCGACCTGTTTTTACTATAATTTAATTTGACAAACCGGGTCTTCTCTACATTCTTTTTCCTGTTTGGTGCGATTGCAATTGTGTGTCTTGATCTGGACTGACCGGAGCGGAGTCAAAAACAGCTCAGCTCCGTATTTTGACGGTGAGGGACGGAGAAGACGTACGTGGGCGGTGATGAGCGGAGGATGTTGAACAGCGCTCATTGATACATGAAAGACAAGTACTCCGTACGTGAGTGGAGCAGAGCGCTGGCGGAGTATGTGGAATATACAGGTCTGGCTTCCACGTCAGGCTCGAAGGCAAAATACCTCCAAACAGCACTCTTGCCTCTATTATTTTTGCCCAAAACTGGTTGTTTTGGCCCTCCTGCAGCAGCAATGGACATGCTCTCTTCTGTTATTGCGCTGTCTCTCTGCCCTCAGATACACACGGCAGCATGTAGCTTCTCGCTTCAGTCTGTAACTTCGCCCACATCAAAGTCGGCCATTTTGATTAGGTCACCAATAGGAAGATCCCATATCTGCTGACCGACGGCACTTGGGAGGAGTTGGATATCCAACCGAGGCGTCCTGCAGACTGAAGCGAGAGGCTACATGCTGCCGTGTGTATGTGAAGGCAGCTAGAGAAGGCCGGTCAGCGTTGCGCGCGCATGCGAGCGTGGTGGCCACGGCGGCGGCGGTAGTATCGATACTTTTAAAATTAAGTATCGTATCCGGATACAACGTTTTAGTATCTATACTTTTTGGAGTATCGATACTTTTGACAACCCTAATTGTAAACACACCAAAGAGTATAAAAATGCAATAACTCCTGAGTGAAACAATTACAAATTAGTTACATTTTTCAAGTAACTACTGTCAAAATAAATAAAATTCTAACTGTATCTTAGTGCAGTTTTATTACTTTAAAATCTTGACTGGTCTAATAAAGTAAAAGAAAAAAGAAAGTACACAGAAACTAACTTGAGTAAAAAAAAAATACATTAAACAATAGATTTGTATAATGCAAGTATGTATAGTGAAAGTCAAGATGTAATCTGTGCAATCTATGATGATAAGATCAGGAAAATAGGCTGTCTGCATTGTTGCATTACATAGCTCCCAGTTGCTGATGAAATGTATGGTTAAGCTCAAATACGGCTCTGACGTGGTCGCTTGTGGTGGCAAAGAACTGCACATTTTTAATATTTTTTGAAACTTTCTCTCTGCATTCAGCGTACATACGTGGAATAGCGGTGTTTGAAAAATACGTGCGGCTGGGCAACTCGTAGCATTGATCCAGAACGTTTAGCATTTTATCCTACTCCTTCTACGGTTCGTAGAAGACATAAATCTTTCACCCAGTGAAACGTCACCGACCGCTTCTGTCACGCTGTTCCACCGTTTACTGCCTTTATCGTAGGGAGTACGTTTTGTAAATGAATCTGTTAACGTTAACTGATTTTTAAACTAATGGACGAACGTCAAACCCTCGGATTATATTCAAGCTGTGAAGGTTTTTTTTGGTAGAAATACAGCAGCAATGCAGTCCTGTGGATCCTGATAAAACGGTCTCTTAATAATGACAGATCGTCAGAGTTGTAGATCGTAACACGGTCTTAAATCGTCATATCGCCCACCCCTATATAGTGACGCATAAAAGTATAATGTTCTCGCCTCAAATGATCTTAAAACATACTTTTAATGAACAACAGCAACAGAGCTGTGATCTGAGCTCTGTTAGCAATCCACTGGAAGCTGCTGCTGCCGCAGTGCATGCTGGGACAGCTGTCAATCTCAAGAACGGATAAGTCTGCTCTGATGCATGCTGAGTAAATAGGGAGGGGCGAGAACAACATCAGGGGACTTTAATGTTCTCTGTCTTGTTCTTTTGAACTGGAACAGTACTAGGGCTGAGGATGATGACGTATTTCAAGTACATGAGAGCGCACAAGTGCACATGTTGAGAAACGGCCTCTGTTTCAGTGAAGTGGGGGAAAAAAGCCTTTCCCTTTTAGAGTAACGCCACCTTCCAAACAGCGGAGAAGCTACGCTGCTCCGTCACGCAGCTCGGTTAAATGGGCGCTATGTATGTGAGAACTTAAGGGGTTTATTAAGTCTTTTTATTAGGGATGCACGATATTGGGATTTTGGCCAATATCCGATATGCCGATATTTTAAAACTCATGTAGCCGATAACCGATATCGATACCGATGTTAAAGCTGGACAAAAATAAGTAGTCATTGAAAATAGCAGTTTTTGTTATCCATTTCTGACACTTTGAAAAATAATATATTTTCATATGCTGATATCAATTGATTTTTAAAAACGCGGTATCGATCTATTTTACTTTTAAAATCTCGTGAAATTTCATTGTTCTGTTACAAACTCTTGTGATATTTTGCAAATTCTTGTGAGATTTTGTTAGTAAAATAGATCGATACCGCGTCAATATATCAACATATAAAAATATGGCAAAATTTCATGAATTTTCGGGGGATTTCGTAGCATAACGATGACATATAGCAATATTTCATTAGTAAAAGAGATTAATATGGTGTTTTTAAATGGAAATATATCAGCATATGAAGATATTGTGATATTTTAATGCATCAATATTTTTTCCCTCCTCTTTAGAAGTTTTTGTCTGTAAAAAAGAACTTTTTGAGGAAGAAGAAGTAGTATACAGTGGGGCAAAAAAGTATTTAGTCAGCCACCAATAGTGCAAGTTCTCCCACTTAAAAAGATGAGAGAGGCCGGTAATTTTCATCATAGATATACCTCAACTATGAGAGACAAAATGAGAAAAAAAAATCCAGAAAATCACATTGTCTGATTTTTAAAGAATTTATTTGCAAAATATGGTGGAAAATAAGTATTTGGTCAGTTACAAACAAGCAAGATTTCTGGCTCTCACAGACCTGTAACTTCTTCTGTAAGAGGCTCCTCTGTCCTCCACTCGTTACCTTCATTAATGGCACCTGTTTGAACCCGTTATCAGTATAAAAGACACCTGTCCACAACCTCAAACAGTCACACTCTAAACTCCACCATGGCCAAAACTAGAGAGCTGTCAAAGGACACCCGAAACAAAATTATAGACCTGCACCAGGCTGGGAAGTCTGAATCTGCAATAGGTAAACAGCTTGGTGTGAAGAAATCAACTGTGGGATCAATTATTAGAAAATGGAAAACATACAAGACCACTGATAATCTTCCTCGATCTGGGGCTCCACGCAAGATCTCACCCCCTGGGGTCAAAATGATCACAAGAACGGTGAGTAAAAATCCCAGAACCACACGGGGGGACCTAGTGAATGACCTGCAGAGAGCTGGGACCAAAGTAACAAAGGCTACCATCAGTAACACACTACGCCGCCAGGGACTCAAATCCTGCAGTGCCAGACGTGTCCCCCTGCTTAAGCCAGTACATGTCAAGGCCCGTCTGAAGTTTGCTAGAGAGCATTTGGATGATCCAGACGATGACTGGGAGAATATCATATGGTCAGATGAAACCAAAAGAGAACTTTTTGGTAAAAACTCTACTCGTCGTGTTTGGAGGAGAGAGAACGCTGAGTTGCATCCAAAGAACACCATACCTACAGTGAAGCATGGGGGTGGAAACATCATGCTTTGGGGCTGTTTTTCTGCCAAGGGACCAGGACGACTGATCCGTGTGAAGGAAAGAATGAATGGGGCCATGTATCGTCAAATTTTGAGTGAAAACCTCCTTCCATCAGCAAGGGCATTGAAGATGAAACGTGGCTGGGTCTTTCAGCATGACAATGATCCCAAACACACCGCCCGGGTAACGAAGGAGTGGCTTCGTAAGAAGCATTTCAAGGTCCTGGAGTGGCCTAGCCAGTCTCCAGATCTCAACCCCATAGAAAATCTTTGGAGGGAGTTGAAAGTCTGTGTTGCCCAGCGACAGCTGGGCAACACAGACATCACTGCTCTAGAGGAGATCTGCATGGAGGAATGGGCCAAAATACCAGCAACAGTGTGAGAAAATCTTGTGAAGACTTACAGAAAACGTTTGATCTCTGTCATTGCTAACAAAGGGTATATAACAAAGTATTGAGATTAACTTTTGTTATTGACCAAATACTTATTTTCCACCATATTTTGCAAATAAATTCTTTAAAAATCAGACAATGTGATTTTCTGGATTATTTTTTCTCATTTTGTCTCTCATAGTTGAGGTATATCTATGATGAAAATTACCGGTCTCTCTCATCTTTTTAAGTGGGAGAACTTGCACTATTGGTGGCTGACTAAATACTTTTTTGCCCCACTGTATATACATTTTTTTTCTTAGACTTTAGAAACTCAGATGCTGATCAAATATCGGGTTAAATATCGGTGGGGTGGCCGATGTCCGATATTCAGTTTTAAGGCCGATACAGGCCGATACCGAAAAGGGGCCGATTATATTGTGCATCCCTACTTTTTATTGCTGCCATGAAACAGTGTGAATAATCTAGATGAGATTTCTACTCCAGCCCTACTTCTCTTTTAAATTCCAGTGACGCTCTTGATCAGTCAGACGGTACATATTTGACTAAAATAAACTCTTAAGTCAATCATTTGTTCCCCTCAGAACTTTAATGTTGGTCGTCTTCAAAGATAGTTTGGTGCAGTTTAATACAATCTCTTTTCAAACCATCATGTAATTCGGTGATAATGCTTTTTTCACATTTCCAACTCTTAATTTTTCCAGAGCTAGAAATGAATAAAATATTTGAAAGTGTCATTTTTTTTTCTTTTTCCTGGTTTCTATAATTTTTTCAATCATCCTCTGTCCTTCTGGAGCCTTTACGCCATCATCCATGATCGCTTCGCTCAGATCCACATCCGACAGCTTCCCCTCTTCCTCCCTCCATCTTTGCTCCTACGGGATCTCCTCTCCCATATTGTGTCGGATCTCTCGGGGAGCACAGGTGTGTCCTCATCTGTTCCACCCTCTTTTTTTTTTAATTCTCTGTACCCTTTAACTTTTCCTGCCTCCCCCGTCTCCCTCCCTTTCTACCAGCTCTCTGTCGGTGTGACAACCTTAAAGGCAGCAACCTGCTACCCACGAGCAGCACCTGCCGTTTCACTAATTGAGCTGACAGGAGGAGGAAGAGAGGGACAGGCAGGCTGTCGCTGCGAGTGTGGATGGGGGGGTGGGCCAGCGCTCTTCCAACGCACTCCCTAGCAGCGCCATCTGTAGCCCTGCTAATAACAGTCACACTGATGAACTCTGAGTGACCCGCTGGATGACCAGCGCGTCCTCTGAGAGCCTTTTCCTGCTGCTTCACAGTAACACAGATCTCACTCGCCTCTCCGTGAACCCGCAAGCAGCTCGCGCCTCTTCTTCCGTCACCTTCATCGACCCGTGTTCTCCGGACATGTCAGCCTTCATCACCTAAACTGTTTATTTATTTATTCATTGTTCTTTTTATTTCTCCCCAACAGCGGAGCATCGCCTACCTCTTCCCCTCCGGCCTGTTTGAGAAGAAAGCTCGGCCCTTCATGAAGGTGAGAACTCATTTTTATCTCAGTCACTGAAGTAAAACTTAACTTATTTAGGCAGTAAGTTAAGTTTTAACTTAACTTACTGCCTAAATAGCAGTAAATAGCTCACGTTTATCACAGTTTTGTCGTTCTAGTTTCAGGAAATAAAAATGTACAAGAATGTGGTTAAAAACATCTTTAATTTCTATCTTGAAAATCTGGAATGTGTCTTTATGTAAAGGTTCTACTGGGGCCTTGAGCTCCTTTAAACCTTTTAAACTGGAAAAAAGTCATAACCATATTCATATTAATTTATCCTATTTACTCGCTATGAAAGTTTTCACTAAGTCTTTTTCGGCTGCAAGGCCACACAATGCCCCTGTGTGAGAATGTTTGTAGACCAGACGTAGCTTCCTCCCAAAACAAGCCAGATTCTTTCTCAAGGTTTATTCATAACATGTTACTGTTAACTAGGCCTGTCACGATAACAAATTTTGCTGAAAGATTAATTGTCTCAAAAATTATTGCGATAAACGATATTGTTTTAAGACCTTTTTACACTGATTTAATGGAAATGAAATGATGTAATAATGCATGCATTTTCCTGCCAAATATAAACACTTTATTTTCAACAGATTCAGCGGTTCGCCTCGTTCATTTGGTTTGAATCCGAAATACTCCCACACTGCGGCTGTTGCGCTCGACTTTGAAACCAGTTCCATTTCGAGCTTTTCCCCCCAACATAAGATGTTTTTTTTTTTTTTTTTACCTCGCTATCTCCTCTAACTCCTCATGGGGCTCTAAAGCTGCAGAAGTACAAAATGATGCGTGCTGACTACCTGATGCGATAGTCCACTCCTCCTCCCTCCTCAAAAATGAGGAAGGGGAGGGGTCAGTGAATAGCACCAGAGTTGAGCTTTTTCATCCAGCGTCATCAATAGAAGGAGAAAAACACAGGCAGAGACGATCTAGCCGATAAATTAAATGACATGGATAGTTTTAATTTATCGTGCGATTAATTGATTATCGCGACAGGCCTACTGCTAACCAAAGTGTCTGTAATTTGGTTTGACTCTGACTACTTTCCATTGTTGTAAGTAGATGCCTGCACCGGACAGATTTTCCAGTCCCGATCCCGCAGTGTTCAGTCCCACTCCCGCAAAGAATTACGATTTTCAGTCCCACTCCCGCCCGCATCTGTAATAGTTTGTCCCGCTCCTGCCCGCAATTCCCGCAAGATTCCGACGTTCCCGTACTGCTCAAGGCAGTGTCATTAGTTAGGAATTAAACACGCTGTGCTTAGCTGAGCACATTACTGGCTGATTCTTCACCGCATAGTGCATGATGCTCGTTAGGTGGTACGAGCTGCAATATCCAGCACATTGTGATGTGTATATGATAGACTGATCATTTATTATTTTATTTTACATTTTATTTTACGTTTAAAAACACGTTTTTAGGTCGTGGGACTGCCGCTTATTACTGCTCCCGTCTGCACCCGCAATGAGCTTTCAATATTTGTCCCGTGCCAAACTGCTTTGCGTTGGGTCCCGGGACTCCCGCGGGAGTGCAGGGCTCTAGTTGTAAATAAGGGGGAACAAACGCTGCTGAGGCAGAAGAGGGCTGATTACTGTGCAATATGGGCTGTATGATGAACTGTTCTCTCTTTGCAAAGATATGAATAAATGTGCCGACTGAGTGAAATCCATCGATCTCCATTTATTTAACTAGGGTGAATAGTTGAATACTTTTTACCCATTACAACACTTAATGGAGCAATGGTGAAGACGATCTACATAATATCACCTGAAGTTGTAGGTAAAGTTGTCATCATGCTCAATGCACAGACATTCTGTGTGGAAAATGTGCCACCCCTCACAGCCGTTGCTGCATTTACAATGCGGCTTTCCTCTGATCTGTTCGGCTCTGGCGTGTTAAGCACAAACGTCTAGCTGACAACACCGTCAACACTACACGAGGAAGTAGAAAACACAGCTGTTTACAACTTTATCAAAGCCTTTTCATGCCGTTCGAGAGCAACAGCAATTTCTTTCCTGGACTTTTCCACAATATGTTGATAGTAGTGGTATTTATGAGGTAAATCGCAGGATGTTCCTTGATGTTTATATTTGCCAGTAGGAGCTGCTTCTCGCTTGCCATGTTTTCCGCGCGGTGACGTCTAAGTAGTTCCACATTTTCCTAGGTTCTCTGTGCAGAAATTCTGTCCACACAGAGGGGCGTGGATGCTAAAATGACGTAATTTGGCTGTGCAGACCTGGCAGACGCGTCAAGCTTAAATTGAGCAATAGGCAAATGAATAAATGACTTTATATTAGACAATCAGGTAAAATTCCAAATGTATGACATACAAACATTATAAAAAATGACACACCCTCTACCTTCAACAGTCTTTCTAATTCCTATTTGAGTCCATAATCTTGAAGTCTATTAAGTGGGCAAATAAATGAACTTATGTTCTAGCTTGAATAGTTCAGTTTAGGCAACTGGACATGAAGTTTCGCCTCTTATCCAAGAGGCCTCTTCAGTTTTAACTAGTGGTGGGTATCTTTTACCTAATTCTTTTGATATATAAATGTCTCATAAGAGAGGCAAGTTTTTTTTTTTATCCAGAATTGCTGGGAAATCAATGTTACCAACATAATATGGCATCCACGCCAACCTTTACTATTCGATAAATTGGTACTGCTACTTTAAAAAGGGTCATTCACATTGATTATTTGAATATTTTGTTGTAGAAATATAAATGAATGAAAACATTTCCATAACCTGGTTTGAAGCCGGTAAGTGGGATTCATCAGCTGGTTGTTTGATGTTTGATTCCACGTATACATATCTGATTAAAATATTTCGGATTTTTTTTTTCTTTTGGCTCTAACGGCCTCAGTATTCTTTGTATTGACAAATTAATGGTTAATTCTCGGTTTTCCATCTGCAGCATCCTGATGAGGTCTTTCCAAAACAGAGAGGTACGTGATTTTTCTTCAGATATTTCTGATATCATCTTTAGATTGAATACCTATGGTCAGCTGATCTTTGTTTTCCAGCGGTGCAGTGGGGACCAGAGGGCCGGCCTTTCCACTTCCTGTTCTACACCGGCAAACAGTCCTACTACTCCCTCATGCATGTAAGTGCAGCGTAAGTCAGTCATTCATCCTGCTTATGTGTCTGTTAAAATTCTTAAGAAGCGCAGTTTCAGATTATACATCAAATGTCTTTCAGCTGTAAGACTGGAAGACATTTTATGCCTCGTGAACATTTTCCATAATCTAAGCCTTAAAGATGGCTAATCTAAGGTTAACTTACATTTTGTAAGCTATAGTTGCCTGCTGTGTTATGGCTAATTTGATAGGATTGTAGCATGTTAGCTTCCGGCAGCTGCTTCTGTCAGCTGCATTCGGAGTCCCACAGGTCAATAAAGCCCGATAAGACTCCTTCTTCAGCTTGACAGCTTTCCTCACCGCTGTTATCCACTAGGGTGTTTAAGGGGTTGCTGCGGCGACATGCACCGCCAACCTTACAGCCACAGCTCCGACTAGTCGCCTCAACAAAAGAGGCACAGAACATGGTCCACTCAGACTCAATGTCCCCAACCTCCTTAGGAACGTGTTCAAAGCTCTGCCGGAGGTGGTAGTTAAAGCTCCGTCTCACGGGTCAAAACCCTCACAATTTGGGACCTTTGGGCCTACCAGGTCTGCCCGGTGTCTTCCCCCATAATCGCAGCCAGCCCAACACCGTGTAGTGTTCTGTGGAGAGCTCCGCCCCTCTCTTCACCCCCGAGTGTCCAAGACATGCGTCCGCAGGTCAGATTAAATGCCAACAAAGTCATTCAATCATTGAATGGACACCCTTATGCATGACAATGGTGTTTGTTATGGACAATCCATGATGAGTACAGAATTTCAACAACAGAACACCACTCGAGTTCACGTCAGGTAGGCCACTCCTCATAACGACCACCCCCCCAGATCTCACTGTCATTGCCCATGTGAGCATTGAAGTCTCCCAGTCGAACAAGGGAGTACCCAGGAGAAGCACTCTCCAGTACCCCTCCTTTCAAAGGATTTCAAAAAGGGTGGGTAATCTGAACTGCTGTTTGGCAAATAAGCACAAACAACAGTCAGAACCTGTCCCCCCACACGTATGCGGAGAGAAACAAACCCTCTTGTTCACCAGGGTGAACCTCAACGACAGGCACTAAGATGAGGGGAAAAAGTATGCCCACTCCTGCTCAGCGCCTCTCACCAGGGGCAACTCCCGAGTGGACGAATGTCCAGACCTTCTCAAGGAGACTGGTTCCGGAGTCAGAGCCATGCGTTGAGGTAACTCCAACTATCTCTAGCCGGAACCTCTGGCTCAGGCTCTTTCCCCAACAGAGTGGTGAGATTCCACATCCCTAGAGCCAGCTTCTTCAGCTGAGGATCAGAACGCCAAGGTCCCCGTCCTCAACTGCCTCCCATCAAACAATGCACCCGATCCCTTTGGCCTCTGCTGCAGGTGCTGAGCCCATTGGAAGGGGGACCCATGTTTGCTCTTCAGGCTGTGCCCTGCCATGGGTAAAAGCCCAGCCAGAAGGCACTTGCCAGCGTGCCCCACTTCCAGACCTGGCTCCAGAGTCTGGCCCTGGTGACCAGCGCCGGGGCGAGGGAACACTATGTCCATTTATTGCATCATAAGAGGTCTCTGGACTGCTTTGTGCCTGCTCCCTCAACAAGGACCTGTCTGCCTTGGGTGATCCTACTAGGTGTGTAAAGTCCCAGACAGCATAGCTCCTACAGTCATTGGGACACTCAAACCCCTTCACCACAATAAGGTGGCAGCCCAGGGCAGGGGAATGTCATTAAACATCTCGGCATATTTCTTTCACACATTGTCACTTTTAAAGCTACAATGGGTAATTTTCAGAAACGACAAACTGCAGTGACATGAAGAGTTTGGACTTAGCAACTGCTTAGAGGTTTGCTCGTCTGGTTTTGTGTTCAAAGATATTTTCAATTTTATCTTTGAAATACAGTGGGGTTATGATGCCATGCTCTTATGTTTTCTCTGCCCTCTGATGAGCAAGCTGCTACTGTAGGTCTAAATATGTATGCGATACATGTCTGACAGCTGTCTGCAGGATTTCTGCCTCAATCACCCCTTTTTGTTACACAGCTTCCACCTCTTCCGCCTTTTCTTTGTTTCCTAATTTATTCCGCTATCCTACCCCTCCCTCCCGTCACACTAACCTGATCAGGGTGCTGCCAGGAGGGGGCGGCGGCGGCACGTAAATCACCCCTCCTGCTCAGCTGAGTGTGGGACATTAACTCCACTGAGCTCTTTATGACCAAAACCGAGGAGGAAAAACCTTTTTTCAAATAGATGTCAAGCACAGATGGAAATACGCCACTTTCTTTGCACTTTGACCTGAAAGGTGATTTCACTCGTATAAAAAAGCACTCAATAGAGACGAATGAGTTGCGCTCCGATTATCTGCTACAGGTACATTTCAACCAAGTAATCCATGTGAGTGACTCCTCATGGTTGTAAGAGTCTGTATTTGTATGTTTTCTTCTCATGCTTTCATTTTTCAGTTTTCTATTACCGCTTTCCTGCAAAGTGGTACCCACCAGCCCAATGTTTTCCTCCCTGTCTATCGCTGGTCAGAGTGGCAGAGGATTAGGCACACTCCATCAAGAAGGAATTAAACAAACATCTGGTGAATAATTGACAGGGAAATGAGCTTTCGCCCAGACGCAGAGTGGGGCGGGGGGTTATGGGGTGTCTGCCCTCAGGGACATGACCAGCGTGTCCCCCTGTCTGTGCTTAACGCCATGACAGATTCTTCCTCAGATTTATCAGCTGAGATTTATATCAATAGAAACATAAACGTAGATCTTTGAATTTAAATTTAAGTTAATAAATTTAAATTAAGATTTTGGAAAAACCTCAAGAATGAATCACAAATTTACATGAATGGATTACAAATTGAAAAGTTTGACTCAAATGTAAACATGTAATACACAATGTTGAATTAGAAATGCAGCATTCACAAATTTAAAAATTCAAGTATAAAAATGTTGATGTATAAATTACAAAATAGAAAAATTCAAAACACAAATTTAGACATACAACTCAGAAATTGGAAAATTTTAAATAATTTATGTGTACGAATTACAAATTTGAAAAATTCAAATCACAGATTTACACGAATAAATTAAAATTTTAAAAATTCAAAATGATTAACGTACATGTTCAAATCACAGATTTGAAAGTTTTTAATTATTAATTTACCTGTACAAATTACAAATTTAAACATTTGAAATCATTAAATTACATGTTCGAATCTCGAATTAGTTTTTCAAAAAAATGATGTAAATATACGAATCACAAATTTGAAAATTTGAAATCGCTAATTTACAAGACGTGTTTTTTAAATAATTTACGTGTACGATTTACAAATTTGAAAAATTTAAATCACAAATTTACATGTATAAATGAAAATTTTCTAAATTTTAAATGATTAGCGTACATGTTCAAATCACAGATTTGAAAGTTTTAAATGATTAATTTACCTGTACAAATTACAAATTTAAACATTTAAAATCATTAAATTACATGTTTGAATCTCAAATTAATTAAGAAAAAAATTTATGTAAATGTATGAATCACAAATTTGAAAATTTGAAATCACAAATTTACAAGACGTGATCACAGTTTCAGAATAAGGATCACAAGTTTACTCATACCAATCACAGGTTGGTATGAATCACAATTTCACTATTACAAATCAATAACTCCTGATGAAGCTCTAAAACTCATCACCACTTGGTGGCGGTATTGCACCTGAAAGTTATTCACCAAATAACATTAAACAACAGAACAAAAACAAAAAACTGAACCACTGATTAAACGTTATATCTCTGGCTAAAACTGCTTTTTTCAACGCATACTCGGTATACATAGTTCTGTTTTAATCCTCTTCTTGTTCATTGGTGGTTGGTGAAAAACCGTCAGGTGCATCACTGCCACCCACTGGTAGGGAGTGTAGCATCATTAGGGCTGTAGATTCGTTCTTGTAGATTTATCTGGACTCGCCAAGCTGTAACATGTAAGTAGTGCTGCTAAGTTGTAAACTTGTGTTTCACATATTTAGGAGTTGAAAGGGAACAAATACCAATCCTAAAGCATTTTACGTTATATTAACTTCCATTTACACATTCAGACAGCTGCCCATCTGTCTTATTGACCGTTATCTTCCACCGTGCAGGTCAACCTGTACCTGTCCCCTTACTGACTCATAAAGGAGTATTGAATGAGCCACCACCTTTGATGTGTTTCAGGAGCTGTACGCTAAAGTCCTGAACATCGAGAAGCATCAAGATCGCCTGAGAGCAAAGGGACTCTTCTCTGCCGAACCCAAGCAAATGTCAGAAAAAAGCCCTTTGATATGAAGACGAGGGATTTCCTGAAGTAATCTTAAATTAAAACCCGCTCCCTTTCTCCGTCAGCTCTCTGGGAACGAGCAGGTGGCTCACCAAGGAGGAGCTCGAAGCGACGTTGGTGGAGACCATCTCCTCTCATGACGTAAGAGCAACTGCTTTGGTCTCTGGTTCTCTTGGTTTGGTCAGACATGAGAAAAAGGATGCTTTTCCTCCTCTCTAGTATGACCGGTTCATCCAGCTGATGGAGCGGATGCTGTCCATGCCCTACAGCAGCCTGGAGGAGGAGTTCATCCTGCGCTACCGGCAACAGCTGGAGGCGCAGTCCATGCATCAGATAGTGCCCCCTCTGCAGAAGGATGAGAAAGGGGTGGACTTCAGCACGGCGGAAGGTAGGCCATCTTTAGACCTGGTGCAGTTTTTTGATTTCAAGTTTTAAATTTCTCCATCAAAAACATCAATTTTCTCTTAAATGAATCACTTCAACCTGATTGACAAATCAGAAATTAACCGAAAAATAATTTAAAGACTTAAAAAGACCGTTATTATGACCTTAAACCCTTTTTACATCCTTGTTTGAACAAATTAGCTTTTTATTATCGTAATTATTTAAACTTCTAAGTCTGGGGTCTTCTTTTTTATGTGTTTTTTGCCCTAATAATGCCTCTAGTTCCTAATACTGACGATGAACAGGAATTCTAAAGGTTTATTGGAAGTAAAAACACAACAAAGTGTGATATATAAAAAAAACAAAACATTTTTTTTATTTTAGGGAAAAGGAAGACGTCTAGATCATCGGTAGTTGTTCGCGACTGTGGCTCCGGGCGCATCACCATCAACGACGAAGACTACCTGCACTATTTCCCTGTGCTACAAGACAGGTAGGAGCGGCTACAGCTTCGCATCACTCCGTCCACAGACGGTGTCTCTCTTTATGATGTGAAACGGGGGCGTCTTTTATCCACGCACACACACTGGAAAAAGTAGAATAAAATATCTGGAAAGCAGCTTTGTGGTCACGCTTAGCGGCTTCGTTTATTTATTTATCTCCTTGTAAGTTAATTACACAGCTGAGTGGCTGTGCTGGAGAGTCCGGCGGTGCTGTCGTCACGCCGTGTGAGGACGGCCTGTAATTGGAGCGCAGAGGTGACAGCTGACTTTGTCAGCAGCCAGGGGCCATTCAGGGTGGGACGCCATCCAGAACGCAGGCGGGTGCTGCTGAGTCAGAACTTCATGGGAGATTTGTAGGAGGCCGAGCAGACGTTAAGCCTCAGCAGTTGATCCCGCTATCTGCTCCTCTCCGCCTTTTTCCCCTCCGTCGCTCTCTTATCTCTCCGTTGTTTCTTTTCCTTTTCTCACTCAGGGAGCAGCTGATGTTCCCACTGCAGTTCGCCGGCGTGCTGGGACGTTTCGACCTGGAGGCCACGGTGAGCGGCGGCGGCAGGTCGAGCCAGGCGGGGGCGCTGCGGCTCGCCATCTCCAAGGCGCTGCTCAGCTTCCTGTCGGAGACAGAAGGAGAGGCAATGAGACAAGGTGAGTCGTAAGTGTTGACTCTTAACATGTAAGAACAGCTGAGCAGCTTCTACTTTGTTTTTCTATATCTGCAGCCGGACTCTTGACTCCAGATCCAAGAGTGAGAGAGAGGAAGAAGCCCGGCCAGGAGGGAGCGAGACGCAAGTTCACCTGGAAGAAACGCTGAGCTCCTCTGGAGCTACGGATTTTAATCCATTATTGTTAAAAGGAAAGAACATTTTTTGTAAATAGAAATAAAAAAAATTAAAACCAATCCAGAAATACAACTTTGAGTGTGTATATTTAAAAAGAAAAAGGTTCTGAGTTTAAATATGAGTTGTTTTCTCCGATTTAGTTTTTTCAATTATCTAATTATTTCAAAGATTTTTTCTTATTATTTTAAAGTTATTTTCATTTCTCTTTAGATTCCTTTTTTTAAAGATTTATTTGCGGATTATGTTCTTAAAATGTGTTCTACAGATCACGTTCTCGTCTCTTCTGGGGGTTGAGTAGAGACTCATCCCTACTGGTCAGCACTGACGATGGATACAGCGTTTTGATTGGTTGAGATTGAGAATTTGGTTTTAAGTTGAAGAGAATTTAATCTGTGAAATGCAATTGGAAAAGAATGAAACTCAACCTGGAAATGAGAAAGTTGAAGAGAAAAAATCCAAAACCTTTTAAATATAATAATGATAAAATATATATATATTTTTTAAAGAGAGAATGTGATCTGAAAGTGCAATTCATAAATTTATGAGGAAAAAAAGTTTTTTTTTTGTTTGAAAAAATAATACAAAATGCAATATCTGGAAATTGCTTTGGGATAAAAAAAAATTTTTTTGAAAAAAGTTGTGAAAAAATTTATCAGAGAAAGCAGCAAAGTTACTCTCCCAACCCTCTCTTGATTAAAATTTTTTAAGTTTCATTTTTGTGTTGCATTTTTATTTTTTTATTTTTTTTCCATTTACAAAAGTGTTAATTTCATCCAACTATATTGGAACAAAATTCCTCCACAAAGAACCACGTTTTATTTCAGAGTGTAGTGAGCCCCTTTGGCCACTAGATGGAGGTGTGCTGTAAAAAATAAATATTTAACCTCTTTTTTTCCCCCAATTATAAATAAATAAATTAAAGACTTTCATATATAAACCACGCAAAGTGTTTTATTAATGGTCTTGCTTTTGTAAATAATCCACAAAAAAATAAATAAAACAAAAATAAAAATTTGAAGCTGTTTGGGTAGAAAATTAGATGTTAGAGATGCCCCTAAAAAAATCAATGCCCGTTCATGAGTCGCTCTCCAAAAATATCCTTGGTTTCATTAAGGTCTTATTACTGTAGCAGGCAAACTGTTCTGATTTAAATGTTCCTTATCTTAATAATGTTCTGAAAAATCCTGAGGACCCACCTAGAATCAGATAATATGAGACATTCAAGATGAATAATTTCTATCAAATTTAGAGTAATTAAAGAGATCGAAAGCTCTGTACCCTTAGACAATTTTGACTTTTAAGAATATTGAGGAGAAACTCCATCATAGTACACCATCCATGAGGATTGGTGGGCGTGGTGTCATGCTGTGGGAAGAGCAGGCGACCCTACGGGATCTGCAATAGAAAGGTAATAATGAATTTAAATAGCTGAAGGTATAAAGAAAAATCTGATTCAGAATCTCCTGGAGAGTTTGAAACTAGTTTAAACACCCCAAACGATGGATTTGTGTTTGTTTTTTGTTTTTTTCAAAGGAAAAATCCTTGCCGAACTTTTCAGATTTTTATATGAAAATAAAGTTCACATAAATACGTTCTTACTCTACACGACACATAATTTTGTGCCTTCAAACTAATAGATTTGTAGTTAAATAAAAAAAAAAAAAATCTGCCCCGGCGCTATGTCATTGTCTAACCACTAGATGTCGCCAAATATCCATAACCGCAGGCGTGCCGGCTAATTAACGCGACCAATCCTTATTTAACAATTAGGTCATCAAGTAAAGACATTAACGATTAAAACTATCAAACAGGGGTGTTTCTCAATATAGTGGAGATAAATTGTCAACTTGAGAGGAAATAATTTGTTTTAATTCCTAAAGGAGTTCAGAAAAAATAAGAAATGCTTCATATTTAAGCCCTGAGTTCGGACTGACAGGTGCAGCCTCCACCTGTAATCTGCTCCTTTGTCCTGAGGAGGAGGAGGAGGCTGAGATGTGTGGGTGTGTTGGGAGGAGAGGTGGAGTCTTTAAGTCTCTCAGACAGGCGCACTAGGCCGATTAGTCTGCAGCCGCTAACTGGACAGAAAATCAGCTGTAAGAGCAAAGCCTCCTGAGAGCCGCACCTGGACATTCTGGAAGGAGGACTGAAAGCTGAGTCGGATGGAAGCAGCCGTGCTGGGCCGCGCTGTCATGACGGATGTGAACAGCAACAGCCTGGACGCCGAGCTGGAGGTGAAGAAGCTGCAGGAGCTGGTGCGGAAGCTGGAGCGCCAGAACGAGCAGCTGCGGTGCCGGGCTGGTGGGTACCACCACCTCCCCAGTGCGATGCCCACCCTGCTCTGCCACGCGTCTGTAGACACCTTATGTCCTCCACAAGAACCCTTCGAGTATTTCCACCCGCACGCGGGGGAGGAGGAGGATGATGATGATGATGATGAAGAGGCATCGGAACCATCGGTTCTGGATGAGTTGGATCTTCTGGATCTGGAATCTCTGAGCTGCTCAGATGAATCGGATGAAACCTGGTAAATGTCAGGTCTTTGTTCCAATAATCTGACCATGTGTTCCCTCTAAAGCATGAATGAATGCTCCTCTTTCTTCCTAATGTTGGTTTTTCAGTTTTCCTTTCATGTTTGGTTTGGCTTTCTCATGTCCACACATTTTATAAGTTGAATTCCTCCAACTCTGTCCTGCAAAAGAATGTTTTTTCCTTTTGGCCTGCTTCTTCACACCATATATGTAACACTATGATTTGTAAACTGCATACAGGTGCACCTCAAATTAAACAATAAGTTTATTGCCAGTAGGATTAAAAATAACAAAAAATATTACCACCAACCTGCAGTTATGCTTAATTGAGCAACAACTGCTAACCAGTGTTTGCAACATCAATTGATTAGGAATGTTTATTTATACAGCACAGTTTAAAAGAATGTTCAAACATGGGAAAAGAAACATAATAGGAGGAATACATTGCAGTGCTATAAATCATGAACAATTAAAATATTATAAAGATGAATACATGGAATATACTTATTGGAAAAACAATGATAAAACTGATATAGAAAAGAGAGGAAAGTTGAACTTCAGACCTAGCTAATAATGCTTGGATAGAACACTAAAAGGCCGACAGCTGAGGGTTTGAGAAGTTTTTTAAAGTCCATTAAAATAAAGGGACCACTGCAGTATTTTAGAAGAGGGTGCTCTTTTTTTAGTGAGGACGCAGGCAGCAGCATTCTGGATCAGCTGCAGTTTTCTTGCTTTTTAGGCAGACTGATTGCAGTGATTAGTCTATTAAATATGAATATGTAGATTTGTTTCTTAAGGTCCTGCTGAGACAATCATTTAGTCCAGTTGTTCTTTAGGTGATGGAGGCGGACTTTGTTTCTGTCTTAATGAGCCTCTGAAGGTCCAGATCTGAGTCCATCACAACACACAGATTGGTTGTTTCTAGGGCTGCGACTTATAATTATTTCGCAAATCGATTAATTAATCCATCCATTTTTTTTAATTAATCGATTAATAATCAGATCGCCAAAGGTTCATTAAAGAAGATTTTGTTTACTAAATTAAAATGGGTGTAACTAATGCGTTTTCACTTGAGGAGTTCTGGATAGAACATATTGAAAAATGAATAAAATTTTTTTTATCTTTAATGCAAAATGTTTATATATGTTTTTGTGCAATTTTGATAGAATCACTGCTCTATGTGGGTCGCTCTGTCAGCTAAAGACATATTATAATCTATAATCAATTTAATGATTAATCAGCTACTCAAATAGTTGACGATTATTTCAATAATCGATTAATCACAATTAATCTGATTAATTGTTTCAGCCCTAGCAGTTTCCTTTCTTTTAAATATAATCTTTATTTTATTGTCTATTTCACAAATGAAGTTTTACAACATAACAATGTAATGCAAAGCCAGTACTTTAAAGATTGTCCCAACAGGTTTTCCTTAGGTGCCCCTATAATAAGACATTAGGTTTTGAACATAAAAAGTAAACAAAACAAACAGAATATAAAATAATTTAGCTGTAGCTTGGAACCAGGGTATAAGTAACTCTTAGTGACATCCTTTATGTCGCAAATGTCCTTTCTTCATTCTTGTGCCTCCTACATTAAATAGACAACCAGCCTTTACAATTAGCCCCTTGCTTTATAAGATTGGAGGTTTGTAGCTGTATGTGCTGACTTTTAAATGCTATTCCTTTATTGCAAATATCATTACTTAGTTTATTTTGATTCATTTGAAAAATGTTGTCCCATCTAGGGCTGCCACCAACGATTACTTTGCAAATCAATTAGTCTGTAGATAATTTTTCCGATTAATCAATTAATAATCAGATAGCCAAAGGGTTATTTACAGAAGATTTTTTACTAAATGAAACCAGTAAAACTAAAACTTTTCCACTTGAGAAGTTCTGGATACAGAATTTTCACAGATTTTTATCTTAAATTCAAAATGTTTATATATTTTTGACAATTTTGGTAAAATTTGTGCTCTAAGTGGGTTGCTTTGTAAGTTAAAGACATGTTTTACAGACTATACTCCAGTTAACGTTTAATTGATTATTGAATTAGTTAACGATTATTTCAATAATAGATTAATCACGAATAATCCGAATGTTTCAGATCTAGTCCCATCCATGCGTTCATTTCTTCTAGTGGGTTCCAGCACTGGCTGGATAATGTAATATATAGCTGTGTATCATCGGCATAGCTATGATAGCTTATGTTGAGAATGTATATATTAAATTGAAGGGGCCCTAAGATAGAGCCTTGGGGAACTCCATGGGTTTTTGGTGATCTCTGATGTAAAGTTACGTACTCGCACGTCCTTCAAGTTGGATTTAAACCAGTGAAGAGTAGCATTTCACAATCTTCTACCTACTGTACTTTACGGAATCGTTTCAGTTCAGCCACATTTGAGGGCGTTTGTGAGCATAAATGACCTGTTTAACATCAAAGGGATACTGCTACATAGCCCTAAATGCATGAATTGATGGTGAAAAATGCAGATAGTTGGTCCTTTTAGGTTAGCGGAGGTTGAAATCTAGACATAGATGTAACTTTTCACGAGCCTCTGCCTCGTTAAATCGTCATTAAATCTTGGAAGTATTTTTCTTTGTCAACTAATCCTGTGAAGGTTCTCCTCTAGTATGTGTTTTTTTTTTTTTTTTTTTTCATTTTTAGCCAATGGTGTCCCAAAGCAAAGCATCAGAAATATGTGAAAGATATATTTGCTCGTCTCTTAAAGTTTTTGGATTTTTACAGGTATTAGCCTACTTCCTGTTGTGAGGGAGGTTCTGTTGGTCCAGTTCATAACTGCAGATTTGAGAGGAATTTTAAAATGGAAACAAAACGTTATTAATTACTGCTGTTTTGGAGCTTGTGGTTGGTTTAGATTGCATTTGAAATTCTTAAACAGTTACCTTGTCTTGTTGCTACTGAAAACCCAAAATATAGTTTTTCTAATATAAGAATAGTCCATTTCGAAGTCTAAAAAATCTGCATTTTGTTATATACACTGATTCTGATAAAAGCTGGAAAATACTTGCTTCATAAATGTTTTGTGGCCATCAAAATGCTTCAGTTTCATTCTATGGGTTAAATAGTAAAGCAAAGCATAGTAAAAGCATTTTGGCCCTATTTGGCACATTTGGAGAGTTTTGGAGACCCTGACACCAAAAGTTCAAAAGCTACAGCTCTGGAACTGTTGTAGCTAAAGGTCTGAAATGTTCTGAATTTGGGTTTGACATGATGTAGAACAAATATAATACGACACCTGCCTTTTCTAAAGCATGTCTTTATTACTGCTGTTCAGAAAAGACCGATCATTTTCAAACTTAAAAAAACAACTTTTATCCATGTTTGAACTGATGCAGCTTTGTCTGTGTTCTACTCACTCATTTACATATTCAGAAACCAGAGGCTTTCAAATAATGTATTGCACATGTAAATTGGGTTTACAGTTCCTAATTTATTTGCTTTTCTATTTGGGTAAGCAAAATAGGCGTGAATTTCCCAAAATGAGGTGGATGTTAAATCAACAAAGGATAGATTAATTCCAGAAAGAAAATTATGTGGTTGACATAGTTACAGGAAAGATTGCTGATTTGACGGTTCTCAAGCAGAGTTTTACTGACTCTCATTAAACCAAAATAATATTTGCCCTAGTAAACCTAGCTTTTCAGAGTTCTGTTCTGTTAGTTGCAGTGCAGCGTTCTGCAACCAATCAGATTCATAGAAAGTTGAGTGGAAGGAAAAACTGTGATACACAGGCTTATCCAAAAGTTAGAAATTTTTGCATAGTGAATATAGTGTTCTTAACCAAACTGTAAATATAATTAGGTTTTAGAAATATGTTCAAATTGAAGAAAGTTTTTCTTGTATTCTGTTGAAAATTAAATATTGTATTTTAACCAAATATAATTATTTAATCACAGCTTTTGCTAATTTTTATTTTCCCCTTTAAGTCGAAAGGTTTTTAATTAGCCTTTTTGAGTATTAGTTTTTGCCCGATAACTCTTTGGTTTTTATGTGTTTTAATAGAAGAAACTTTTCATTCTGAAAGAAAAAGGTACAGTTTTTGCAGAAAAAGAAAAAGTGAGAACAATTTAATGAATATAGAGTGTGAAAAACACTGCAGCAATAATGTTTTCCCTAGATTGTACTACCCTTTTAGGAAATCTGCTAACAGTTGATCCAGTATTTTGTTTTTTGTACTTTGTTGTGTTTAATTGCTCACATTAAGTCCGTCTTCTGGGTTTGGATTCATGTTCTGGATGTGCAGCCTCTCTTTGCATGTCTAGGAATAGAAACGGAGGTGTGTTTTTGTTCACTTAGTCACCTTCAGGTCAGACTCCACCTGATGTCAGCAGCAGGTTTTAATCTATAATTCAGAGATCTATGCTGCCTCTAGAGAGCGGGGGCTGTCAGGTTGAGAGGGTCCCTCAGCAGATTGGAGTATTCTGGATAACATGGGCAGTAATGTTCGGGGAATATATTTCTATTTTCCTCTTTACTTCCTATTTTGCTAAATGTTTTGTACTTCCTTTTTTTCCCTTCGTGGAAGAAAAAATTATTCTTCCTTTATCCTTCCGTCCTTACTTCATTTTCTCCAAATCTTTTACTTCTAATTGTCCATTTATTCTCGCCTTTGGTCCTTTTTCTCCTTTTGTCATTCCCATTTTCTTTCTGTATGTCTTTTCTCCCTTTCTTTTGTGCCCTTCATTTCTCTTTTCTTTCTGCATCTCCTTGTCACTCCTTGCATTGCTCCCTTGTCTCCTGCCTTTCATTTGTCCCACCACCTCTATAGAAATATCTTCCATACCTTTACAGAGATCCATTTTAGTTGCCATCGTAAAATGGATGCGGGAGTGAAACCTCTAGCAATCATACTCTGGATAATTCTGGAGATTATTTGATGAATTATTTTTACGTATCGTATCCATTAAGTTAGAATTGGTGCTTTACTTCTGGGACAAAGACATTAAACAGCATTTTCATTTTCAGTTAGTCTTTAGGCGGTTTTGCTCTTAAGCGTTCAACTTTGTCAAAGTTTGAGGTCGATTGATGCAACAGGAAATATCCAGAAAGAGGAAGAAGAAGTTAGATCAACGGCTTCTTTAGTTTGTAGTTGAAAAGGGGGAATGTTTTGTTAGGTTATAGCCACATGTTAGAAGCTCCATTTCACCATCAATTACCTCAAAGTCTTAAACACTTATGGAAAGTTTTCCATCAAATATTGGAGATTACTTCCTGGATGGATCTGTCTAGTCTTTGCTACATATAACATGATTTGTTTTTGTTTTTTTAATCAAAAATGCACCAATTAGACTTTTAGACTAAACATGGTTCCAAAGTTTCTTCCCAATGAGTTTAAAGGATTGATCACAAAGGAAAGAAAATGTTCTGCAAGTCCCTTATAATAAAGGTGAATTATTCCTGTGTAGCATCAGAGCTGAAGGTGTCCTGATGCAATTTAATTTTCGATATAATACAGATATTGTAGCTTTGAGTATCCTGTATTGATTTATTTTGTAGTATGAGATGTTATAAAATGCTTGATCCCGTGATGCCACTCAAAAACAGAACAAAAGTTAACAATAGAGCATGAGAACTGCCCTATTAATCTATTGACCATGGGGTCACTTAACTTTAAACAAAAGCGGATAGAAGTGTGGTGTTTCAATCAGCGTGCATATATCGGGGATTCTAGATGCTGGACAACCTATTCAATGATCAGTTTTTTTGTTTTTTGCTGATTTTAGCACAATTTCTGACGTCTTTATCTGATTTTTTCATCACCAATCAGGGTGATTGTCTATCTTTTAATCGTTTTTATTTTTTATTAAACTTAAAACATCTATTAGATATTTTAGTTCTTAAAGGTACATAATCATGTTATGTCTATACCAAAAAAGACCAAAATCCAGTCAATTCTGATTATATAAACCCATGATTTCCAACCCTTTGTGCTGATCGTTTTGATTGTCCATTTTAAGTCTAAATAGAATTCCAGCATCGGGCAATGATGAGCTGACGGACATGGCGCCATCTACCGGCTGTACCAGTGAATTACCGGATTCCAATTCAGATGGTAGCCATTGATGCAGCTACTAAATAAGTCCCAGCCATGCAGACTGTGCTGTAAAGCCTGACAAACCAAAAGCATTGCTGACATTAGTAGAACTAATTGCTAGGACATGTACTCTTGTGCGTCGGCACGCACAGACTTATTGTTGGGTGTCCTGCACATGCTCACCACTGTTTAGGGCCCTCTACGGTAGTGAGCACGTGCCATTGTAAGTGTTCTGTACAGTGGTACTGGCTCACCATTGTAGAGGCCACTTAAGCACCTATGTGGCTCTGGAGACGGCACTTTGCATGTGATTTCACAACAATAGGGGGCCCCCAACTGCTAAAAATTGGGGAAAATCTGAACTGTTGCAGCATGACGCACCATAACAAGCAATCATAGAGAGTTTCCGGTAGGTGTTGGTGTCCTGGTAGGATATGCAGGCAACGACGTGGGTCAGCAGGTTTTAAAACTGGGCTGGTAAATGGCTCTGGTAGCGGCCCTTGTTAGCGGCATCTTTTGGATCAGGTGGTTTAACTCGACATAAACTGAATGCCTCTGAAGATCTGGTGCATCCAGATACGGTGCAGAGGCTACTGACATTGGCATTCTTTACCCTTCTTTAGTATATAAAGCCAAGCCACTGTATTAGTTTAAACTGATATTGTACAAGATGCCAGTAAAGAGAAGAGGATGGCTCCTCACAGATCCTCTCGACACTCGTCTGACGTTAATGTGGTCAAACGTCAAAGATGAGGCAGCAGACGCTTCATTGTTGTTCAAGGCATGTTTGGTGTGAGCACAGCATAATGTTTGGATTTTGCTTAAGAAACTTTGGGTGAGGAGGTTTGTATAGTATTGCTCCTATTCCTTGGTAAAAGAAAAAAGCCAAGATGTTCCAGACATCAGATCAGAGTTCCTCCACCATGCCTCCCTTTGGAGTGTATCCAGCCAAATAGCCATACTCTGAAGACACTAGAGGAACAATGTTTCTCTTGTGCTCTGAAAACATCTTAACCCTCTCACTCTAGCTTGTTTAGCCAGATCTTATCTGGATTTCTGTTTTGGACTCTTTTAATCAGCCAATAAAAGAAACCATACAGTTTTAAAGAACTTCCTAAGAGGTACTTAAATATCATGAAGTTATCATGGTGATCTCTTTGGGTAAAAAGACGCATGGTTTTTAAATACATTGAGTACTTTTGCGCTGCAAAACATAATACCTTCAGAACTTCAACTATTCACTTCCGATCAGTTGGATTTTATCCTGGACTGAAGGTGTCAACAAACACTAATGTATACATACATTATTTAAGTCTGAGTAGTCAAAGTATGAGTAAGAAATTTCCTTTGTTTTGAAAATGCATTAAAAACCTTTAGCGGATGATTATGCCCGATGGTCGCCAACATGTCTACAGACAGGTTCAGCTTCTCGTCCTCTCTGCTTTCAGGTTATACGCAGCTTCAAAAGCAGGAGACAGCTCAGCAGAGTCGCTCAGTCCACTGCAGTGGTGCCGACAGAATCTGGAAAGCCCAAAGTCAGACGTGGAAGCCGCCAGGAGGTCATTGTCCCTGCGACTAGAACAAGGTATAAACCATGGGAACTTTGTTCCCGTTTCTGTGGTTGGCTAAGAAAAGGATCAAATTCCCCAAAGGTGTTGGGTAAGATTATTTTGTGATAGTATAACTAATAGTTTTCCCTTGGGTTCTCTAAGAAACTGGCAAAGACTAAACCTAGGAGCTACGGTGGCATAGAATGTAGAAGTCCGTCCTGGTCTCTGGTTCAAACCCAAGCTCTGTCCATCTCAGTCATTGCGTCTTTGGGGAAGACTTTTCCCTAGCATTGCCTGCTGATTCTAGTCAGAGATCCTGGTGGTGCCTGTGTATGGTAGCCTCACTTCTGTCAGCCTCCATTGAGTCCATTGACTATACATTGTATAAGCACGGTACAGGCCACTTACCATTAAACATTTGGTTGACTCTGAAGGTTGGAAGAAAGTGAGGAACTTTAAATAGAACTTGACTACAAATGCAATTATTTTATTAAACTCTAAGATGATAGAATATTAGAACAGCTTAAAGATCCGTAATTTAGGATCTGTGATGCTGTGGGTTGGTTTCTCCTCTAAAGGCCCCTGAAATATTTTTAGTCTGATTTATCAAACTTGATGGCAAAATAAAAAAAAACTTTGTTCAGCATACATATTTATTCCGCTCATTCATTTTATACGTGGTATTTCTCAGGATTGGTTAGTTTTATTGAAAAGTCTAATAAGAAAATTCTAATAATTGTTCCTCGTCTTTGAAGTTCTTTTTGTTTCCTGCTAACTTGCTTGGAAAGATAAAAGCTCTGTCAATTATTGCCTCCCTATTTACTGTAAGGCCAAAGAGGTGTGAAATCTTGACTGGAAGCTGATTTATAGATGACAAAAAATACATATTTATTTTAAGTGCAATTAATTTGTAATTAAAATAAAAAATGACAGAACATTAATACCACCAGAACTGGCTTATATTAATAAAAAGGTGCATTATAAGTAATAAATCATTGTCTAAGGCTACGTTCACACTGCAGCCTAAAGTGACCCAAATCCAATTTTTTGGCCCATACGCGACCTGGATCTGATCTTTTCAGTGCAGTCTGAACAACACAGATCCGATTTTTTTCCAATGCGACCCAGGCCACTTGACTATGTGGTCCTGAATCCGATACGAATTTGATCTTTTCAAATGCAACCTGTGTCTGAACGGCCAGGTCGGATTCATCCGACCTGAATGGCATTAATACCCGACAAAGCTCACATGAAGTAGTGGCAAGAAAAATAACAACCATGGCGGATGATGATGCAGAGAGCAGTATTTATGTTTAACCATCTTGAACAGATTGAGTTTTTATGGATGGGAAAGATCGCTAGATGCGCTCCGGCACTACCATCCATGTTTACTTCCGTAAACACAGAGCACGCTGGCCTGTGACGTCATTATCCTCTACTGCGAATGCAGAACACTTGCGTTGTATGACTGCAGTTCACACAGGAAATCAAATACAAGTCGCATGTATTTGGAAATCGGATTTGACAAAAAAATCGGAACTGAGCATCAAGGCCTACAGTGTGAACGTCATGTTTTGTCAATGGAATTTGGCCCAGTTTTATGAAAAATGGTGTATTGCGATTTATTTATTTGCCCTTGTTACACACTATAAAGCAGTTTGTCAAAAACTAGATCTCTAATCTTAAGTATTTTTTTATAAATGCATAAAAGGCTTGCCATAACTATCCTTTATTGTCATGTGGGGTCCCTCATGGTTTCATCCACCGGTCCCTGCTATAGTCTTCTTCTGCACTTGGCATCAATCTTAAATGGCGAAACAAGACGTTTCTTTCATTCTTTTATTCTTTCCTTCTTTATATGCAGATTATCCTGTGTTTTAATGTGCTGCCTAAAAAGCAATCAATACATTTTTGATTAAAAAAATTATTTTTAGGGTACTATTTGTCATTATCAGCAGGTCTTGAATCGCTGTTATTTGTAGGGCTTTAGATCCCTTTTTTGTTTCTGTTGTCGATGTTAAACTAGTTTTCATGTCCTCTGCTTAATAGGAGTCCTTCCTTTGGGTGAATAGCAGAAACAAAATGTTCATATGATGTTTTATGAGACCATGGAGTCAACAGAAGAATTTTCTACCTATTTTTATTGCTTTCAAAAAGAAAAACTTGTCAGTGATTTATTAGTGCTTGAAACATGGATTTTAGAAACTCTTTGGATTTTAAGAAAAAAAAAAAAGACAGTAACACAGCTGCCTCCATCTGACCAGTACACTACGGCCTCATGTTCATCACTGAGACCGGACCGTGTAGGACCTGGGTGCCAGGTTCCTTTAATCTTTCCACATGCTGGAGCATTAAACCGATCAGACCCCGGTGACCTGACGCAGCATCTGTTTACGTAATCCTCCACTGACGGACCTATGCAGAGGAAGAAGGAAACACATTTGAGGAAGTAAAACAGGAAACATAAATTTTGCATAAACATATCAGCTGCAAGCAAATCTGTTGATCCGTAACTACTTTAAGTGTCCATGGATTTGGCCAAAATCTGTTTTTTGGGTCATTATACTGCTAAAAGACCTTGTGCACTTAAAAAGGTAATTTAGAAATAATTAAACATCCCTTAAAACTACCAATTAGATTATGTGCATTTGAAATTAGTTTCATGTTTTTTGTCTAATTTTGTGGGTAATTCTTTTTTCATTAGCAAATTTCCTTATAGATCTGCTTATGTTGAGGGTAAATGCAACTATTTTAACAAAAACTGACTTGCTTATATCTTAGTTTTTGCAGGATGGGGTATATGGAGAAGAAATGGGCACCCACGATCATCCACAACACAAAACAATGAGGATGACATATGTTTTTTGCAGCGAAAAATCTCCTGCTTTCTAAAAGGACGTTCTCCTGTCTTTCACCCCCTTTTTTTTAAAGAAGGGAGCCTTTATAATCTGTTGAGGGGAAAGTTTTATAAGAGTCGTTAAAGGCTCTGCACCACTCTGCTGCTTTCCTTGCATAAGTAGCAGCCTTCACATGTAAATATTGCAAAGAGGGCAGCCAAGAAAAGAAGATGGTGTACAGCTTTTCCACTCCAGCCTCCTGCCGTCTGACCAGGTCTGAACTGGAGTCCGTGCCGCGGACGCCCCACTCTGAAGTTGCAGCAGCCGCGCTCGTCGTTGCATCAGTCGTCTTAAAGCTGCAGAGAAACCCTCCCACCCAGTGGGTCTGTTACTATAGAAACGGTTTACATGAAAGGATTTTTTTATTTCTGCTATAGCTGTGGCATATTTTTACTTTGATAAAAATACAGTTGCTCCAAAGCCATCTTGGTTTGAGATGGAGGCAGCTGGCGGCAGGTACGGCTGTTCTCAATACAGCTTTGTCCTCTGAGCTGCTGAATAGAACAGAGCAACAGACAGTGCTGGTGAGGTAACTGAAAGACAGGGAGGGAGGGGGGTGAAGCATTTGACACAATCAGTGACTGTTTTATTCCTCATTCTTGTTAATGTTTGCTTATTTACCTTCATCCCTCAGTCTCCAGGTGGCGTAGCTCCCTGTCCCCCCCCACCACTACCTCCCCTGGGACCCCTCCAACCCGAGCGCCAGCGGTGTCTTCCCCCTTGGCCAACCTTTGTTCCACCCCACCACTGAAGGAAAGATATGGTAGCCTAACCTTTGTGCATTTTAGGTTCTTTACCAGGGCTGGACTGGGTCCCCAAAAAATGGCCCCGCCTTTTTTCAGCTGTGGTGGCCCGCCATCATTAGTTCTATTGCATGGGGAGATATGAGGCATACAGGATGAGATGAGCGAAAAGTAAGAGGCTTCAAAAATAAATATATAATAAAATATATAGAACTCAAGACTAAAAAATAAAAAAAACAACCTATATAATCTGTAACTAATAAAATTATTGGCAAATTCTGTTCTTTTGAATACCAATATAGAAAATAACTTATTCATGCAGGAATATTTTTTTCATTTTATATTGAAAACTTTTGATAAGATTATCATTTGGTAAACTTAAATAATTCTGTATTGATTAATATAATTAAATAACTACATTATTGTTTAAATTATGACAGCTGTGGGCCTGCCCACTGGTCCTATACCCTGTATGCCTAATGGCCAGTCCAGCCCTGATTTTAATCATCAACCTCAATAGATTTCATTTATATGATGGAACAAAAAGCAGAGTGGGAAGAAAAACTTTTCTATTTTATGGATTTGCACTTGCGATGGAGGCTATCGATTAATTAATTTAAAATTGATCAATCTTATCAATCGTCTAATAATTAATAAATGAACAAATTAAATTTGGCAATTTCTTAATACCCTGAGTTTTCTTTTGAAAAAATCATATCTTTCCAAAACATGAACTGCTAAATGTTCTTTATAATTTGCCGCATTGGGGAAAAACTGATTAAATTAAATGTTTTCTTATTAATTATTCAACTTTTCACAAACCTAGAACCTACTGATTTAAAAAAAGATGAATAGAATATGTTAAAAAGTTGAAAAGTCCTAATGAACAGAGATGTAAAACTATGATTGCAGAGGGGATGTCGCTCCAACATACTGTAAGACCCTGTTTCAGCAGAGGAGACACCAAATGTGATGTAGCTCTCTGTTTTTAGTGTAATCTAATAATCTTTATCGGGAACAATCTTGTTCTGTCAGCATCGTTTTTAAATGGGTGGTTCTGGTTTCTTTTAGAGGAAAGTAAAAATTGACCTCTATGTATTGCATTAACCCAAAAAGCGGTCGCAGTGCTTTCTATCATCTACCATGCTTAATGCTAGTATGTCTTCTAGCAACTAAGGACAAACATTAATTATATATTCCCAAAGCTATTTTACCGTAATCATGGAATCAAATAGTTTTTTGTTTTTTTTTTCTCCAGTCACTAGATAATTAACTCCACACTTTTCTGGAAGGTGCCAAATAGCTTAGTTGTGGTAGGCTGTTTGCTTGTTTACCACATAAAATGTAAAAGAAAAAGGCCTTTATTTACTAAAAGATAAGCAAAACCAAGCAGAAAATGCAAAAATAAGTAACACACCATTGTGGCGCACTATTCTTGTTTAAAAAAAAAAAAAAACTTTGTACAACTAGAGTGACTTATTGGTGTATAAAAATAAAAAAAATGTGATATTGCCCCTTAAAATCCTAGAGATTTGAAAATATGCAAACGTATAGAACACCTCAGAAAAACAGCTAAGAACAAGAAAAATGTTTTTATATGAGATGATTCAAATCTATAAACGAAATTAGCCATCCTTAAAATTTTAAAGCGAGGGTTTATGTTGGTAACTGTATAAAGAGGACTATAAAGGCTGTTAAAGGCACACTATGCAGCATTTTTCAGTTAATTAATGTGTTCCATAACGTTTTGGATGATTAAATGAGTCATTTCATGTTGAATAAAGGTATTCTCGGCCGCCCTGGTGGTCTGTGGGGAAAATACCGCACTTGCAATTGCAGGAGCCCTCGGCCCGCACCCACAGGCTCAGAAGTCTCGCGAGAGTCGGTCTTGCTTTACGGCGAGAACTTGGCTAACAACAATCTTTGTTATTTAGACACATGAATAACAAATAATGTATGAAAACATGCTAAATTTTCAAAGTCGAAAATCGGAACAAAATAGTCACTTACCGCAGTAGACATGGTGATTCGTTGCCTTCGCCTTTCCGCTAAGCTCAAAACAACTGTGCCTGGCTTGACGGAGAAACCAGGAGAACAGCTGAGCATATTTACGACAGTGCACTTTTACTTTCGCCCTCTGGGGGGAGCCTCGCTGGAAAATCAACACCGGTTGCATAGTATACCTTTAAAAGCAGATTATTGACATGTTAGTTTTGTTCATTAGTGTTTGCTGTTTAAGCAAAGCGGTACAATACTAACACTTTCCAGCATGCAGCAGTGAGGCCAGTGGCGCCTCCAGAAATGTGTCATAGGGGCGGCCAGATGGGGCACACTGAAACTTAAAGCCATCATTACAGGGTTTGAATCCACTATTGCGGTAAACCTGCATGTAGAAATCTTAAAGACTTAAGTAAACACCTACTTGGTTTATTGTGTGATTTTTAATGTTACGTCATTGGCTGTGCTGAATAGGATGAAATGCTAAACTGATGCTATTACAGTTTACACTGGCAGCGGGGGCCATGGCCACCCCTGGCCACCTACTGGTGCTGCCACTGTCTGAGGCACACCTCAGACGACCTGCAGCTAATGGTTGGAGCTGAATACAAATGTACCTCATGCTGTTCTACAAGCTAAAAAATAATTAATTCTAATGAAATTAACATAATCTCGGTTAATTGCATAAAAGTTTGAGGTTCTGACATGACTGAGTGGTGGATTTTAGGGGAAATCAGTAGACTTGTTCTCTTCTTCATTAAAATCTTATCCTCTCTTGTTTTTTCTGTCCCTGCAGCAGCTCCTTTGCTCTCCTCCCCTCTGCACCCCGTCCTCCCTCGCACCCTGAGCCCCATAGGGAAGGAGCTGTCCCCTTTAGCCGAGAGGAGTCCCACATTTCTCCCTCACCCCACCAGCCGAAGTAAGCCCTTCGTCCCTGCTGTTGTAAGCAGAGTAAAAATGTGGTAGCCCCTTTTTTTTTTTTACTCTAAAACAGAAATGTTAGAATCCATGGTTGTGCTAGTTAAATAAATATTTATTTGAATGCAGGTCAAATGGAACAGAGTGACAGAAAAAGTCATGCAGCCTCTGGCTCTTCCTGGAGTCAGTTTTCCATCATCTCTTCATCTGTGGCTAAATATTACAAAGAGCTCTATTAATTTGACCAGTAAGCCTAACTGGAGAACATTTTAAAGATGGTAAATAGTTTAGGATTTTTTTTTTTTTTTTCATGCAAGAACTGGAGAATTTTTTTGTTGAAACCCATCTAGTGTTCATCTGCCATCCTTTGTTATGCTAACTTGGGCAACAGTCCATATGTCTTTCTATATTGACACATGATCTAAGACGATGTGTTGGCCTCAAACAAGGATGCAGGGATGTGAAATGGCAAGAAGTGATATGATACGGGCCATGATACATCAGTACAATACGATTTATCCTGATTTATCGCAATACATAAAGACAATGTGTTTGGATTAATTTTTTTAATTTAATAATAATTTAGCTCTGGAAACCCTCACAAGATCTTGTTGCTCTGCTATGTCTGGTGCAGAGCTGCTAAATAATAAACTATTGCATGCTGCGTTGCCACCTAGTGGCTGGAAGTTTACAATTTGTTTAAAAATGGATGTTTGCCTTTAAATGTTTAAGATACATTTGGATGTATTTTGAATCATTACAGATACTATTTATTGAAATATCGCGATATTTGACAGAACCCATTTTGTTTTTCTTCCATCCCAACTAGGAAGTCTGGTTGTTTTAGAAATTGCTAACTCTAAGCAGACTTCATGTTCTCTCCAGAAGGATTAAGTGGTTTTTTTTTTTTTACCCTGCTAAATGTTGGCTGTTCTTCAATAGCTCTTCGTGGTTCAAAGAGGTTTCTTGATGCAGCCGATGAATTAAGGTCAACCAGAGTTGGAGTCATTCTTGGCACATGTCTGACTCTGAGCCTCCATTTGTCCAATGTTAGCCTTTTGGTTGACCTGCTTTGTGTTTTGTTTAAAGGCTGCAGCCTCCGCCGCTCCACTCTCAGCCCACACTCATCTGTGGACAGCGACCTGGGTACTTCAGAGGTAGAGGAGGACTCCATCAGCCTCGGATACAAACTACAAGACCTCACAGACGTTCAGGTCATCGCCCGGCTGCAGGAGGAAAGTAAGTGCACTGTCTTTGACATCAGTAATCACTGGATATTGATAAGTGATCACCATCAGAGGGCGGTTTCCTTATAGGGTGGGTAAAAGCCGATAATTACGGGGAAAATACCTCTCAATCCTAGATATTTTTCTTTTACACTTAAGAGTAAGATGCATATTTTCCCAATAATTCACCTAAAGATGATTTCCCATAACAAAGAAAGGAAGAAGATGCAGCTAGTTTGTCATCCCAACATGCAAGGTACTGTAGAGGTAGGCCCTTTCTCACATTGTCTTGCAACAAAAGACTCTGGCTCCAGGGTTTCATGGTTTTAATGGACGGAATGCTCTTTTGGCCAAACCTCAATATGCTAGTGGTTAGTGCAAAAAAAAAAAAAAAACGGAACTGGAAATACTTAATTTTGGATTAAGCGGTCCACAAGTAGTTGAACAATTTTGGTTAAATAATTTGTTTTCCTATTAACGTATAAATATGTTTGTGATACATGAAAATTCATTATTATTTAGAAAATTATATATCCTTTGTTATATTCTTTACCCATGGAGGTTGCTATTTTTCAGCTGTGCAATGCATGCTGAGTAGATGACACAGTTAGGTCTTACTGGACTGGAACCTATAGAGTAAACACAGGAAGGCAAACATTAGCAGAGTTTTTGTTTTATATGCAGATTGTGTGATGGAAATTTAGACAATGTCACACGGCATTGCTGCCTTAAAATTCTCATGAGTTGTTATAGATGAGATTGCTATTAAAACAAATAAATTTGGAAAAAAGCACCTTCCAAAACGCTTCGATTTTAGTTGAACCGAGTTCCTAAAATATTTAATAGAAGACCTGTGCTTGTATACAGAAGGTAGAAAATAATAGCTACTTTTTAATTCACCAGTTATACGTGTAAATATTTGAAATTCAAAAACTTCTGAAAATCCTACAGGGCTGAAACGCAAAACACTATCCCTGAACATTCTGGGAGTTAACGTGAAGAAAATGTAAAAACCTTTAATTGAAGTTGTGTAGAACCCATAAAAAGTCTGAAAATATCATTTCTGCCAGGTAAAGACCTGCCAGGTAACCCTTTGCTATTGGTGTCGTGTTTAAATGGCTCATCATCATGTTGAAATCTGGCATGTGTTGCAGTATAAATACGGTCCAGTCAATCAATCTAGTGTCAGGTGGGTAAAGAGGAATTTTTCGCACCATTACATCTGCAAAGAGACGTCCTAGTCCACAATTGCGTAGGGGGCCAACCAGGCCTCAGTGACAGGCCCCCTAAGCAAATGCAGTCTCTGCTTACCGATAGTTACGCCATTGCTTTGAATGGTGTTTATGATGTAAGGTACAGTTGAGATATGGCCATTCAAAGATGATTGTGTTTTCTCACTATTATCAGTTTCCTGACACTGGAGAAAGCTAATTAGCTTGCTTGCTAAATAGCTCATGACTAACCGAACCGTACCAACCGTACATAACCAAACAATTTTTTAATTACGGTACTTAAAGTACCTAAATCGTCTTAAAAACATCAAATAATGCCAAACTACACTTTCCTGAGAGCTAAATGCCTTTTAAATTCTTTTTGTTACTTTGCCTGTCTGACGTCATAATCGGACATGGTCAGAGCAGTCCAGCAAATTGGTTTATACTGTTTATCTACATTTTAGTGGTCGGTCTTTAGATTATGCCCTATATATTATAGATATGTTAAGAAAAAGCAAACCTAAAACTGAAAATTGCTACACTTATTTAAAAATCCAAGCTGCCAGAAGAGGAGTAGGATCTGGTACAGTCAAGTTGTAAGCTAATTTATTCTGTCAGAAGAGTCATTATCCTTCAGCACATTGTTGATTAGTACACTTTTTATGATTGGACAGAAAAAAGTATTTATTTTTTTTCAATGGCAATGGATCCAAATGTATTCTGGTAGCCCAAATGACCTGATGTATGGATCGTACTACCGATATGGATCGGATAGTGACACAGGTGACATAGGTTTGTGGGAAGTGTAGCAAACCAACCATCCTCACAGGAAGGAACTGTTGTTTCAAAGATAAAGCTAATGATTGTGCCTTTTTTTGGTTCCCTCACTTATTTCTCTCTTTTTTTCCCCCGCTCTAATAAATTAACATCTAGACCTCAGAGCCCATCGCTACTTCAGCTTTATTAACCCCAGGAGGTGATAACTTTGTGTTTTCAGTTGTTTTTTTTTAGTTTTTTTTTTTTGGCTGCCATTCTGTATATCTCGCCCCCTGTAGGTCTAAGGCAGGACTACGCCAGCACATCGTCTGTGCTAGCAAACCGCCGCAGCCAGAGCTTCACCTTCCAGCTCAGCCAGCTCAGCGCCGGCCCCGGCCTGGAGGAGGAAGACGAGGAGGACGACGAAGACTACGGCCTCCTGCCGCCGCCGCAGCCTCGCCTCACCCGCCTGCAGCACTCCCACACCTTCTCCAGCGTCCGCGACTGGCGAAGAAGCACCAGCTCCCTGTGCACCCCTCCTTCCACCCCCTCCACGCCGCCGTACCTTTCCGCTGGCTTCGCCTTCCAGGCTCAGCCGCCAACCCATCTGCTGGGACTGGGCAGCCTGTGTGGAGGCGAGCCGCAGGCCTTCAACCCAGGATCAGGTGAGGAAACCTGAACGCTGCCTTTGGTTTCTTCATTTTTACATTTAAAGCTTGAAGTTCACTAATCCCAACCTCCTTCTCCTGTTTCTGTTTACCGTCTTGTATGTAATTTGTTTGTGTTGTTTCTTCACGGCGTCCAGTTGAACATGACAGTAAGTCTGCTGTGTTTTCTACATGGGTTCCCAGATGAGCCTGTAACTGGGTTCAGTTTTTCCAGGTCCAAACAAATATTCTGTTTGTCAACATTTTTGGGACAACGAAGAATTCTCCCATCAAGAACGGACAACACCCCTTCCAGGAAGCCTGAATGTGTGTCTTTCCTTCCTGCCTCTTTCCTGTGTTTCCATTCATCCATTGTCCCTCTAGTCCTTATTCCTTCCTTCCTTCCCTTCTTGTTTCCTTTTTCCTTTCTCCCTTCATTCATTAATCCCATCCTTTTTACTTCCTTCCTTTGTTCCTGCCACCTTTCGAGCTTTTCCTTCCTTCCTTCCTTCCTTCCTTCCTTCCTTTTTTGTTACTTCCTTCCTTCCTTCCTTTTTTGTTACTTACTTCCTTCCTTCCTTCCTTTTTGTTACTTCCTTTTTCCTTCCTTCCTCTTTTTTGTTACTTCCTTCCTTCCTTCCTTCCTTCCTTCCTCTCTTTTTTGTTCCTTCCTTCCTTCCTTCCTCTCTTTTTTGTTCCTTCCTTCCTTCCTTCCTTCCTTCCTCTCTTTTTTGTTCCTTCCTTCCTTCCTTCCTTCCTTCCTCTCTTTTTTGTTCCTTCCTTCCTTCCTTCCTTCCTTCCTCTTTTTTGTCACTTCCTTCCTTCCTCTCTTTTTTGTTCCTTCCTTCCTTCCTCTCTTTTTTGTCACTTCCTTCCTTCCTCTCTTTTTTGTTCCTTCCTTCCTTCCTTCCTTCCTTCCTTCCTCTCTTTTTTGTCACTTCCTTCCTTCCTCTCTTTTTTGTTCCTTCTTTCCTTCCTTCCTTCCTTCCTTCCTCTCTTTTTTGTCACTTCCTTCCTTCCTCTCTTTTTTGTTCCTTCCTTCCTTCCTTCCTCTCTTTTTTGTTCCTTCCTTCCTTCCTTCCTTCCTTACTTCCTTCCTCTCTTTTTTGTTCCTTCCTTCCTTCCTTCCTTCCTTCCTTCCTTCCTTCCTTCCTTCCTTCTTTTCTTCCTTCCTTCCTTCCTTCCTTCCTTCCTTCCTTCCTTCCTTCCTTCCTTCCTTCCTTCCTTCTTTTCTTCCTTCCTTCCTTCCTTCCTTCCTTCCTTCCTTCCTTCCTTCCTTCCTTCCTTCCTTCCTTCCTTCTTTTCTTCCTTCCTTCCTTCCTTCTTTTCTTCCTTCCTTCCTTCCTTCCTCTCTTTTTTCTTCCTTCCTTCCTTCCTCTCTTTTTTGTTCCTTCCTTCCTTTCTCTCTTTTTTTCGTCCCTTCCTTCCTTTCTCTCTTTTTTTCGTCCCTTCCTTCCTTTCTCTCTTTTTTTCGTCCCTTCCTTCCTTCCACCCTGCCTCTTTTTTTCGTCACTTCCTTCCTTCCACCCTGCCTCTTTTTTTCGTCACTTCCTTCCTTCCACCCTGCCTCTTTTTTTCGTCACTTCCTTCCTTCCACCCTGCCTCTTTTTTTCGTCACTTCCTTCCTTCCACCCTGCCTCCCTTCCTTCCTTCCTTCCTTTCTCTCTTTTTTTCGTCACTTCCTTCCTTCAACCCTGCCTCTTTTTTTCGTCACTTCCTTCCTTCCACCCTGCCTCTTTTTTTCGTCACTTCCTTCCTTCCACCCTGCCTCCCTTCCTTCCTTCCTTCCTTCCTCTCTTTTTTTGTTCCTTCCTTCCTTCCTTCCTTCCTTCCTTCCTTCCTTCCTTCCTTCCTTCCTTCCTTTCTCTCTTTTTCGTCCCTTCCTTCCTTCCTCTCTTTTTTTCGTCACTTCCTTCCTTCCACCCTGCCTCTTTTTTTGTTCCTTCCTTCCTTCCTTCCTTTCTTCCTTTTTTCTTTTCCATTGTTTTTTTCTTTTCCATCCTTCCTTATTACCTTCCTTTATTCCTTCTTTCGTCCCTTCATTTGTTCCTTCCTGCTTTCTTTCCTTCATTCTCTTTCTTTTTTCTATCTGTCCTTGCTTTCTTTCCCTCAGGCTCCTTTATGTACTCCATTTTTATTTCCTTGCATGCATCCATCCTCCTTTCTTTCCTTCCTTGCTGTCTTCAGTAAAGCGTAGAACCCTTTACTGTAAAGCCATACAGATCTGATCCAATTCCTTGTCCTTTCTCCGTCTGAGGCGTTCCCACATGTCCAGGACTGACCCGAGCTGCTCATTAAAACTTGTCTAAGCCTCTTGCAAAGCGACGCTTTAAGCTCTCTAGCCGCCGTGTGTTTCCGCTTGGAGAGCTTGTTGGGATTAGAGATTGGTCTTTAAGTCGGACTGAGGAGCTGACAGCAGGGGAACAGATCTCAGCCTGCTTCATCAGAGACCTTAGCACATATATTGTGATCACTGTGATGTCTGGCTTCATTTCCTCTCCCTGAAGTTTTTGTGTTTCAGATCACTGAGTAGTTTATTCTGGTCTATAGCAAGTTTTTTTAAGAGGTTTTCTCTGTTTGTCATTGTCAGATAAATTGCGGAGGAGCATGCCTAACCTTGTAAGAGCTCCTAGCATGCCCAGTGTGCCCATTCCAACCACTTCCAGTGCTTCTTCTGCTTCTTTGCTTCGTAACAGCCAGAGTTTTGATTCTTCCAGCAGTTTGGCTCGCTTACAGACCTCCAGTAAGGCTCCAGCACCATAGTAACTCTGATATCCTGTGATATAAAAAACAGGTCAGTTTATTTTACCTTTTGCACCTCAGTTCCCGCTCCAGGCCAGCTTCAGAACCGGGTCCAAAGCCTAGGGAGCTTCTCCTCATTGTCACGCCAGCCACTGAAAGCCACTGCCTACGTCAGTCCCACCATCAAGGGCTCAACCTCCACCAGCCTCATGTCTTTGAACAGCAGCGGGAACAACAGTGGGATCCCCTTGCTTAGCAAGCCTGCAGGCGGAGGCTGCGCCCCCTCCGTCACCACAGCCCGCAGCAGCCTGCCACGCCCTGCCTCCTTCATGGGCCCGACAAGCTCCAGCCCCCGTAGCAAGTTGGCTGTATCATCACGGAGGTAACTGTAGCATTAAAGGTGCCATAGAATGATTCTATAGGGTATTTGGTCCTTAAGGTCTCTGAATAGGGTGTGTAACATTGGTTGGGCTGAAAATGGCATATTTGCTGTATCTAATTATTGATATGGTAGGGTGACCAGACGTCCTCTTTTTCCTGGACATGTCCTACTTTTCATACCTAAAAAATGTCCAGGGGAATTTCAAAATCGTCGGGTTTTGGTCAACTGCAGTGGAACAACCTTGTTGTGCCTGCACAATCAAAGTAGTTCTAATCCACACATGTTCACGATTTATTGTATTGCCTACAAGCTCTCACTCGCATAAACTCACCTTGCATAGTCTAAAATCCGGGATAATTTATCAGACTATCTATATAAATTCAAATCTTAAATTTAGACATGCATACATTTCAAATCAAACCAATAAATTACCTTATGAAGTATAATTTAAAAACATGTCTGAAGAAACAGCAACACCTGTTGTACATAACATGCCTAAATGGTCAGTATAATCATTTCAATTCTTTTTTTTTTTTTCAAAAAAGTTCGAAATATTTGCTTGATGTTTTTCTCTCTAACAAGTCCATCATTGAAGAGGACCATTTTTCCCTTTAAATGTGGACGCATTTGAAAGAAAATTACTTAAGATGTTTTCACCCTTGATAAAATTGCCCAATCTCTTTAAGTTTATTTTATATCTCTAGCTGCTAGCTGTATGTATTTAAATATGAGCTTATATTTAAACAGGAAAAAGTGGAGATTCAGTTTTAAACTTTTACATTTTTCTCTTAAATTTCATAGTATTAACACTGTTTTATTACAAATAGGCTTTAGAAGCAGTAAATTTTCTAAAATGCTTTTTTTTTATAACTTTATAACTTCCTGTGTCAATTTTTGCTACAATCCAATGCTAGTGTGTACGTTATATTTTCTTTCGTTTTTTTCCCTCTTTTTTTGGAGTTGTTACTGCACTAGTGGCTCGTTTTCCGCGTCGAGAACTAAGGCCTCCATACATTGGTGTGCATTTGAACCACTATGCCACCTGCAGTTTTCTATAGTTTTTTTTGCAACTATTATATAGATTTATATTTCCTTCCTTTACAACCGTTCTAAAATTAAAGATAATAATAGAATCATTATTAGTGATGAATGGTTGTTTTAAACAGCTAAAGGTTACTGTTTGCTAGTTTGCATGCATTGTAATCTAGCTTGTAGGTTAAAATCCGACATAGTTATTTAGTGTGAATGCTATTTATTATAGTTTTATACCAATCATGAATCATATGAAAAATATATATATTCATGCAATTCTCAGCTGTTTAGTTTTTTAGTAATTTTCACTGTAAAGATTCTCTTGATTTTTGAGATGCTCACCATAATTTTGAAGCATTTTCCCTGCTTGTACAGTTTAACATTCATTTTGTTACATTTTTCCCTCTTTAGTTTATCGACGCCTCCAAAGAGCTTGTCCACCTTTAGCGCCCTCCGTGACGGCACCTGGAGAGACGGCTGCTACTGATGTCCAGACGTGCATTAAAAACCCAGCTGGCTGGGGGCGGGGGGCGACGGACGCGGGGAACCTCAACATCTGGTTCCGCCTCTTTCTTTATTTTCTAGAGTTCCGTTTGTTGATACCAAAAAGTGGTCGGGTGGACATCAAATCTGAGATCCTGCATAGAATAGTCGGATGCTGTCTTCATGTGAACGATCTTCTAGATTCTATGCAGAATTTCTTTCGGAGAAAGGCGGGTAATTTTTTTGTGTTCGGTTGTGCCAAAAGTGAGCCGTTCCCTGTTGCTACTTGTGCAATAAACTGCTGGCTGTGAGTTAAATTTCATACTAACCAGCAAAGAGGGCTGCCAGTGGTTATTAAATAAACCTCTAAAACTGATTTTATTCAAGTATTTATTTTTAATTTGACTAATCTGGTGCGGTTGCCATGGTAATGGTTACCAGTAATGCTGCTAACGTGTTGGTTTGGACACATTTGGTCAAACTTTTAGATTTATTATTATTATTATTATTATTATTATGTATTTGTGTCCACATCTAACTGTCTGTGCTTATATCTTTTTGTTAACTGATGCAATATTTAAACTTTAATTTGACCAAAACTGATTTATCAGAATGTGTTTGCGGATGTGTTTTCACCATGTCGTCACCAAACCTTGATCATATTAACACTTCGAGATCCTGATCTTCTTGCACTTTGAGAAAATCTCACAAATGATTTTGTTTACCGATGTTTGCACTCTGAAACTCAATCTGGTGGATTTGGAATAAAAACACAGCGATTGAGGATTTTTTTTTAATATCTAATAGTTGTACACTTTTTTTATTTATTATTTTATTATTATGTAGCACTTGCAGGTTCTGCTCAACATTTTTTGTTGTTGTTGTTTTTTAATCAATGTTAAAAGGGCACATATTTCACATTTTTTCACTTTTTGTGTTACTGTGTACTGTAAACATTTTTCTAAAACGTAATAAACTTGATATATTTGATTCTTCCTTGTTGTTTATTCATAAACTTCTGGAAATTGTATCCAAGGCCACCTAGTGGAGAGAGTTGTAAATGGTTAAAAACGAATTACTATATTTGCATTGAGACCTAAACCAGATGAATGTTTTTTTATTTTGTTCTGTTTTTAATATGAAAGCAATAGTCTTTTTAAAATATGTTGTTTTTTAGACATTGCATTTTAAGATTGTTTTTTTTTTACCCTGTTCAATTATACATTTGAATTTGTTTTACTGTGTTTAACCTAAAATCCACCATCAAACCAGCTGGTTGACCAAAAAGGCTTAAGCATGCAATAAAACCAGACAATAGGTAATTTTGTAAAAAGCATGATGGGTGAAATTACTTTAGTGCTGCATACTTTGGCTTGAGTGATCATAAATGGTCAACACATTTGCAGATTTAAGGCAATTTAAAAAGGTACAATTGCACGGGATAAAAATAATTTAAACATTGGATAGTAAAGGAGCTGCTTTTAACATATTCCTTCCATGTTAATTCACTTTAGAACTGATTGTGCAACTGTTCCATCAGCTAAGATTATAAACTTAATTAAATAATTGACTCAGATTTTCTGTTAATGGTACATTAGATTAGAATATCTTTCATTTGATTATTTTATGTCCACTTAATATTATAACATTAATTGGAGACTTGCCTGTATTTGCACATGTTGCCATAGATTGATCCAAAGTCTGATTATGAGTCTATTTACTCAGTTAAATGATAACAAAGACGCAGAATGAACTTGATGTGGTTTGGTTTGTGAATATAAGCTCCTTCAGTGATCATTTAGCCATGCTAAGGGACTAAGCAGTGGAAGTTTTTACTGTGCTTGGAAGGTCACATATTGGATTACACTAAAAAAAAATATATAGCCTATATATAAAAAGCTAAATCACAGTTCATGTCCATTTCATTAAAACAAAGTGGCAAACCGTCTGACTATATTTCTACAATACGTTAATCTCAATGCTCCCCACAAACTTGTTTTATGACTATATTGCCTTTTTCCTGTGTCCTTTCTGTTTTCCTTACTTGCATCCTTTCTGCTTCCCTTCCTTTATTGAACTGATGAAGACTCTTGGATGAGACGCAAAACATCTTCTAGAAAACTTAACGTTCAGCTGCCTAAACTGAACCTTTCAAGCTTGATTATGACCTGGATTGACTGAGAATCTTCAGATATGTTTTCACTCCTACTCTCATTTAAACTAGTAGTTAATTATATAATTGTGAGGGTTAAAACAACTCAATTAGTGCACGGAATGGTGAGTTCATTAGGGTCATGTTGAGACATCTTATTGGTGGGTGAAATACTGCCACAAAGTGGACTGGAGTTTGAGCTACATCTATTCAAACCCATTAAAGCTTTGCAGTATTTAGACATGACTATTTTAAATTATAGATGGGATGTTTGGAATAAAGATGAACATGTATGATGTGTATTAAAGTGGGACAAAAAGCTTCATTACATAATATCTCCGCTTTAAGATTTATAATAAGGCTCAAATTTGAAGACCGTGATAATGATGAAAGACAATCAGAAATCTAAGCTGCCTCCTCTATGAGATGATTATAGATTTAAACTAAACTCATGGGTTCTCCCCATTTGATCCATCAAGTTCAAAAAAAGGGAAGATTGAAAAACAAAAGAGGAAGGATTTGTAAGGGAGATGAAAAGTCCAAAAATGTGGAGTGTTTATGACATTTATTACTTCTTTTTTTTTAAATATACAAGTCTAGAAATACAACTTCAATACAATAGAGTTGTTTAAAGTGTTTGCCGCAAGAAATGATCTAAAAGTTATTGGAAAAAGTGTATTTCCCCTCATTATATACCATATTTTCCCCTAAGATATAGTAATTACACAAGGCCAGAATCTAGTTGTGAATGTGTTTGTTTTGCTGTTTTATGAGCAGAAATCTTATTCCATTGGCAGAATATTTAAATTACTCAAATTAAGTGCAAGTAAATTTATTTCAAGACATTTTTATTTAATTATAGTTTTTATTTGCAGTGTCTTTCAGTGTATAAAAATAAGCTATTTACTTTAATGTCTCTAATGATTGTGAATTTTATAATTTTTTTGTTGTTGTTTGGTTGTTTTTTTTGTTTTTTGTTTTTTTTAGAAAGAAGATCAATGATGTAAAAGCGACCTCTATATTGTCAAAGATGTTATGTAGTAAAAGACCACTCACACTAAATGTTTTCCGCCTGGCTCCCAGCATTAGCCAATGCGGGTTTACTTTTTATCATAGCATTTTTTGTATTTATTTATTTTTTTGTATGTATGAAAACCATCAAACTTAGTCTGTTACTATTTTTGTATTAAACTGCAGAATGTTGCAGGTTGATACCAGTCCATTATGTTTAATAATATAAACCCTGTATTTATTCACGGGACCCACAAAGTAAAAAACGGGGTGTCAGGTTTAAAAACTAGAAAAAAAAAAAAAAAAATCAAGGGAGAAAAATACATACCCATATTTGGACAGAGAATTAGAGACATAGACCTACTTAGAGATAGATTTAATATTAGCCTAGAAGTATGAAAATAAATATTAATATTAAAACAAATCAGATTATTACAGATGTAAAATTACAAAAACTCATAATATTAAGTTTACATTAATAAAACTGCAGTAAAAATTTAATATTATGAGAATAAAGCAAATAAAACAATTTTTTTTTGCTTCATAATTGGCTTAAATGATAATTTTTTCTCATGATATTATTATGACCTTAGATTTGTTTCTTTTACTAAAAGGAATCAACAGGAGAAAAAAAAATAAAAGCTTTAAAAAAGGAAAAGGAGGAAAAAAGAATAAGGTATAGGGGAAATCAGATTTTCTGCCCTTGATCCATTTTAGGGTATTTTATATAATGCTAAATTTATTCAGATATAATTTCAAATTGATGAAAAGGTCTGACCTTTTCTACCCGTTTAGTCGTTTAAGAAACAAATTCCGTACTTTTGCGTCTGCTTAAATAAATTTCAAAGCCGAATTAGTATATATAAATCAGTGAGTGAGGCATCCTGTTTTCACAGACGATCTTCGAACACACGCCCAGCCTCAGCACCAGCTCTATGGCAAGGCTTGCCATACAGCTCATCCTTTCTTCACGCGCTTCTCCCTCCTCCTCCCTCATCCTCTAGGCCCGCGTGACGCACACAAACACCACAGAACCTCCTCGCGCTCCTCTCTCGCGCCTGCCTCGTTATGTCTTTGATCCCCGCCGCCCTTCCATCATGCCCGCTGCCGATCGCTACCTGCCGCCGATGCTGCTCCTTTTCCTGCCGTCCTCGCTGCTGATCTGCAGCCTGGATGGGCTGGTGAGAGCGGAGGAGGAGGGCGGAGGCCTGTCCTCATCCCCCGCTTCCTACGGGGACAATGGCCACCCTGCCACTGAGGGAGACACCTCAGCTCTGACTACAGGTAAACAAACAAACATTTCTGAATATATTTACAAACAAATCGGTCTCATTGTTGTTGATGATTAGTTCTGTTGTTTGCATTTATAAATAAAATAAGAATCCAATCAATTCCTTTATTATAAACGTCTCAGCATTAATGGGACCTTGAAGCTCCTGGACATTCTGCCCTGAAAAAAATAATGCATTTTGCATTCAATTAATCATATTTATACTTTAACACTATTTTTTTTAATGTCCTACCCTGCTAACATAAAAATGGTCACATTATTTTTTTCAGTGATGCTCACATCTTGTTTTGGTGTAATTTTCCATTGACCCAGTGGCTCAGCTGTGCTTGCCTCATCACTTTTTCACGTAGACACGTGCACTTCTGATCTCATCCCCCCCCCCCCCCCCTCTATTCCACCTCCTTTGCTTTCTCCTCAGAGACCCAGTTTTCCCTAAAGGTGCTGGTGAGAGACCTGGTGACCCGCCGGCCGTTGGCAGGGGCCTCAGTAGACGTCTACTTGAACCACACCTTCAAGAGTTCAGCCCAGACAGGCGAAGATGGGGAAGTCCTGCTCTGGGTACCGTACAACCCGGGTGTTAGTTTGACTCTACTGGGCGTTAAGGAGGGATATGTACCCACCCCACTGCCTTGGAGCACCACCAAGAGACCAAGTGAGGGAAAGAAGCACTGGATGATTTTAGGTTTACTTAAACATCATTATTCACAAGAAAGTCAGCAGGAACCCATGGTTACCGGACCATCTTTGTCCTGTTCAGGAAAGGGAGGGCCAGGGATGGGGGCCCCTGATGCGCAGCTGTGACAAAGGGGGCCTCTCGCTATTGTACCCTGTCCCCAAGCGGGTATGAATTTGGCAAAAAAGCAGCAGGGAGGTGGAGGTTTAAATGGAGCAGGTCTTTTATGGGTCTTATTTTTACAGACACCTCCCTTCTGAGCAGCTGAGGCACACAGAGTAGTCCTAGCAGGACACAATGCCATCTAGTGGTTATTTGCAGAAAAACACTTTGTCAAATACCCTTTGGCTCTTTGTTTGTTGTGTTTTCTCAATCCTCCACAGTGCCATATTTAGCCATATCCAGGCTCGGACTGGGAATGATTTTCAACCCTGGCATTTTTCCATCTACACCGGCCCACTTATGGACCCCCCCCAGGCAAACACGTGTGTTTCAAATGTGAAAGACATTGTGGATTAACCGATCTATCTTCAAACATTACACGACAACCATCACCGAAACTTCTATAATGCGGTTTTACTGCATTTGGTTATTAACACGGCTGCGACAGTGACTTCAGCAGGGTTGCCTGATGTCACTGACCAACGTTTTCCAGCCCAATACATTTTCATAAACTGCCTGGATATGTGAAATTTGGCCCAATTTGAACCAAAGTCTACTGATCTCTTAGGCCATAAATCTAAAGAAATTTTTTTTTTTACCCATTTAGCCATCCTGAAGACGGGAAACGTTAGCCTTTAGATGCAAAACCACATCATGCACCGCAACATGAATTGCAAAATATAAGAGGAACATCATTGTTTGGTTTAAGAAAGCCTTTTAGTTTTATTATAATTCAGTTTGTTGCAAGGATTTTACAGTATGAGAAAATAGAAAATTACACCATATGCCAACCGTCACAAGGATGTGCATGACAAGGAAGGGCTATATATACTGCATGTATCATTCAGGTAGTTAACATTGTATTACTCCTTGAGCTCCTTGAGTTATTTACTGTCACAGGTAGGTGCTTCGGTTGGAGAGTAAGTGTTGGGGCCGGTATGATTGGGGGCCCCTCGCACGCTGAAATTAAGTCCGGCCCACCGGGCATATGCCTGGTGTCACAGATTACCAGTCCGAGCCTAGCCATATCTTTTTCACGTTTTCAAATTTTCTAACAATAAACTGAAACTTTTTAATTTGGATTTTATGCAAAAAAGACCAACAAAATGTGCCATGAAGCAAGATAAATTTGAGTTGTTTTTTTATTTTTATTTTTTTGCAGTTTTCTCCGCTGTAACTTTGCTGCTGCTCCCTCATAATCAGGGAAACATCTGGCTATTTGAAGACTTTGTTCTTATCACCAGGAAGTTACCCGGTAGGTTCACCTTCAACTCAGGCAGAACGGCTACAGGAGGACACTTATTCTTAATGATTATTATCTCGGATATTTACACAGACAGCACCTCCCAACCGAGGGTCAAGTTCCCCAAGAACCTCCTCAGCGTTCCAGATAAAAGCAACATCTCTTCATTGATGGCGTACCTGACCGTGCCGCAGCACCATCTGGCGAAGGATTGCACCAATTGCACCCCGGGCATCGTCAGCAGTAAATCAGGTACGTTTTTTATTGGGGCTCACTAAGCCTTGTTTGAACTTTATGAGCTTATTTTCTCGAGAAATCTTTTCAGTGCTTAGAAGCATTGAGCTAAAGGCATTGGCGGCCATTAGCGTTCAGTTGTATTCTGGTGGTGAGGAGCTTGAGGTTCGAGGGCCCATCCAAATCAGCCTGCCGCTTGGACACAACAGCCACCTCAGAGCCTCGAATACAGTACCCGCCTGGGCCTTCAACATGAAAACAGGTAGGCATAAGACTCCTTAGGTATATAACAATACATGAATGGCATTAGCTTGACTACATGAACTAATGCTTTCTATAGGTGCCTGGGAGAATCATGGTCTGGGGATAGTTGAATCAGTTGGTAATGAGCTGGTTTGGAAGTACACAGCATCTCATCTGGGCTACTGGATTGCTGCCCCCCATCCTTCGGCAAAAGGTACCTCGTCCATATTGTGTACATAATGTAATGCAGTAAAAAGAAGTTTTATCACCCAGCTCTCCCACTGTTGGCAACAACAGCTGCCATCACACATTTGTCATAACAGGGAATTAGTTTTTTTCCGTAACTCTTCTTTGCAGGATTATTTTCATTTGGGAAAATGGATCTAATGGTGGTGGCTACAATTTCTTCATCAAATATAACAATGAATGTACAAAATGTCTAGATTATCCAAATAAAAGGTTAAATTATACTAAAAAAATATTGAAAAGGAAAGTACTTTACATTACTAGGTTGAAGTTGTGAAACTGAGCTCAGGCATTGCCAGATCCCAGTAGCTCTATGATAGTGATAAGAAATGTCTTCTCAACAGTGTTACAATTCTTAGATTCCAGTCAAGAAATAAAGGGGAAAAAAGAGGCTGAATGAGCCAATTCTTTTAAGCGTTGGTGTCAACTTGGGTTGCAACTCAACATTTCTCTTGGTCCAAACACAACTATTTGAGTTCAAAGTTCTGGAGGTAGTAGGTCAAAGCTGTAGTTTGATTTCCTCCAATCAAATCCTCTTGTCGATCATCCGAACGCTCTCTGTAAAATTTCACACGGATCTAGAAATGCGCTGGCTTAAGCAGGGGGACATGAGTGGCACTGCCCAATATGGGTCACTCTGGACATGGTGTGTTACTGATGGTAGCCTTTATTACCTAGGTGCACATCCTTTTATGTACTTCTGGAAGTTTTGCTAACTGTTCCTATGATCATTTCCAGATCTTTGCTGGGGCCCCAGATTGAGGGAGATTATCAATGGTCTTCTATGTTTACCATTTTCTTAGAACTGCCCTGTAGTTGATTTCTTCACAGTGTAGATTCATTCTTCCAAGCCTTGTGCAGGTCTGCTATTTTCTTATTTTTTGGTCAGCTCTTAGGTCTACAGTAGCTCTTAGGTCTAGCTCTTACGTCTTGGCTGTGGTTGAGTTGGATTCTGAAGGTAGACTTAGGATACATGTTTTATGATTTACAAATACAATTTCCTAAATCCTATAATGAGATTTCCTGTATTTTTTTTCTGAATTCTGTCTATCATAGTTGAAGTGTAGGAGGAAAATTACAGACCTCTCTCATCTTTCTAGTATGAGAAATTGCACAATCAGAGTCGGACAACATATTTTTGGCCCTGCTTTAAATGTTTAACATTGACATTAACCAACTGGCAAGTAATACAGAACAAGATTGGGCAAGTGCGGGTACACCATGTACTTACTGAAAACATGAAGGTTTAGGAGTGGGCTGTTTCTGAGATGGAACTTGGTGATATAACCTTGATCCCTGTCCTACTGTACACTTCAGTTTCAAGGTCTCAAACTGGCAGACTGATATTATTAAAGGATTTTAAACTCGAGAACTTTAAACCACAGGAAGAAAACCATTTTGTGAAACAGCACATCTGCTCCACACTATTATGCTACTGCCATTGTGTTTGACTGTAGGTATCATGTTCAACCCAATTTATGTTATTTCTAATGAAAACACAAGTCAGGCCTTTATGTGTCGTGCTTTCCTTTTAGTTTTGGGTCCTCAACTGAGGCAAGTGAGACCTGAAGCACTTTAAATGCTGTTATTGGGTCCTTCTTGACCTCCTGGATGGTTCATCAATAGGTTGTCCGATCCTTCAAAGGTCCATCATTGTTTCATGTTTTCTTTATATGTGGATCCCTCTGAGGTACCTAACCTCTTGTAGCTTGTCTACAGATTGGAATACAATGTCCTGCATTTTGAATCTTTTAGCCTACTTCATGTTGTCAGACAGGCCTTCATTTAAGTAAATGCCTTATTCTACAGGTCCTTAGTGTTAAGAAATTTCACAGTACTTTTAATACAGGATCTTGCACTTATGCATGTCAAAATTTTTTTACCTTTCAGATTATTTTGGACATGCAAGCTCTATGGATTTCCTCTCTTACCACACCTATCTTTTGGTGGGAATACTGGGAGGAACTCTTGCCATAGTAATTGGATTCCTGTCCTTGCTTCTATGTCACTGCGGGTAGGAAAAATAACATTCACCTTACTAGTTGTAGTTGGTATAAAGATTGATTTAAGGCATAAAAGGTTTGCTGAGCATCCACATTTCCAAACTGATAAGGTTTTGCTTTTCCACATCCAGCAGCTCCAGTCGAGAACCCAAAAGGAGGAGAAGGGCCCGCTTTTCAAAACTCACCGTGGTTAAGAAAGACCAAACAACCTCCACCCACATGGAGGAAGGTTTGCTCCTCCGATCTGGTGACAACAGCCTCACCTCTTGCAGTGTCCAGTGTGAACCATCCACACCAAGACACAAAGCCAACTATAACATCTATGTGGAGGATCCAGGGAGTCTGGCTGCAGCTCCTCTTTACGATAATATCGCTTCAGATCGGATGAAGGGATCTCAGCCTCCGCCACACTACATTAACAGCGAGGAAGTGGCTCGGATACGAGAGAAGGCAGATCAAAATCTGGCCAATTTAAACTCAGACAGCTTCTTTCAAGATAAGCTGGTTCACATCTACAACCAGCCGTTGGCAATTATTCAGGCTCCGGAGCTGTTTGGTGCTCAGGAGCAGCAGCTACCAGGCTGCAAGTCTGCCACTTTCCCCAGGAATGGAGCTGAGTATGATGCTCATTCTGAGCCTGCAAGTAAAGACAACTACACCCAGACGCTACCTAAAGTCCACTCTCAGGGCGGGAGCAGTCCGCAGCAGAGCAATCAAGATGAACCTCAGCCTCTGGAGACTCCCCCACCCGGACAAGGTCCTAACGCTAGTGTCTGGGGACGCTACTCTAACCTCTTAGAGTCCTCTGTTTCTGTTCCAGGGACTCTCAATGAAGCAGCTGGTATGGAGTCCTTTAGTAGTGGCCATAGCAGTGAGCTACAAGGGATTTCTGAGCGCACCTTGCTGGAGTTGACTCGTGGGAAGGCCTCATCAGCTCACCCCAGGGCTTGGTTTGTTTCTCTGGATGGAAAACCGGCTGCCCAGGTTCGCCACTCCATCATCGAGCTCCAGAGCCGGCACAGGCCGCCAAGTAGCAACGACACCAGCCTGGACTCTGGCGTAGACATGAACGAGCTCCAGCAGAACATCCGTGACGTGGAACGTGAAAGGCCATCGATGAGGGCCTCCTCCCTGCCACATCACGGCAGAGGAGGCCGGTACGGGGAGGAGCAGGACCTGAGCAGCAGCGAGAGTGGCACCACTGCCACTTGTACACCAGAGGACCCTTCCCTAAGGAACATTCTCGATGGAAGCAGTGGGGCTATTCCCAATATTCCCGAAGAGCGAGACGGGATGGATACATCCAGCGCACAAGAGGACAGTGAGTCGAGAGGTACGCCGCCACCTCGGCGTCTTCGGAAGGTCAGAGAAAGAGGGAAGGCAGACAAAAGGAGTGCCAAGCACGTCCGGGAGGGAAGACCTTTGACCAAGAGAAGTTAGAGCTCATTTATTTTAGACGTATTGTTGAGTGACTGGACTGAGCTCCTCAAATTTGTGTTTACTTAGGCATCGTTGTTGTTGAGTCACGTGATTGTACAACTTTGCCAAAGAAAGCTTAAGCTAACTGAAGATGCACATCAGCATCTACAGTGTATTACACTGAATCCTGATGCAGATGCTGTTTAAGAAGTTTCTGCACCTTGTTCCCTCAAATCTGAAGTTCACCAGCGAGATTCTTCAAAGCTGATATGTAACAGTTCCTAGTGTTTGCATTACAGAGGGTGCCTTCTTACAACCTGTAATCATGAAATGTAATTTGTTTTCTTGTATTTATTGAGAATCTGATCAATCAGCAGGATGGACAAGTGCACCTACCCTCACCATAAATGCCTGCTGTAAATTGAACAAGTAGCTTTCCTTATTCTCAGCGCTTTCACCAGAATTTGAACACACTGCCTCAAAACAGAAGGACTTCTGCACTGAGCTGGAGAAAGACCACACAGCTGCCACATAATGTTCACAATATTCAAGATTTTAGGACAAGTTACTTTTTCTTTGCATGAAAATGAAAGTCTCTTTTTATGAGCGAGACAAATAGACTGAGATAAAAAGAGATCGGAATAGCTTTTAGAGGACTCTGTGATTGTTTTATTTTATTCTCTGGTTTAGCCAGGAAACTCATGTTTGTGCTGCCAATTGTAACCATTCCAACTCTGGGATTTCTATGCCACAGTAAGAGAGTAGTGAAAGAGCCAATATTTGTTTGTTTCTGATTTTAGAAATGTATTCAGGGGATTCACTTTAATGGTTTTATATGCTTTAATATTTGTTAAAAAAAAATTTTTCTTTTTTTTTTCACCGATACAGGATCTTGATTTTCTTTCCCATATTTGTGCATGCTTTGAATGAACTGTTATCTAATGTAGGGTTGAAGTTGGCACACTAATGTTAATTGAGCCTTTGCTTGCCAATTAAGTTAAGTCAAAGTTCTTATGGCCCTTTTCTTTTGGTACTAACTTTATTTGCCTTGTTTGGGTTTGTGTTTACTCTCCATGGGCGGTACCACAACAGTGTCAGTGGGGTTGCTGTAGAAAGGTGACCAAAAACACAGAATGCAACAGTGAAGGACCAGCTGACTGGTTATGGCTTTGTCAGAGTAGTAGTAAAAGAAGATATCCAGAAAAGATAAAACAAAAAGAGTGGATAAGTACAGGAGAGAGAGTAAAGCAATGAAACTGAAGGATATGCGTAGGATAAAGCATGAGGCCACCATATTGGTTAAACTAAACCCAGCGTATTGCGACCCCTCTGTGATATAAACTTGCCACTGCTGACTCCATCCCTTAGCCAACTGGTCACCAGCGGTCTTATGACATCACATTTTCATCAACACTTTTTCTCACAACTAATTTGTATGGGTAAAAGGTTGCTTTTAAAAAGGGAATATTTTTCAGAGAAAAAGCCAAATTGAAACGGGCGGAGTTGGTTCTAATAGAAAAGGGCTATTATCATTAGCAATATAGATGCTAAGGGTTGTGGTTTTACTGGTTCTTTTTATGCAGCTGGACATCATGGGAGCTGGGAACCATCAAGAAGTGTGTTTTGACCAACATGGGAAGTCATAACTGAGGGTTTTGGGTTGGTAGAAAAGGTCCAGTCTGATCAGATTTGTCATCTTATTGGTCAGATGTAGCAAAGGATACTTAAAATCATTATGAACACCTTCCTCTGCCAGAAAAAAAGAACATTGCACAATTTCAGCTGTTATTGTTTAGATTTAAATAAGATCTGGGATCAAATCTTAAAACCTTGCTTTGTATGGACCGGTATATAAAGATGGTTAAAGCTCACCCTTTGCTATTATGCCTTTAATCCACCAAAGGAGAAAGTCATGGAGCCAAGTTTGCAAGTATGTTGATACAAAGCGACACCCAACAGTGCTAATGCCAGTTAAACATCTGAGTAAACAAAGTAGTTTCACGCACCAGGGCAGCAGTGCTTTAAATCAATCACTGCACATTAGTGAGCACTTTTAGCACACATTAGATGTATCACCAAAAAGTAAAACATAAGGACTTCTGCCATGGGTAGATTTATTCAAAATCTCATTGTCCATCAAAGGAATCAAAACGCAAAAAAATTATCACTAAATTCTAGGTTTTGTAGATTCCCTGATGCTGACCAAATGTTGTGTAATCAAGACCAATCAGCTTTTTATGCAACCTAGTGTGAACTCAACTGGTCAAGATACTAAACATAAAATATTCACCAAGTCTATGTCAAGACTCATTGCACCAAAATTGGGCTGGAATGTATATTGGCATATATATCAGTATCGGCCAATATTGGTCCTTTTTAAAAATACCAGTTTAGTTCTGATGAGTAAATCTTGGTGGATGTTAACAACCAATGTTTATATCTGTTTATTTTTCTTTCCTTAAGGGGGTTGGTTCTTTGGTATTACTATTGTTACGTGACAGGGACTGTGATGCAGCTCAGGACTGTACGTTTTTACAGGTGCATAGTCGCGTTATTTGACATTTTTGAATTTTATACACTTGTTGCATACAAATCTTTTCCGAAAGTTTACCATGTCCTGCTGCCGTTCTATTTGTTATTTTATTTGTGTCTTACACTTCGTTTTTGCTTAACTTGTTAGTAAATAACGCCCTTTGTTTCTATTTAAAAAGCTAAGCCTAAATGAATGGATGTGCGACTAAAAACCTTATTAATATGGATGATAGCGATAGCAATGTTATTTTTAGTCTCTAAAATCGAATCTATTTTAATTGGATAGAATGATATAGATTGATTGGGTTTAACCTTGATGCTGTGTTTTCGTTTGTGTTTGTTAGGAACGAGAATAGTCTTTCTCTTTGATATTCTGATAGGAGGCTATAGAGTTGCTATAGATCTGTTTATTTAATTAATATTTGTTGTTTTTCGACCATACCAAGCTGTTTACTGTGAGACACTGCAGGACACTCACGCTCTGCTAAGAAGTTGCTTTCTGATAGTTCTTCGTACTACCAGCAGATGGCCCCACGCCTCAGTTCATCGCACCTGGTGCTGGAATTCCATTTAGGCTCAAAAGGACTAGCTAAACACTATCAAGAGTATATATGACCTTATTTTACCTGGATCATAGGTGTTTGTTTTTTTTTTGTAAAGGCATATAACATGACTATGCACCTTTAACTGAAAAAGAGAAGCAATAGCACTGTGGTTGGTTTTTATTGTGTCAAAAGAGTAGGAAAACAACTGATATATGAGGTTGGTTTTATCAAGTATTGGCCATAACGGCAATATCAATATGTCGGAGCAGTCCTTCAACGAAATCTCTTTTAGACAAAATTGTTAATCTATTTTAGGCTAATTTCATAATGTAGTTAAAATTTATAAGGCAGACGGAAAGTTTGGAACAACAAACGCATACAGTATATCGGTCTACTTTGCAACAAGATTGTAACTTAGAAATACATTTTGCAATATTTTTTTTTCTTTTCTTCCAAACCACTATTTTATTTTTTTCATGCCTTTCTTTAAAAGAAAGAAAGGCATTTAAGATACAGGATTTTCAATTATCTAGCTACCTTAGCATTATCATTAGCTCTTTTTCAACGAACGGCTCAAGTCAACAACTCTGACTCAAATGAACCATGAGTAAATATTTCTGGCCAACCAACTTAGGCACAGTTAGTCTTCCATTCTAGTTCTACTAAAACTTGCTTTTAATAATGATTTCTCTTTGATTCTGTACATTGTAAAGTGTTATCTTTTATATGTAAATACCATTTTCAGTGAAACACGGCTGTGATTTAATCATCTTGTGTTTGTTTTCTTCCGTCTGAGAGGCGATCGACCGATCTGTTCACTTGACAGATGTGTTGTTGTATTAATTGTGACTTATTTCATGGTTGTCTTTTTTCAGGGGAAGGCTACGAAAAGCTTGAACTTTCTAAGAGGAGCTGTAGCTTATAAAAAAAACCACAAAATAAAATAAATAGAATCGGCAATTTGAAAACACCTTACCCTGCTTCTTCAGTGAGAATACTTGTGCGGATTTTCTTGTTCTGTACAACAAACCAACTGCCATTCTGACTATCGAATGATTAAGGTGAATGTATCTGTAATAAGTTTGATGTTCTTCTTGTATTGTAGTCATCCAGCATCATCAGCTTTTGTTCTGCGGAGTGAGTTTTGTTCCATTATTTTTGCAAGCAAATGACATGTTTTTTTAATAGAAATCTAGAAAAAAAAAGAGATCCAGAACTTAAAATTTGTAAAAATTCTTAATCAAAAGAAAGTTTTTAAGAGTTACTATGCTGTCTTATATATATATTTTTTTAATATTTATTCTTTGAAATGCAATTTTTATACATGTTTTAATGATCACAAGTTTCATTATGAATTGCATTTTCCCCCTCAGATTTCCATTTAACAATGTATTATTTGCTTGCAATAATAATGCATCAAAATTCACTCCATAGTTTTCTTCCCAAAATGACACCGCTTGTGTTTTAACTTCGTAATGATGTTGGTGTTACTGTTATTGCATTTTTTTGCGCACTAAATTAATAAATGTTCTTTATAATAATTATTGCTTGGTTTTTATTGAAACTCCAGTCATCCTCAGCTCCATATCGGCTGATGTTCTCTCTCTAACAGCAAGACCACTAAAAGATGAGGTATCCATTAGAACATCCGCTTTAAGAGCTCCACATGCAGGAGAGGGTTTAGCACTTTGAGTCAGCAGTGATATCCCAGGGATGACCAGGTCCTTAAAGTCATTTTACTTCTGCTTAGCGCAGAGGAACTTAGAAGACGTGTTTCTCATGATTCTTCCCCCACTGAAAATGATGAATCCATCCAAAGGATAGGAGTTCGACCTCAGAAGGATCTGGTCGACACAGTCCATGTGAAACTGAAAAGGGGAGAAAGAACAAGCATTACACTGAAGTATTTCAAAAGCTTGAACTTTTTCACATTTCATGATCTTACACTTCAAAAAATCTAATATAACTAAGTCAATTTTCTTTAAAAGTTGTGTAGTTCCTTTCTTTGAACAAATAGGTATTGTGATTTACCAAAGGAATAAGATGATTTATGTTTAAAATAAGAAAAAAATCAACTCAATTATTTTATTTCAATGCATAATATTGAACTAACTTAATTTGGGACAAAAATAACAATTCAATTGGTAGATCATTTAACAAACCTGCTCAAATTGAGGGCAGATTTTTACATATTCAGCTTGCACAGGGCAGAACTCAAATGTTAACGCATATTACTGGAATCTTGTGTTTAAGACCCACATAAATAAAACAGATTTTTTATTTTTGACAAAAGAAAAAAACAAATAAAAAGAAAGGTATATCAGACAAGAGTGAGAACCTTTTGCGTGTTTTAGGAACTGGGAAAAGCCTTTAGACAATTGCTTCCGTTTCAATGCTCATGTTGAAGGTATTTACAAAAAAAATCACAGCAAAGGCTCTTCCTGCTATGCCGGATAAGGAGCCTTGAAGTTAGTGACACAAAACAAAGACAAACTTAGCAGAGTTGTGAAACAAGGCAGTAAAATCCAGAACGCCATCACTCAAACTTGGCACCAAAGCAGTAAGCTATCCACATTCTCTCTACTTTGAGCTCCCTCCATCGACTTGATCGTACTTGCAGTAATTTTTGCACCCTGTGCCGACAGAGAGCTAAATTTACTGTAACTTAAACAGCAGCTTTTTAGAAGACTAAGGGGTTAGGTGGTAAATTTAGAGGTAATACAGCTGGGTTCCAGGTTTGAAAAATCATACGTCCTCCATCTATAAATTTAACAGTTTTAATATAAGAATGTTGTCTGGATATTGATGAAGGTAAAGACAGAAAAAAAGGGTTTGTGTGTATTGCTTGCTGATTGCAAAGGCAAATCACTTTGCTACTTGTTTGGGGAAATGCTCTTTATGAATGCACAAAATGTTTGAAAATAACAATCTGACTCGGCCTTTTTTACAACTTATTTCACACTTTTTGACACAACTAAAATTAGATCTGATCGGATTTCCCTTTTCTTCAGGATTTTATGTCACGTTTTTAGTCTTTCTCAATCATTTCTGTCACAGTTCCTGCCTCTGCAACAGTGCTGAGAAGTGGAGAAACTTGTATTAGTGACATGATCGGTGCAGAAATTTAAGGATCCCTAAATGTACCTTTCATCTTGTGGTTTGGGATTTTCAGAGGAGGCTGCATCCACAAGAATCCACTTTTCCTTTCTGGTCTGTTTTCAATGAAGATTTGAAATTGTTTCGTTAAAAACTCTTTAGATTGCAGCAGCGTGATTGGTCGTGGATAATTGAAACAGATTTACTCTGCTTGCTTTACCGTTCTTGAGGCAAGTGGATGTTGTGAGTGGCAGCCATTCTTTACGCAGTTCTCACAGAGATACAAAAAACTGCAGATAGTGCATCCGGAAAGTACGGAAGAGGATTAGGGCCACTGAAAAAAAAAAAAGTTAACTGATTTTTTTTATTTTATTTCAGTATAGTATGGGAAAAAAGTCAGAATTCTTACTTTAATCTCAGAATTCTGACTTTAATCTCAGAATTCTGACTTTTTTTATTATTAGAATTCAGTCAGAATTCTGACTTTTTTCCCCATGTTAAACTGAAAAAAAATTTAAAAATCAGTTAACTTTTTTTTTTTTCAGTGGCCCTAATCCTCTTGCGTAGAAAAGAGATGTCATCAGTATGGAGTAAAATTTCTTTTATTAACGTTGCAAACAAAGAACACTTTTTATAAATGGAAATAAAAAACATGCAATCCAGAAAAGACACCTTGGATTACTTTGAATCAGGAAAAGTTTTTGAGAGTAATTTTGCTGTTTTCCCACGTTTCTATTGGTCTGCACTGAGTTTACAAAAACAGTTTTACTGGTCAAGAAGGATCATTTACATAGGCTTTAAGTGAGGAGGATATGATCTGTAAAACACAGTTTCAAATTGTGAAGGAAAACAAAAAGTTGTAAAAAAAAAATTTGTGTAAAATAATTTGGAAAAGATTTAATGAAAAATATAAAAAGTAAAATTCAAATATGTAAAATTCACTCCGTATACCAGCAGAGTGTAAACATAGAGAGAGAACAGTGCCGCTGGATAAATGGTGTTTATGATGTGCCTCCATAAACACCATTCCCTTTACATACCTTACTTAAAGTTAGGGTGGAAGAGGTTTTTTTTTCCCAGGTGGATCATTAAAATAAGTGGTCCTCCTAATTGTCAATCAATCTGATGATATGTTTACATAAGGCCATCCTATGTGGTCGTCCCCATTTTCACTTTCTGGTCTGATATAATGGAAATACCTTCTTTTGGAAAGTAAGCTTGTTTGAGCGATGCAAACAGCAACTTTTAAACAGATCTTGTACGAGTAGAAATAGGCTTGTGCACGCTCTCGCACAAGTTCCATAGGCGTTCCCTCTCGGGTGTGGGTACAGGGTTGTGCATGTGAATTTTCTTTTCTAAAGTGGAGAGTCTTTTCACAAATTTGCGACAATCCTCCACTTTACCTTTAACAACTGTGGGTCTTTTGTTTCAATATACGTATTCCAATCCCTTCCAATGTAGTAAAAAAAAGAAAAAACTGATCTGCTTTTCTTGCTTATTGGCAAAGATGTCCAACATTTCAAAAATACACAGTTGCTTCAGATTTATTTGACACCAGTTAATCTGTTTCAAAGATGCTTTACTGGATTGAGATTAGATGATGATGTTTTAATTAAACTAGTTTGTTACATATTGCGTTATCCTATTGAAGTAATGATCTAAAGGGGTACCTCTAGGCTGTGTGCTCAGTCCATTGATGTTCAATGTATCAAGTGCATGACTATCCATCCACACTTCAGGAAAAGTTGAATATTAAATACAGTAATAGTATATTGTCCATTATTGGATGCAATCGGTCAGTAATAATAACATTTGTGTGCACCCAGAGGTCCATGAAGGGAATACTGAGGGGAGCTGAAGGGGTCAGTGTTGTGTTTATTCCCTATATCCATGATCAGTTTTACAGCTGCTGGAGAAAAAGAGCTTCCTAACTATCTATCTATGAACTTTTGAAGGACTCCATCATCGCTCACCAAATCAGGCATACATACATTACTAAATCTTTCTGCGACATCCAAAGCTGACTTCTATACATCTCTTTCTTCTTTTTTTTTTGCCCGAAGTTGCTAAGACGAACTCCCTTTAATCGATCCATTGGTTTCAAATGTTTAATCAGTTTTGCACCAAGTCATCATTTTAAGGTATTAAAAGGCATTGGTTGAATTCTGTAACAGTAACACAGAAAAGAAAAAGTGGTTTGTCAGCAGTTAGATGTTATGTTTGGTAGTATTTAAGAAATTCTGATTATTTTTAACTGTTTTCAATTTTTTTTTGGAGAGCTTTGGACCCATTTACACATTAAAAACCAGTTTGGTCAAATCCTTAATTTTCTGTTTTGAATCATTAGTATTGAAACTAATTATTGTCTCAACAAATGTTGTGTTTGGGGTTATTATTTAGTTTTAAAAATTTATGGACTTTACAGCTCAGAAGAAGTAAACCAGGCATTTGTTTAGTCATTAAAATGGATTACAGGTTGTCTTAGATGGAAAATGTTTGACAGAAGACTTTTTCTGCACCACATAATCGAGATGAGCTCCATCTTACCTTATTCTGCATCTTTATATGGAATAAAAATTGTTTTGCAAACAATGGCAAATTTTATAAATTTGAAAAAAATGCAATCCAGAAATTAAAATTTGAAAAGATTTTGACTCAAAAAAAGGTTTGAACCGTAACTTTACTCTTTTCTCAAAGGTAATTTATTTTTTATTGTTTAATTTTTTCAAAATGTACATTTTTTAGCATTTGTTTTGGGCTTGAAGTGAAGAGAATGTTATCTGTAAAAGGCCATTTGAAAATACTGCAATACGTACAACTCAATTTGAAAAAAATTCATTTGAAATTAAAACATCTGTAAAATAAGTTACAAATATTTAGTTTAAAAATATAAAATCTTTAGAAAAAATTTAGTTTCTTTTTGAAAAAATTTTAATTTTGAAAAATTTTTATAAAAAAAATGTTAAAAAATAAAATGGGGAAAAAGACAATTGAAGAATAGAAATAATTGGGAAAAAATTCTAAAACAACAAAAAAGCTACACTCAAAATCTTTTTTTTTTGCTATACGTTTTTCTAGAGTTTCATTTCTAGATTTTATTTTTTACAAATTTCCATTTACAAACTTGTTTTTTATTTCAATTTACAAATAGGGTCTTTTTAAATTTCCATTTACAAAACCCGTTCTTTGCTTGCAACAATAATGGAACAAACTTCCCTCCACATTTCGAAACCTGTCACTTTGTCTGCATCCAGGACAATGCTGTCATCATCAGTTACAGATGCTTCAACCATCTGGGTTCCTTTTTTAGTTCAGGTGTCTGTTATTTGTCTTTAAAACTGCTGTTGCTTTTCTTTTTGCATTCATGGTAGTTTGTGCATATGACTTGCCTGAAACAGGCTCCAGTGATGGGGCAGCCTCTGCAGCTGCAGCAGACTGCTCCCAGGTGTTTATCTGGATTCTCTCTTTCAGCTGCAGTAAAGAGCTTGGCTGCATTCTTGCTTTGCTCCTGAAGCAGCTGCAGGGAGCTGAAGTTTCCCCTACGCATGTGGCACTTCACTATCTCGTTACTGTCTGCCAGCCTTTGGTGGTCGGCCCACACCTTCATGCATGAGATGTAGATGCAGTTACCACAGCCGAACCTGTGAGGGAGAGGGGTGCAGGAAATGTATCAGGAAAAAGCTGAAACGGCTGCATCAGGAGATCTGAATATGATATTTTATATTATGTCCCACACTCTGAGCTTTAGGTTTCCTGTATTTCACATCTGGATGTGCAAGGGGTGAGGTGAGCAAACATTAATGGGGTCGTGTTCTGGTCGGCAGAAACTGTTCTGACCCAAACCAACCTGCAGTGCGACACCAGCTGTTTTTTCTGCAGAAGCCCCTCCTGACAGATCGGACACACATCCTGGGCCTGAATCACTTTCCGGCAGACGCTTCTGCCCTTCTGATCTGGAAGTTTCTGGCTCTGGGTCTCGGCAGCGGCATCAGCTGTGTGTGGACGCTGCAGGACCATCAGCAGTTCTCGACTCGACAATCCGGGTTTAAATGCATCTGCAGCAGGAGTATTTTTAACAAACGTGTCAACGACAGGATGTGAAGCATCAACACACTTTACACAGCTGAGCTGAAGCTGAGTCTCAGTTTAAAATCTATATTACAATTAAACTGGAATTGCAGTGGTTCACTCAGAATGTAAACCCGTATCTATATTTTTATATAATTTAGATCTTTTATGGAACATGGAAAGCCCTAAAAAAGAGTTCATTAAAATTTGATTTTAAGTGACTATATATAGACTTTAAAAAATAGATAAAAGTTAAATAATAAGACTGGTTTGGAAAGATGTTAATTATAAAAAAGGAATACTTACACACATGCTCTCTGGGTAGCCTGAATTTCTTCAGTAAAAGCCTGGAATTGGAAAGATTATTGATTGGTAGACACAGCAGAAATCGTTGAAAAATCTCAGTTTAGTAAATTAATCAAATTAATTAAAATTAATTTGTAGAATAAATAAAACAAATCAGAAGTACCCTTTTTTTTTTAGTACACAAATTCTGTTCTACAAGTTGCACTTCAAAAACCTCTTAATTCTTAGTTTTTCTCCAAATGGTTCAGAGCTACTGTTGCAAGACTATTTGCGCATTGCAACTTGGAAATTTAGACATTAAATCTATATTTGTGTTTGAAATTGACTTAGAATTTCTCTATGTTGACCTATCCTCAACAAACAGTGCTTGTTCCAACATAAGGCTTTTTATTTCGTTCCATATTGCCAGAATTAGTATCCCCGTCTACTCTACACATCCAGTATAGGAATATACACATTCGTAACATTATGATTAGATACTAGGCTTTGACTTAGGAAAAAGTAATATTCCTACTGGGTATAGCCTATAATAAGTACCCATACACAGCATTTATTATTTAATTTTTATTGCAAGAATAAGGTTGATAACAGTTTTCAATGAGATGAGAACATTTAGACACGTTAAGAATTAAGAAACGTGTTGAAACGCACAAGGAGCTGTTGGCTTTCAGAAAAAGGAGTAGACACTGCTGTCAGCGTCCTGTTTTAAAGCAAATGCTTGTGTTTCCTTTTTTTTAAATCAATATCACTGGGAATATTCTACTATAACATATTAAGTGAAGAAAAAAAATAACAACGGCCATCTTACATAAACATAACACATCTCAATTTTCACTTTTACTACTCTATTTTTTATCACGTGTATGATTTTTCTTTGCACCATTTGTTTTAGATCAACTGTAGCAAAACTGAATGGTACTCAAGAATTTGAAGAGGTGTAACTTTTTTTTGTAATTGTGATAGATTAAAAAAACATCTACAGTTACAAAACACCTACGTTACAACGCACAAATAGTTTTGCAACAATAGTTCTGGACCATTTGGAGCAAAACTTAGAATGTAAGAGGTATTTGATGTGCAACATCTAGAACAGCATTTGTGTACTTGTACTCAAAAATTTGAAGAGTTGTAACTTTTTTTTGTAATTGTGATAGATTAAAAAACATCTACAGTTATAAAACACCTACGTTACAACGCACAAATAGTTTTGCAACAGTAGTTCTGGACCATTTGGAGCAACAGCATTTGTGTTCTTGTACTTAGAATTTGAACAGGTGTAAAAAAATTTGTGATTTTTTTTATACTGCTACAAATACATAACGTAGACTGTAACTCTCTCTTCAACTACAAAATCCCACTTACAATGCACAAATAGTTTTGAAACAAAAAAAACTTCATAATATTTGGTTCTGCTTCTTCTTTTTTTGGTGTGTGAGTGTGTGTGTGTTGCTGATACCAGCAGATGTGTTTACACATTTCTCAGTTCTTGCTGAAGGTGGGACAGGTGCATGTATGCTGTTCACCCAGGCGCACCTGGACAATAAGAAGAACGTGCTGCAACATCTACATGGCCCCGGATCTATCAGAACTAGGAATAAACCCGGTTATCTCAGATTGACTAACCTTAAAGTTTCTTCCCTCTACCTCCTCTTGGAGGAGAAACGCAGCCGGGTCATAGGACCGCAGCAGAAAGATGGTGGCGCTGAGGGCTTGGTCCTGAGAGGACCTCACTGCTCCCTGGCTGTAGTCATGGTGGACATCCAGTCACTGACAGAAGAGGATATTTAGACATAGAAGGATACAGCAAAGAGGGTCTGCCAACTTTTCACCAAACCTTGGGGTGAGATTTTGAAATAGTTTTGTCAGGAAACCCTGTCAGGTTAGATGAGGACAGTTGCAGCTATAGGTTAGAGGTTTTCAGGGGATTAAACTGAAACAAAGCGGGAAAATTTGGGATTTTTATAGCAGAGTAAATGTTACTGAGTAACAATAAGTGTTCTGTAGTTATGTGGAACATTTTTCTTACAATTTACATTATTTTCTATATTCTGGTGATTTTAAGAGAATTGAAGTGCAGAATGGGCCTTACTAAAATACTTGCATCTTAAATATACTTTAAACTAAGAATATCACAACTTTGTTCATTAATTATTCTCTGCAGATGAAATAAATTAAACAATGGGCTGTGTGTAACAGTTAATAGGCTGTTACTGGCTATTACTGGGCTAAGGATTAAAAATCTTCATTCATTATGTTGTTAGTTTTTCTTACAATTGACAAAACGGCTAAACAGTTTAGACCTTCTAGGAGGCTGTAGATTTTATAAAAACTCACCATGAAAGGAGACAGCACTTCTCTGGATGTTTTATTTGGAAGGTGTGATGGAAATTAAGCTTTTAAACATATTCATTGGACCAAAATAAAGATAAATATATAAGATAAGTAATAATAAAAGAAGAACATCCCTCTGGTTCCTCCTCTATGAATCCAGGATAACTGAGCTGTTCTGCACATCCTCTCTAAATGTGGTTGGTTTTTTCTTGGGTGGCTGATCTTTTGAAAAATAAAAGGAAATTTGTTCTTTTTCTTTTTGTGGACCTCCTATGGGTTTGAGAGGCAAACCTGAAAGCTTTAAGAATTAAAATATTTGTGTTGGTTTAATTACTCCTTAATGCTAACGGAAGATTATTAAACTAGACGGAGCAATAATTATTTAACTTGTGAGCAAAACATGGACTAAAACTGGGACTAAAAAAAACACCATATAAAGAGAAAACAAACCATTGGATGTGATCCTTTTTAGAGTGAGAGTTGACAGTCCTGTCTGTTGAAATGGCCCAACCACTTCTCTAACAAACTTACCTTCACTCATGCTTTAAAAAGTACGGAAGAGGATTAGGGCCACTGAAAAAAAAAATGTTAACTTATTTAAAAAAAAATTTATTTCAGTATAGTATGGGAAAAAAGTCAGAATTCTGACTTTTTTTATTGTCAGAATTCAGTCAGAATTCTGAGATTAAAGTCAGAATTCTAAGAAAAAAGTCAGAATTCTGACTTTAATCTCAGAATTCTGAGAAAAAAGTCAGAATTCTGAAATTCAAGTCAGAATTCTGAGAAAAAAGTCAAAATTCTGAGATTAAAGTCAGAATTCTGACCCATGTTAAACTGAAATAAAATTTAAAAATCAGTTAACGTTTTTTTTTTTTTTTAGTGGCCCTAAACCTCTTCCGTAAAAAAGATTACAGTTATCTCAAAAAAAGGAAATCAGCTTCCCCAAACACTAAACTTCTTCTTTTCTTAATAAATAAACTCACCTTTTTTCCTTCTGAAAGTTTCACAAATGAGCCGTTTCACCCGTTTTAGACCAGGGTAAAACGTTGTAGGGGTTCTTGTAGCCTTGGCAACGGAGGCGACTAAACCGCCTATAACCACCAGAGGGCGATATTGCTCTGGGAAAAAAATCCCTCGTCTTTATTAAAGGTGCTGTAGGAGATCTTGGAAAAAAAAGGTTAATTAAAATTTTTTTTATTATTATTATTTTGATTATTTAATTAATTAAATTAAAATTGAAATAAAAAAAAACTTTAAAATAATTTGGATGATTTGCAATTGAAAAATAATATTTTTTTAATAGTTGTCTATAACTGATTAAGTGTGTAACTGAGTAATTGTTTTCTATTATTAAATAACAGTGGTGATGATTATATTATTATTTACCTGTAATAACACTTATTTAAAGTCCGGTCACATTCAGAATACAAACTTCTGAAAGTACTTTAGGTATGAAACTATTACACACTTTTAAATGTATGATAAGTGTTTTTAATTAAGAGTAATTTTATTTGAATGTGCTTTACAGGAGACATCCATGTTTCTCGAAGAGCACTACTGCCACCTACAGGTTTGTGAAGTCACGGTGCGGTATCGGCTGTTGAGCAATTCCCAATGCTGAATCTGGTGTTTGTTGCAACATGCTATTATCCATGATGGTGATGACTAGAGCTCTATGCGAAGCAGAGAGTAACGGATTAATGATGTTTTTTTTTTTCGCCAGAAGTTCAATAGCAAATCCTCCATCCTCAAGTTGGCAATCCAACGACGAACCCTTGGTGGATCATAAATTGGAAAGGTGAAATAACACTTTCACTTTTACCCGCTGTAATACAAAATCCAACTGCCATGAATTTGGGAATTATCAGTTTAACCATAGCTCTAGATGTGTCCAGTAGTTCCCATTGATTTTGCTTGTAAAGCGGGGAGAACGGCGCTAGGCTTACCACACCGTGACGTCACTGCCAGAAGATGACAGAAGTGAGGTGTTACTATATTTGGGCAAGAATGTCTTTTCCCGTACTAACTGTTTGCAATGAAAAATATTGTTTTTATTTTTTTTACTGATTAACGCTAAATTTATTAAATCACCACAAACATATTAGTTTTAGGTATAAATAATGACCCATTATTTATTCCTTGCTGACCGGAGTTTTCCTTTAACACCACTTGCAATTAAAACTAGATTTCTCTAACAATTATGTTTTCTTACCTGTTTAATATGAAGTCAAATCATATTTTTCACTCAGCTAGAATGATCAACATATAAGATAAGAAACACCACACATCAAGAAGGATAAACATAAGATAAGAGTTACGCATTTTAGGAGACATGTCCTTTGATCTGGAAGCATCATCACAACACTGAAGTACGGTAGTGGTGGTATCATGTTGTCTAGGTATTTTTGCTACAGAGGGGACCGGTGAATTTCACAAGAATAAATAACATCGTAAATTAAGGAGATTTTGGCTTGTTATACTGAAAGGATTTCTAGAGCAGGGGTTCCCAAACTTTTAAGCCCGTGACCCCAAAAAAAAAACAGTGCCACACAGTGGCGACCCCCTGACAGCACAATTAACTCTATGTCTATATATACATAGGGAAATATATAGGGAAGTAGTTATATTCATTTTTAGACACATTTCTTGTTTTAAAATTACATTTAATGCATAGCTTTAAATATATTTTTATATATTAACAGCACTTTTGAATATTTAAATGGCATTTATTTATTTAATAGTATATTTACTGTAATGATTGAATCAATGTTGATAAAATTTAGCATCTAAAATGTAATATATATACATATTTCATGGTGCATTTATAAATATAAAAGCATTTCATGATATATTTTGGTCCTCCACATGCCTTTAGGATCACATCACAATGACTGAAAGTGTTTTAGGATCTCCCAAGGGGCCCTGACCCCCTCTTTGGGAAACCCTAAAGGTTTCATCAAGGCTCATGATGGCTCATTTTTTTGTCTCTTGGGGACAAACAGATTCAATTTTGTGTTATATAAATGTATTAGAAATAGCACCTTCTTTTTAACCTTCTGATTTATAAATTGGTTTACTAAAAAAACTTTTATTTGGCAAATAAATTTCTTTTTTTTCTTCCCCCCCCCCTTTTTTGGCGACCCTAAGTGAAGTTTTTAATCACATGCAACAAGGGAAAAGTAAAGACAAGAAAAAGTGCTCATAAAGTAGATTCTAATGTAAAAATATCTTAAAACATTTAATTTTCAATGGATTTAATGTATCTTTTTTTGACCCTGTAATGCCAAATGTATCATATTTGATACGGTTTCTGAATTTTTTTTGCGTCTGACACCTTTTGCATAATTTAATGGTAAAAACTTTGCTCAAAATCCTATTGTACACAATCAGATATACCTGATAACAGCCAGTAGAAGACTACACAAAAAATTATCTTGACTTATCGCATAGTAATAAATTATTAATATCAAAAATCTATTTCTGTTTTTTCTTTTTACATATTTTGTTAAAAGGCCGAATAAGGACTTCAAACCAAAAAAAAAGTTATTTTCTGCTCTGTTTTATTCTTGGATCAGGCTTTAAAGGGTTAAACGTATGAATGTTAAAAAATTCTTTATGTTTTTTTTTAGCCTCTTACATGACAAAACCACTTATGCGTCATACTGATCATAGAAAATCACAGGTAAAACTCTATAGGCATTTTAGTATAAATAAAATGCTTGCTCTGTTCAGTTTTGTCTCTTAGTAATTAATTGTTTTTTAAAGTTTTTTTTAAAAACTGCCTTGAGCTGACATGTGTTGTGAATTTGGCGCTATATAAATAAACTGAATTGAATTATTTCTTTAGTATTTTTTTATTATTATTAATTACAGTGTAATTACAGAGAAAATGCTTTGGGATGTTCATCATTGGTCTCCTGGCATGTCCCTCGGTGAGGACAAACATGTGATGTCATGGACAGCCTCATTCGGTTTTAATCAGCTCAGTTCAGCTCAGTGTCGCCTCAACCTCCGCTGCTCAACACACCCTGGACAACAACCTCTGAGGAAATAAGCAAAGAAACCCTTCCTTTTTCCCTTAAAGACAGAGGACAGCTCTCTAAATAAAGGATTACTCTTCAAAAACAAAACCTTTTCCTTCAACTTCTGTAAAGGTAAGGTTCTAAAAAGAAAAGTTCATGTTTTTTTTTTTATCTTGTACTGAAATAAAAAAAGAGTGAAAAGTGGGAAGAGGAAGGTTTTCTATGTGGGGATGTAGTGTGGTTTGTCACGCTTAACAAGTAAAAGCTGTCCACATGCCAAACCCAGTGGGAACGAGGCTTCCAGCATTGATGGAGTTTAACGACTACCTCTGATGGAGAAGTGTGTAACTCTTTAGACCCTAAAAACAACCGCAGTGTCTTTAAATATTAAACTAAAAAAAAAAGATACACTTTATGAATTTTGTTACATTACCATTCCAAGCATAAATGCATTTCATAATTGAAAATATGGGGAAAAAACAAAAAAAAGGCACTTTATTTATTTATTTAATCAACATTTTCTTTCAAATTTCAGTTTTTCTGAATTTTTGCCAACTAGCTGTTTCAAAATGCTTTTTACAGATCGCATTCTCTTCCCTTCAAGCCCAATACAAAAAACAATTGAATTGAAAAAATTAAAAACTGTAAAAACTTAAAGAAAATCATTAATGGAGAAAAAAGAAAATTTGGAAGAACAAAATATTACAAATAAAGTTGAAAAGACAAAAAAAGATGAAATTAAACAGCAAGGTTAATCTCAGGTTTTATAAAAAAATAAAAACATTTTTCAAAGTTTAATTTGGGGTTTACGTTTTTTTGTTTTTGTTTTGTTTTTTCAAAATTTCACTAAGAAAAATTCTCACTTGCAACAATAATGGAACAAACTTCACTCCATACTATAGTAAGTATATTGGGTTTGCTTATTGCACAAGGAATGAGGTGCACTGTGGTGAGTACAAAACATTAGACACCCCATTAAATACCTATCTGTTAATGAAAAATGTCCTTAATCACACAAAAAAAATTTCTTGCAGAAGAAAATACCTGATACTTTTTGTTTGGAGTAAGTTAGATGAGATGTTTGAAGGATTCATAACTTGTACAACCTATTACAAGATACCGGTTAATTAATTAAATCATGATCTGGGCTTTGACTAGGACTATTTTCTTAATTTTGAGCCCGTTCTCTGTGGATCTACTGTCCATTTTCTACTCATGTTGCCAATGAGCTGACGACAGTTCCTGCTACACAAAAGAACGATATGTCTTCCTCCGTGCTTCAGAGTTGCTATGAAGTTCTTTACTGGTTTGCTTTATTGTTAGGTTTCTGTTTCTGTTATGTTTTTCTTTTGCTCCTTGATTTCTAGTGTTTAGTTTTCTTTTCACCATGTTTCTTTATTCCTAGTGATTTGATTATTATTTTGTTGTTGTTTTCTTATTAGTTCCTGTCTTCCAGCTTTTCATTTGTTATCCTCTGCTGCCCTCTTGTGTCCTCTTTCTCTTGCTCTGTTTTCTGTTCAGCCCTCACCTGTGTTCAGTTCCCTCATTAGCCCTCTTCCTGTCTCTGTCCCCTTTAAAAGCCCTCCCTCTTCAGTTCCTGTTTGCTGGATCCTTGTCTTACTTCTCGTCAACCTCTGATCTATCGTCTGTCTGTCTTCCTCGTCTCTTCCTGGTTCTTAGTTTTTGGTTTTTCCCTGATGTCTCCTAGATTCAGGTTCTTGAGATACTTTGTTGGATTTTTGACTCCTGCCTCAGAGCCTGTTTACCTCCGGCCTCAGAACCTGTCAACCTATTAAATCACTTAAATTCATCTCAACCTACTTGTCTCTGCATTTGGGTCCTCAAACCAACACCACCAAATCCTGACACGTATTACTTTCATGCCAGTGGTGCCCTCTATTTTGGTGAAACTCTCTGATTGTGCTGGTAAATTCTTTGTAAAGGAGACAGATAATCAGAGAGAATCAGCCCCTGCTTTGTGTATCAATCTCAAAACAAACTTTTTGGCTAGATATAACATTGAAAGGGACAACTTTTGCAGTACTGGATTGAATAGAAAAAGCAGCAGGTTTCACACAATTCAAAGACAGAAAAAAAATAAGTATGACCTTTAAAAAGAGGTCAAATTAAATTCAGTTATTAGTGGAATTTTAAATATCTGCTTCTTTCGCTGCAAAAAAGAAAATATAAGTAAGTCATTGTTCTTAAACCTTTTGAAAAATTATTTTGCTAGTGTTGATCAGATGAGTGATACACTTTACCAATCTATTAATATGATTATTTTTAAAGTAAGAAAACAGTATATCTAATATAAAGTGGATAATATCGAATTGTCTTATTTGAAGGACAAAAATACTCATTGTTTTGGCAGATAATTTTCTTTACCTGCTCAAATAAGAACAGATACGCTTATTTTCAATAGTCTAGTTGTAAAATAACAGAAAGAGGATGGTCGAATTTTCTTTTTTTTTTTTTGGAAACTGCAGTCAGTCCCTGGACTGGCATGGCTATCACTGCCCCAACATAGTTAGCGACAAATGCAGAGGACACATTTCCCACTAGAATTAGCTCGATAGTCATGGTAGGCCACTTCTTTCAATTAATTTATTTATCTCAGGCTATTTGTAAGCCCACCGAATGTTGAAAGGGCAATATTATTGCCATTGCTGTTAATATATAGTAGAAATTTGACACATTCAGTAATACAATGTTCCAGGAGATGGTATGGGGGGGATGCCATCCCCCCTCACCCCCCTCAACTCCAGTACTGCTTATTATAACAAAATGTTACTTATTTTTTTTATCAGTTTCTGCAGCACTGTCTCTTTAGTTGCCTAAAACCTGCTGTACAACCATGTCAAGATGGAAAGGCAACAGCAATTTACCTTAAAAAAGCAATCGTTGGTGCCTACCACCCCAGAGAAGCATTTGTAGGCACCCGAAGGCTGGATGATGCTTAGTTAGCCTGATTTATTCTAGGTTTGAGGTATACAACAACTTCCTTGGTCAGCTGGGGGTCACATCAAGAAGTTGTTGATGACAAAAAAAAATCCTTTGAATGTCAAATGTGTTCATGTGATTCTTATCTGCCACATGTGGTTATGGTTTCCCCCTTTTAAAAAATGTCATGAACTTTACATGTGAAATGAAGCCACGAGGTGTTAATGCATCTGCTTTCATCACGTTAGCATACATAGATGTGCTTTTGCATGTGGTTAAATCTGTCACATTTTAATACCACATTTTCCCCATATGATGCACATGTGCCTTAAAATTAAATCACATGTCCTTCAGATGTGAAACAAAATACACATAATCTTAAAAGCAAATGCTCCAAATCCACACATATACATGTGTTTTATGTGTTTTTAATTACCACATGTTAATTTCACATACTGGCACATTGGCTTCACATGAGATTTTTTACATCTAAAACATATTTTCACATGAATTTTTCATGTTTTTACATGTGATAAACATGTGAATGAACTATAAATCACATATTCTCCAAATGGGAATCACATGTGAAAACATGTATCACATGAAAACATGATACATGTGCTTTTAACATGAAACATTCCAAATCGACAGATTTACATATGCTTTTATGAGTATTCACATGTATTACACATGTGTACCACATGTTGATTTCGCACGGTACATGATTTTCACATATAAAATGTGAGAATAGCATGTTTTTCAGATGTGATACACATGTGCCTCAAATGTAAATCACGTCCTTCTAATGGTAATCAGGTTTTTCAATGTGATACACATGTTCTTAACATGAAACATTCCAAATCAACAGATTTACATATGCTTTTATGATTATTCACATGTATTACACATGTGTATGACATGTTGATTTTGCGCGGTACATGATTTTCACATATAAAATTTGAGAATAGCATGTTTTTCAGATGTGATACACATGTGCCTCAAATGTAAATCACGTCCTTCTAATGGTAATCAGGTTTTTCAATGTGATACACATGTTCTTAACATGAAATGTTCCAAATCGACAGATTTACATATGCTTTTATGATTATTCACATGTATTACACATGTGTACCACATGTTAATGTTACACATGGTACATGATTTTCACATATAATGTGAGAATAGCATGTTTTTCAGATGTGATACACATGTGCCTCAAATGTAAATCACGTCCTTCTAATGGTAATCAGGTTTTTCAATGTGATACACATGTTCTTAACATGAAACATTCCAAATCAACAGATTTACATATGCTTTTATGATTATTCACATGTATTACACATGTGTATGACATGTTGATTTTGCGCGGTACATGATTTTCACATATAAAATTTGAGAATAGCATGTTTTTCAGATGTGATACACATGTGCCTCAAATGTAAATCACGTCCTTCTAATGGTAATCAGGTTTTTCAATGTGATACACATGTTCTTAACATGAAATGTTCCAAATCGACAGATTTACATATGCTTTTATGATTATTCACATGTATTACACATGTGTACCACATGTTAATGTTACACATGGTACATGATTTTCACATATAATGTGAGAATAGCATGTTTTTCAAATGTGATACACATGTGCCTCACATGTAAATCACATCCTTCTAATGGTAATCAGGTTTTTCAATGTGATAGGCATGTTCTTAGCATGAAACATTCCAAATCCACATATATATCTTTTTTAATTTTATTTACATGTGGTACACATGTGAACCACATGTTAATTTTGCATTTGGTACATGGGTTTCATGTTATTTACGTGTATGAAATTTAAGCTATTTTTCTCTAAGGGACCCCATGTTGTGTCTCTTTGACATTACCTCATAAAGGCAGGGGCGGAGCTAGATGGGGGGCCAGGGGTGGCCACGGCCACCCTTAATCAATCAGTGGCCACCCCTACTATTTATTTCCCTCTAATAGAAATGGGGGCAACAATAATAATCTCAAGTGGAATATTCGAAACATTTAAATTTTTTATATATTAACAATTACTTGACAGCAAAAAAACAAAACAAAACTGTGTTTAATTATGCACGTCAATATAGTAAAATTCAAAATGATAAGTACAGAAATAGATATTGTGTTTTATGGGGTAAAGAGAAAATGATGTCTCAAGTCATCTAGGGGTCTTCAGTGAAATCATAGATAAATAACTATTTTAATAAAAACGTATTAAATAATTAATTTATGTAGATATTAGTACTTGTAAATATCAATTTTATGCAGAATGATTATTGATAAAAGTAGGTAAGTAATGACAATGGAAAAGATGTTCACCCAAACCTCAAACCTAAAAGACTTTTATCCACTATACCTTTTATCTAGAAAGCAGGGATGTTTGAAAATATTTGTCTATTTGTTAGCAAAGGCTGCGGGTATAGTATAGTTTGAATTTACTTAGAAAATATAGATGATAGATTGACCGTGACTATCTACTTTCGGCCACCCCTCCGTGTACATTGGTTATTGCCTGGCCCCCCCTATAAAAAATTTCTGGCTCCGCCTCTGCATAAAGGGCCTATAAACCGGCCTTTTTGCAGATGCAAGCCTGCCTAGCCCCATCACCCATACCCACAGGTGAAAGTAAGCCAGAAAGGTGAGGTACCATGAACAGATTTAGGGGAGGTACACAGTTCTTGGAAGACATGTCTGCTATTTTGTGCTTTAAACAATGGTGGACAGATGTAGTTCCTAAGGGCTGGTATGCTGCAACTTTTATGTTTAGTCTTTCATAACTGGGTGAAGTTATTAGATGACTGTGAGGACTCTGGAGAAGTCGACTGCATACTGAGCAGGCAATTCACTATTTTGATTCAGTTATGTTGGACCAAGGACAAATCTAATCCATTTTCCATTGAAGAGTCGTCCTCCTCTTATAGCAACAGATCTAGTCACATCTTGCTGCTACCTCTGTCTAGCCCTCCACCTGGTCTCTTGCTCTGATCTCTCAATGCTCCTATATAAGCTCCAGAGCACCTCATTGCCTTACCTCTGTCGTCCCAGTAATCCAACCTCGAAAAAGGATAACAATTTCAATTTCTGGTCAGAGAGTACTACTCCACAGCTCCGGGATTCCCTGACCTGTGAACATTTCTGAATAATCGGATGGACCCCATGATGGCAACAATAGGGCCACTGATTGGCTCTCCATAATAACAAAAAGCACAGCGACTCTGATAAAATCCAGGTCCACCATGTTGAGTTGAAACCAATGAGCAGTTGATAGAAACTCTTCCTATTTGAATAAGCGATTATGCAAGTGAAGCGTTGTTCCCATTTGGATACACAAATTGCAGCCGAAATGTACAGCTAGCAATAGCGCATGAGGGCGGACCAAAATACTGAATCACGATGAGTGCAATTGCATTATTAATGACATTTGAAAATCAATTGTTTCTTCCAATCAGTCTGGCGATTACCTCTAAGGTGGAATGGATTTTTAGCAGTTTGCAGATATGGAGCATACAGGTTTTTAACCAGCACAGCGGCAATATCAGAAAAAAGTAACCGTACATGAATCTTGTTTTGTTTTAAAGTACAAAATTAAAATAAATAATAAATAAATTAAGAATATGGCCGCTTATATAGCAACTGAAAAAAGTTTAAGTATTATATTCTAATTCTTAAACCATGAAATAACATGGGCTTCAATTTGCACTGAAATAAGAAGTCATGATCATTTAAACCAATCTCAATATAGGATTGAAGGGATTTGTTCTGTAAAGTGCCTTGAGACGATGTGTTGGGAATCAGAGCTAAATGAAATAAACTGAATTAACTCAAAATTAAAACTATGAGGGGATTTTTTTTCCCGTTATTGTGGATGCATTAAACATATTTATCAAATGGAATGAAAAATAAATAATAGTTAATAATTGAAACTTTAAAAAATTAAATCAAAGAAAACATTTTTAATTGAAACTTAATTTTTACGTCAGATTTTTTTTGTCAAATAATTTCATTTCTTTAAAAAAAACCTTTTTTTTTTCAAACTGAGTTTTACGGATTGAATTCTTCTCAAATTGTGTTTTTCAGATCACACTCTCTTAATGTTGGGGGGTGGGGATTCCTTTGTACTAAGGAGAAAAGACATTTTTCTATTTGTCTGCATTGACAATAGCACTAGTAATTTTATTGGTCAAGAGTGAGCATTTTGTAATTAGGCTTTAAAATTTAAAGCCTAGAGGTCTAGAAGACCCAGAGGTCTTCAACAGGGGGGTCCATGACCCCTAGGGGGTCCTCGGAGTTACTGCATAGGGGTCACGAAAGTGTAGGTTGATCAGCCTTTTTTCATATTCCCCGCTGCAATTTTTTTTCCAATAATTGAAATGTCTTTTAATCCACATTAACATGAATTCAACACACTGTAGTAAACAGATAAATGGAGGCAGAAGATGTCTTTCAGTCATCAATGCACACATTGAGCGACACACAGGAGCTCTTTCAAGCTGGGTACCGTTTCATTCACAACACCTGTCCCATCAACCAGGAATCAGAAATACTTAAATTATCCCAGAAGAAATTACTTTCCTTACATTACTCTATCTGTAACAGAGTGACTATAGGACCAGTTTGATATAACACAATTTCATACAATATCTATAATTAGGGGGTCCCCGCTCCATCTTGCATCAGTTTGGGGGTCGTTGGCTAGAAAACTTTGAAGACCCCTGCTTTAAATGAAGAAAATTTGATCTGAGCAATGCAGTTTGAAAATAACAACAGTCATAAAAGTACATCTGAATAAAAGAAATTTGAAATAAGAAAATTTAAAAATAAAAAACCTGTAAAAAAAACCCAGGAAAACAGCAAAGGTTCTCTTCAAACGATCACGTTTTAATTATGAACTTTTACAAAGTTTTATTTCAGATTTTTTTTTCAATTTCCATTAACAAAACGTGTTATTTTCTTGCACCAATAATGGAGTTAAAATAACTCTATACTCAGCTTTCAAAGTATTGGTTTACAGTACAAATTGATGCATGAACAGTTCCAATGTATAGTCTTAGCTCTTCCAGAACTGCAAATCGTTAATTAGATTCTTTATTTTTGTTGATATCAAAGAATCAAACTCCACCTGAAAGAGATTTAAAGATCTATTTAGGACCGTTTCTATAATGGTTTGTATTAACAATGCCCACCACTGCTGATGGTGCTTGCTGTATTTGGGACCTAGGTTAAACTTGCTCAGCAGGCATAAAGCTGCAGGAAGGAAACTGCGGGGAGCAGAGGAAGCAAAGGCTAAATCTGTGACCCTGACATCCCGAAGAAAAAAGGGGGAGATCTGCCTTCTCCATATTTAAAGCAAGTCTATGTAAACACCGTTTCTTTCTCTTATGTTTACATTATCTCTGATTATGAGAATCATGACCCGTTAGGATTTAATAACATGAATTATCTGAAGAATGCTGACAGAAAAGAACGGAGAGCATATATGACAGAGCAGAAACGTCCTGGATCAACTCAACAGCTGCTCAGGAAGAGCTTTTATTCGCGAGCTCCTGGGACAAACTATTTGCAAAAGTGCTGAAACTTTTACCTGTTCCTCTGAATCAACTAAAAATAACTCCAGATATTACATAACACGTTATGTGGTGAAGAGCACCTGGATTTCATTTTAGGTATTTGTTTTATGATTAATATCTTTTTTTGTTTTGTTTCCCCAGAAAAGAGGAAGAGGATGGATCTGGGCGGCATCGTGTCTCTGCTGGCACTCCTCTCCCTGAATAAGGTGATCAAGCTTTATTGTTTCCACCCCTGTTTCAAGTTAGTTTCAACTCATGCTAATGTTGCATCATAGGGTTATCTGCTGTCAAAATGAAATTAGTATAGCGGGTGAATTTAGCACTTTTTCAGGAATATTGCATAACAAACATAGACTAAGCTGCAGGGATTTGCTTTATTAGCTTGACATCAGGGCCTGGGGCTGTCTTGTGCATGTCTTAGTGCTCATCCTTATCGGTATGGGGATGGTGATGTTTACTGGGCCAGTAATTTGGCTGGTAAATTGGGGTGCCCAGGCAGGGACCCACATGCAATTAAGGGTGGCCAGAAGTGGATAGGCACAAGAAATCAGTTAAAAAAGCAAAAGGTCCTGCAAATTTCCTGCCAGGACCTTTTTATGTTTTTTTTTGTTTTGTTTTTTTAATGAATTTTCATTTAAAAAATCAGTAGCAAAAGAAGGTTATCAATTTTTTTTTCTCTAATGTAAATAACTCTGAATTGCATAATAAATAATCATGATAGCTGTTTTATCTAAAACACACGGACGTAAACTACTCTCTATGCATATTTTGAATGTTTTATACCTGCAGATTCAATACCATGAGGCGCCCCATATGTCAAACGTTAAAATGTTTTTTCTCTGCGTTCATAGCTTGATTTTCCAGCTCACACAGCGAAGCTAGCGCAAAGGATTTCCATGTGAGGGGCAGTTCTCGTACACTGTGAGGCAAAGGTTGCCGTTTTACTGAGACGAATGGCCCGATTTCTGTGAATTGAGTGAAGTTAGATCGCCACCATGCCAGCAAAATAGGGGAAGCCATATCTGAACTTTTGTTTACATCAACGTTATGAAGTCCAATCAGACACTAGATGTTTCTATGACCTACGTCAAAGGAGGCAGTGGAGACCAGCTTTTTTCAATCGCAACTGAAAACAGAGAAAATAATGTCTTCAAGCCATTTTTAATTTTGTAGTAGACGTTGGCCAGCCGCTGCCTCTCCCCCGCTCTGGTGCTGTGTCTGCCCAGAAGGTTTCTCTGATCTCCCACTGTGGTACCTTAGCTCCAGAGGGGCTCCAGCTCTCATTGCATACTTTCAAAATGGCTAAAAGTTTATGCGAAGAAGAGGGATGGGCATGCAAGTTCATCAAAAAAACCTAGGTGTTTCTTACCTGCATTTCTGAAAACCGCTATACTCTTAGCAATACTTTTTTTAGCATAATATTTTGATACAGATATACTAATCCATATATGTTTATATGTCTAATTAAAAAGAAGACTCCAAAATGACTTGCAGAGACACGCAACTTCCTCTACTGTACCATAAAATACAAAAACACTGTCTGGAAAGAGCATGAATATTTACCATAATAAACCCTAATATATTGATGTGAGTAATTAAGTGCTGTATTTTTGCTGTCTGTTGTTAATATATGAGCAATTAAGATGTAAAAACAGTTATGACATTACATTTGAGAATATAACTGCTGCCCCCCTCTGGTATAGAGGGGAACTGCTTGTTAATTATGTCCACCTGGGATCATCCGGTAGGGGACGACACAGGGGCGGAGGTAGGGGAGGACCAGGGGTGGCCATGGCTCCCTCTACCAGGGGATTTGTTGTTCCTACTTATACAAAAAGTTCTACCTCTTTAACAAGCAGCTCACTTCTGAGCCAGAGGGTGGCAGCAGTGATGCCCTCAAGAGGAATCTTCTGACTAATTAACATATTGTAAGTTTACTGACCATAAACTGATAACAGTAATGCATTAATTCATTATTCACATCAATATACAAACCCCCCAGATTGGGGGCCTCCTGTGATACCTGGTTGATGGAAAACAACTGTCTTTGGTTTTGAAGACTAGATGGATAAAGGAAGGGTAGATCACCGATTTTCGGGAGTTTTGCCGATCTTCACGAACATTAAAGATGACAAACCCAATTCATGCTCTTTTCAGAACTTTTTTTTTTGCGTTTCATGACAGCGAAGGACAATTAATTTGTCTCTGCAAGTCATCTCAGAGTCTTTGAAATAATTAGTGATAGGTAACAACTAAACTAACCATTTAATGTGGATATACACTATATTGCCAAAAGTATTTGCTCACCCATCCAAATTATTGGAATCAGGTGTTCCAATCACTTCCATGGCCACAGGTGTATAAATTCAAGCACCTAGGCATGCAGACTGTTTTTACAAACATTTGTGAAAGAATGGGTCGCTCTCAGGAGCTCAGTGAATTCCAGCGTGGAACTGTGATAGGATGCCACCTGTGCAACAAATCCAGTCGTGAAATTTCCTCGCTCCTAAATATTCCACAGTCAACTGTCAGCTGTATTATAAGAAAATGGAAGTGTTTGGGAACGACAGCAACTCAGCCACGAAGTGGTAGGCCACGTAAACTGACGGAGCGGGGTCAGCGGATGCTGAAGCGCATAGTGCGAAGAGGTCGCCAACTTTCTGCAGAGTCAATCACTACAGACCTCCAAACTTCATGTGGCCTTCAGATTAGCTCAAGAACAGTGCGCAGAGAGCTTCATGGAATGGGTTTCCATGGTCGAGCAGCTGCATCCAAGCCATACATAACCAAGTGCAATGCAAAGCGTCGGATGCGGTGGTGTAAAGCACGCCGCCACTGGACTCTAGAGCAGTGGAGACGCGTTCTCTGGAGTGACGAATCGCGCTTCTCCATCTGGCAATCTGATGGACGGGTCTGGGTTTGGCGGTTGCCAGGAGAACGGTACTTGTCTGACTGCATTGTGCCAAGTGTAAAGTTTGGTGGAGGGGGGATTATGGTGTGGGGTTGTTTTTCAGGAGCTGGGCTTGGCCCCTTAGTTCCAGTGAAAGGAACTCTGAATGCTTCAGCATACCAAGACATTTTGGACAATTCCATGCTCCCAACTTTGTGGGAACAGTTTGGAGCTGGCCCCTTCCTCTTCCAACATGACTGTGCACCAGTGCACAAAGCAAGGTCCATAAAGACATGGATGACAGAGTCTGGTGTGGATGAACTTGACTGGCCTGCACAGAGTCCTGACCTCAACCCGATAGAACACCTTTGGGATGAATTAGAGCGGAGACTGAGAGCCAGGCCTTCTCGTCCAACATCAGTGTGCGACCTCACAAATGCGCTTCTGGAAGAATGGTCAAAAATTCCCATAAACACACTCCTAAACCTTGTGGACAGCCTTCCCAGAAGAGTTGAAGCTGTTCTAGCTGCAAAGGGTGGACCGACGTCATATTGAACCCTATGGATTAGGAACGGGATGTCACTTAAGCTCATATGTGAGTCAAGGCAGGTGAGCAAATACTTTTGGCAATATAGTGTATTTCAGAACTATACATTTAATACATTTAATTTAGGCAGAATTGATGTACATTATAAATATGTGCTTAGATTTATAGGCAAAAGCTTTATCCAAATCTGGTTTGGCTTCGTCCAATTATCTGGAAAAATACAGATGTAATTTTCCTGTTAGTACCATGTGGTTGGTGTAGATTGATTGGTTTTTGGGCCTTTCCGTTTTTGGCCACTACTCGGTGCACATTGATCCCTGCCTGGCCATCACTATGACAATTTCAGGCTCAGCCACTGCACAGGGGTGGCCAATTGATTGGATAAGGGTCGTCATGGCCACCACTGGCCCATCATCTAGCTCCACCCCTGTCCAGATCTGGTTTATGCTGTGGTACCTAAATGGTGGGAAGCAACTGTTGTCTGTTTTGGAGACTGGGTAGATGCTTTAATCACTTTAAAGTTTGTTATTTAATCAATAAAGCAACATTTTTAAGAATGTCCGAGGCTTTGAAAAAGTTTAATCTTTAATGTATGTGGCGTCCAAATTTGAGGCCCATACTGCCATAATAAGGCTACTGTCCACCATTACAGCATTTTTCTATGGCAGGCTAGATGCTCCCAGGAGTAAAGAACAGCAGATTTAATTGATGCCTTTTCAAGGGGTTTTGTTGAATTTGATTTGGCCAGTTAAAAGTTTGAGTCATATATATTGAAATCAAATAAGATTTTTTTTTTTTTTTTAAACAGATTGCAAGATTTTACCCAAATATTAACTTATTTTAAAATACATAACTTATTTTACAACAGTGCAGTGTTGTCGGTTGCTTTCAAGAGCGCCTAACCTGGAAAATACAGGTCTAGTGCCCCTAGTGGATAAAAGTTTCACAGTCTTACTTTAAGGGAGTCATAACCTGGTATTTTGCTTATACAAAATGGAAATTAAATTCATGTTTACTAAATTTTTGTAGAAAAAAAAATAAAGCTCATTCTGACAGCTTTTCATTCCCCTTATATTTTCTTGTGAGGGTATGCATGAGAATTTTACTTGCGTATATTTATCCATGTGGCTGTAGCGTTAACATGAGCAGTTAGCCGCGGTTCCTTTAACATTGTTTTTTGGTGTAAAAAGTTACAAAAGCAGTGACACTTAGCGACTGAATCCAGGTAACGTCCTGACTGGTGCAATCACCTCTTTGGGTGGAATAGAGGCGGGAGTTACTTTTGGAAAGCACGCTAAGGTTATAAACCCTCCAGGATTTGACATCCATGCAGCAGGAGGATCAAAATTGGGCAATGTGGAGAGCAGACTGTTGTGAGTTTTTGGCAGAATTTAATTGAAGCTCAACATAAACACAGGTTTTAACATGAAAAAGTCAGATTGCTGGTTTTTACAAAGCGCTGTGAAGATGGATGGACGGACGGATGGACAAATAAACCAAAAAAAACACAAAGGAACCAGAACTTCCACCTTTAATCTAAAAGATTTAGGACAGCAGCTTAATTGTCATTAGGCTAATAGTTCAGTTGAATAAATACTCTTCTTTAAGCCAAAATGTATTTTACCTACACGGTGTTGTTAAATTCATGAACAACACCTGAGTGGTGGTTTTCCAGACTTTTTTTTTTTTTTTATGGTATTCAATAACCCATCTCCTCCCACCGTTTTTTTTTTTTTTTCTTTTTGGTGTCTGATTCTCTTCTGTCTTTAATATTTCTGTCATGATTTAATCTAAAAATCTGACCCACCAGCAGAAAACCAAACAGAGAGAACAGGGGAAGGTTAAACAGGTTTATTATGAACTGGTAGAGAAGGGTCCAGTGCTGCTCTGAACACTGGCGAACCGGGACTGAAAAGTAAAGGGCAAGATCCTGCGGTTAATTTGGGGCTCAGAGGCATATTTGTGTTTCGATTTATTAAAGGGAATAAAGGCAACAGGACTCACATTTCCAGTAAAAGGTGTCTTTTCCTGAATCCAGTCAGTGTGGGTTGTTCCAGTATTTGACTTGCTCGTTGGAGGGCGGACAGGGTTTACCCAGGTTGAGGTGTTTCTTGAGGAATGGAGGAGCTGACTGCCACTTAGATTTCTTATGGTACTTGAACGGTTTCTTGTGGAGATGAATCCCCTGCTCAGTGTGAAGCCCAAACAATCCTTTGGGGAAAAGTTGATCCAAACCACCTGTTTGAATCCTCAGCTCAGTTTGACGCTCAGACACTCCTTCCGGGGGTAGAAGGTCCAAAACATCCAGTTTGCAGGATGAATTCCTGCCGAAAGGCAAAGACAAAAAAACAACAAGGTTAAGACTCAGGTTGACAAAAACTCAGTTTGACTCAGCAAAACTCAGCTTGGCTAGAGTACCCAAAACTGGCAAACACTCTGGCGTTGAGGTAGTGGCAGTCAGCAGCTTAAGAGCACTCCGTTAACGAGGCAACCATCCGCAGGTGTGTGAGAAGGCCAACGAGAACCAGGCGCCACCTGGTGGTGGAGGGAAAACAAAGAAAAACACAACCCGCACATATTGGATTCCTAACAATTTCTGCTGGTTTTGAGGACTGATCTAAAACAAAAACAAAAAAACTAACTTTGTCTAGGTTGAAATTTATCACACTCTCTTCTGCCTCATTTTTAACATTTCAATTTTCTGATCTTTACTGATCTTAAGATGTTGGTGGGCGCCACATCCGAGGGAGACAAGAACGAGCACCGGACTCACCAGAACGTTGGCCAGCTGATTTCAAGAGCTCAGTTCCAGTGTTTTCAGAGTATTACCCAAAAATCTTATCATCCAATAAAATCTGCAGGTGAGCCATGGGTATACTAAAGTTTGGAAGGTCTTGTGTTTAAAAAGTGTTTTGAAATGAAAAGCTTTCTAATTAAATAAGTAATGAAACTAATTTGTGAATGATTATGGACATTACTGAAATTAGAATTAGGGTTATTGAAAAATCTAGAGAGAAATATTTTTTCTTTAGCATATTTTTTTAAAGTAAATGAATTAATATTAAAAGGAAAACAATGAAGTTTGTTTGTAACTACTTTGAAAAGGTTGATTATTTTCAATCAGGGCCAATGTGTAACACAACATGGGATGGATGGCTCTGCTGGGAACACACTGAACCCGGAGTGAAAAGACAGAATTGTCCGGACTACTTCCATGATTTTGATACGCAAGGTGAATTTTTTAAGTCTTTAAAAAAGTTATAGAGGAAAGGAACTTAAAGAAAACAATAACTGAATAATATATTGCATTTATTGTATGTTTAAGTATGGAGACACTACGGGTACCAGGCTATTTGTGCAGAATCCTTTTGTGTCAATGTTGGTATTGAAACCAGAAGTTAAAAAAGAAGATTAGGGCCATAAAATAAAAACAATAAACAAATGACACCTCAGGAATACTGAGTTTATTCTCAGAATACTTACTCTATTGCCAAAACTAAGGAACTAGTAGGAATATAAAAATTTGTCATAATTCTATGAGGATATTCTGAAATTAAAGTGAGAATTCTGAGAATAAATTTAGAACTCTAAAATTAAAATCATAATTCTAAGATTAAAGTCAGAATTAGTCAGAATTCTGCGAATAAAGACAGAATTCTTAGAATAAAGTCAGAACTCTGAGATTAAAATCATAATTCCTGGATTAACGTCAGAATTTATCCGAATTCTTAGAATAAAAATCATAATTCTGAAATTAAAGTCAGAATTAGTCAGAATTCTGAGAATAAAGACAGAATTCTTAGAATAAAGTCAGAACTGAGATTAAAGTCATAATTCCTTGATTAGCGTCAGACTTAGTCAGAATAATAATCATAATTCTAAAATTAAAGTCAGAATTAGTCAGAATTCTGAGAATAAAGACAGAATTCTTAGAATAAAGTCAGAACTGAGATTAAAGTCATAATTCCTTGATTAGCGTCAGACTTAGTCAGAATAATAATCATAATTCTGAAATTAAAGTCAGAATTAGTCAGAAGTCTGTAAATTAAGTCAGAACTCTGAGATTAAAATCATAATTCTGAGATTAAAGTCAGAATTCTAAGGTTGATGTCAGAATTAATCGGAATTCTGAGAATAAAGTCAGAATTTAAACATTCATGTCAGAATTGTGAGAACAAAGTCAGAATTAGTCAGAATTCTGAGTTAAATTTAGTCATAAGTTAATAGTCTTTTTGTTGTATTGAGTGGCCCTTTTTTAATTGCCCTAATCCTTTCCCTGAGATGTAGATATTTTGGACCCATCAAAATGTATTAAACTAATGACTCAAATCTTATTTTAGACACATTATTTTAGATTACCTAAGACTCAACAAAAAAAACTTAATAATTCTAAATTAGGTTTTAAAAATTAAACATTTCAATTTCAGATGAAGTTAAGTTAAACCCAAACAGCAAAGCTTATTTAGTGACTAGTGAATGTATACCAATTTATGAAGTAAAGTTTTATAATTATTTAATTAGATTAAATACATATGAATATATGTTTTTTTTTTAATAGACAAAACAGTTTGTTGTTGTAATGTCATCTAATTTATTCCCAATGATTTTCTTTTTAACGAAGCCATGGCAGAAAAAGTCTGCACAAACACAGGGGAGTGGGGACGACACCCAGAGAGCAACAGAACGTGGACAGACTTCAATAGCTGCCAGTTTAATAATACCTACCGGACGGTAAGAGAACGACAACAAGAACTGAGACTCATGTTGCAGTTTTGTTGTCAATGTAGCTAGTAATGACAAATCAATCTTTACACAGCCTGCAACAATGACCCACTTCTACTTGATCATGATTGGCCATGGGCTATCACTCATTTCACTCCTCATTTCATTAGGAATATTCTTCTATTTTAAGTAAGTTGATTTAAATCAGGAGCACATTAAATATTACCGGTCCATTTGAAATGTTTCTCTAAAGTCTTTTTCATGATTTTCTTCAGAACTTTGAGCTGCGAGAGAATAACTCTTCACAAAAATCTCTTCCTTTCTTTCGTCCTAAACTCGGTGATAACTGTGACGTGGCTATGTGAAGTAAGGAAGGACTCGCTTAGTAATCAGGTACATGGTTTTCCTTTATGGAAAATTTACAATTTATTTATCATTACAGAAAAACTGCATGAATTACACATGAGAAACCTATGTACCCCATGTATATTTGTTGAATGGGAAAATTTCCTGTTAAAAGCATTTGTGATTCCGGTGTTTTTGGATGTGATTTCCACATTTTCATATGTGATCCACATGTGCTTCACATGTGGATCTCATATGAGAATTACATGTAAAAAAAATGTGTATCAACTGCAAAAACAAGTCAGATGCATGTGTTTTTACATGTGATGTACAGGTGCCTCAAATGTTCTTCAAATAGGAATCACATGTGATATCGCATGAGAAAACATTTGGAACATCACATTTGGAAAAAGATAAATGTGAACTTTACATGTGAACGTTTTGTAATACCACATGTATTGGTGTGGATTTGGAATGTTAAAAGCAGAAGTGATTCCCGAGTTTTTCACATGCGTTACACATGTGCCTCAAAAGTGCTTCGAATAGGAATCACATGTGAAATTTCATGTGTAAACATGTGAATCACATTTGGAAAAAAGGAAAATGGAAATCAACTTTTGTGCGTAAAAAAAAATAGATTGTTAAAAGGGATTCCTATGTTTTTCACAGGTGCCTCAAATATGAATCACATTGTCTTTGTAGATGATAGTCTTGTGTAAAGATTTGTGTAATGTGAAATCATATGAATCAAATTCCAAATTGAAAATAGAAATGAACATTTGTATAGTGTGTAAAAAAAATTTAGATTGTTAAAAGTGCTCCCTATGTTTTCACATGTGATTTTTACATGTGATTGTTTCTTTGTTTCAATGGTAAATTTCAGGTCCTGCGTTTTGGACCCTACATACTGTCAAAATATTCTCATTATCAGTTCGAATGAAATCGTACGAAAAGTTATGCACACTATTTCGTACGTTTTGGACGTTTTTCCTCAAAAAAAATATATCTTAGGGTTCTATATCTTAGGGTTAGGGTCAGGGTTAGGGCCAATTCTAATTTATATTCTATGTTCTTGAATGGGGCGTAAGATGCGCATGCGCATACGACGAAAAAAACGTCCAAAACGTACGAAATTACGGTGCATAACTTTTCGTACGATTTCATACGAACTCATAATGAGAATACACTGATACTGTAGGAGGAATACTTGTTCACATGTGAAAAACTTTTCACTTTATGGGACATAACTCCACACTAGCATAAACTTGCAGCTATGAATGAAGACATATACACTCACTTTATTAGGTACATCTGTCCAACTGCTCGTTAACACTTAATTTCTAAGCAGCCAATCACATGGCTGCAACTCAGTGCATTTAGGCATGTAGACATGGTCAAGACAATCTCCTGCAGTTAAAACCGAGCATCAGTATGAGGAAGAAAGGTGATTTGAGTGACTTTGAACGTGGCATGATTGTTGGTGCCAGAAGGGCTGGTCTGAGTATTTCAGAAACTGCTGATCTACTGGGATTTTCACGCACAACCATCTCTAGGGTTTACAGAGAATGGTCCGAAAAAGAAAAAAAATCCAGTGAGCGGCAGTTCTGTGGGCGGAAATGCCTTGTTGATGCCAGAGGTCAGAGGAGAATTTCCAGACTGGTTCGAGCTGATAGAAGGGCAACAGTGACTCAAATAACCACCCGTTACAACCAAGGTGGGCAGAAGAGCATCTCTGAACGCACAGTACGTTGAACTTTGAGGCAGATGGGCTACAGCAGCAGAAGACCACACCGGGTGCCACTCCTTTAAGCTAAGAACAGGAAACTGAGGCTACAATTTGCACAAGCTCATCGAAATTGGACAATAGAAGATTGGAAAAACGTTGCCGGGTCTGATGAGTCTCGATTTCTGCTGCGACATTCGGATGGTAGGGTCAGAATTTGGCGTCTACAACATGAAAGCATGGATTCATCCTGCCTTGTATCAACGGTTCAGGCTGGTGGTGGTGGTGTCATGGTGTGGGGAATATTTTCTTGGCACTCTTTGGGCCCCTTGGTACCAATTGAGCATCGTTGCAACGCCACAGCCTACCTGAGTATTGTTGCTGACCATGTCCATCCCTTTATGACCACAATGTACCCAACTTCTGATGGCTACTTTCAGCAGGATAATGAGCCATGTCATAAAGCTGGAATCATCTCAGACTGGTTTCTTGAACATGACAATGAGTTCACTGTACTCAAATGGCCTCCACAGTCACCAGATCTCAATCCAATAGAGCATCTTTGGGATGTGGTGGAACGGGAGATTCGCATCATGGATGTTTAGCCGACAAATCTGCGGCAACTGTGTGATGCCATCATGTCAATATGGACCAAACTCCCTGAGGAATGCTTCCAGCACCTTGATGAATCTATGCTACGAAGAATTGAGGCAGTTCTGAAGGCAAAAGGGGGTCCAACCCGTTACTAGCATGGGGTACCTAATAAAGTGGCCGGTGAGTGTACATACATTATACATGTATGGCGCTGTGGCCTCAGCAGACTCTCAGACCTCCCTCTCCACATTATAAAGATCCATATATTTATTTGTATTTGACACTATTAGGAATCAAAAACTTAAAGCATCCAAATAGTATTTAAACATTAGCAACATTTTCTATGTGTAATTTTTGTTAAACATGATAAATACAACTGAATAACTTTACAGATTGGTGTCAGTGTTTACTTTTGAACGTCTTTTTTTTTTTTTTTACCATTTTTTGATTTTTTTTTTTTATAATGTGCATTCAAAGTACATCATAGGGATGTTTACATAAAAAAACAATAAGAATACACAATAAAACATGCATAGAAATACTTGGACTTTTTGACAAATAAACCAAAGAGGTATTACACAAAGTCAAATCTATTGATTATGTGGTGCAAATGTGAGCAATACAAAATCTCATGGTCAAATTTTGAACAAACATGGAATAGAAGATTAAACTGCATGATTATATGTGGAAAATGTGACATGTGAACACAAGTTCAATTTGTTGGATTTCTTTGTCAGCCTATGTTCATGCACCAAATGATGCTGAGGTTTCTGTTCTTCTCTCCATACAGGGAGCCTGTAAGCTTCTGGCCTTCATCCATTTATATATAATGGGCTGTAACTACTTCTGGATGCTCTGTGAGGGCATCTACCTACACACTCTGATTGTTGTGGCTGTGTTTGCAGAAAAACAGCATCTTTTGTGGTATTATCTTCTAGGATGGGGTTAGTAGAATGCAAACTCTCCCATCTAAAAAATAGCATGCTCTGATGCAAACCAAAGATATAATTTTAAATGTTTTGCAGGTTTTCCACTTGTGCCAGCTGTTATATATTCAATTGCCCGTTTTTGCTACTACAATGACAGGTGAGTTTTTCTGATCCAGAAAAAAATTATAAGTATATCAGGTATTTATTTAACTGACAGCCTTTGCCGTGTCTTTCCAGATGCTGGGGCAGCCCGGATACGTCCTTGCTGTATATTATCCATGCCCCCTTCTGCACTGCTTTAGTGGTAAGGGTTTCTATGTTATTCACAAAATGTGTTTTTTTAATATCGGCGAAGTTAAACGATGGATTGAACTTTTCTTTTTAGGTTTCTCTTTCTTTCTGCTTTTAGCACCTTATAAATATTTGTAAAGAATTACAAATCTTTATCATTTAAAAACCGTAATGATTTTGTTGAGAAACATGGCTCAGAATACCCATGTGGAACATGTACATACACTAGAAACAACTTTCAGAAAAATAACCAAGTGAAAATGTAAATGATTAATAAGAAAATCCCTTTTTATGTAATAACCTTTTGGAGATGTGTTCCCTTGTTTTTGCAAGTTAAAAAAAAATAAATAAATAAAAAACCAAAAAATAAAGACATTAAATCCAGTTATTTAACTTAGAAAACTTCATCATTTTTTTTTTTGTTGGAAGCTCTTTTCTCATATTACATTTTTCAATATTTTTTCAAGTAAATTTTTTCATTTTTTACTACAGATTTTATATTTTTATTCTTTTTCTCTTTTCCAAATTTCTTTTTTAATAGACTGAGTTCTACCAATTAGATTCTTCACAAATCATTCCAGGTTCTCTTCACTTGTGGGGGCAGGTTTCCTCCTGAGAGAGGAGCAAAGACGATAGAGCATTTCTTTTGGTCTGCTGGACGTTAGCAACCATGTTTTTATTAGGTTTAAAGTGGAGAGAACGTGATCTGAAAACCCGTTAGTCGAAATATTAGATTAGCTTTTCTATTCTTTAGATAACATTCAAATAAGCTGACCTGTTTTAATAAAGCCGAATGAATTCACTCAGATACGATATTTTATCTTCTTTTCAGAAAAAAACTATGTAAAAAGAATGCGGTTCATAAAACCTAACCGGAAAAAGATAAATATAAAAGAAATGATCTGAAAGTAAAAAAAAAAAAAAAGTAAAAAGAAATTTGAAAAACACCATTTGATAATATATTATCAGTAAAACAAAACATAAAAAAATTGATATAATGGAGTTTGAAAGTTTTTTTGTAAAAAATAATTATACAAAAATTAAACACATTTAAAAATATATCTTTTTTGATTATGAGTTTTTCCAGGTTTCATAACTTGATTTCTTTTTTAAATTCCATCTTAAATTTTTTGTTGGCCATTTTTTCTTTTTACCTATATAAGACATCAAGCTGATCCAAGACAATTATTACAATGTGTGTACTTAAAATTAGCCCTAATGATCTATATTATATACTCCTCCTTCACTCCTAAAGTAATTTCTCCATGTTCTTGACTTCAGGTGAATTTCTTTTTCCTTCTGAACATAATTCGGGTTATCATCACCAAACTGCGAGTGACGCATCAGGCTGAATCAAGCCTCTACATGAGGGCTGTGAGGGCCACTCTCATCCTCATCCCCCTACTGGGCATCCAGTACATACTCCTTGGGTACAAACCTCAGGATCACTGGATTATTGAGATCTATCTATACATCATGAATATTGTCATGCATTACCAGGTCAGTGCAAACAGGGACCTCTTTGTAAAATAAACGGAAGGTCAATAGTTATTTTTATTTATTTATTTTCTCAAATGTTTTCAAATTGAAATTCAGGGACTCCTGGTTTCTACGATATTCTGCTTCTTCAATGGGGAGGTGAGTAACAACCTTACCTCAGTATAAGGTTAAGAAACTAATTTTAAGGTCATTTACTCCAATTCTGCCTAATTAATCAGCCCAAAATACCCTGACTCAAATCATTCCAGGCCAATAAGCTTAACAGTAGGCCAGTAGTTAAGCTATACTAGCAATGTAGTTGTAAGGGTTTGAAATATTGAATCAACAACTGCAAAAGGAAGGAATCAGACATAAAAACTTATATGGAGCCAACCAACTACCTATGGAGGTACAAAAAAAAAAAAGATGAACATAAGACTCTGCCCATTTCAGGTGTAAAATGGGCAGAGTAAACACTATCAGAGGGCGAAGGTGGCGTTGTATGCAGGAGTTTGCCATGCAACCGGAGGGTTGTTGGTTCAAGCCCTGGCTTCGGCTTTCGCTGTCGATGTATCTGCAAGACACTTCATCTGCATTGCCCAGGGTGGTGGTCAGAGGGACCAGTGGGACCAGCCGGTGAGTGTGTGAATTGGTGAATGACTGAATGTAAAGCGCATTGGTCAGGTATCCTGACTTAAAAAAAGCGCTAGTACAGGCCATTTACCATCAAGACAAACAAGACTACATATATTAGGGGTGGAATGATTCACAAAATCTACGGTTCAGGTTCGGGTCAAGGTTTCATGGTCACGGTTTTCGGTTCAGTTCGGTATATGTTTATTGTTAGCCTGACATGTTGGTCATGTTGCTGTTAGCATTAACAAAACGTGTTGCACAATGCTTGCACACTGTTGCACTTTTATCCACAACTTTCTTTCCGCCGTCATCGTAGGTCACTCTAAATGCAAAGTGGTCCCAAACAGCAGACCTATAAAGTGCTGCTGGCGCGTCTTCCAACTCCTGTTCTTTCCCACTCGCCATTCCGACACAATTCTCCACAACAACTGATTTTTTTCTGCTACACCCGGCTACGCTGCATCGCTTCTTCTTCTTGTTTACTACTGGTGGTTGGCTTTGGTCACAGTACCGCCACCTTCTGCTCTGGAGTGTACACGCTTCGCCTATGAGAAAAAGGAGCAGCGCATGAACCGAACGCAACACACGCGAATCGAACCGAGACAGTAGAACCGAACGGTTCGGACGGTTTTCATAAACCGTTCCATCCCTAACATATATATAAATATATATATATATATATATATATATATATATATATGTTAGGGATGGAACGGTTTATGAAAACCGTCCGAACCGTTCGGTTCGGATATATATATATATATATATATATATATATATATATATATATATATATATATTGTTTTTTTTTTAGAGATGATTATGTGTTGTATTGTCTGTTTTTATACTTGTAGTATCTGACAAAGCCTTTTTCAGTTCAGTTTAGTTCAGAAATACTATTGATCCCCAAGGGAAGTTAAAAGTTGTATCTGTCATACTATGTCTGTCCCAGACCATAGTCAGCCTTGTTTATCACCTTGTTTATTTTTGTTGTTTACTGTGTTGCTGATGACAGCACTCTGTCTTGTACTGGAATTCAGAGGTGTACAGTATTAAAAAGAATCAGGGGTATACTGTCCCCTGTGGTACTCCTGTAGTGCTGACTACCTGGTTAGACACTTGAACCTTTTTGTCAGGGAGACTTTGATCCTGGCAATTGTTGAGAAAATCAGGTTGAATCATGTTTGTGGACTTGAGAAGTCACAGAAATGTTCCTGACAGAGCTGTCTACATCATCTAAATCAGCGGTCCCCAACCTTTTTTGCACCACGTACCGCTATATTTCAGCGTAATCGAAGAAAATGACAGACGAAGTGTGCTCCTGATGTCCAGTCTGCTCTGTATCTTTGTTTTGGTCGCTGTAACCGCAGAAAATCCCGCTTCACAAAGATAGGATGTTATAGATAGGATGCGTTTTGAACTGAATTAACCTGTGTCAAGAGGAACAGGTGCACCGACTGATGTAATTGGGAGAGAATACCACAATTTTTTATATATTTCAAAATAAAACATCACTCAGACTCTGACTGTCGATAAATTACTTTTTTTCTGTGCGGCCCGGTACCAAATGACCCACGGACCGGCACCAGTGGTTGGGGACCGCTGATCTAAATGACTGGGGATTTGTTAAGGCAGATATATGATGGCATCCTAAACTCTAACGGCTGATTTATACTTTGAAACTAGGTTGGCTGCATGTGTGTCATAGTGAACACAAAGACGTCCCCGCCCCCTCAGTTGACACTCTGCTGCACCTCTCCCAAATTGTAGGTGACCGCAGACAGGAGGCCTCTGATTGGTCATATCTACATCCGCTCTACTCATGCGTTTTTCCTGTTTGGTACCTTACCAGCCCTTAAGCCTAACTTGCTCTGTAGGGAGCAATGGGAATAGCTCTTCATGATGTGGTATGTCAGAGCAACAGGTCTAGTCATTGGGAAATGTTGGGTGAGTTTTATTTGAACAAGGAACAATGTCTTCGACAACTGTTGAACCAACCCCTGGGTCTGGCTAAGAGCAGCTCTACATAGGCCTTGGGGACTCTGGGGCTGACAGCATCTGGAACCTTATTCCAAGTCAGCATCTCTATTTGCCTCTTCACATGTTTTCTAGAGACAGATATACAGTAGGAGGAGCAGAACTACATTTTGATTTGATTGGGAACAAACAGAATCAGAAGGATCCATGTCAAAGGTGCCAGATTAAACATTTGAAGCATGATAGGGAAGCTTTGGGGGGAATGTTGTCTGTTTGACTTTTGGCAGTAAACATTGGCTGTATATATTTGCATTTGCTTCATTTTCTTTCTATTTGAAGCCTGTGATAGTCTTAATCCCTGAACATAGATCTTTGATATTATGAGAGCATATATCTCTCATATTGTTCTGTGCTATCTTTCTTTTATCTCAACTTTCCTTGTGTGTTTCCTTATTTAGGAACTGCCAGTGAAATGCATTGAGAATTGATAATCAGACTTGGCAGGTTTTACATTGGTTGCCCTTCCTTTTGTAAACAGCATTTGAACCTGGGTCCCATGCAAAGCACTTAGACTCTTAAGCCCTAAGGTTCTTAGGCGCAAATATCGCCTGAAATTACATATTTGAATTAAAGCAGTACAACAAAGTACAGCTACCAACAATACTTGGAAATACAATTGTTTGTATTTGTATGACAAAAAGGAATTGAGGAATATTTTTCAGGCAGAACCACTATTTTAAATCTCACCATTTCTGATTTATAGGTGATTAAACAAAGAAAAAATGAAAAATATTTAGCCTTGTCAAATTTCAAATTTTTCAAAATAAACACTGCAAAACAACATTAAACCCATCAGATTCAAACTAGTGGAGCTACTCCAGATGTTTGAGCGGTATATTTTTATCAAAAAAAATGTTTATAAATTAGTATACATTTGTGAGAAAATTATACAAACATAATTTTAAAACTGGAGGTTGAGTCACAAAAAAAAAAGAGAAACAGTTAACTTGATATTTTTTTCCCGTGTTCTAGGTTCAGACTGTTCTCCGGAGACAGTGGAATCTACTGCGGATGCAATCTGCAGGCACTTTTGCCAACCGCTCAGCCTATTATGTGGCGTCGTCACTCACTGAAGTCCACCGCTGCTACAGCATCGAAAGCCACACAGACCACATAAATGGCAAAAGTTGCTCGGACATATTCAGATCGGAAAGCCCATATGTTTAAAGAAACTCTCCGAAGGAAGGAGGTTTCTTTGACTTCTGGACCGGTTAAGGTTGACATTTTCAGAACTGTCTGGAAAACTGAACTGTCAGACATGAGGAACACAGAAAATGACATCACCAGAAGGAATCTACTAATTTTTTCATCATGTGAAAACCACGAGAAACAGCATCATCAAAGTCAACAATGCTCTGGCTTACTTCATCAAAGTGATGCACAGCAGCAATCCACAAACTCGTATGACTTCACAAGCACATGGTGTACAGGATGTTGTGATGAAATGAACACTATGAGGTTGTTTTAAGATCAAAGTAGTGAAATGATTATAAAGGGAAGGGAAAAAAGTAAAGTGTTTGGAATATCTATTTTACATATTTTATCAGACTTGATCAAATTATATTAGCGATTGCAAATTTGCAAATAAGGGTGCATGAATCAGCAACATCAGGGCAAAAACAGTGATTATGTGTAACTAATATAAGTTAACTAAAATAGAATAAAAATCTTTCAAATAATGAAGAGATTAAATTGTGTTAAATTTATGTTTCCTCATGTTAATCTTTCTGTTTTCTGTATTAATAGCTGTGTTTTTCATTGCATGTACAAAGATGAACTGAAGCTGTAGTTCAGCTAAATTCTGTTTAGGTACAAGCATAAGCTTTATCGCATTGGGTTAGGCTCACTGTTTGTATTTTATCCATTTGATCTACTATATTTTGTTTCCGTTTGGATCTAAAATGCTGGATAAATGACCGGAGCGGGAGGTGAGTATATATGTAAACATGCATGCCGTATATTGAAGCCTGTAGTATGTATTTGTACAGTGTATTGAAACACATTCTTGCAGATAATGCTGTTTTTGTGAATAATATAGAGACAGATCCCACCAGTATTTTGGTATTCTGTTTGCTATTCCAAGAAAAGAATTTTATATGCTAGATGGGCTATTTTAGTAGTTTTTCCTCGATTCAAATCTGTATTCTTGTTTTCTATACGGTCCATAAAGCAGAAGCTGGATGGAGACCACAGTTAAAGAAGTGCAGACTTAATTAAAGTAGCATTGGTAGTCGAAACTGGGGATGTTAAATCTAGCAATGAAAGCTAATTTCAATGTATTTCTTTGTATTTTACATGGTTAAAAATATAACAATTCATGTTCAAAAATGGGGAGAGTACTGTTTTACGAAATACAGTTAGAAGTGCCAATAAAAAGTTTATTCCAGCAAATCATGTAAATCTTTGTCCATAGAGAAGCCATGTTGAATTTGAAGTTGGACCAGCTAAAAGGTTTTCCAAGTCAGAATTCCAAATTCTTGAATGAGGTGCATTAGTTTGTGAATCAAGTCATTCTAAATCCAAGGTGTCAGCCATAAATGACGCCCTTTGGGTTTTATACCCTGTTTTTAGGCACAAAAGTTCCTATTTTAAATAAAGGACAGCCTTGCACTTAAAATCTGCTTTCCTCCAACTGCAAAGTTTTGCTTTTTGTTCTTCATCAAACATTTTGTAATATGTATCCACTTCTTTTTACATTCAATAATGCACATGCTTGTAAAATGAGCTCGCTATCAGCGTTTGCCTGGCTGCTCTTCCTGTTTGGAGAGCTTGCAGCATGTGTGGGCTAGAATAAAAAAGTAGATGTAGACATTCTGCAGAGACGATAAGAGATGCGCTGAAGTGCATAATGTAAGTAGGATTCTGTTAGGTAAAATAGGGAAGTAAAAACCAGGTGTTTGTCTTGAAAATAATCTCACCTTTGCAAAAACGTCCTACACTTGGACTCATTAGTATTTATGTAATGATATCATTTCAAGTGATTAGTAATGTCCTGTCTGAATAACTACAGAATTACATTTTACTCTTAACAAAGCATTACTAGCTATAAGCAGTGGAATACAGTATCACTGCACAGTGGAAAATTCATAAGGTTTATATTAGAGCTAACAGATTTGATAGTATTTGATAGCCATCTGATCGCTCTTAAAAAAAGTTTGTAAAAAGTTTGTAAAAAGGCTTTGACCTGTGAAAACCTGTATCATACCAGTGATGATACAGGTAAAAATTGTGACATATTTGCTAAAATATGTTTAACTCTGTGTGGAATGACTTTGGGCTGTTTGAAAACAAAATTAAACCAAACTTATTGTCAGTGTCTTACGGTCATTTTCTCTGTATCAAACTGGCATTTCTTCCCCAAAAAAATGTTTGGGCTCTTTAAAAAGGAAAAGACATAAACTCTAAACAGAAATTACTTGATTCTGCTGGAGTAAGACATTAGTTTTGTTTGATGAATTAAGTAATATGTACTGGGCATTGTTTACTCAATGCTTTATTGTGGGTTATTAATGTAGTAATTTCCTAAATCAGAAGCAACACCTTTGAAAACAATTTACTACTGTACACACTTTTGAAATTCTTCAAAATACTAAACTTAGAATAACTTCAATTGAAGGAAATAACTAAACATGCTAAATATTAGCCCAATTAGCTAATTGTTAGAATCAGTTTTGGACAATTGAAAACAGAGTACAATTTAAAAAATATGTAGAATTACCCTTTATTCCTAAATATTTTTTCTTTGTGCCACATTTATATGAACCAGAATAGTGATAAAGAGCTTTATTGGTTTCACTTTTGCCTAAAACTATCTTCTTAGCTCACAAACACACAGTGTAAAAGTGTTTCATGGCTAATGGCAAACATAACATGAAAGACAACGTGTTGTATTAAGCTAACAAAGCTACAAGATAGCATATTATGGTGAAATGGTAAAAATTAAGGATTAGCATCTCTTCATTAGCTTAGCATTCTAAATAGAATACAAAGCTGATTGATGTTAGTTTAAAATGCTGATTTTAAGCCAAAATAGTCAAAATTGGATTAACTGAACTTCCTACTGTCTTATTTTTACCCAAAAACTATTCTTTTTTTTTCTTTTTTTTTTTGAAGTTATGGAACTTGAGATTGCATGTAAATCTACTACCATAAGTACAGTAGACTGTCCTGCTAGTGTTTCTGTCAAGTGGGGCTTTTATGTTGATTTCAAGTTAATAATTTTGTTTTCAAGGCTCTATTTTCAGTGTCAGACATTTTCTGAAAAAACAAAAACACTGCACTGGAGAGCTTAGTTTATCATCTTTCGTGTTTTGCATACATTGGCCTTTGCTAGTCCTTTTTGCTTTCCCGTCTGAACACTTAGGCTGTGTCAGAACGTCCACCCTAACGCCTAAATCCCTCAATCACTATATAGACCAGGGACTAGATACTGGTCTTTATAGTAAGCTCAATTAACTTAACCTTCAGACAGATGGTCACTACTTTTTGCTCCCCGTTGGTCACGCGACCCCCCCTCCCTGCAGGGGGCCTGCGCCATCTTTCTTTTTTTGTCACCGCCGTTTGGTATGGCGACAGGGCACTGCTGAGACAACAAATTCCATGATGCTTTGCGAGGAGAGATCTCCTCGCAAAGCATTCTGGGATATAGCTGCTCCTCTAGTGACCATGGATGATCACTACTTTTTAAGGTGTATTGATGGAGATTGTAAGTCCGCTACTTTTTCATCCACTAGACATTCAGACAGTCATCTAAAATGGCGTTACCACCATATAGTGCCCTTTATAGTAATTAGTGCGGACATTAGGACACAGCCCTAGTATAACCCAAAAGCCTCTCTCCTTAAAATCAATTTTTGTTGGTGTGCTGAAAGTGAATATTCACTTTAGCTAATATTTGGCCTTATAGAACTTTTTAATATGTTTATAGGTGCTATAGTCTTCACATTACAAAAAAGCAAAGGTATAAGAGTTATCTTTATTTCATAAGCTTTAATTGGTTGTTTTATTTTTACTCTCCATGTCCTTCATGCAGAAAATACTATGATTTCATATTACCTTTGGCCTCAGAATACAAAAATTATTTTGCTACTTTCAATCAAAATCAGTTGGTTGAGTCAAACTGGGGTCTTGAAGCAAATTTATTTAGATTTCGGTATTTTCACAACCAACAGAGCTTGTTTCTACAAATAAGGTAAATAAAGTCTGGAAGATTTAAAAACAGATACATGTTTTCCTTCATTGCAGGCTCTTTTTTTCATCCCTGTTTTCCTCCCCCAGAACAAATCAAATCATATCTGATAGCATCCCTTTCCCACATATTTAATTGAGGGTGGAATTTCCTTGTCCAACCTAAGAAAATACTTCTCACTGTAATGAATATTGTTTCCAGACAAAGCAGGGTGGGTTACTGCCTGCTCCGCGTCCAGAAGGCATGTGCATGCAAACAGGTACAGTTAGGAAATCCCAAAGGAAAAGTCCTATATCTATTCTTTCATGGCATCATTTGTCAAGTTCAAATTGTATAGAGGCTGGTACAGCTCTTGGCATGCAACGTTTCTCTTTCAAGTGTTGGAAAGCAGGCTGATGAAAAGCACATGTGCTGTTTCTGTTACCATTAAAAGAGATATTTATGGTCTATTTGCATGGCTTTTGTACCGTACATCTAACCTAAATCCACAAAGGACTCTTGTTTCTGTTATTCTCGGAAAGCACTAGGAGTATCATCACTGTTAACATGAAACCATCTCTCCCATTTTTATTTTGTCTGGAACACTTAGATGTTTTTGCTTGTCTCCTCTTGCATCTGCATGACAGATGGTTTAGTATCCCATAATGTTTGATGGCACATACTTCTTTTATAATGGAGAGGAAACATAAAAGTACAGATTTAGGGTTTTGAAGGACCTAGGCTAATTTGTTTTTCTTGTTTATCTATCACAACAGCACCTTATGAGCTGTATTGCTTCTAATTACCTAAGTGGAAATCAGAGCTGTGGATGTATTACATGCTTCCTGTTTCTAAGAATAAATTGCCATTGAATTCTTGATCCATCCACTCTTGTGTGCTGGTAGCGATCACATCCTCAGCCCCATGACTAACGCTTGTTTACTGCCTTCACTTCCCTCACTTCCACTGAGACCTGAATTATTTCACTGGTGTTCTGGTATCCTGGTGGTTTTTAAGAAACAGAGTCAGTAGAAATTCTGTGAAACTGTCAAGGACGTTTCCACCTGGGAACGCTGTGTAAAACCATATGGTGGCCCATTTCATTGACAATCCTGCAGACATTGCTAAAAAATAAACAAGCTCACTTTATTTTAGGTGGATTATAACTGAAACATTAATCCTCAATTGTATTGCACAAATAAAAAAGGTTAAAAAAGGACTCTTTTAACCTCAAACATCTTGACTTGGGAGTATTTTTCAACTCCATTCATCTTCTCCCACTAATTCTATAAAGGTCGCAGTGGGAGGCAGACATGGGCAATGCGGAGTCAACAAGTCATCTCCATGTCATGTATTTGTTCTACCCAGCCACTGAAGCAGGTGAGTCCAATCTTCACCGTGAATTAACCTGTGCAGATTGGACTCACCTGGTTAATTGGCTGGGTAGATTAAATACATGACATGAAGATGACTTGTTGACTCCACATTGCCCATGTCTGGTGGGAGGCAACACCTATCTCTGGTGGTCTATGGGCAAAGTACACCTTGGACAGGTCCCCATGGCAACACAGAGAGACACAACGTGCTTTTACACATAATTGCACCTAAGGACAATTTAGAGAAGCCATGCAAACTCCCTGCATTCATGGGAAAGGAATTTAACTCAGAACTTTCTTGGTGCAAGGCAACAACACTACCCACTACACCACTGTAATTCTGTTTCTCTTTCTGTGAACATATGTTGTTCACAAGCACTTCCAACCCATCTCACTAAAGTTTTCTGGCCTTCTCTAAATTTCTCTGTCCTCATATGATCAGGAACCCTGGTAGAGACACGTTTGAGTCAGGAATATGATCCTGCAGCCATGTCTCAGTAAAACACATGATGCTGCATTCTCTATCTTCTTGGTCCTTACTAGGGCTTGAACTTCTCTGACTTTTTTCCTAAATATCTCACATAATGAGAGATGGAAAAGATGGGTTGAATTTCCTGATCTATTTTCTTCTCCCTTCCTAGCTGGTACTGTACTCAAAGTCATATTTCAGCTTTAGAGGTAGTAATGAGCTGCTCTTTAAAAAGAAAAAAAATTGTTTACTAAGGTTATGCAATCTTAAAAAGGAAGAAATAAAGGCAAAAATATTTTCAGCTGCACAGCTTGCAACATCAGAGGCAAGGAGCATTGGAAAACTAAAGGAACTATAATTCTCCTAAAAACACATATGTTATGATCTTTATGCTCATTTCATTCACCTGCTTATCTCCGCCCAGTTTCTTGTTATTGTTCTGATGCACCTGCTTCGACCTCTATTTAACCAGCCTTCTATCAGTCATCAGTGCCAGATTGTTCAAGCAATAGGTGAGAGTCTTCTAGTGTAACTAAGTGCTTTTGATTGCCTGATTCTGACCCGTTCTGCCTGAACCTGACTGTTCCCGTTCTGATCTGTTTGCCTGACCTGTTCTCAGACTCCTTCTGGATTCTGCCTGTATATCGAACCTGGAACTGATTACTGACATCGTCCCGAATTTCCCTTTGGTACCTCTCTGATTTCCTGGCCCAGACTCCCTAAAACTTCCTTGACACCGGCTTTCGCTTCACCCTCTGAATTTTCTTTCCTTCTTTTGCTCAGTTCAGATCACCTGCCTGTTCTCCGGTGTCAAGGATTTTAGCATCTGGGACTCTGGGTGGCACCCGCAGCGTCTCGTCAGCAGCCGACCAGCTGGAACCAACCTTGTCCTCCGGACATGGACTGAACTTTAAGACCAGTTTAGTGACTCACACGTTCACAAGTATCCTCCTCCAGAAAGACATGGTCACTAACCTGTGTTTCCTTCCTGCAGAGGTTCCTTCTTTAGAGCCTCACTGTTTACTGCAGATCCGTTTTTTTAACTGAGAATTTTTAAGAAATCTAGCGCTCCAACACATAGTCACATTAACCTAATTCTAGAAACGTTATTTCTAGAAATGTTTTCCAAAAGGAATCTTCATGTTAAAGTGTAACTCTGTGAAAAGAATATTTAAAAAGTTTATATTAATAAGCTTTATATTAGAGCTAACAAATTTGATATGTGATCATTTATTAAATTTTTTTTTTTTAAAGTTAAAAGTTTAAGGACTTAAAATTTGCTGGGAAGTTCAGACTTTGGTCAATCATTGATGGTCAGCTTGTCTGAAAAAAAAAAATTTTTACTTTTTGACTGTTTCTGATTTATTTATTTATTTACTTTTCTGTTGCAAGCAAGTTACTCTTAGAAAAATATGTAAGCTCTATTACCATTTCTCTTTAAAATATAAAAAAAGGGAATTGAGTGGGATTTGAATTGAAACAAAAAAACTGGAAGCACTCAGCTATACCTTGTCTTCTGTCCTAAGTCCCTCTCAGCTGGATTTGGAATGACTCCCTCTACATTCACATTACATTTTCAGCTGCATGATCATCCTATAGTGAGGGCAGATTGCACTGTGCCATTATTGATAAATAATGGCAAATAAAATCAGAATTTTTAGACATTTGTGAAAACTTTTAAAAATTTAATAGATTACATCAATTTAATCAACTCCCTTGTTCCTATTATTTCGTCTTTGTTTTACCAACTTTTCATTGTTTAGTGTCATCTACAGTAAAGAAAACCTTTTTGTTAGCTCTTCACATTCCCATCTGTTTAAATCAATTTCAATTTAAGGAGGACCTCGGATAAAAATATCACCTCTGAGTTTATGGGCTGTTCAGATGGACTTTTCCATCCTGAGGAGGGAAACTCCCACTTGCCAATTTGTCAAAGTTGTTAGTTTATCCTCGGAAGAAGGACCTTGATTACACAAGACGCGATGGATCATAAATTCCCATTAGCAACCAAGATGGCATGTTAAGAATGCATATTCTCAGGAAGAAGCTGTAACACTGCTTTAAGAACAATCACTTGTGTCATGGTTGGTTTAGAAATTAAACCCACATGCAGAACACCACTTGGAGACTGATAAAAAGTTCAACAGAGTTTATTAGAGGTTTGCACAGAGATAACATGAACTGGATTCTGGAAACTGGTCCGGGCAGGATTCTCAGGCGTCTGCAGAGACGGATAGTTTGATTAGCCAGGTTAACAGATTAGTTGTTGAGTTTTCAGATGTTTCTGAAAATACCTTGAAGAGGTCCAGGCTTTCTTTTCTGAGAGAGGGAACCGGTTGGGTCCAGAGACTGTTGGTTCAGCAGAGTGCTCAGCAGCAGCAGCGTCTAGCTTCTGACTTTCTAGTGACAGACCTTGGTTTGAGGGATTAGCTCTTTCCTTAAGAGCAGCAGGTGGATTCCAGAGTGAGATCTTCAGGTTTGGCTCTCTAGGGCAGGCAGGCAGGTAACAGGTTAAGCTCATCCAGAGCTTCAGACGAGAGACAGGTTTCCTATGAGCGAGAAGACAGAGGCAGGTTAGAATTGGGTTTCTCTTAGAGACAGAGATTCTAGTAGTTCAGAGGCTCAGGTTCGCTAACCAAACTTGGTCAACACTGCGGCGTTGAAGGAAGGTCTGGCTGCTGATTATATAGGCAGGTCTCCTGATGGGCTGATGAACGTCAGCTGTGCTGGAGGGCTCCAGCCCAGGAGATCCACAGCGCACTCTGCTGGAGAAGGTGGAGAATCTCCAGATCCCAACAACTTGGGTGTTGATAATGGCTAAATGAAAGCTGAAAACTGTTTATCATTATCAAGAAAAGGGACTTAATTTGAGACAATATTTCCAGTTAATTTAGAACCTTGTAAAAAAACAACAGCGATAAATATTTTATCCACACATCTGGCTCTTAGCACACTCTGGACGATCATTTGTTGGGATGTCTCACTCTTGAGAACAATGGAATGAGCTCTTGGCAGTGCTTGAGGGTGTGGAGGAGGGAGATCGGTGTAAGTGTTTGGGCTTCGATGCTCGAATAATGTGGCCCGGGTCTGGGGGGGACCGCAGGAAATCTGCCGCTCACAGCACGGCCACCTCAGACCGCTGAAGGGTCGTGAATAATGTGAGCAGCTGATGATGTCAACACTTGGTTGCAACTTTGGTGGTTTCTGAAAAAAAAAAATAAATAAATAAGCGATTGCGATCCACTGTGGGAATCTGTTCTTATCCAGAGAGGTACAGCAGGGAAAGTCCTCTTCTCCAAGCTTACTGAAGCTGTGTTTATATTGGTCTTTTGGCATCTGCTGCATTTTTTATTGATTTTAAAGTGCACATATCAAAAAACAAATCACAGTTTTTGGCTTTTAAATACATTCTATTGTGTATTTGGAGTTGCTGCATTATCAGAAACATTTCATTTAGTCCCTCCATGCCTTGTTTTGATACATTTAGCTGCTTTTTTGGTGCATATTTTCTGTCTGTACGGTTTCATTGTTTTCTTTAGGTTTGTCTGCCCTGTCCACGGCATCAGCAAAAAGCTGCTCACACTGAGCCTTTTCTTGCTCTTTCCTGTCATTGCATGCATGCTCACTATCAGGGATTGCTTTAGAGCCAAATACACAATTGACAATTAACACACTTTTACAGACTGTCAACTGTCACTACATGCTGATTCAGTAGGAATAAACTCGGCAAAGTCATTACACCGATGCATTCTGCTGGGTCTCCTAGCTGGTCCTATACAGATAAATTGATTTGATTTTTAACTAAAACAAAATATTCAGTAGTTGATCGACCGAAGAAAAAAAAAATCTGATTCATCACTTTGGAGACGTAATGCAGTCAGTATTTTCAGTATTGTAAAAATTTGAAACCAATGCAAACCAGGAATGAAACTTTTCTAAGAATGTTTTTTTTAAGTAGGATTTTTTCTGGTGAAATTTGGAGTTTAAATTATATGAAATAAATAGCCTAAAATATTATACAATCCTTCAACAGGAAATATTAGAACAAATAATCCAACTTCCTTATAGCTTTAATCCTCAGAGTCCCGTTTTGTCACCTTTATTGAAGCACTAGCTGCAGCTATTAAGCAAACCCATGGTATTAAAGGTATTAAATGCAGGAACATACAATATAAAAACAGTCTTTGTGCAGATAATGTATTACTCTTTCTCCAGCACTCAAAAAACACCTTCTCTCGGCTCTGAACTGCTGCCTCTTCCAAGAAAATCTCAAGTGTGGAGCCCATTTCCCCCGTTCTGCCCCTCTCCGCTGGTTTGCACCTTTGCCCGCTGGTGCATTGGTGGTGCTCAGTGTTTGAGGTTGGATGCCCGGGCGGGTGATTGCTATAACTGACGGCTGCTTCGTGGGGCCTGGCCCCCCTGGGCATTTGATACAACCAGGCCGGGCCTGGTTGCATCAAATGCAACACTGAGATCTAACTAGTCCATGCATTTGTTACTTCAACGCTGGACTATTGTAATTCTTTACTCTCAGGAAGTCCACAAACTGTAGTTTAAAGCCTTCAGCTGATCCAAAATGTTGCAGCCAGAGTTCTGATGAAAATTAAAAAAGAGAGATCATATCTCTCCTATTCTAGCTTCTCGTTACCAGCTTCCTGTTAAATCCTGAATAGAATTTACAATTCTCCTTACACATTAAGCCTTAAATATTCCTTATCTTCCTAACAGAGCACTTCTTTCTCAATCTGCAGGTTTACTAGTGGTTCCTAGAATTTCTAAAAATAAAACATACTTTTTTAATAAAACTCATAGTTAGAGAGGCTTAGGTTATCCATAGCTATTTGTATTGTTATGCTGCTATAGGTTTAGACTGCTGGAGGACTTAGGGACCTCTTTTTCATCATTCTGCTTCCTGCTATCTTTATTCTCTCACTCTGCAGAATTTGTTAGTTCGATCTCTAACACTATGCTCTCTCTGCCTTTTCTCATAGTAGCTACATCTGGCCTGTTCCTGTTTGGTTGTGACACCACCCTGGAGAAAAATATCAGCTGTGCTGCTACAATAAATAAATTTGTTATAGATGTTCGAGATTGGCCTGTTTTCCAGTGTAGTCCTGTTTCTCTGACTTCGACCGGCTGGATGTGATCTCTTTCATCCTCAAACATGGAAGCTGGCTCTGAGCTTGTCTGCCTGGCTGTGTGTTTCCTTGACGGGGCCACCTGTGGAGCTGGTTTACAGTTACCTTGCTATCTCTGCTTCTTTTTCTATGTCTACTTCTGTCTCATTGAACCCCAGTTGGCCTCGGCAGATGGCCACTCACACTGAGTCTGGTTCTGTTAGAGGTTTCTTCCTGTTAAAAGGGAGTTTTTCCTCTCCACTGTTGCTACAAGCATGCTTGGTGTGAGGGATTGCCTTTGAGTCAATGAGTCAACGCAATCAACTGGTTTTCCTTAGATAGAAAACTTTGAATCAATTAGACTGTATGATGTGGTTGAATTGTAAAGAGCCTTCAGATGACGTGTTGTTAATTGGCGCTATAGAAATGAGCTGAACGGAATTGACTCAAATGTTCAAAATTTCATAAGCATCCGATGCTGGAATAATTTAACTTTTGCTGCTCAACGTGCAACATCAACCAATCACTGAAACTGATCTCCGAGCTGGAAGGGGGACAGGCAGCGCTGCTCATGCAGAGCTATATGACAATTCCATTGAAACTTTTTATTAGTGCCTAAATTAACTTAACCTCTTAATATCCCCCTTATTTCTGGAAAATTTGCAGATTTTGCATATCCAAATGAAAACGCAAATAACTGAGGAACTGTAAGCCAAAATTACATGTGTGATACATTATGTGAAAGCTAACACCTTCAGTTCAAACATGACTCAAAGGTGGTTGCTGTGGACATGATTGCTTGTTGTGGCTGCTTTGTCATGCTACATTTCGACATGCTGCTTTAATTATGCTTTAGTGCTCACTATGTCCATAAAATGAACTAGGTGATTGAAATATGGAGAATCTAAGCTTTCCAATGATATCTAACATGTCTATATTGGTAAAGATTTTACCAGGGTAATTTTCATGCATTCTGAGTTATTTGTTGGGATCTGGAGGCTTTGTCCACCTTCTCCACCAGAGGGCGCACGAGATCCCCTAGGGGCATGAGCTGACTGCAACACCTGTCTTCCATCTGCTCATCAGGAAGCCCTATTTAAGGAGGAAGAGGCTGACACTTCCCTGCCAGAGTGTTTGCCAGTAATGGTACCAGCAAAAAGCCTCTCAGATCTGTTTTCCCTGATTTTGTGAACCTGCCTGAACCTGTTTCTCTCTGCTTCACAGATCCAGTCCTGTCAGAAAACCTGAAACCCTGGAGAATATCTCTTTCTGGAATCTGCCTGCCTGCACTCAGTTCAGCCTCTGCCCTTGCCCTCAGCCCTCTGCCTGCCGACTAGCCTCTGGACCCTCAAGGTCCCCCCCGCCGCTGATCAGTTCCACCTCTGAGCAGGTATTTTCTCCGACATCTGTAAACTGTAGTTTCCCTGGAACTCCTCTAACTTCTCTGTCCTCCTCAGTGGTGATCCTGCCGTGACCAGTCTGACCAGCCAAGTTCCAGTTCACATTTTTTAAATATTTGTAAATAAACCTTTAAACTTTTCCCTGCCTCAGAGAGTGTTTCTGCATGTGGGTTAGACACCTAAACCCCAACATGACATTATTATTTGTAAACGCTTTAGAACGGTAGGTTTGAAGAGGTTTAAAATGTTGAAACCTGCTGGAAAAATTTGTTCGCCTTTATTATTCTAGTCCCTGCACTTTGTACCACATACCTGAAAAATGTTAACATCTACTTCCAGCCACCAAAAACAGTAGGGGAAAAAATCCCCAAGAGGTGACTGGGCCTGAGGCAACTAATGCTAGCAAACTGTCGCTATGTGGGGAAAATGATATTTTAAGGCAGGATCGTAATCTTGATGAACTGAATGCACAGACAATGTTTTGAGGTGGACGTTCTTGCATAAAATTATATTAAAACTACTTTTTTTACCAAATTGTTACAGCAAATATAGCAAAGCTACTCTCTGCCATTTAACGCACAAGCATCATATGCATCTGTACACATTTTACTGGAGCATCAAATATGGTCTAGAGGCACATCTGAACTTAATGTGTACAAGCATAGCAAAATGAAGCAGCAGGCGCTTTTTTGCTGCTCAAATCACGATGTGAAAGTAGCATTACACTTTCTGATTGTTTAAATTAACCTATGAAACATAATATTGTATCTGGAAATTATCTAATGTCTTCCTTATGAAATTTCCATCTCTAGTCAAGCACACATACTTCCCATAATCGGGACAAAAGTGGTGTGTAACAAAGACAAAAATTTAGCTGCATTCAACCTCAAAATGCAAATAATAGCATTTCAGAGAGTATATATTTCAAAATTTTCAGGGGGAGGATACCTCCTAAACCCCCCTATGTCAGGCAAAGCCTAAAGGTGTGATACACCAAGGTGTACATCCTATGAAATATTCCTAGCTAACATTACAGTTTTTTTTGGATTGCTTACACACTAAAGTTAAAAGTAGTACACTGTTAGCAAAACCTTACACTCAAGAAGCAAAACATCAGCCCATATTTGCACAACTATAAGCACATTGTCAACCTCACACTTGTTGCAAAACTCTACATACAGTGATTTGCAAAACACTAAACACACTTAACATACATTACACACAAAAATCTATTATGAAGTCACTTCCTTGCAATACCAAAGCACTGACTGTCAAATTACCACACCTTCCAACCAATTGATTCAACACAGTCATCAGGTGTGCAAACACTTGTTTGCTTAATTGAAGACACACCAATCAGGTGTATAAGCACTATAAGAAGCAGCAGGTGAGTTCATCGGTCTTCAAGCACAATGGAAAGAGTCAGAGAAATAGTAAGACGAGGTGGAGGACGAGGCGGAGGAGAAGGAGGACGACAAGGAGGAGGAGAAGGACAAGGAGGAAGGTAAGGAAGAGGAATCAACAGAGGATGAATCAACGGAAGAGGAAGAGATGGAGGCCATGCTGGAGGTAGAGGAAGAGGAAGACAAGAACGTGCTCAAAGAGGAACGAATCTGACAAATGAGATCCGCGCAACACTTGTTGACCACGTTGTCAACCACGGCCTGACGCTGAGGGCGGCTGGACTGCGAGTACAGCCAAATCTAAGCCGATACACAGTGGCAAGTGTGATAAGAACATTTCGACTGGAAAATAGGTATTGTAAAAATATCATCATATCAAAAACATCTGCACGGTTTCAGCAACTGCTTACAGTACTGTATTCTATGCACTATCAGCACTTCTGTTACCTTTTCCTGTGAAATTACTGTACTATTGTTTACTGTTTTTTTCTCTACATAGGATTGGGGGTCAGGAACGACGAGGGGGAAGGCCTCCTATGTTCACAGAACAGCAAGAGAGGGAGATAGTAAACATGGTTTTGGCCAACAATGCTATAATTCTCAATCAGCTCCAAGCTAACATTGTCAATAACCACGTCGGTTTCAGCAATATCCATCAGGTCTCAACATCAACACTGGCACGCATCCTAAAAAAAAACATATTCAAGTGAAGAAAATTTATCGAGTGCCTTTCGAGCGCAATCCCGAAAGGGTGAAACGACTGCGGCATGATTATGCAGAGGTATGTATTCACCTAAGCATTGTGATCTTGCATACTGTCTCATAATCTTTTACTGTACTGTAATATGTATACTAGATCTACACTGAACACAATTTTGCCTGAGACTGTTCTACAGAGTTTTAGAAATGGATGGAGAGGAGATCCAGCATGAGTTCATTTACGTAGATGAGGCTGGGTTCAACCTGACAAGAACACGAAGGAGGGGAAGAAACATCATTGGCCACAGGGCTATAGTCAATGTCCCAGGGCAACGTGGGGGTAATATAACACTCTGTGCAGCCATTACACAGAATGGGGTCCTCCACCGCCATGCCCATATGGGCCCTTACAACAAAGCACTCATACTTACATTCTTGGACCAATTGCACAACATAACAGCAGCAAATCAAATTGATCATATGCAATACATTGTTGTCTGGGACAATGTGTCTTTCCACCGCTCTGCTCTGGTTCAGAACTGGTTTCAGCAACATCCACATTTCACCGTCCTATATCTTCCACCATACTCTCCATTTCTCAACCCTATAGAAGAGTTTTTCTCGGCATGGTGGCGGAAGGTATATGATCTCCGTCTCCAGGCTGAGGTACCCCTCATCCAGGCCATGGAGGAGGCCTGTGACCAGATGGAGGTAGCAGCAATGCAAGGATGGATTCGTCATTCAAGACGTTTCTTTCCAAGGTGTCTTGCTAATGACAACATTGCCTGCGATGTTGATGAAATTCTTTGGCCAGATCCAGCTAGGCGAAGAGACAATGTCTCAATACGTACAATACGTAAAGTGACATTTTGTTACAGTATTATGAATCTCCATGTCAACATTTTGGGCGTGTTGAGAAATAAATGAGTTTCTTCAGTCTGCAACATTGGTCTTGTGTAGTGTTTGGTGAATTTACATTATATTTGTACTCTGTTGATAGTGGCCAACTCTAATGTGTGGACTGTTTGCTTTGCAAACAGTTTTATTAAAGCTCATTTGTTACAAAAAAGCAGCGGGATGTCCAAGGCATCACTCCCTTTAAACGTCAGACTCTTGGAATAATCCTCCTAAAAAAAAATCTCAAACAATAAGCTCTTATTGCAGTTTTAAAGAGTCCAGTTCCTTCTGAACAGGGTGGCGGGTCTGAGTCCACTTGTGCGATGCATGTCGTTGCTCTCGTCTTCAGCTTAGTCCTGCCAACAGGAACTCCCTCGCTCCTCTCCCTGTTTCCTGCCATTGTTCTCCCTCGCTGCCACCAGGCACAGACTCCTCCCAGGATCTGGGAAAAGGTGGGATGTTAAGTCGGCCCATTTCCCCTTTGATCAGCTTCGACTGATGCTGACATGGGGGGGGTTGAAAGGGAGATGGGTAAAATGGTGTGTGTAAGTATGGATTTTTTTGTTGACCTCATTCCTGTTAAAAATAACTGCTTTCAGGTGGTGGTAGAGGGGATTATATCTAAAGTAGTTTATTTTGGTCTGTATCTTATATCAAATAATGTAAATGTTATTTCGTCTAATTTTCACTAGCTACCACCCAACACACATTAAGGGGCAAAACATTACAGTTTTTTCTGAATGCTTAAGCGCTAATCGTGATTCTTGCAGCACAATTTCTAAAACTATTAATATCTATAGCAAAACCACTCACTGAGTTTGCAAAACTAAAAGCACAAACACTGCATTGCACTCAGTTTGCAATTTTGTAACACACATTTTGCAAAACTGTAGGCACAGTACACTGCACAACACTCGATTACCAAATTTCCAACACACTCCTAGCAAAATTATACACACGTATGGCTATCATTAACACTATTTTTCCAACTGTCTGGCACACTTTCACATGTGAAAACTGTTTTAGAGAATTAGTTCACTTTGCAATCAGCCTAGGCACTATAAATAAGCCACAGGTAAGCTGTCTGTGTGAAGTACAATGGATGGAGCAGTAAGAGTGAGAAGAGTGAGAATCAGAGGAGGCCAAGGGAGAGGACGTGGAGTTAGAGGAAGTTAGATGAAGAGGACAAGGAGGAGCAAGAAGAGGACGAGGAGGGGAAAGAAGAAGGGCAAGAAGAGTAAGAAATAGAATAATTTATGACATCAGAGCTACAATAGTGGAACATGTCATCAACCATAGGATGAGCCTGAGGGAAGCTGGCCAACGGGTTCGGCCTAATTTGAGCTGCTACACTGTGGAAAGCATCGTTAGGACATTTCGAAATGAGAATCCGTAAGTACTTTGTAGCACCGCCATATTATATTGAGAAACACAACAGTACCATACATGCAAAAATACAGAAATTGTAACTTTACAGAATTGCTAGACGTCCAGATGTTGGTGGCAGAGGAAGAATGTTCACTCCAGAGCAAGAGACCCATATAGTAAACATGGTGATTGTCAATAATGCAATAAGACTGCACGAAATACAGCAGCGCATAATTGATAATGACACCATCTTTCAAAATATACACAGTGTAAGCATTTCTTCACTAAGTCGTGTACTTGCTCGTCACAGAATCAGAATGAATCAAATTTACAGAGTTCCTTTCGAGAGAAACACAGAACACGTAAAGCAACTGCGATATGACTATGTGCAGGTAAGCTATAGTGTCGTTGGTTCTGAATTTGGAAGTGCATACTGTAGTGCTGTGCATGGGCCTGATGTGATGCATTTGTTTTGTCTTGTTCAGAGAGTGATGGAACTAGAAGCAGATGCCATGGGACATGAGCTACTTTTTGTAGATGAAGCCGGGTTTAACCTCAGTAAAACCAGGAGACGTGGCAGGAACATTATTGGACACCGTTCCATCATCAATGTCCCAGGACAACGTGGTGGTAACATAACCATGTGTGCAGCTATAAGCCAAAATGGTGTTGTTCACCATCATGCAACCATAGGCCCATACAACACTGCACACATTATTGCATTCCCGAACACCTTACATGACATGCTCCCTGTTCATAGACCAGAGCATACCCGATATTTCATCATGTGTTTTGTATTCATACCATCAGTGTGTAGTTGGGACATTGTGTGCTTAGTAGATGATGGCTTGTGTTTACTGCTTGATACGAAAACACCATTTTTACGAAGGTGTGAAGAGTTAATCTAGCTGTGTTCGCTTTTGCAAGAGAACTACAATGTTTTGATAATTGGGTGAAAGGTTTTCTTATTTGTGTGTAGAGTTTTGCAAAAATAGCCAATAGTTACAAAAAAAGTGCTTAAGCAATCAAAAAAAAACTGTAATGTGTCTCTTTAAAATAAATAAAAAAAAATAAAACAATTTGTTATTTTTTTATTATGAATATGAGGCTGAGTTGCTTCTGTACAGATCCAGATTTTTCTTTTTAAAGGTGATAGTTTCAAGTTTAATTCCTCTCGGCCAGAAGTTGCCGCCCTCTTTCTGTGCTGTTTACAAATAGTTGCCAGGTCAGCCGATGCTAATGCTAACCTAACCTTTTTATCTCTAAAACATTTAACACACAAGCAGTGGTGGAAAAAGTAATCAACAGTAGTACTAGACTGAAAGTATTGATACTCATAGTCAAATCCTACTCAACTACAAGTAAAAGTTACTCGGCCAATAATCTACTCAAGTTAAAGTATTAAAGTACTCAATTTTTTAAATACTTAAGTATTCAAATGTACATGGATCTTAAAGTACATGAGTATTCAAAAATTCAAATACAATTTTATTATATTTCTGTATAATTTTCATATTAATTTTAAAGAACCTTGCAATGTTCAGAAACCACTGCATGTATCAGTGGGGGCTGGTAGAGTTTTCTCCAATTCAAAATAGACATATACTAAAAACCAATCAAACGTATACTAAATTATCACATCAGTATGTTTATATGAATGCCAACAACAAAAAAACATTATAAAAACACTTTATATAAACAAGTCGTAATTTCATGTAACTGGCAACCTGTCCAGGGTGTACCTAGCCTCTTGCCCGTAGACAGCTGGAGATATGCACAAGCACCCCTCGCGACCGCAGCTGAGCATGAGTATGAGTGTGAGTACGAGACGGAAAATGGATGGATGGATAATTTCATGTACACTTTTTGTACATAATTCTTGCCCTTCTGAGGCTTTGTGAAGGCAAATCTGTGTTTTCAATGGCCCAGTATGGCGTCACAAATCTAAAAAAAATAATGTACAAGTTAAAAACCGGAGAAGCTATTAGTCAGCTTTATATTTTTTCTAATATATATAAAAAAAATTCTGAGAATGTGTTTATTTAAAAGCAACTTTGCAAATTAACAAGCATATAGAGAAAGTACAATATATTATATTGTTATTATTATAGGGGGGATTGTTGGCCTAGTGGATTAGAGTAGTGCACTTGTGCTCTGAGAAGTACTCAGTTTGAATCCCACTGCTTCCAATATGGGCTCTCGATCCCTGATTGCTCCCCAGGTGCCGCACAATGGCAGCTCACTGCCCCACAAGGGGATGGGTTAAATGCAGAGGTAAATTTTTCCAATGTGAGATCAATACATTTCATAAAAATAAGAAATATTTTCCATGTAAATCCCAGAGTGTTCATGCTTCCATTGCCTTTTCTAAAAAGGACATTGAATGAAACCTACCTGTCTTTATCCATGCTGGGTCAGATCCTGACAGGGTAAGCAGAATAAAGCATTAGCCTCACTGCATGCAGTCAGCCAAGCCTTGTCTCTATACCTGGGCCTGGAAAAAGACAGGGTGTACTGAGTCCATCCGTCTTTGGACCGCTGATTAATTTTGATCTTAGTCTGATCTGGTCCAAACGACTTAACGTCCAGCTTCTCGTTGTAAGTTTGCTTCACGGAATCTCACCGGGATTTTCTATCCCTTTGGAATAGAGGCTTAAGGTTGAATCTATTCCCAGAATGAAACACTGTCTGTATGAAGTACAATGGAGGGAGAAAGAAGAGTGTGAATTAGAGGAGGCTGAGGAAGAGGACATGGAGGGGAGGAAGAGGAGACCAGATATGTCATCATATGTGGAATATATGAGTCCATAGGGCTGCTTTGGTCCAAAACTGGTTTACAGATCAACCACTCTTCACTGCTCTCAACCTCCTGCCATACTGTCTATTCTGAGATTGAAGAGTTCTTCTCTGCCAGAAACTGGAAGGCCTTATGCCATCATCCCCATCAACACATAACACTTTTACAGGCAGTGGAGGAGGCCTGTGTGGATATTGACCAGGCATCATGTCAGGCCTGGATACAGCATTCTAGGACATATTTTCCACGCTGCCTTGGAAAAGAGGACTTTGCATGTGATGTGAATTAAATTTTGTGGCCAACTCAGAAAGATGACACAATGTTGATTTTTTTTTTTCCCTCTAACTGATTTTGTATTTTGACTTGGGGGAAAAAAACCACTTCTGTTTGTTTTGATGTCAGTAAATAAACACCAATACTTAAAGTTTGGATCCCTGTATGTTTACAGAACTGTGATAAAAGTATGAGCTCAAACTGACATAGCCTATACCTCGTACACAGGGAAAGCAAAAGCCAGATGTGTTTTTTTATTTATACCATCAGTGTGTAGTTGGCACACTGTGTGATTAATAATATGATGGCTTGTGTTAACTATCTGATTAAAAAAAAATACAAAGAGTTAAGCGAGGTTTATTAGCTTTTGCAAGAGAACTACAATGCTTTGCTGATTTGGTGAAAGGTTTTGTTATTTGTGTGCAGAGTTTTGCAAAAAAAAACAATAGTTTCAAAAGTTACGCTTTAGCCATCAGAATAAACTGTAATACCTATGAAAAAACCAATCCTAGACTTTGCAAAACTAAAAGCACAAACACTGCTTTGAACTCACTTTGCAATTTTGTGACACACAATTTTCAAAACTGTAGCTAAAATCCACTGCACAGCCCTCTTTTTGCAAAACTGTAAACACAACTCATGGCCTTACTCAATGTCCAGATAATCAACACACTCTTAGCATAACTATACACACATTTGGATATTGCACATTATTTTGCTAACTGTCTGGCACACTGTCACATGTTAAAACTGTTTTAGATAAATAGTTCACATTGCATTCAGTTTAAGCAGCTTAAATAAGCCACGGGTGAGCTGTCAATGTGGGGTACAATGGAGGGAGCAAGAAGAGTGAGAATTAGATGAGGATGAGGACGTGGAGGTGGATAAGTAGGAGGAAGAGGAGATCAAATACCTCATCATATGTGGCAATATATGTTTCCATAGGGCTTCTTTGGTCCGCAACTGGTTTTCAGATCACGCACTCTTCAATGCACTCAGCCTCTTTCCATACTACATTATTGAATCTGATTGAAGAGTTCTTCTCTGCAAGCATTGGAAGACCTTATGCCATCACCCCCAACAACACATAACACTTTTACAGGCAATGGAGGAGGCCTGTATGGATATTGAGCAGCGGCATTCCTGGAGATATTTCCATGCCTTGTATGTCTTGTGGCCGGACCCAGAGAGACAATAAAAGGTTGACTGATATTTTATTTATTTTTTTTAAACTAATTTTGACTGGAAAAAAAACACAGGTTTGTTGTGCTGTCTGTAAATAAACCCCAATAATTGGAATTTGCATCCCTGTTTATTTACAGAACCATGACAAAGGAATGACCTCAAACAGACATAGCCTACTGTACCTTGTGCAAAGAGCCAGATGTGTTTTTTTATTTATACCATCAGTATGTAGTTGGCACATTTAGTGCTTATAACAGTTTTTTTTCTGAATGCTTAAACCCTAACTGGAATTTTTATAGCGCTGTTTCTAAAACTATCAATACTTATAGTAAAACCATTCACTGAGTTTGCAAAACTAAACTGCTGATTTGAGCTCAGATTGCAATTTTGTAACACACCCTTTTCAAAACTGCAGGTACAATCCATAGCACAGCACTCTTTTTGTGGAACTTTATACACGACTCATCGCTTTACATGCAATTTCCAGAAAACCAAAGATGTGCTTCTATTTATACCATTAATGTGTAGTGTCTTCTACAGCATTTTGCACCATGTCTATTTATTTTTGCACTGCTCTGAAACTTCCACATAGATGCTTTTTGCACCATGTCTCTCCTACACTGTTTACATTTTGATCGCTGCTGCACTTTATAAATGGAAATGCATGTATCGAAATTTCAAATGGCATTAAAGTCTTAGTTATTAATGTGAAAGATTGTGTTAACAGTCTGATTGAAAAATACCATTTTAACAAAGTTTTAAAGAGTTAAGCAGGGTTTATTAACTAAGAGAGCTACAATTTTTTGATGATTTGGTGAAAGGTTTTCTTATTTCTCTACACAGTTCTGCAAAAAAAAGCCAATAGTTACAAAAATTGTGCTTAAGCATCAGAAAAAAAATGTAATCTGATTCGGTTCAGCAGGAAACAGTGTTTTTTTTTTTTTTTTAGAAATCTGACTGGTCAGATTATTAGATAAAGCAAGCCGCACTGAAACGTTGAGGAAGATGAGGATGTGTGGGGCTGATCTCTTTTTGTCAGTATCATCTAAATCTCCCCCGATTCGATCTTGAATCCGTTTATATTTACTTCAAGCCTTCAATTTTTAAAAAAAATAAATGTTTTTGTGTATCTTTAAGAAAACCTTTGATGATTTGCTCAAATCACTTAGGGGACAAATGTCATGTTCAGAGTTGTATTTAGGTTGTTTGAATAATGAGGAAATAGATCTATTTACTTATTACTTATGCAATGATGTTATTATCAGCTAACATCCTCTACATCAAGCTTTTTATATGAGCCATAAAGAAGAGATCCTCTTTATTCTTGAAAAAACTTAAAACAGGACTGGAAAAAAATGAGAATAAGGAATTGTGATAAGGATAAGAAATCTAAACAAGGTTTATCCCATTATTGACAGAGGAAACAAGCTCTGATCACAGAGTGTGAGAATCTTATCCTCGCCGCTGCTTCTCATGCCAGTGAGAGTTAACTCCGACCTGTGGTTTGATGTTTTCTCATGGTCCGTGCTTTATCCTCTTAAGTGTTTTCAGCGGGGCGTCGCTGAGGTGGGGTTGCCGGGGGCACAGGAAGGAAAAGGAGTAGCTGGGAAATCTCATCAAGGCTCCTCAGTGAACAAGAGACACCCCAGCCAGGATCTGGGCGTTGTTGTTAAATCATCTCGGGGTCTTGTTTGGTTAAAACACAAAAGAGGCCCCATTCTTTCTACAAAAGTATATATATATATATATATATATATATATATATATATATATATATATATATATATATATATATATATATATATCGTTAACGTATACAAGCTTTGAATACAGCTTGTACATTTCTGTGTTGAGGAGAAAGTTACCATTTCTTCCTCTCTGGGACTTCCAGATGAAATTAAAGATGAGATAAGGAAGTCGGTCTCTGATCATAACAGTGATAATTCGGATCTGTGTAGAACATGGCATGTTTGTTTGGATAGAGATCGCAGATATAGATGACTTTTCTTCTTTTACCGTAGAGGAAATGGTAACTGTAATAATGAAATAGTTTCTTCTAAAAAGGAAAAGTTCTGTATTTTGTGCTTAACCTTCCTTTAGAACACATTCCAGCTTGTTAACATACTTAACATTAGAAGGGTGTTTCTCTTTTTAAAATAAATCCAAATTAACCTAATTTAAATGGGAGACAGACATAGAATCCATTAATTTATTATTCCCAAACATTTTAGGTCAGGATTCCAAAGATCCTGAAAAAGAACAAGTGAATTGTGACCTCTTAAAAGTAGATATAATTAGTTACATTTTATATCTATTTATTTATTTATACATATAAAGTATAATACATTTTATATATATATATTTTGTATAATTGTATTAATTTCAAATGGCATAAATTATTTTAAATATCATTAAGAATACATTGAAAATGTTACATTTGATTAAATGTCATTTTAAACTAAATACATCATTTCAAAATAACATTTAAAGTAATTTGTCATTTTAATAAATGCATTTATTCAGAATAACATTTAAAATAGACTGCTTTTTATGTAAATTACATTTGATTATTTCAAAAGCCATCAAGAATACATTAAAAATGATTGATTAAATTATTACATTTCACATAAATAGATTTTAAAGATTTTTATGAATTGAATAAATTTCCCATTTTGCGGGATATGTCTACAAATAAAAAATACTGATCATTTTTTAAATGAACGATAAATTCATTTACAGATTTTAAAAAAAAGTTGAAAAAAAAAAAGAAAGACACTCTAAAAGTGTCAGTTTTTTTATTATTTTTTACCGCTATATGTAATCTTTTGCAGTGCGCATTTCTATCTTTAACTGTTGAACCATTTTAGGACCATTTTTGGTCATTTAGGAACAATCTGAGAACCAAAAACCCTTATGGAGACCAAAGGTTGGCGGCAGACCCCCATTTCTAATGTTAGAGAATCAGTTTAGAGGCATAGTGTGAACCAAGAGTGGAGCAGGGGCCCAGTAAGATGAAATAGGGAGCCACTGTATCAGACACATGTTAATGAATTATTACATTTTGTAGTTGACATTGTGATCTCCAGGCAACAGCAGCAAACGGGTGGAAGAAACCTAGAGAGTTGGAGGTTTGCCTTCTTTAGAATCAATTTTACAGTTGACCTATATTCATCTTACCAGTGATCATAAATAGGAACTGAGGTTTGGTGGCCTGGGTGTCAGCAAGCAAAGGCTTAACTGCTTCGAGCAACCGTAAAGGTTGCAGGTTAGAAACTCAGACATTGGTTGTGTTCGAACGTCCGCCCTAACCCCTAAAACCCTCAATTGCTTTATAGAGCAGTGATATATAGTGGTGACTTTATAATGAACTCAGTTAACTGACCGTTTGGACAGACGATTACTACTTTTTGCTCCCCGCAGGTCACATAACTCCGCCTCCCCTCATGGTGCCTGCTCCATCTTTGTTATTTGCCACCGCCACAACAAATCCAATGATGCTTTGCGAGGAGAGCTCTAGCATAGCAATCTGGGATATATCTGCTCATCTAATGACCATAGATAATCACTACTTTTAAGGTGCATTGTGGGAAATTTCGAGTCCACTACTTTTTCATCCCCTAGACCAGGCCTCCCCAAAGTCGGTCCTGGAGGGCCACTGTCCTACAGGTTTCCCTGCTCCAGCACAGCTGATTTACATTGATAGTTGATAAACAGACTTTTGCTGGACTGCAATGATCAGAATCAGCTGTGCTAAAGCAGAGAAACCTCTAAAACCTGCAGGACAGATGTAAATGATTAAGTTAAATTCATAAACTGAAAAATGTACTAAAATATGTTGGCTTAGTGGATGTTTTAGAGATAAAGCCAGAGAAGCTGGACTGACACATGACAACAATAAGCAAAAGATAGGGTCAGATAGAGACCACTGGAAAGGTATAGCCAAAAGAAGAAGAAAATTAAGAAATGTTAAATCTCGGGTCTAGTCGAAGCCCAGATCTCCATCCTAGTAGGGCATTTACCAAAAAAAGTCGACTAGTTGACCTAATTCGGCTTAGCCAACTCACATCTGGACAACTCAAACGTTACCCCTCCCCTTCAGCAGGTGTGGACCTGCATGGGGGTGTGTGCAGCATACAAACTGGTTCCTTATTAGCTTATTCTATGGGCTTTGTAAGGCACACACTAATAATATAATCAAACCAGTCCTCCTCTAAAGGAGGGTTTCAGCAACGATACCATCATGTAAAATGTCCTACTTTGACCTTTTAAAGTTAATATATAAACCATTGACCAAAAAATACAGCAAAAAAATAAATGAAAAAAGATTCAGAACAACATACTTTAAATAAAAGTGATCAATACAGAATTCTTGCTCTTTCTCAAATAATTTTTTAATTTTTAGTGAGTTTGTCTCTGCAGTCATTTAGGAATCTTCTATGTAATTAAACAACTGTTCAACCCAGTAGGTGTTATGCAATCATGTAAGTATTATGTAGAAACTGACATTAATTTAAACAACAGCATCTATAAATATGTGTGTTCATTAGAAAGGGCCTCATGAAAATCTGAGGCCCTTAGTGACTTATTTGGAAAACATATATGCTGTGCGGATTGATTTTCCTGTTGTTTTATAGTGATCAGCATAGATTGATCATAAAATGTTTTTGGTTTCCATCAGTTTGCGACCAAAAACAGAAATTGGAAGAAATACATTTATTTTTAAGAAATATGAGAAATACATTTGAAAAGTCTCTCTTGAAACCTTTTTTGGATTAAAAGCTTTTCCGGGTTGCATTTTTTTTAAAATTTCAATTTACAAAATGAATGAATTTGCTAAATGAATGGAAGAAAGTTAGTTGGTTTAAGTAAAACAACCTGAAAGTGGGAGTGTTCTCTTAGTTTGTCTATTGTCTATGGAAGAGAAACAGGTTTCAACATCACATAATGTCTTTTCCTCAACCCCTGACCCACCTGGAGCGTTTTCTATTGCAGATCTTAATCATAAACCTACCTGAACAAATCAACCACATCCATTTAAAGACCTAGTTGACTCTAGCAAACAGTTGGTTATACTTCTAATGATCTGACATAAGGTTTTTTCCTGCTTGGATGGCATGTAGAAAGCATAACTACCTCCATCAGCTTGACATTTTTTACTGTTTAATTTTCCGAGATTGAAAATAGAAACGGCATCTAAAAATGGCCACCTCGACAGATGCGGAGCGGGACGCAGGTCGCAGGAAGCAGAGAGGGTGTCACGTCTTTCAGCGCTCGACGGGGAGGAAAGGTTGACCCACAAACATGTGCAGCCTGAACTTTGACCCCTTTTCTTCCTGGAAGAATGCCTTCCCACTCACTCTTTTCTAACTCTTTTTTCCATGGATTGCTTTTTTTTGTTTTTGTTCTCTCACACATTCATCTGGCACACCGCTAGAAGACAGGGATACACCAACATTTGTTATTTATTTGTTGTTACTCAATAAAAAAATCACCACAAACTGTAAGTAATTTACTGCATTCAGCTTAGATAATCAACCTTTTCCACCTTGAATATCAAGTGAAATCACTAACCAATCTGTTCGTTCAGAAAGAGAACTACTTTGTCTCCCTCTAGTGGTGGAAAGAAGTTGAAGACGTTCACAGAAAAATAAGAACTCGCCATTTTTACAACCATGTGATGGATTTACAGTTTTTATTTAACTGACTTTGTTGCGCAGACGTTAATAATTTAATTATTTATTCCATTAAACTTAAGAGCTACAGCCATTCTACATCAACTCTTCCTTTAGCGAGCATATTGCTGTAAATCTACTAGAAAAAAAAAAGGTGGAAATTGTTAAAGACTCCCTACTTTACATAAGTTTACAAACCATCTGTTTATCTTTGTGGTTCAGAATTCTTTTCTGGAAAATGTAAATAGATGGCATGAGTGTCCCTCCATAGTGATGCAACAGGTGACTTTTGTACCCTTCTAAAAGAAGCTGACCATGCGTCCATCTCTATGATATTATGAGAAGCACACTGGCCCGATGTCCAGGCCAAACTCTTGATCCGCCTTTCCAACATCCATTGGGGCCAAGTCCACAATGGGAAGCCTGTTAGTTGTTTGAGTCCTGTACTCGATCACTGTCTTGCCCCATTCTCCATTTGTTGTCTGAGGAAAAAGAGGAAAGGGAGTTGATGTATCTGCAGAGTTGAGTTTTGATCAAATTTCAGGGATGACTGTGGCTTTACCGAGCAGCCCTCCTCTATGACGGTGTATCTCATCCGGGTGTTGCCCTGAGCCCTCAGGTCTTGCCCGTTGGCACCTTTGAGGACCATCGCCTTCTTCAGGTTTTTGGTCTGCTCGTCTTGCACTGCCACGCTGTTCTTGCAGTGGTAGGTGACGTTTTGGTAAGACTCCTTCGACAAAAGCTGCAGCAGCTTCATCTGGACCGCCACAGCGTTCGGCAGGTCCTCCTTGTTGCCATAGAAGAACTGAAACGAGACGTCAGACGTAACAGATTTGAAAAGTTGATTGATTATTCCTGTGTAAGTTTCTTTCAATGCTTCTTACTCTGGTTCCCCCATTCATATCGGCCCCGAACCAGACGGGTTTGTTTGGGTTGGGAGTGGATTTTGTCCACCAGACTTTCCTTGGGATACTGGCTGGATTGGCATGGATGCAGGTTTCACCAGTTTCCATGTTGCAGAAGACACGGATTGCATCTTTTGTGCTTCCTTGATTTGGATCCAACCAGTATTCGCCTACAGCAAAGATAATGATATGAATCAGGACATAAAGAGATTTAAAAATTAGTTTACGATTTGGGTAAAGTTGAAGACCCTGACCGCTCTTTTTTTGAGGGTGACACTGCATAATGTCCATGCAGGTCTTGCCAGGGTTCATCTTACTCCCATCTGGATTGCGCAGGTTCTGAACGTGTCTGCTGAGGGTCTTAAGAGAGGCTCGGACACCCGATTCAGCCTGCAGGACCTTAGTATTTGGCCTAGCTTCGTCTTTGTTAAACTCTGTTTGAGAAGGAAGATCAGCAGAGTTATCGTACTCTACTGCTTCCTGAACGTCACCTATTACATCATAATCCACAGCAAACAGCTCCTCTACAGCTGCTGTTGGAGGTCCCGGGGGACCTGGAGGACCGGGTGGTCCAGGTTCTCCAGTTGGACCCTGTAAAAAAAAAGGTGTTTTCATAAGAACACACCTAAAGTAAACATCATGGTCTACATTAGCATTAGTTAGCGCATTGCTTTACCTGAGCTCCAAGGTCTCCTATGGTTCCTCTGGTGCCCGGAGCTCCCATTGGTCCCGGCTGGCCAGCATTTCCCTCTTTTCCCGGAGGACCCATCACCCCAGGAGGCCCCTGTTTGGTTTAAAGACATACTTAATATCCAAGCTGTACTCGTCTTAGTGTCATGCTATAGTCTCATTCAATTTACCCTTTGTCCAGCTGGTCCAACAATCCCTCGAGCTCCTGCGTCTCCTATAGCACCCTGAATCAGAGGAGATCACATATTAACTATTATCTCTGTATGGCTGTTTATCTAAATCATAAAGACCAGGACACTGAGATGCCGAAGTGAGCATCTAGGATACAGTACAGTGTGTTTTGGTAGTTTTTTGTTTTGTCTTTGTCATTATCTTCTTATACCTCCAGCCTTCCTTGTCCTTTTTAATGTCTTTTTATAAAAATAAAGAGAAAATACTTTCCTGTCTTAAAGGAGATCTAACCTTTAATGTATTAACCTGGGTGTTGGTTAGAACCTGGTGTAGAATCCAATATGAGGTGGCTTGGTATTTTTATGTAGGCCAAAAGGTGCGAACCTGGCTTTTCTTAAATAGTTGGCTTACAAAAATAAATACTTAGTTAAAAACAAGCACAACCTCAAGAAAGCAGCAATGTCACAGTCACAAAATCATTCTAATGGTTGAAACTATTACAAGGTAGAGAAATGTATTCATGAGGAAGAGTGTAGGAGAAGTGTACGTAAAGATCTGGGATCTGAGGTTTAAATGAGAGCATTATTGAAAGATTTAATCTAACCTTAAACATAAAAAATACCACTTTTAAATAATGTGGATTTGCTTATTGAAAGAATTACCCCATATTCCTAACCACTAGTTGATAGTCATAATCACTCAGTTTACTTGATTTCCTGTTCATGTATGGAATTAATTTTGTTCAATTATTTCTGCAATTTGCAATAGACATGATTTGTTAGTGAAAATTTGAAGAAAAAAAATGCCATTCAGAAATTAGACTTTTAAAATATTCGAAGAGAAACTTTGTTTTCTCAGATTTTATTTTTCAAATACACTTTTTTCTAACTTAATTTATTTTTTCCGGCTTGAATATTTTTTAATTTTATATTTTCATATTTGTTTTTTTTTAGATTGAGTTAACCAAATTGCATTCTTTTCAAATTGTTTCAAAATGCTCACTCTAGAGCAATTAAAATGTTTAAAAAAGCCCGCCCCCTGAAGTAAAGCAAATATGATCTGTAAATTGCTATTTAAAAAAAAACACACAATTCATAAAACTCAATCTGAAAAACAACATTTTTTTAATTTTTTTTTAAACTAAACAAAAAAAATTCAACAACATTTTTAAATTAAATTATTTGATAAACATACCCGAGAATAGCACAATTATTCATAATTTTTTTCAAAGGTTTATTTTTGGATTGCATTTTTTTTTTTTCAAATTTCTATTTACGAAATGTGTTCTTTGCAACAATAATGGAATAAAATTCACTCCATATCCTGTATCACATTTAAGCAAGCAAATTTTAATATGTGACTTTATTTTTTGTATTAATTCCTAGCTGGATTTGCCAAATTAACACCAATAATTAGTAATTAAGGATGTTCAGAGTGTAAATGGTTTTACAGATTTAGCTTTCAGCCGTATAAACCATTGGTAGATACAGTATAATTTGTCTCTATATCCTACTTTTAACCAGTAGTGATACATTGAAAACTTTATTGCTTCATCCAGCTTGAAAGTTCTGTCTTACGGTTGTTCCAGGGAGACCCTGGAGTCCTGTGAAGCCCCTGTGTCCTTTCTGACCCCTTTCGCCAGGTTCTCCGGCTCCTCCCTTTTCTCCCTGTGGTCCTTGAGGGCCCTTTGCGACAACAAAAAAAACAACAGTTAATCCCTTAGAAACAATGAAATAAAAGAGTTTTAAACTTAATAAATCAAAGCAATGTCAAGTGGGCAAAACTGTCTTACCACTTTTCCTCGTATACCAGGCTGCCCTTGGGGTCCTGGGGGCCCTCTTGCACCCTAAGATTAACACAACAAAAGAGACATAAAAGGATGGATTAGTGGATTAGATTTGAACATATAATTTTAAAACTGAACTCTTTATAAACCTCACATTTTCTCCTCTTTGTCCAGGATTACCAGTCGTTCCCACTGGACCCTCGTTACCCAGTGACCCCGCCACACCAGGCAAACCCTCCGGGCCTGGGTTTCCTTGATCTCCCTAAAAGAAAATCAAATTAAAAAAAACATGGAGTTTTACTTCTGATACCATGACTAAAGAAATCATGCTGATAAGATGATGAAAGTAATAAAAATTCTGAAAAAAGTTTTTATCCTCACCCGTTCTCCTACCAGACCATCTTTACCAGGAGACCCCTCAGCTCCAGCAATGCCCTGAATAATAACATGAAGAAACAAACAAAAACTTTATGTTTTACCAGAAAGCTAAAAACCCAAATATATATTTGGTCATATAAAACGTTGCATCATCTGCAAAAAAAATTTCAGCAGAAAATCTACAAAAAGCCTTTATAACATGCAACTATAACAAATTATTTATAATTTCTAATTGTCTGTCAAAGGATGATGTGTGTATGAAATAAGCATGAATTAGAATAAAAAATAAACAATAGTCAATAAAAGTAGCTGAAGAAGATGAACCTCAGGACCAGGATCTCCTCTTGGCCCTTTGGCTCCAGGTAAGCCAACTCCACCAGGAGGACCTTTGGCCCCCTGAGTACCGGGAGCTCCTGGTTTTCCAGGTGGACCCTGGCAGACAAATAACAGAGTAGAAATGAATCCCATGAAGTTGTGGCTTATTAAGAAGGATGGGCAGCATTAAAGCATCAACAGGATTACATACAGCAAGACCCGGCAGTCCCACAGAGCCTGGCTCTCCTCGAACTCCTGGCTGACCTACTACTCCTCTCTGCCCTGTTGTGCCGGCGGGTCCAGGGGGCCCATCGGGTCCCTGAAAAAGAAGAATTAGAGCTTTAAATCTTCAGGATAGAGTGTCTCAGAAGAAAGTGCTTTACGCCATCGTACCGGAGGTCCGTCCTCTCCTGGCCCTCCCTTCTCTCCTGGGCTTCCTGGTGGTCCTGGCTGTCCATTCTCGCCCTGACGACCTTGAGCACCATTTTCTCCTCGAATTCCTGGAGGGCCTTTCTTTCCAGGAGCACCTATGGGCCCATCAGCTCCAGTAGCCCCCTGAGACACAGGTATTTTTTGTTTGTTTGTTATTATACTGCTTATTTGGAGAGAATTGTTTTTTTTAACTACAGGTTTTAAAACTAAGGTATACAACTCACAACTGAACCTGGGGGTCCAACTCTTCCAGGAAGTCCAGGAAAACCAGGAGACCCCTACATAGAGAAATACTCCCTTTTAGACAAAAGCTTTCAACATCCAAGCTGCAGAATACAGTAATTTCAGTGGTATAGGGTAAGGGCATAGGTTTGATTTCAACTTTGGTAGGGACACTATTGGTCTGATGCAAAAATATGCATTCTCGTTTTTTTATGCTTGTCGTGAAAATCAGGGTGTATTTTGTACAAATTTTATAAGCACTAAACACACTGGAGGCTGTTTATAGATGTTTGAAGCATCACCACCTCTGATGAATGAGGAATTATGACATTTTTTCCACTTTGAAAAGGTTTGCATTTAAAATTACCAGCGACTAAGACAGAAAGTAAATCCTATTTAACAAAACATAGTCTAAATATGTCTGCTATTTGTTGATTTATCCTGTTTTCTTTTGAATATATACAATTGTGCAGAGGCAAACAGAGGTAAAGCCTACTCTTATCTTTTAAATATTCTTTCTGTATCATGAAACAAAGCAAAATAATACATTCAAGTGACGCCAAATAAATATGAGCACTGGAACTGAAACTGGGCATTTAGAATATTATACCATATTAGGAATTATACCAAAATTGTAAATGAATACATAAACATTTTACATTTTAGATAAAAACTGATTTCATCTGTCAATATTCTCCATCCAGAACTCCTCTACTGCTGCATCAAAGCTGTATTGTAGATTATAAACATGTTATTCACATCTAATTGTTTGTAGGGACAATTAGATGGGACATGTCCCAGTGGTCCCTATGCAAACCTACGCCCATGAAATAGGGGCTTGACTCACAACTGGGCCTTGAGTTCCTCTGCCTCCTTTGAGCCCGGTCACTCCAACCGGTCCCTTAAAAGATACAGACATCATTGTTACAGTTAAACAATCTTAAATTATTTAAGGCAAAAAACAACAAATACATTACCTTCAGACTTTACAGATTTAAAATTTGAGTTTTTACCTGTTCACCGGGTTTTCCAGCCGTTCCCTGAGGCCCGTGAGCTCCTGCTTCTCCTTTAGGTCCTGGTTCTCCAGTTTCACCTTTAACCCCTGGCTGACCATCTTGACCCTTAAAAAAAACAGCACATTAGCTTAGGCTGTAGTCTACAGACTTAAATCAGACTTTTCATTTTGTATTCATAGGTGTGCTTTGAATTTTGATAAGACTCTTACAGAAGGTCCAGGGAAGCCAACTGCTCCGGTTGGACCAGGCTCACCGCTGGAACCCTATTCATTAGAAAAATAAAAATAAGACATTAATAATTAACAAACCAAAAAGAAATGGCCTAATAGATCAATTAAGGTGTGAGAAGTTATGCTGACAGGGGTTCCTCTGGTGCCCCGGCGCCCTGTAGGTCCTGGCGGCCCTGTTTCACCCTGAAATTGAAAATAATAAATAAATTAATTTTGCTTTGATCTTGATATCATTTGATATCTGATGATATATGTTAGAACTGTAAATTTACAGTTATTTTTACTCTTTTTCAAGGCTGCACCTTTAAAAAGATGAAATTGTCCAGTGAGCTGTTTCCAAACGATGTTTGTTTTTTTGTTTTTTACACTTGTGTAAACAAAATGACAAATAAAATCTGTGTATGGTCTAAAAAAGTCTAAATATTTCGAGCTAGTGCTATATATGATCTCAAATTAAACCTTTATTTTTTTGTTTTATAATTGCTTGAAAGAAATCTGTTAAAAAGACCAAGAAAATATGATCTTCAGCTTACCTTTTCTCCATTTGGTCCACTGGGACCGACAGGTCCGACTGGACCAGCAAGACCCTTTAAAAAATAAATACATATGTTAGAGTCATAAATGTAAATAAATTAAAATCTTTCCCAAAATTTGTGCAATTGTCTGAAGTTAACATACCCTAGCACCATCCGCTCCAGCCTTTCCTTCAGGTCCTTTGTCTCCAACAGAACCCTGATTGTGCAAATCAACGTAAGTTTATAAATAAGTGTTCATGCTTTTTGCCTGTAGTTTCCACATCAATGATGCATTCTCAGTTTCTTCGCAGATGATACGGTTATATTCCCTTAACTTACAGGATCTCCCTTTGGTCCTGAGGGTCCTGGAATACCTCTTTCCCCCGGCATCCCCTGAAGCCCTGGCCCACCTGGCTCTCCTGCAGCACCCTGTGGACCTGGGCTACCCTATAATGTATGACATGCACCAATTAGGTAGAATTTAGGTAGAGTAAGGCATCACAACAAATCGCTCAAGCCTTGTTATCTCAATATCATGATGTACATTATCAATATCACAAAGAAGTGGTTGGAATACAATGAATATCAGATAACAGGATCAATAAATTAATACTTAATAGTGCATCCGGTAACATCGTTAAAGCAAAACTATGTAACCTTTGGCCACGAGGGGCGCTAGACCTGTTACTTCAAAGTTTAGTGCCCCTGAAAGCAACATTTATGTCTAATATTATACAGTTCTATGGAGAGCCACTATAAGTTGATGCAGTGTGATGCATCAAAGAGCCACTATCCTGCAGCTTTTTGATGCAGGCCATTTTTAACACACCTGAATCAATTGAGTGGCAGGAAAGTTACAGGATGGTGGCTCTTGAAGACTGCTTTAGGTCATGCCACCCCTGTTACTGCAACGTTTTAGCCTAGCATATAAACCCTTTACTGAATCAGTATTCTCTGATTGTTGTGGCCTCTTTTGGAAGGAAAATTTACACAATGCTACAAACCAAATTTGGTTGAGGAATGGTTTGATGAGCCAAGAGACATGTTTGAGGGTTCCAAAGGGATAGATGGTAGAGAACATCTAGGGAGCCAGTCATTGTGGTTTGATCGCTCAATTTTATTTGGGGTGTTTTTTGGAACATTACCTTGGGTCCATCCTGCCCTGGGGCTCCTGGACTACCTTTGGGTCCCTGAAGCCCATTAGGTCCAGTTTCTCCTCTTTCTCCTGGTGAGCCTCTTTCGCCCTATAAGGACAGGCAATATCACATGTCAGGCAACCTTTATTACAGCAGATAACATTATATCAATAAATAAAACTGAATAACTGCTGAAAAAGGAAAAAATTTTATTAGCTGGGCTGATGGACTTACTCTTGGTCCCGTCTCTCCAACAGTGCCCATCTCACCTGCTAGACCCTGAAAATGACCAAAAGATACTCTAGTAAACAACCAAATTGTTAAGCTAAATTTATATGCGTTTAAAATCTAAGCTCGTGGCTCTTTCTCTTACCGCGTCGCCTGGTTTTCCTGACTCTCCGGGTGGACCTGAAGGTCCAGGCAAACCCTAGAGAATACGAATCACACTATTAGTTAACATTAGAGGCAAGAAGAGAAAACATACCTACTTACCAAAATGCCAAAAATGTCCCCTTTAGATTTAAAAAATAGGTGTATGAAATTTGCTCTGGATAAGAACTAGTTTTTCAATTAAAAATGTAAAAGTAAGTCAATAGGACAAAAAAAAAAAACAAATACTAAAGAGGGTAATTCCTAGAAAGTGATATTAATGCTCAAACTGGCTCTTTGGGTTCAGCGAATCAAAGGTTTCTGACCATCTACCAAAAAATAAAAAGGCCTCAGCATTGAGTAGCTCAGGGTTCTTGTTCTTAATAAAAAAAAAAACTATACAGCTATGATTCAGGTGTCTCCAGTGGGCTGGTGGGAACTTTCTCCATATTCTGAAGGAGTTAAACAGCTATATAAAAAAAGAACAAGTTTTTAGTTTTTTTATCAAACTTTTTTGGTGATATTAAGAATGAGTGAAACCACTCAACATCCTAAATAAAGGATGGTACCCTCTTTTGGACCATGAAAGAAAAACCCTTCCAGATCCTACTCCAAACTCTCCTTTTATGTAATTTACCTGGAAACCCGCCTGTCCTTGAGGTCCCTGCTCGCCTCTCTTTCCTGCCGGACCCTAAATAAATAAATCAGCCAAAGTAAATTACCAGAATCAAAAAGTTCACTTTTAAATAAAAAAAATAAACATGCTTACAGCTGGGCCAGGTGGACCGGCTGCACCTGTTTCTCCGTCTTTCCCATTTGCTCCCTAGAAAACAAAAAAGAAACACAGTTACATAAAATATCTTTATAATTGTGAAGATTATGAAGCATTACATGGTTAAAAGTAACAAACCCTTTGACCAGGAGCTCCAGGAGTTCCGGCTTCTCCAACCTTACCAGCATCACCCTATAAACAAATCAATGGTTTAGTCTTTGTTACAAGTTACCGAGGCCAAACTGTAGAACCATCAGATCAACAGCCATCAGCCTTACTTGGAACCCCTTTGGTCCTGGAAGACCCATCACTCCAGCACCACCTCTGGTTCCAGTCGGGCCAGCTGGGCCAGGTTTACCATCCTCTCCAGCCAAACCCTGAACGCACATGGAGAAAACTCAATACATTGTATTTGGGAAACAATTTCAGCACATTGGTATCACAAAACCGTGTTGCTTTAAAAGCTTGAGGAAAAACGATACCATTGGTCCCTGCCTTCCCTCTGCTCCCTGAGCACCAATAGGCCCCGAGAGACCCTGGAAAATGAGGCAAATAAACATGGACATTCAAATAACAAATCAAAACTGTTTATTTGTGGGTAAAATGTTAACATGATCCTTTTTAATGCTTTTTCATTAATTAATCCATCTCTATATACCACTATATAATATAAATATACAGTTCAAATTTTCACACATTTAGATCTATTTTCTGCTAAATGTGAATCACCAGCAACAAGAAATTTGGCATATTTACCAAAAAAAAGGGTTAAAATCTATCATCTTACCCGTGCTCCTGTTAGACCTTGCTCTCCATTGCGACCTGGGTCTCCAGCCAAACCTTTGATGCCAGGTGATCCCGGCAATCCTCTCTCACCCTGGGCTCCCTGGGCATGAATCAGATATTTAAAAACCCCATCGTCCACCGCCACGAATGCTGTGAGCGATTTAACGACTAACCTTTTGACCTGGTAAACCATCCGCACCTGGAAAACCTCTGTTTCCTGGTGGTCCCTAGGTGAGAAAACACTTTGGATTAAACAACTTCCTGAAGAAAGTTTCCATACCTGATTATTAGCTGACTCACCGTCTCCCCCTGTGGTCCTGGAGGACCAATGGATCCTGCATCCCCTCGAGGTCCACGTTTTCCATCCTCCCCCATAGGACCTATTGGCCCTGGAATGCCATGGTCACCCTACCACCGATGAATTTGTCAGTAAAAATAACAAAACCAAAGATGATGGACAGTGGAGTTCTAACTCACTCTTTCTCCTTTAAGCCCAGCTTCTCCTTTAAGTCCTGGCAGTCCACCATCACCCTGATGGAGAGAAGGACATGATGTTTTATTCTTCAGGATTAAATCGCTTAACCCCTAGAACCCTACTGACCCACCGGTGGGTCCAGCTGCTACGTGACCTCGTAATTTTAACAAACCCCCAGTATTGATGTAAAAAACACATTTGGCACAGTTTGGTGACATTTTTGGATAAATGTGCCAAAATGACCTCTCCGCCCAAGAAATTTCTCACTAATACCATTCTAAAATAAATATGATTCATCTGATTGAGTCTAAATTTGGTATATTTTTACACAACATTTAGATTTAAAAGTCTGTACTACTTTTTTGTGCTATAAATAATATTTTGGTAGTGTTTTGCAATGTTTATTTCAAAGAAAATTTTGGCGAGGTTCAAAAAATGCAAAATATTTTGTATTTTGTCCCTAATATTTCAGGCAGGGTCAAAGCTACAATGGTGCTGACACCAGAAAACCATTCTATGACATCTTACCTTTACAGAGGTACCAAAAGTTTCTTCTTAAATCTAATAGCTGTGAGGCTATAAGTGATTTACTTTTGTGTGTTTTTGTTAGGCAGAAATTTATTTATACCCCCTGAGGGTGTAAGAGGTTAAAATGTAAAAAAATCTACTGGAAATGTATAACGTCCCTACCAATTGGCCTTTTGGTCCTGGTGCTCCAGTGGTTCCCTGGGAGCCGGGAGGACCAGCTGGACCAACAAATCCTGGTGGACCCTGTACACCTGCTATACCCTTTAAAAAATAAGACAAGATATTTTTTAGAAAAAGTATATCATAAGTTTGTTCAACAAACTTGTTTGTATAAAGCATTCGTCAAAAACTCACAGATGAACCACGGGCACCTGGGGCACCATCAGGTCCTGGTGTACCCTGTTTTGACAGCAAAAGTGGCATATTTAGTCATTTAATAGATACGGTTTGGCAATATATCAACCGTTTTCAAAACAATTATATATTCCAAAATCTTCAAGTCTAAGAGATGGCAATTGGCGATATATTCTAGCAACTTTAAGGACAGGCAGTAGCTACTTTCCTTTGCTGAAGAGTTGGTAACAGTTGGCATTATAACACCAATGTCAAAAATGGAGGAACTAATGGTAAATGAAAAAATACAAAGTCAACTATTTGATATTACTTTGGCTTAAAAACAGATTCTAAAGGTAAACCACAGGATGTAACTAAGGCAACTTTTGGCACCAGCAAAGGACTCAACATGACAAACTTGCATAAACATTTATGTGTTCGCCATACGCCTGAGTATGCATATCTATCACCAGATGCTGTTGCTTCATCATCAATATCTGGAAGCAGAAAATTTAAAGTGCTTTTACAAAAACAGTTAAATAATAAAAAAGACGGGCGTGCTTAGGTGGTGCAGTGGTTGGCGTGCGCGACACATGTAGAGAGGCCTAGGTCGGGTTTGACTCTGACTAAAGGGTGTGGTCCTTTGCCGCATGTCCGTCTCCCTCTCTCATACCCTCTTTCCTGTCAGCTTACTGTAGAAAAAATGGTCCACTGGTGCCGTAAAAACTCAAAAAGATTAAAAGGAAAGTCCCAGAAGGGCAAAGTGCACATTGGAAGTATCTAAATATCTCAGCAAGGAAATTATGTTGCTTAATATGCTGGAAAAGGAGCCTTTGTAAATCTTAGAATTATATGGAAAATGTCTTGAAATCACATGTTCCCAATTACTCCATGGCTTAAGTGCTTGCTGAGGAGCTCAGAGAGTGCATTATGGAGAGAGAGTTATGCAACTACAGACAACAGCACCAGTGCTGTAAGCACAAGGACTATCGACCGCTAAATTGGCAGTTAACACTTCCATTAACAAAAGAAAAGGTCATTTCTGGCAAAGTATTGCAATTCTTTGGTGTATGCTGTTCCATCAACAGCTTGTAGAGATAAGACAAGAGCTCCATAAGGCACACAAAAAAATTGTTTATTCCATGGTCAGGCAAAGAATTTAAACTAGAAATTGATAAAAAAAAAATGAAAAAAATCACAAGGGATAATGAAGATTGAGGGATGACCAACAAGAAAGAAAAAGAGATGGTAGTTGTGCCTGAGTTTCTAAGTTATTCAGTTTACCTTTAGCATTGGAATGTAAACATGTTCTCAGATATATTAGAACGATGCATTACAACTACTGAAATATGCTAATTAACAATTGGTCATTATCTTCTGATTCGATTTTGATGTTATTTTATCTTCTGCTAATGCTGTTAGCTCTAGCTGATAGCTTATAGTAAGCTGTAGATTGCAAATCCATCACTTTCGTTTGTTTCAACAAGTAATAAATCATGAAAATGTTGACACAGAGAATAACTTAATAAAAAACTAGTGTAGCTGTACTAGTGTACTAGTGTAGCTGTACTAGTGTAGCTAAAACTAGTGTACAGATCCATTATTTATTTTTTTAGATTTTGTTATCTGAGATCCATCTGCTATTCAGCACCTAGTCTCAGCTTCTTTAGGATGCGTTTGATTTTGCACCTTTTTCAAAGTCACAATTTATACCAGTATAACACAACTCTGGTTATATTAACCTTCCTGTGTTTACTTTGTAGGTTCCAGTCCAAGAAGACCTAAGAGCATCATCAACCCAACATGCATTGCGCATGCAACACATTACATTCATGCTGATATTGCAAAGTTTCTCTCTTATTCAGTTAAATAACATGGTGCTGTCATGTTAATGCCATTTTCAAATATCCATTACTGTAAAAATGTTCACAGCTATGTATTGTTTTTTTATTCTCCAGGTGCATAGTATTTATATTGTTAAAACACTTTAAAATGAAAGTATTTTATTGTTTCTCTTTTAACTCTTCACTATTATGTTATTCTTATACATTATTCTAAGGTGCACATTTGTGTGACAATTTTTCCTATAATCTTTTCGCTGCTTTAAGAATTTCCCCATTGTGGGACATTATGTGGGATTTTCTATTCTATTCTATTCTATTCTATTCTATCCCCAACGGCCTAAAAAAATAAATAAATAAATGAAGAGCTGAGCCTACCATCTATTGTTGATAAATTCGTCCAATTGCTCAACCTTGTCAAGATACCAAAAAGTAACCTTGTCTTAAAAACTGTACTCTTGGACTCACCCGCTGTCCAGTTGGTCCGGGCAGTCCAACCCGTCCAGAATCTCCCCTTGGTCCCTGCTGTCCTCTACTTCCTCTTACTCCCGTAGGTCCTGCTTCACCCTAACTCACAGGACACAACAAGGTCGTCTTTAAGGAAACTTCATTAGAATTAATGATCCCTTCCTCATTTCTCGGCAATACCTAAAACTAATTCTGGAAATAAGAAAATGAGCAATCTCACCTTCATCCCTGGATTTCCAGGGAATCCTGGAATACCTGGAATTCCTATAGGACCCTGCAGTGAGATAGATAACTTTAAATTCACATACTTAGAACAATAGAACAGAATAGAATAGAACAATAATTACATTAAAATTTGAATATAACAAGAAAATGCCGCACCTACCATAGGTCCTGGTTTGCCGACATGGCCGGGTGTACCACGTTTACCCTGGTTGAAAAACAGACTGTTATCATTCACACTTTGAAATTTCTACACTTTAATTTCTAAAGAGTTGGTTTCATACCAAAGAACCAGTAGGTCCAATTCTGCCTCTTTCTCCTTGCAAACCTGGCGGACCCTGAAATAAAAGTTAGGTTCATTGTGACCAATAAGAAAACACAAATTGGTAAAAATGATATGGAATGGATCTGAATGCATTTGTTGCCTACCGGGGGTCCAGGAGGGCCCATTTCACCAGCACTACCTGATCCACCCTGCAGAGCACAATGGGAGGCGTATCAATGTACAGTTTTATACAAATAATCCTGGAATACGACTGGCATCCTTCTAATCAAGAGAAAGGGTTTTACTCAGACTGTTGGTTCTACCTTGATCTCTTGGTGTGAGGCTAAACTTTTATGCAGGGAATTGTAAAAAAAAAAATGCTATAAAGAAATTAAACTTTGAAAAACTTCATTTTTTGTATTTTTCAAATTTTATCTATACAGAGCACATATTTTCAAATGTTTTTTTGAATTGCATTTTATAGATCATATTCTTTTCATTTCAAATATAAAAGCTCGATCTTGACTAATAAAAATGTTGCTGCTTAACGTGCATCTAGTCTGATGGAAATGCATATTCGCTCCTCCCTTCAGATGAAAGCTTTCCCCCAGAATTGATGTGAAAACAATCTGTAAAACGCAATTTGAAAAGAATGCAATTCGTAAAAAGTCAAATTTGAAAGAATTAGAAAAACATTTGAAAAAGTTGCACAAAAATAATATATAATAAATGAAAAGTTTTATTTCTTGAAGGTTTTTTTCATTACAGAAACATGCTCTTTACTTGCAACAGTAATGGCACAAAATACCCCCTATAAACATTGAAGAGATGGAAATATTAAAAGAAAAACTGAGTACTGAATGCTGTTCTTCCTCTCTGGAAAAGTCAGGGAGTAGAACCCGTTTAAAGCAAAGAGGATTTATGTTTATCAATCTAAGATTTCCACAAATCCTAGATTGAGTAAGATCAAGTTGCTTGTATTATCTCAGTTAGACCATCAGGCCATTCTATTTACCCTCTCAGTATCATCTAAGGGTCTACGAAATAGATTGCCAAACCAGACATTGAGAGCTTAGCTGATTTAGAAAGGACTTACAACTTTGTATGTAGACACCTTCTAAAAGCCATTTATTCCCTTTAGAATCGGAGTGAGACCTGGATTTGCATTACCTGAGGTAAATTCAAGGGGTGTTGGTAATCTCAGCTTTATTACTATAATGATGTCCTGTTTGGGTGGCTAAACAGTGGGAGTAGGGAGGTTTTTGTTTTTTTTTTTCTATTTATTCAGTTCATTAAGTTCATTTTATGTTTTTATCAAGTCAGCTTGGCAATAAACACACTGTATAGGGATTAGAGCTAACGTCAGAGGGATACATCTGCCGTCCTTTTTTCTTGTATCCGCATCAGCCTACAGTATACGTACATGTTCGCCTATTCATCAGTTCAATCAGCAGCCATGTTATCCAATGTTATTGTTTTTTTATGAATGTAATTATTGCATTTTCTTTGTCATCTAAATGATTGCACAGTGAATTAGAGCAGTGCCCCTGTGCTCTGAGAAGGTTGCAAGTACCTTAATCGCTGATTGCTTCCCGGGCTGCACACAATGGCAGCCCGCTGTTCCCCAAGGGGATGGGTTGAGTGCAGTGAATAAATTTCCCAATTGTGGAACCATAAAGGGATTTAGACGGCATCAGCTTCGGCATTTAGAATACCTGCATCAGGTGATATCTAATTAGAGGATCCAAATCTTAGGTCATGGTCCCATATCAGAAAAAGGGTGGTTTTATCACCTTCGGGATAGGGAAAACTCACAGCTCAGAGATGATGAGTTTAGATATTTGATTATTTGGTGTACCAGTGTAAGTTAATTAGAGCAAGAGCTTGATTGGTTTGGGTAACACCTGTGCATTTTGGGTTACGTTTTAAAGAAAAGACTATGTCAGAAGTCCAAGATAGTCTAAAGAAAGAATCATGCAATATTTAGACAACAGGAGACGTATTAGAATTTGGAAAATTAAATGTCTTTGTCTTCAAGTCTGCATAGAACACGTGTTCCTCCCCCAGCAAGGTGCTTTTGGCATCTTGAAGTATATCTTCTACACCTTAGGAGGTGTTTTAATGTATTTTCCACTGACAGGAGGCCCCAAGATAGAGCAAGATTCTTACATCTCTTGGTTGTCTAAGGAAAATGTTAGAATCACCTTAGCTGGGCTGTAGTAATTAGCTAGAGAGAGCACAGTGTGCTAAAGTATCTCTTAATATAATTTGGTCTTGAATAAACCAATAGATGGATTGAATGCACTCTTCCTTGTCATTACAGCCACTTCAGATAGAACTGGATCAGGAGGATTTCATACCTTTGCTCCGACTGCTCCAGTCTCGCCTTTTGGCCCTCCAAGACCAGAGGTTCCCTGGTGAGAGGATAAAATTCAGCCTAGTCTTCTATCTGTTTCATAGGAAAAACAATGTGAAATTATTCTTTTTTTTTTACTTTTGGGCCTTTTCGTCCTGGAAGACCTGGCAGTCCTGGGAATCCCCTTGCGCCCTGCATTTAAAACAGACCCCATAGTTTTTTTTCAGGCTATTTTAAACTCTCCAGGATATGCTGAGCAAACATGGATTACGGTTACCGGTGATCCTGGAAATCCTGGCTCTCCGGTTGCCCCTTCAGGCCCAGCTCCGCCCTAACCAAAAAAAATAAAAAGTGAAGCTTGAAATATTTATTTGAATTAGACCAAAATTGAGGATGTGCACATTACTGACTTACATCAGGTCCTGGTTTCCCAGGTGGTCCATCGGGTCCTCGAAGACCAGGCTCGCCCTGTGGACAAAAATCACCTTTTTTGAAAATTGGGGGAAAGGGATCGCTTTCTAGCATTTCTTACAAAGAGACATACCTACAGAATTATAATCTGCTGGATGTCATGCATGCAGCCTTTATTTTTTACAAGTTTCTGCTCAATATTTGCTGTTCAAACTCATGCTTGGGATTTAGTATCTGTTTTCCCTCAGCCCAGGATCCCACTTAAGATAAGGAACAGATCCTACCATTGGTCCTGGTTCTCCATGTTCTCCAGGAAATCCTTGACCACCATTTGCCCCCTAATATAATACATACAAATAGTTTTTGCAGAAGTTTGCTAAAACTAAATTATTTATTCTCTAAACATGGATAAAATGGTAAAACCTACAGGAGGTCCAGTTGGTCCAGGAAGTCCTCGCGGTCCTGCTTCACCCTGCAGCAGGATTGTTTTATACTCAGGTAATGAAATTATAAATCTTAGTTTAAATTTTGCTTCTTTACCTCACATACTAACCCTCTGTGCTGTCATCATTGAAGCAAAACTCGACTTCTCGCTAAAACCCGTAGCCATTTGTGACACCAGATTTGCCTTAAAGGAGAAACCGGTCAACAACTTTGAACTATTTTGAAGATGGATCGTGCAAAAAAAGGGACAGGTGAGAGGTTTCTCACTCCAGGAGGAGAAGACTCCCCGGGGGGTCCAGGTTGTCCTGGATTTCCCGGCACACCGGGCTCGCCGTCAAATCCTGGCGGTCCTGTAAAACCCTAAAAAGTTTGTAAAGAAATAAAGATTAAATGTCAGAGTAATGGTGGTGAGTATCTCTTCGGGTTTGTAGGACCATTTTCCAGCAACAGCTTTTGAGGTTCTTACATTGAAAAATCTTAGTTAATTCTTTTAACATCGAGTTTTATTTGAATATTTCTTTATTTTTTCAATGAAACCCTTTTACCGTATTAAGTGTTTATATGTATTTTTATGCATGTACAGATTTTACAGTTTTATACATTAGCAGTGTTCTGCACATGTGACGTATTTTATGTGTTGCCAAAGGAATAAGGATTAATGAAGATTTCAGTGCAATGCATTCTGCCTTTATAGAGGAACATACACTCACATACACTTAATTTCTAAGCAGCCAATCACATGGCGGCAACTCAGTGCATTTAGGCATGTAGACATGGTCAAGACAATCTCCTGCAGCTCAAACCGAGCATCAGTATGGGGAAGAAAGGTGATTTGAGTGACTTTGAACGTGGCATGATTGTTGGTGCCAGAAGGGCTGGTCTGAGTATTTCAGAAACTGCTGATCTACTGGGATTTTCACGCACAACCATCTCTAGGGTTTACAGAGAATGGTCCGAAAAAGAAAAAACATCCAGTGAGCGGCAGTTCTGTGGGCGGAAATGCCTTGTTGATGCCAGAGGTCAGAGGAGAATGGCCAGACTGGTTCGAACTGATAGAAGGGCAACAGTGACTCAAATAACCACCCGTTACAACCAAGGTGGGCAGAAGAGCATCTCTGAACGCACAGTACGTTGAACTTTGAGGCAGATGGGCTACAGCAGCAGAAGACCACACCGGGTGCCACTCCTTTCAGCTAAGAACAGCAAACTGAGGCTACAATTTGCACAAGCTCATCGAAATTGGACAATAGAAGATTGGAAAAACGTTGCCGGGTCTGATGAGTCTCGATTTCTGCTGCGACATTCGGATGGTAGGGTCAGAATTTGGCGTCTACAACATGAAAGCATGGATCCATCCTGCCTTGTATCAACGGTTCAGGCTGGTGGTGGTGGTGTCATGGTGTGGGGAATATTTTCTTGGCACTCTTTGGGCCCCTTGGTACCAATTGAGCATCGTTGCAACGCCACAGCCTACCTGAGTATTGTTGCTGACCATGTCCATCCCTTTATGACCACAATGTACCCAACTTCTGATTGCTGACCATGTCATAAAGCTGGAATCATCTCAGACTGGTTTCTTGAACATAACAATGAGTTCACTGTACTCAAATAGCCTCCACAGTCACCAGATCTCAATCCAATAGAGCATCTTTGGGATGTGGTGGAACGGGAGATTCGCATCATGGATGTGCAGCCGACAAATCTGCGGCAACTGTGTGATGCCATCATGTCAATATGGACCAAACTCCCTGAGGAATGCTTCCAGCACCTTGTTGAATCTATGCCACGAAGAATTGAGGCAGTTCTGAAGGCAAAAGGGGGTCCAACCCGTTACTAGCATGGGGTACCTAATAAAGTGGCCGGTGAGTGTATTTAATTATCAAAAGGCACAACTGTGGATAAATGAGTAGATTTCATAGAATTGTGAGTTTGTGGTAACTGGACTTTACCTTTTTGGTCTCAGAGAACTAAACCACAAGCCTTGATTGCATTATCATGTAAATACAGGTTTGGTGTAAACAGTTATATGTTCCTAATATGGAATTTTCAAATATCAATTCATTTAAACAATAAACAATAATCTGGTTCCCATTGTATTTATTAAGTTGGATCTCCTTTCAGTGCATGTTGGACTCTGCACTCTGTCTCTGGGCATAATTTCCATAGACATGATTTCTTGGTGCAGCCCAGGTCTAGAGGCAAGGCAAATTTATTTGTATAGCACAATGCAAAGTGCTTTACGTGATTAAAATATAGGAAAATAAAACAGAATTAAAGCGAGCAGGGAAAATATTTACTAAAAAATGCAGAAACAAAAAGGAACATTAAAAACAGTTGGACTAAAGAAAATAAAAAAGTTGAACTAATGATGTTTCAGTTGAAGGCACTCCTAAACAAATGTGTTTTTAGTCTTGATTTAAAGTAACTCAGGCTTTCCGCACTTTTACAGTTTTCTGGAAGTTTGTTTCAGATAAAGAGAGGATTTTATTAAGGGACCAGCGGATTTTTTCTTATCTTTCTGCGAGACGATGGAAGTGATGAGCTTTTAGGTTATATTATCACATATTTATGTACATTGAATTGATGTTCGATCCAGGTTTTTTTGTTTCTCTTTTTTAGGATTTTATTATTATTATCAACATCTTTTAATATAGCAAATTTGCAAGCATTGAGCGACAATACGTTCCTTAGTCTGGGATGGGGAAAAATCCACATTTGTTGTATATTTTTGAAGAAGGACCAGCAGTGGTCCAAAAGGAGTATGTTTTAGTACACTTGTTAATTTTTTTAGAATGGGGAAGGATTCCTTATCTTAGATGAAAATCTAAAACATATTTCTAGACTCACTCGTCTGCCTTTGAAGCCTCTTGGTCCCATTCTTCCAGGGGGTCCTGGAGGGCCCTGAAAAACAAGATAAATATAACATTATTTTTTATCCTTTTAATGAAGACAAACACAAATAAATCACAACACAAATAAAACCTCAGGCATTTTTATGTTTTTGTATTTTTCAACTCCTTATATAGAATATCTAAGGGTTGCCTATGTTCAGTATTTAGTGGATGAGAGGCGTCCATCACATGGGAAAACTGAAACACACAACCATGCCCACACACATTAGAAAATAGGGTAATTTAGTGCAATTAATTTTCCCAAGAGTTTTAGCTATAACAGCCAGAGTAACTTAATAAAACTCTATAAAGAAAAAAACCAGGCCAAGATTTAAACTCAGGACCTTCTTACTGTGACACAACAGCTGCTCCATCATGCAGCCTGGGGCTCCTGTGATAATAATCATACACATCAAGAGCAATGGATAAAAACACCTTGAGTACATAACTCTATATGTGTTGAATTTATATAATAGAAGTTTCATGTTATAATTCTAATGACTAAAATAGATCTAAATTACTATGCTTTCTGATTTATTAAGAGGTTTGTGATCCATATTTGATTGAATGTAACACTTAAAGAAGGCTCATATAGTCACCTTAAATTCTGCTTTTATTTTGGCCATAAAAAGTTTTCCAGTACAGGAAACCTATCAGTAGGTGGCGCCAAAGCTGTGACAACAACCAATATTACTACTTATAGATTAAATGCATGATCATTAGCTATAAAAACCAGAACATTTTTGTAGACTTTGCATGTAGACTTTTCCCTGAAAGCACTATAATCAGCATCACCTTCTTCAGCAAAATTCCAAATAATTAAAGCAAAACACTTCTAGATCTAGAAACTTTTAGAATTAACCCATCTTTTGTTGGTCCTTTAGACCGATTAAAACAAAGCAAAGATGTTTTGCTCTAACTGACAGCAACATATCGTACTTAGCCAGCAAATCTACAACAAATATGACAAAGAAATGTTTCATGTTGCTTCAAATGCTGCTTCTAATATCTTATCTTGAATGTTGAAAAAATAGGTGAGCCAAAATTACACTGACCAGAAACTAAGGTTTGGAAAGTTGTGCAAAGAGCACCGGAGTCCCTCGGAGGCGTGTAATTGGCCCACTAGTCTTCTCCCTTTATTCAATACAATTACTAAAGCCCAGGGGACTGTCCAACTTCAGTCCCTCAGATTCTTACTCTGATGAACACCGTGAATTCTTGACAGACAGAGTTGCTGTTCTGAAGTATTCTAATCTTTCCATTTCTTTAATTATAATAATAATCTTTATCTTATTACTCTTGTTTTTACATCCTGACAACTTGGTTCTCTGCATCTAACTTACCAACCCCCCTCAGGGACCCAAAGTGACAGTCTATGGGGATCATATTGGGTATTTATAGCTTTCTCAGAACCTAAGTGGTCTGTTCTTGCCACATACCAGAGTATATGGACATGGAATGTGGATCCGAAGTTAAACATCTTGCATGTGTACAAGAAATTGGTTAGTAAAGGGGATTATGAATGAGCAACCAAGACTGTCTTCTCGACAGATGAGACCAAAATAGAGATTTTACTCATGGAGTGCCAATTTTGGGAAAACCAAAGACACCATACTAACCATCAAACACAGTGGTGGATTGGGAGATGATATGGGCCAGCCTAATAGTCACAGGACCAGTGCATTTAAAAAAACCCTTCAATGTGCCAAAGTATTTTCAAATGTGGTTGTCAAAGCTCCAATGATCCCAAACCCGACTGTATAACTACCACTGAGTGGCTAAACCATCAAAGCAATGAATGAATGCTAAAAAGGATGTGATTCCTCTACAACAGTGGTTGCAGGTTAAGTTTTTCTTTTGTAAATGTGAGTTTATGATTCATCTGAATTGGTACCTACCGTAGGTCCTGGTGATCCTGGGTTTCCAACGACCTAAAGAACAAGCAGATAATAAGTATGTCTTTATGGGAGGCCCTAAAAATGATGGGCAACTTCTTTTTTGAGCTTTTCGTACTTACATACGGTATATCACCTGGTTCTCCCTTTTGCCCCTGTTGAAAATCCAAATAAACTTGTTAGAGATTTTATTTTCCTTTAATGATTACCTGTTTTATGTGAAGTACTGTTTTTACCTTAAAGCCCATAATTTCTTGGATAAAAAAGAAACAAGAAAGACAAAAACCAGACAGTTAGTTCATTACTATTCCAGTGTGCTCTATTTAATCAACCATCATGGAAAGTGGCCTCACCAATCGCTCTGCCGGCACTGGCAAAGGTGTCGCACACGGGGCAACACTCTCCCTCAGGTGTGACAACCTTCTCGCAGTTTGCCAACACCTCGCACTGAATGTCATCGCAGATGGAGACTCCGTCGTCACAGACGCATACACGACAGGGTGCAGGTTTCCAGATTTCATTGTGGGGGTGGACCTCCCCATCAACCGTGCAGGTTTTTGCTTTCTTTTCATCGGCAGCTAAAAATGGAGCACAGGTGAGGTATTCTCTTAATTTTTTTCCCTCTTAAAAAAAATCTTCTCAGTAAAATACTAATTTATGTAACTATCTATGTTGGTTTTTATCACAATTTAGGCTGTACTATGATCTGATAAGTAACATCCCATTAAAACTTGCAATGAAACTAAAGATGTAGGAAGAAGCTTACTGTTTGAATCCCACTGAAGACGCAAGTTACATTTCGAACCGTGAAGGTTACTTGCTACAAAATAAAAAGATTGCTTTCCATTGGCTATTAAGATTAGTGTTGCGCCGATGCCATTTTTTGGCCCTGATACCGATACCCGATACCTGGCTGTGCAGTATCGGCCGATACCGATACCATAATAATGTAAAATAATTGCCATCATGGCTTTGTCAAGCTGCTGCCTACCTTTGTGAAGCTGCAAAAAATCTAATACAAAGTGAATCCAGTAGAACTTTTTATTGCCTACCAGGAGTGGGTGACAATAGTTGAATGAACGTATGGCTCTCAAAATGGTATCGGTGCCCTATTTGTTGGTACTCACCGATACCAATACCACCATTTTAGGGCAGTATCGGGGCCCCGTCCGATACTGGTATCGGTATCGGTGCAACACTAATTAAGATACCTTCCAAATCTATATCAGGTATATAAAGTCTAGTTTTTCCTTTTTCAAACCACCTTCCAAAACTTACAGGAAACTTAAAATAGGGATTCTAGACTTTACAGGTTACAGTCTTGAAACTTACGATGCGCTTCCCTGGAACAATTTATTTTCTTTACAGAGTACATTTCTGGAATTTTTAGGGTACTTCCCAAAATCTATTTTGTCTGGGTTTTCTATTTTCTTTTCATTTTTCCAAATATTCTTCTTAAAATTTTCTCAAAACTTTCTTGAATCTTACAGGGCACAATTTTGATCCTTAGGCGTAGTGAAGAGGTTGCCTTCCTGGGCTTACAGTGTAATTTACTGGAACCAGCAAGGTATTTACCATCTTCCAAGTCAGGAATGTTAACCGGAACGCCCTGAGAGTCTGAATTACGACTTGGAAAGTCGCTGGAACTGGTACCCAACTTCAGCATTCAAGATGGAAGCTACCCATGTAGGTAGAAGCTAAATGTTCCTACTTTCACTGTGTGCAGCAGTTCTCTATTATGGATGAGCATTAAACCCGTTTTTCAGGTATTACAGTGGGGCAAAAAAGCCTGGCATCCCTGGTTCGCCCTTCGCCCTCCATGGGCGAGTTGTTTTTGGGGGTTTTCTTTTTCTTTGGGGCGTCTGGAATCCGCCCTTGAGGGGGGGGTACTGTTAGGATTCGGGGCTTTGCCCACCAGAGGGTGCCGTGGATCCATGCCTGGGGAGCTTTGGCTCAGCATGGACAGCTGTTTTCTATCTGCTGATTAAAGAAGCTCTCTCTATATAAGCTGAGTGAAAGCTCTCCTCTGAGCCGGATTGTTGTGTTTCCTGTGCCACCATGCCTGTCTGAATCTGCAAACCTGTAAGTCTGTCAACCTGTCAACCGAATCCAATAAAATATTGGACTTTCCCCTGCCTCTCTGTCTGTGAGTTCTGCATCTGGGCTAGTAAAACCTGCGCTTCATGACAGGCAGGTAATTTCATCATAGATATACCTCAACTATGAGAGACAAAATGAGAAAAAAAAATCCAGAAAATCACATTGTCTGATTTTTAAAGAATTTATTTGCAAAATATGGTGGAAAATAAGTATTTGGTCAATAACAAAAGTTAATCTCAATACTTTGTTATATACCCTTTGTTGGCAATGACAGAGATCAAACGTTTTCTGTAAGTCTTCACAAGGTTTTCACACACTGTTGCTGGTATTTTGGCCCATTCCTCCATGCAGATCTCCTCTAGAGCAGTGATGTTCTGGGGCTGTTGCTGGGCAACACGGACTTTCAACTCCCTCCAAAGATTTTCTATGGGGTTGAGATCTGGCTAGGCCACTCCAGGACCTTGAAATGCTTCTTACGAAGCCACTCCTTCGTTACCCGGGCAGTGTGTTTGGGATTGTTGTCATGCTGAAAGACCCAGCCACGTTTCATCTTCAATGCCCTTGCTGATGGAAGGAGGTTTTCACTCAAAATTTGACGATACATGGCCCCATTCATTCTTTCCTTCACACGGATCAGTCGTCCTGGTCCCTTAGCAGAAAAACAGCCCCAAAGCATGATATTTCCACCCCCATGCTTCACTGTAGGTATGGTGTTCTTTGGATGCAACTCAGCATTCTCTCTCCTCCAAACACGACGAGTAGAGTTTTTACCAAAAAGTTCTATTTTGGTTTCATCTGACCATATGATATTCTCCCAGTCATCGTCTGGATCATCCAAATGCTCTCTAGCAAACTTGAGACGGGCCTTGACATGTACTGGCTTAAGCAGGGGGACACGTCTGGCACTAGAGGATTGTTTGTAACTGACCAAATACATATTTTCCACCATATTTTGCAATATAAATTCTTTAAAAATCAGACAATGTGATTTTCTGTTTTTTTTTTCTCATTTTGTCTAGAGGACCATATGTTTTAATGCTGTGTATATGTACAGAATACCACATAAGACAGTCATTTTTTACTGCTATGATTGCAACAGTGGCTGTGCTGGCCATGCAGAACATGAGGGTCTACAAGCTTACAACTGGGATGCAGTTACTTCAGAAGTTACGCCACTCCAACTCATTAAATTCTAGTTCCAAGTATAATGAAATTGAATCAACCAAGATGTAGTTCCTCTATGAGCAACCTTGTCCAAAAACCTGTCTGAGTCACTTTTTTGTCTGGTCCTATTCAGTTGAGTTATGCCAAAATTACCTGTTTCGGGGTCGGTGTTTGGTGTAAAGGTTGAAGCCACAGTAAGGCACACAGGACAACATTCCCCATCTGGGATTACTGTTTTCTGGCAACCATCAATGTCCTCACACACCACGTCTTCACATGTAATGGTCCCCGTATTGCAAACACATTGTCGACATGGCTCTGGGTTCCACATCTCTTTATCGGCGTAGACTTTCCCATTTTCTGTGCAGGTGTCTTCATCAAAACACAAACATAGAGGGAGAAAAAATGGTTATTGATCCAAATGAGAGAACTCGTCTACTGTACAGATTTGGTTGCAAGAATAACAGACAGCCAGTGCAAATGTCTGCTGTGAATTTAAAATATGCTTGAAAAAAGCAAAAGAAAAAAACACAAGTTATCCAAATGACATGGAAACAGGGATGTAGTCAGCGATGTCCCTGAGGAATACACCTTATTCTGTGAATAAGCTACTTACTCACACTTTTGTGTGTAGGTTATTATGGCACACACACAGGTTGAGAAGTGAGCTTATCTTTTTGAAAGTTAATGTATTCCCTCTGCAACCTGACCAAAAGCACTGCTAAAGGGTGAACACAAAAAAAAAAACAATCCACAGTGGTGTGCAAAAAGATAAAGCCTGAAGAGGTGATCTTCAGGCTAAGAGAAAGACGAAGCGCACCACCAGCTGCTGCATACACAAACACTGCATTGAAGAAGTTGATGGAAACAGCCGGGAGTAAATCTGCGGCTTAAGTTGCAGTTTACCAGTTTCGGCCTCGGACTGGTGCTGTTTTGCAGTTGAGCACACGGGGCAGCACTCGCCCTCTGGGATCTCTGTGGGCTGGCAGTCACCTAAATCCTCACAAACCACGTCCTCACACAACACCATCCCCTTATCGCATAAACAAACCCGGCAAGGCTCCGGGTTCCATATCTGATCGTTGGGGTAGGTTTTGCCGTCCACTGTGCAGGAATCTTTGTGAAGAAGAACACCATCTTACATCAGTATTTAAAGCTCTGGGTTATTATATTACATTAATGTATATAATATTCAAATATCCATACATTTAACATGTCTTTATGTTTGGAATAGGGAAATCTAGGCTTTACAGGTTTTCATAAAACCATGGGCGGTTCTAGACAGGGTCCAAAGGGGGCCAGTGCCCCTGTAGACCATGTCCTGGCCCCTGTTATGGCCCCTGTACTGTAGACATAATACTCGAGAAATTCTAATGATGATATGCGCTGTCACAGTCACGGTTAATGATAGGTCCTTTGGATCTATTTCTTTTTTTTTTCTTTACAAACTCTGTTTAATTATCTAAAAACAATAAGGTGATAGCTTCAGTGGAATTGAGATAGGATCCCAGTTTTCATCTGCTAAGTGTTTTTTTTAAACAAAAAAAAAAGAAAATACTCTAATTTTTACAGCTGAATTTTCTTGAGTTCTAATTCAGATTTTATAGAAAACTGTAATTTTAACTTAAATTAAGTTAAAAATATGTAAAATTCCTGAATTATGAATGTATGCTGACCTAATAAGAAATGGAATTTTAATTATACCTAATTGAATAGAAATTTCACTTCATCCAGCTATCTTAATATATTTGAATCCCTTGCTCTGTTTTTTATTACAAGCTTTTCTGGGCCACCATGGAAACACACGGTGCCCCTCCTGGCCCCCTGGTACATTTTTGTCTAGAACTGCCACTGCATAAAACTACTGTAATTGGTTAATACTGCATAAAAATTTTGGTCTGATATAACTGATATACTAGAGTTACATCACCGTAGTCAATAAAGAATGATCAACTGGTGCTTGAATAACATGTCTGTGAAAAAATGATTAGTCATGATTAAAAAACACTATGCATTGGGCAGACTAAATGAGGTTTGGGGACAAAACAGTTTTCCGCTTGTAGTTTATGGCATCTTGAAAACATCCTTGCTTAGGTTTAGGAAAGCTACTAGTTAGAGAAATTGCAACTGACTTGAAAATTCCAGGATTATTTAAAGAATTCTCATTTTCTGGTTAGATGCAAATTAACTACTAAGGTTACTACCCAAAGTGACTTAGTTGAGTAGTAGATTATTATTTGTATTCTTTTAGGTAAAAACAATGAATAAGATTTACCTAAAAAATTCAGGAAAAACAGGTGATTTCAATAGTTCAAATTACTTAAAAACCTTAATAATTCAGATTTGTAATTAAAAAAAATAGCTTAATTCAGCCTGAGTTTATATTTGGTTCAGCTCATGATATCTAAAAACTGGGATTAGCAAGACAACTTAGCTACATTTAATTAATTGTATAATTGAGCCAGCTAATGCTATCTTTAAAACAGAAGTCTGGATAGCAAAGAAAAAAATGTACTTGCAATATAATAGCAACACTTTGATTAGTATAACCAGCAATAGCTAAATATAAGAAAATTTATAATTAGGCCAATTCATGATATCTTGGAAACAGGAATCAGGATAACTACAGAAAATAGATAGATGTGGGTTGATGTGAAACTTCGTATTGTATTTGCAAAATAGGAATCAGGAGAGCAAGAAAATGTCACCTTCCTCTAAAATCACCATTATTACTCAAAGTTATAATACCTTAAAACGGTTTAATAAAGGTTATCCATAAAATTAGTCGGTCTAACAAGAGTAATTTTTCAACTAGACTGACCTAAAAAAAAAAATAATAATAATTTGACAAGAAAATAATTCTAGCAAAACCTTACATGTAATATTTGTGCAAATAACAAAGAAATGTAAACCAAGGATTTCATTTGTAGACTCAAATTAGGCATGTTTTTTATTTATATACATAAATTTGTCAATAACCATACCCAAAAAATATCATCAATGAATTTATACTACAGTGTTAGACACAATTTAATAACACTATAATATAAACAATGATAATAGAAATATAATACAAATATTAATGCTTTTAAACACTCATTAAATGCTTATTTTAAACAGAGATCATGTATGTTAGACACAAAACAAAACGTGGCACATTGATTTAGAGAATTACAACCAAATTAATATTAAATTGAGGTACAACCTATAGATTGATTCACCACAATCTATAGATTCTATAGAATCATCAAGTTTCCTTAGTATTTTTTGTAGCAGAAGTTCTATCAGATCTAAACATTAGTTTATAATATTTTTTACCAGCTTTATCGTCGGAGAAAGAAGCATTTGGTTTGTTGGCAGAGCACACAGGGCAACACTCGCCCATGGGGATCTCGGTTGTTTCACAGTCCCTTAGCTCTTCACACACCAATTCCTCACACACCATAATCCCAGAGTCGCACATGCAGACTCGACATGGCTCTGGGCGCCATATTTGATTGTTGGAGTAAGTTGTACCATTTTCTGTGCAGGTCTCTTCACAAGACAAAACCAACCAGATGAGTACTGTAGATGATACCCTTTCAGTTTGCACAACACATCATTAAAGGGTTTCTGGTACGCCTTAATAGTACAGAATTAATACATTTGGATTTTATATTGACATACTTTTTTGACTTTGAACACAGGATATCCTTAAACGTTGATTTGATCCTGATTTCAGCAGATATTTCTGCCAGTCTAAGTAATTTACTAAATCAGATAGGAGTTATTATTTGTTGTTGTCATAGATGTCTAACTTTGCAATCTCAAAAACTTTTTCATGCATTCAGTAAAAGTTTAAAAAACAATCCACTGGACTTGGTTTTTCAAGATTTGAAGACGTTTCGCTTCCCCTCCAGGACGCTTTCTCAAGCTGGATGAAATGATGAAAAATGTCAAACCTGCATTGCAAAATTAACGCCTAAAAATACTTGTTCTGTTGCATAAAATAAATTAAAAAATTGAATATATTTATATGGGATAAATATGAGGTTAATGTTTAGAGAAAACAAACACAAGTGTAAAGGGACTGCAGTTTCCCTGTTTGGCCACTAGGTTGCATCAATTGTCCTAAAGAACCACTGTAAGCATCTGCTGAATATGGAAATATAAAAGAAATTCAAATTTATATATGTCGTTTTCTTTCTTAAACATTATTAGTCAAATAAAAAAAACAGTAGAAACATCACGTTCATCTATTTATTCATAACCATCAATACTAACGAAGTTCTGTATAATCACACAAACAGTAGTTTTTCTGTTTAAGGTTAAAATTCCTCATCAAAGACCCTTTCTTTCCCTTTTCAGCTTCACACAAGCAGTACTTTTCAACAAAGTACGGCCATAAATCCACCCAGGCCACATTTTTGGATTGCAGGACTAACAGTTCCCTGTCAACAGTGTTGCTCTCAAGCGGTGCATATTTTTCTTTTTTTGCATTTTTCTAAATTAAACTTCCTTAACACTATATTCCCGACATTTCTAGTACATTCTGTGGTTTTAACAATGTTGTTTGCTCTATTATATACACAACAAACTTCACAGACCTTTTAGACCAGATGGATTGATATTGAAGTTATGTTGCACAAAGGCATTGTACTGAATTATTTACACATTATGTAACTCCTTTTAAAGCAGTTGATTGCCCTTATTTTTTATTAATGTTATGGTAAATAGGTCTGGGGGAAAAAAGAACAAATGCCCTTTAATCTGCATGTCACATAATTGCATGAAATCCCAATAAAATTAAATAAAAGTTACATTTGTAATATGACATTTTCAGAATTTTAAACAGGGTGAGTACCTGTGCAGTAACATGCATCTTTCAAAATAAGGCAGTTTTGCTGATTGTAATTAAAATAGAAGGCATAAAAAGAAGACATAAATGGAAACTTCTTTGACAGATACCTGCAGAGGCCTTTAATCTAACTCGACTAGACTGTGGTTGAACCCGACAGAATTTGGCTTTAAAATTGTCTATAAATCGGTCTATAGGCAACTCTGCAATTATGCAATCAAAAGCAATTTCTACAACCATTCGACATTTAGCATAAAACACTTGCTTAGTCATTCGCATTGAGAAAACCATTAGCCTTCAGCTATTTATGGCAGGAACACAGTGACGCTTTCACATTTTAATACTTTTCTGAGGCTTCTTATTAGGGATCCTTCTTTAGTCAGTCATGATCTTTGAAGATAAACACCTCGGTCTACTTGACATTTAACTTAAAGAAAAAAACCTTCTGAACTCGTTTAACTGCATGAAATGGGATTGGAAGGGTTGTTAGAATTTAGATTGCTTTTCACAACAACTTTCAAATTTTTAGATAAAAAAGGAAAAAATTTTATCAAGAAAAAAGTGGCCGGAAAGTGTAACTCTACACATTTCCATTAAATTTGCTCAGAGACTCAGACCATTTAGTTTGGAATTTAAACAATATGTCAAATTTAACATCATCAATCATTGATGGTTAGTGTCACTGTAAAATTATATTGTTTATTCTAAATTGTAAATGCTCAAAACAATATTAAAAGTTCAGCTGAGCTAAAATTAGATGTGTTGAACTGAAGACTTTTACTGTTAAGCTTTAACATGACATTGAGAGTAAGATAACGATTGAATCAGGAAAAAGAAAAGTGAGGAAAGTTAGAAAGAAATACAAAAAAAGAATGTTTGAGACAAAGCTTAGACCAAATATGCAAGGAAGAAACCAAAGATGGTTGCAAGTATTTTTATTCCAAGGAGAGCTTGATTAAAAAGAATGTTTCACCTCAAAAAAGAAGTTAATATTGTTATGCTTTTAGCATGAGTTTCTTTTGTATACCAATAGTGTCATCAGCTCTGATAGGCAGGATCTGTCATTTAACATATAAACAAATGCTAATACTTTTAGCACATTTACTATGATCATGACAATTTCCAAACAAACAGTTCAGATACAGTGTCAGTAGAAGGTTTAACAGCATTTACCATAAAACACCACATAGGACTGCTTTTAGCATGTGTAACTTTAGCATGTCAACTTCAAACAAATAGCTGGAATATAGTTGCTATAACGTTATGCCAACATTTGCTATTAAACATAAAATTGTTTACATTTATCATGATAACTACTAGCATTTTAATTTCCAACCAAACAGCATGAATACGGTGTGGATATAAAGTGTTACAAGCGCTAGAGCTTTATTTTTGGGATGCTAATTAGCATTTACATTTCCAGTCAAACCGCTGGAATTCTTTGTTTGTCGCACTTTTTGTTTCCGTTTTTAAATATTTTTACAGGATGTAGTCTATTTCAATAGGAAATGGGGGAAAAATGTAATAATTAGTTGGTATCACACTTTATTAGCATTCTGCGTAGTAAATGCTAAAGGCCAAAGTTTAGCTCAGAGCAGACAAGCTAAGATGGCTGATGCAGATTAAAACTTTTCTGTATATATGTGTGTTAAAATTGCAAAAGGTTAGTTGCAAAACAAAATATTACTCTCTTAATGTCCAAAATTTATATTTTGGAATTACGGTTAACTTTGATTCCAAAATAAACGTCTTTAAAGCAGATTTGGTGAAATTCATTAATTGTTTTGATAAGTGGGCATATTCTGTTCATATCTAACTACAGACTAATGTTTTTCTAGCCTAAAAATATAAAACAACCCACTAAAATAAATAAGGGAAACAATAGGTAAAGGGGATTTCTCATCTATTTTTTAACAAAGACCTAGGAAGCTTTTTATGTAGGGTGGAAAATAATGCAGAGTAAAATATATAAAAGCTTAGTCTTCTGATGAAAAAAAAAGTAATTTTCATAAATTTGTCTTTTCGGATTCCTTTGCAATATATTTAGTAATTCTTAGCATTTTATTTCCTTTTCATTTGTGTTTTATTTTGTAATAATTCAACAGACAGGATTAAGAAAGCTTTCTTCATAAAGTTACAGAGCATGCAGGACTTGTTAAGGTTGTACACTTGTGATAAATGATAAATACAGTTATCCAAGATGAACATATATTTATCTAATGTATTGTAAGATTTTACAGAGTACATGTCAGACTTAATAATATTACTTTAGCGATAGTTTCAAGGTGTTGCTTTATTGTATATCTCGTACCATGTCTTTCGGTTGTGCTGTTCTTTTTTCATCTCGTTACAGGTGATGAAGCAGACTGAAAATGTTTTGTCATTGTCTCCTTTCTATCTCCTCTTTCTTTCATCTTTTCTCTTTTTTTTTCCTTTTCTTCTTCTGTTTTTCTGCTCTATTTACATTGCAGTGTCCATATAAACTGTAAAACTCCCTGCATAATTATAATAAAGCAATTTATATGCATGAAACAAGTGTAGCAGTATGGCAATTGCCATACTGCTACACTTCTGAAAGTAAAATCTGTTGGTCTCTTTTTGGCATCAAGGCAATTATTCTTATTGCCACATTGCCAGACAGGACACTGTAAAAAAATAAAAATAAAATAACCATTTTGAAAACATCCCACATGAAAATGCAGATAGCAAAAGTAAAATCTTTCCACCTGCTAATCCTGTTTGATTTACAAGTCCATTTGAATCCATTCATTTTTGTGACGTCGCTAAGCTGTAATTATGTGGTGGAGCCGCTCCCTGAGAAAGACGATGGTTTTGAGCAGCTGTAGTTATTTCAGGGAAAACCACAGAGACTGTATTATACGTTAGGTTTTGGTAGAACTTGTGGTTTGACTGTATTTGGGGAGTGCAATGAGATGCCACACCCGGAGAAACCTCCTGCTTTGAAACCTGTTTAAGATCCATTGGTTTTGTAGAAAGTAGTTTTGCAGTAGTTTATTTTTTTTGTTTAGTTTACTTTTTTTTTCATAGCACTTATTAAAATCTATAGACAAAACTGTGCTATTTATCTCCAAGATTCCAGTTTTTTTATGTGATTTCAAAAATGTTCTGTGTCAGTAGGCCTTGTTCTATTTGCACATAATTATAGCTTAAATTGAAAGCGTAGCTGATTACCCCTTTTTAGGATTTATCAGTGTTTTTACTTTCTTCCCCTACTGCTCAAACTAAGATTAACGACACTGGGGAAAGCACGCAAATGACTTAAGGTAGTAATTTGATATTTAAAGATTAAATCAAGTCAGGTTATTTTACTCTCGTTTGTAACAATGAGGCATTTTTAAAGCCTTTACTATGAGTACATTTCTCTATGGCTTTTGACATTGTGTCTTCTTAAATATAAAATAAGGTCATATTTAAAAAGACTTTATTTCGATTGAACTTTATTGAGCTCACATTGGAGAAATTTACCTCTGCATTTAACCCATCCCCTTGGGGGCAGTGGGCTGCCATCATGGGGCCCAGTTTGGGGGTTAAGCGTCTTGCTCAGAGACACAGAGTGGAGCTCAAACTCAGAACCTCAGGGTTCCAAGCTCTAAGCCCTACCCACTAGGCCTCCACTCCTACATATCAATAACTTACTGATAACTACTGGATTTCCAGACATTGACTTGGCCACCTCAAAAGGCTTATTTTTCTTTTTTCTTTAGTCATTCAGAAGTAAACTTGCTCCTCCCCTTTCAACGGTGTCTGGTTGAATAATCCATTAACCCTTGTGAGTTTAAATCATAAACCAATGCCAGTTCTTTCTCCATCTGTATTTTCTTTCTATTTTATTTTAGTAGAGAAAAAGATTTATGGTTCCATTTGTTCCAGCAAGTTGTTGTGGACCTGAGGAAGTGAAATTATCCAGACCAAAAACCATTTTTAATATTGGAATCGAAGATTATGATTTTCATTTTCTGACATTCATCATATGTGAAAGAACTTTTTCACAAAGATCTTTAGGATCATTGGTTGTTTTAAACAATAAGGGAATTTGTTATTTTTTGGCTTTGGACCCTACCATGGGTGACATACCTTATCAGCCTCTTTCTCACCTTTTGAATGTTAAAAAATGACCTTAGTAAAGGAAAATTGAGACCAACAATGCTTTAGATGTTGTTCTGGGTGTTGTGTGGCCTCCTGAATTGGTTCATTACTCTTAGCAACTATGTCACCTAATCACATGGCTGTCATGATAGATGTTTGAAATGGGGTATGGCCATGACCACTGTTTTAAGTCAAGCTAAACTGTCTGTGAAAATAACAGGTGCTGACAGACAGTGGGTATTTACAAAAGTTGGAAATATCTAACCTAGAAAACAACCCATACTTTCTCCCTCCGGACCTGTTCGTTGACTTGATCAGATCACCATCTGTCATGTCATGAATGATGTTTCCCCTTACACCAGAGACGGCTTGAATGGTACAAAAGTCTAGATGCCAACAGTTTTTTTGAAGGGTCACCAGGACATGGTCCTACTCACACAAAAAGGAGACAAGATCTCTGATAATGGCCAAGGCAAGACTCACTTCTTAGAGCTGTTGTAATTTTTGTCATGTTGCCCTACATTGAATCCACATCATTACTACAAATATCTAGTAATTGTACCTAAAAGAATCTTTGCTTGTAGTAATGATATTGATTGATTGAGCGTCTTGCTGCAATCAGGTATATCCATTTAATCAGAAAGGCATAACGTCTGAAGCTATTTTTATTGAGAGTAGTAATACTTTTGACTGCAACCATTTTTTAGTGAAGCAACAGCATAAAGAAACATTAGTGGTCTGTTTTTTGACAAGTCTATCAAAAATTAATGGATCATGGGTTGCTTTGAGATTCGGTACAGCATGTCCTCACGTGGAAAACATTTTTATACATTCTTGGAGAAATTTTGGATAATCCTAGGAAGGTTATGGGGAGTATTGTTTCTTGAATCTATAGTGTAGATCTCCGGAGCCCCTAAAACCTAAGTGACTTCATAATCCTAATTTTAACCCGCTCCGCTGTGAACTGGCTTAGCTTTGAAGTTAAGCTAGCTATAGGGAACTAGAACAAAGAGGAAAATCTAACAACACATTTTTTCATTGATTTTTTACGGCACCAGTGGCTCGTTTTTCTGATGGTAAAGGGGGTATGAGAGAGAGAGAAACATGCGGCAAAGGACTACAGGCCGGATTCGAACCCGGGTCAGCCGTGTCAAGGACTAAGGCCTCCGTGCATGGGATGTTGGCGCTAACCACTGCGACACCTGCGCATTTTGCTTGTTATCTTCTTTCTTAAAAAAAACAGACAAGCTGAAACATGTCACTAAACTCTTTTTTTTTTTTTTTAAACCAGAATTAGCCGCATAATCTAAGAAAAAATAAAGTTACTGAGAACAGTAGAGCTGTAAGGTGGATGACAACTGTTAGAGTCTCTAATGTTAGTTAATTAGGTTTTGTAATACAAAATTCAGAAACGTTCAACTTAAACATTCACATTAACTGTTTCCCACAAAGTATAAGCAAACATCATGCAAATATTATGGTTTAATAATCTAATTTTAAGTTTTTATTTTTTTTATAGTTGGTAAATGTAAAAGTTTTAATCATCACATTTCTGTTAATTGAACATTATTTTTTCACATTTTTTGCTTTTTTCTAACAATGAGTGGCAAATGTAAAATAAAAATGTAAATATACTTCAACATCCAATATTTGTATCTAAGTCTTATATTTATATAATCTTGAATTTCTGTCTAAACACTAAAATAATGTTAAATCAAAATATATTTCCCAAATCTTGTATATTAATCTAAAATCTAAATATATATCTACAATCTTAAATCTATATATATATATATATATATTTATATATATAGATACCTAGTTGATTTTTAAAATAAACATTCAACTTTTATAAAATATTTCTGTAAAGCAGGCATCCCTAAAGTCGGTCCTGGAGGGCCGCTGTCCTGCAGTTTTATGAGGTTTCCTTGCTCCAGCACAGCTGATTTTAATTACAAGCTGATTAACAGGCCTTTGCCTAACAGCAATCATCATAATCAGCTGTGCTAAAGCAGGGAAACCTCTAAAACCTGCAAGACAGCGGCCCTCGAGGACCGACTTTGGGGATGCCTGCTGTAAAGGATCTTATACTGTGAAATGTAAAAATTCTAAATCCACTACACAAAGCAGTAAAAGTTTACAATGCAGTACTTTTTATGTTATTAGTCCATTAGCATTATAATGCTGCTACTACTACGCATGATTCTAACCTACAAAACATCTGGTGCACACATCCAGAAATGTTTTCTTTTTTCTTTTTTTGCTTTTCCCTCACAGCTTGAACGCTTCACTGGAGGGAAAGTTGGATAAAAGGAGGAGAAGCATATTTCATATCCAGCATCTTCTCACACTGGGTGTGTCTTGTCTGCCTCTGGCCCCCGAGTCTGACCAAAATTAGTGGCCTGCTTTTGTCCATCCCATCCACGATGCCACATCATTATAACTTTGGCCTCTCCAACCCCTTCATTCAGCCTTGACTCTGAACGGAAATAGAGCAGCCAGCCCTGCTCCACTTTAGAGTTAACTGCCGATTTAAAAGGGAATTTGTTGTTTTTAGACCCCGCAGCACAATTTGGGTGGAAACATGTTCAAAAATAACAGCTGCTGCTTTCCCCTCAAGCATCATTTAAATAATAGACAAATTATCACATAGTGGCTCATTAATAACTTCACCTTATCTAAGCTAAAATCTCACACTTGTGGCACCTTCTATGTGTTTAGTTGCAAAACTCTATTTCAGAACTATTCTAACTAAGATAAATGTGTTTTCTCAAGGGAAGCAGACTAATGTTTGGAGACAAAAGCACATCCTGTTGCACAAAAATATCCACATGTTAAATAAACATTTAAAGATAATCATAAAACTTTTTATATATTGTATTCATATTACAATAAAAACACAAAAGAAGTCAAACTTTCTATTTCTGGAACATATATGTGTGATCAGCTGCCACTCACCAGTCTTCGTATTTTCTTGGCAGGTCACAGCAATCACCTGAGCCAAGGTGATGGCCAAGCATATAGTAATCCTAAAGCAAACAGAGGTGCCCATGTCTGCACAACAGACATGCAGCGTCCTCAAGAAACAGTTGCTGCAAAGCAGACGAGGAAGTCCAGGAAAGCCCAACCCTGAGCTACAACATCCAGGCTAGAGTCCAAAAGTCCCTGAGTGCAACAGGCTCCTGGATGAGCGATTAGAGCAAAATGAAACAAGCTCCTGCTTCAGCCCCTAATCCCCCCGCCAGTCACCAAGACCTCCCTGCCACTCTCTCCCAACCTTCAACCCTCCCACTTGTCTGCTCTCTCATCATTTCTGCTTTTAGTTCAAGGGCAACCTCCTCTTCAGACTCATGCCTTGAAAGGTGGCTCTAATTAAAGGCTGCGTAAAATCTGTTCTGATTGAGAGAAGAAGAGATGACGGGTGACTCTAGGAAATAAATGACCTCAAAAGACGTTTTGTTTGCCTTTTTTTTTGTCAAACATTGACAGGCATTTGGAGGACAAACACTTATATGCATATTTACTATCAGTACAGTTAATACAATAATAGTTTATTCATTTTTCATCCAATAAAATGAAAAAATGAAAATGAAAAATCCAGGGTTTTCCCAAGTTTTCACCTTTTTGTACCAAGATTCCTTTTCTTTTCGAAGCCTTAAAAAATCCACAATATCCCTATAGTGACTTTTACATTCCACTTTTCTGTTGCCATTAATATGTGAATGATATAGACCAAAAGCTTGCTTCAAATACCTTGGTATGACTATGCTTTTCTGGGTACTATTCCCATTCTCCTTCATTTCTTTCAGTTCCTGTTTATAGTAGATTAAAAAAGGGAAGAATTTCTCCTGGTACCACTGTGTTCTTCCTGTCGTCCTTGTAATCTTAATTCTTGTTTGGAGAACCTGAAGAAATCTCATTCTGCGCACCTTCCAGTTTCCCTTTCCGTTTTAATTACACAGAGAAAGCCAGCCATTTCATTCTTTCTTGCTGGTACTTGGACAAAACCAAATATATCTCTGGGTACCTGTCTAACAATTGGAGTACCTTAAAAAATAGAAGCTTCATCCAGATACTGGGATCTACCCTCCACCTTCTTCCAGAGATGGGAAGTAACGAAGTACAAATACTTCGTTGCTGTACTCAAGTAGATTTTTCTTATATTTTTACTTTACTTTACTACTTATTTTTATGGCGACTTTTTACTTCTACTCCTTACATTTTTACACAAATATCTGTACTTTCTACTCCTTACATTTTAAAAAATTGGCTCGTTACTTTAGTTTTGAATCATTTCAATGGAGTTACCGTTATTATTTTTCACGTCATCAATACCAAATTCAATCTAATTGGATGGGAATCTACGTTGTATTTGACGCACCACTACAAGATGAATCGACAGATTCGGCGGTATTCATTCGTGGCAAATCATTGCAGCTTGGTGGCGGTGGCGTTAGCATAGTAGTATGGACGACGAGATTATTGAAAATGAACACAACGGAGATCTAGTCCTATTGGCAGACATTCATTTAAAATGTAGGCAACGGCAGGAAAAAAGTGGTTTCTACTTTTACTTTTTTACTTTAAGTAAATTTACAACCCTGTACTTTGTTACTTTTACTTGAGTAAAGAAGTTTAATCAGTACTTCCACTTTTACCAGAGTATTTTTTAACACAAATATCTGTACTTTTACTCAAGTACGGAAAGTGAGTACTTTTGCCATCACTGCCTTCTTCCCAGTTTTTGAGAGCGAAAGTCCAGAATTTCTCCTTACACTTTCACCTTCCAACTTATTTAACTTCTTGTCTACAGTACACAGAGACCCCACACCTCTTCCAGGGCCTGCATATTTTCCAAACCCAGTTGAGAAACGCAATGAAACAGTTTTCCAAAGGTGTCAAGTAACGAAGTACAAATACTTTGTTACTGTACCTAAGTACAGTAACAAAGTATCTGTACTTTCTATTCCTTACATTTTTAAAACCAATGTTACTCGTTACTCTTGGCTTTAGTTTAATGTTTATAAATATTTATTTCACGTCATATGCGCCATCCAATGCAGATCATTGGATCCATCCACATCTAATTAAAACTAGTGTGATTGGATGAGTCATATAACACAAACACTCATTGATTAGCTAAAGGTAATCATCTGAAGCAAGCAGGTGTTCTTCTAACTGTAAACGTGAATTATCTATGCGATGCTACAATTTTGGATTCAGAAAAGGATGTTGAAATGTCTGAAAGGTCCCGACACAGGCGAGAGCGTATCAGGAGATGGAGACGGAGACCAACTTGGCCCTATCTCTAAGAAATTTTCGAAATAGACAAAAAATTGAGCTTTCAATTAATATAGTGGGATCTGGCTGTTTTTTTTTGTTTTTTTTTTAAGGTTACTTTATACTTTAAGTAGTTTTTGGAGCACATACTTTTTCACTTCTACTTGAGTAAAGAGGTCAAGTTGATACTTCAACTTTTACCAGAGGTTTTTTAAACAGCAGTATCTATACTTCTACTTAAGTTACAAATGCATGTACTTTTGACACCACTGCAGTTTTCAGATTATTCACAAATGTGATTTTAATTTAACTAGCTAAAAAAAAAAATAACAGAAGCCAACTTGTGCCTCTTTAATCCCACGTAAATAGTTTTTTAAAGAAGCTGTGTTTCTACTCAACTATTTCCTTTTCGAGGTGGTCTATGACATCATATAAATGCGGGCGGCGGGTATTAATGGACCTTCAACACTGTGGATCAAGACATATTACTTGAACAACAACAAAACTAGGTTGGTCTATCTCCTGCTAAAAGATAAGTTACGATAACTATGCAGACAACCAACAGTTCTTCATTATTTAGTGAATAGGTGGCAATTAACCTACTCAAGCAAAAATCATTGCATGGATGTGCCTAATTATATATATACAACAAACAAAGGGGTTATTTTTGTACCAATCAAGTGTCAGCTAATACAGCACGAAACCACAGATCAGGCCCAAAATTTGGGTGTAGTGATTGACTCAGACCTAAACCTTTACAGGCCTAAAAAAAAAAAAAAAATTACAAAGTCAGCCTTTTATCATCTAAGGAACATTTCCAGGAGACTAACGTCTCAACAGAATCTCAAAGACTAATTTATGCATTTATCTTTAGTAGAATTTATTACTGCAACCATATCTTGACAATTTTGCCTAAAATGATGACGCTGTAGCCGAAGCTGTAGTTGATGCAAAATGCTACTACCCACGTCCTCACTAAAACCAACAAAGTGGAGCAGATCACCACAGATAAAAAGTCCTTCCACTGGCTTCTACTGGATTTTTGAAAGATGAATTTCCGCAATTTATCTTGGTCAACACCAAAATAAATTAAAGATCTGGTGATGTTGTTTCAACCTCTACATTGGTCCTCCTACACATCCCTAGAATAGAACAAGGCAAGTTTATTATACAGCACATTTCAGTTGCAAGACCGTTAAAAGTGCTGTACATGAAAAAAGGGAAAGAGACTAGGATAGAAACTTAACTTTGAGAAGCAGCTATCACTTAAGGGCAAAATCAATTTGTTTAGCATCATCTCTGTCTTTTATCTGGAGAAATTATTTTCAGTCTAAATTTTCTCCCTTTATAATGCCACTGCAAAGCATTTTGAATTATGTTGTTACAGAATTGGGTCGTACAAACAAATCTGCTGATTGTTATATGTTTATGAACTTGTAAAGATTCATCTTACTGACCTACATCTGTAGACTAGAGCTTAAGTGGTTTACAGTGTGTTTGCAGCATCCATTAATGTGTTTTCCAGGTCAAAGCTGCGCCAGGAAGGTACATCAACCAGACCGTCTGTGACATCCCAGAGGTAGACAACAAAGCAAACAACATGAGTTTTCCCACCACTGTTCCTTCAACGATGTTTTGTCCCTTTCTGACAAACCCTACCTTTAGTTTGGCTGGGAAAATTGTTTTAAATGTAGCATGTGTCTTAATAGCAGAGGTAAACATCGCTTGTTTCCTTTGCAGGACAATTCAGGAAGTCTTGGAAGTGCTTAGAGAACAGGCTGATTTCTCATTACGGAAACAGGAGAGCCAACATAAGATGGGGATGGGAAGACAGGACAAAAAAACCTCAGACAAAAGCTCAACTTTAACCAGTTGTGAGATTTCAGATCTGTAATAAACACACTGTAAACTTTTAAATCGGAGGTCATGAGGGCAAACTATGGTCTTCCACTCTACATCTTCTAGAAATTGCAGTTATTGGACATAACTTCATCAGCATATGATTTAATAACTTCTGATGTAAACATTTCTCATGTTATAAAAACTTAAACTTACCTTCTAAATTATCTAAAATATTACCGGGATGTTACAACAGTCTATTTTATAATACAAGTTTTCTTATGTTATTACAAGATTTTGACCCAAAAGAGAAAATTAGTATATATAGATATCTACTTTAGATCTCAGCTGCTGTGGTTAGACGTCTTGAAGACTTCAAACACACAGCAGGTTATTTCTGGACATTGGAACTACATGGCAGCGCAACCACAAAGCAAAGTCTACCCTCTAACTGAGAGTTTAAAAAAACGGTTGGACTTAATCCAGACTAAAACATTGACACTACGAATGACATGAGGGCAAAACAGTATTTTAAGTGAAGGTTTGCATGATTCATACATGGCGCATACAGAGAAGAAGTTGGAAATTTGATAGAAAGACCCTACTTGTTTGAATTAAAAAAAATAGAAAAAAATTGTGTCACTCCATCCCCTGTTTCTTCCTTTTGTATTTTCTTCCTTGAACCTTTCCTCTCTCACTTCTTTGTTTCCTTACTTTTAATGTATCTTAAAAACTTCCTGATTCATGTCTTCTTTGTTTATTTTCCTTATTTTGTGCCTTTCTTTTTTAATTTTTTTTCTTATGCTCTATAATTTGCTACTTCATCAGTTTTTCTTTATTTCTCCGTAATATTTGTCCTTCCTCTCTTCCTTGCCTCCTTTTTTTCCTTCCTCTCTTCCTTGCCTCCTTTTTTCCTTCCTCTCAAGTCTCCTCTCCTCCATTCTTCTTGTGTATTTTATTCTGTATATCCCATCATTCTTCCTTCTTTCCATTAATCTTTCTCTCCTTTTATCCCACCTCTTCTGTACCTTCTTATATCCTTTCTTAGGCTCAGATTTCAAAAACTTTTATTGTAATTTTGTATACACAGAGTGTATACGAAAAGAAATTTTGTTTTGTCCAGCTTTCATAAAATGCAGCAGTGATCAAATATAAACACTGTGTTGTTAGTTTGATGCAGAGTCTTTAAATTGATTAAGAGTTTTCTCAACAGTTCAGCAGTCTGATGGCGGTGACGAAGAAACTGTTTTGGAATCTGCTGGACCTGCATCCAATGCTTCGAAGTCTCTTCCCCGAGGACAGCAGGGAGAACAGTTCATGTTGGGGGTGCGAGGGGTCCTTGATGATGTCATGGGCTTTGGACACGCATCGCTGGGAAGAAATGTATTTCTTACTTTCTTCCAGTCTGAGGCGCTGCAGCCTCCACACCACACAGTGAGACAGCTGGTCAGAACGTTCTCTATGGTGCTTCTGTAGAAGGTCGTGACCCAGAAGTCCTTTTGATAAGTGAGGTGGTGTTTACAGTCCAGGTGAGGGTGTCTGTGATGTGCACCCCCAGATTTGGAGCTGCTGACCACCTCTACAGCTCAGCTGTTGATGAGCATTGGAGCGTGGCGGTTCTTCCTGAAGTCCAAGATCTCCTTCGTCTTCTCCAAGTTCAGGATCAGGCTGTTATCTTTGCACCAGTCCACCAGCTGCTCCACCTCCTCTCTGTAGTCCTGGTCTTTGTCGTCTCTGATGAGGCCCACCACTGTGGTGTCGCCTCCAAGCTTCACTACTTATGTATTATGTGATATATGATGAACCTGGGGACGCAGTGGTATGTAAGCAGGGGGCTCAGGAAGCAGCCCTGAGGGGAGCCCGTGCTTAGTGTGATGACATCAGAGGTGTTCAGTCTGACTGACTGAGGTCTGTTTGTGAGGAAGTCTAGCAGCCAATTGCAGAGGGGTGTATTGAAGCCCAGCTGTTCCAGTTTGCCCATCAGATTCTGTGGGATGATGGTGTTGAAAGCTGAACTGAAGTCCAGGACCAGCATCTGCATGTGGGTGTTTTAATCAAGTCCCTACTTTATGTTTTTCTATCTTAAACCAAATAGTTTTGCAGTCGCCATACTGAAAGCTTGCACAGTCAAAGATGAACAAAGGGCTACAGTTTATTATTGAGTGCTTAATAATAAATAAGATATAGGTTAGAATTTAGTCTAATCTTAGTCTTTCCATAGATGCAGGCCCACAGGCATCTATCAGGGTAGCACACACCTTGTCCCATATTATCTTACACATCACATGCATTAAATATGATTCCACGAGTCTGAAAGAACACACCCGGATTAGCCACCCTAGTTAGACAGTACCGTTGAGCAAGCAGTCCCGTCAGTTCAGTTTGTATGTTAAGAATGTTTGCTGCAGCCACTAAAAACTTTGTGAAACAGGTAGGAGACACAGGAAGACTGATCCCGGTTCCCAGCCTGAGCGAGGCTGATCGATACCAACCCCTCAGCCTGGTCACCAGAAAGAGGAAGAGGCATTTCTGGAAAAAGAACAAGTACGCTTCAACTGCATTTTCGCTGAAAGACATCCTTGTTGGAGAAAAAGAGATCACGGCAGGTAAAAAGGTTTCCCTGAATACAAATAGGTGTTTACAGTTTGTTCTTATTCTGAATATTATATTAAAAACTTGCCATGTACTTAAAACAAAATTATTAATATTGGTCAAAGGGTCCATTTTAAGTTTATTTAGAGCAAATTTACAGTTGAAATATTAGAGTAAATATTTTCCAAAAAGTACAGGCCATTTCCATCCTGCTAAACTTTAATCTGCTAAGTTGTTTATGGTGTTTCTATAAATTTTGGATACAGTGAATGTGTTCCCCTCCCATAAAGAGCAGGTTAGAATACCAATCTATGATCTTCATCTGCTTTAAAAGAAAAAAAAGATGAAAAAAATATTTATTTTCTTTAAATATTTAAGTCACTATAATGCATTTTTTACAAAAACACATCTATATAGTGAAAATTAAGAACTATCGTCCTTATATCTCTAATTTATATTGACTTTATGATGTTTTATTTTAAAAATAGGTTGTGGGTTATTTTTCTCACAGACATTAGGGGTGTAAAAGAAATAGATTCTGTCAAATATCTCAATATTCATTAGACCATATTGGTATTAATAAAAATCACTGCAACCTTAAATGCAAAAATACTTACAGGCAGACATTAATTTCATTTTTCTTAAACCTCCAGCCACTAGTTGGCGGCATACCACCATAAAACTTTTACAACGTTCTCTAATTAGTAGCTTTTTAATTATTTGTTACTTTTATTTGTTGTTTCTGACCTTCGTGATTTAACCAGTGGTTAGTTAGTGATTCATTTCATGAACAATTAGCTGTTTTGAGTTTTTTACATTTTTTTATTTTGTTATGTTGTTAGCTTTTTTAGCTATACATGCTATATGCTAAACTAGAACAGACTACTCTATCTGTTGATTTTAGCTTAAAGTTGCTGTTGATTGGTTTTGTTTTTCAGCATCGATACTTTGGATTAACACTAAGCTTTGCTTTGCTGCACTTTTTTTTTATTTTACAAAACTAAACTAACCGCAACAAATGTTAGCCGAGCTATGCTGACAAATAATGCAATCAGCATAGCACAGCTATGCTAAAAACCCTATTCAAAAAGCTAACACTTAATAACAGGTTTACTTGAGAACCAATTTTCAACTCTGTCTAATGTAAAATGAATATGCAGAATTTTGTAACATTTATATTTTTCAAGCCTAGATTAAGCCAATCAAATTAAAGCTGTTTTAAAGCTACAGATGGATTTTTTTAAGTAACAAACTGATGTTTCATGGTTTCTTTATGAATAAAATAGAGCAATCATTGAATATTGCAGGGTAATATTTTTGTCTATGTGTTAACGTCTTAACATCCACTTTACATCAAATACAGCAATACGCTTGAAAATAACACGGGTTAATAGACAAACTAATTTAGGCATCTAATCAATAGAAAAAAAGGTTCTTATACTTAATACATTTCATTCATCATTTATCATTATGTCAGTTGTTGTTTTTGTTTTTTTACAGGAGTATCCTCCTATCAACTCCTAAACTATGAGGATAAATCTGACGTATCCCTGAACGGTCGTTTAGGTAATCACATAATAAACGATGTGGGGTTTAACCTCAGCGGGTCAGACTCAGTGGCCGTCAAGGCCTCCTTCGGCATTGTGACCAAACACGAGCTGGAGGTTCCAACCTTACTACGTGAACTTAACTCAAGGTACTTTATAAAACTGTGTGAAACCTTTCTTTCCTTTATATTTAATAATAATTTGTTCAAAAAAGTATTGCTTTTTCTTAAAATAACATCTCAGAGAGATGTTTTCTCCCTATATTCATTAAAAACTCAGACCTGACTGTGTACCTCCTCTTACTTACTGAAGAAACTTGAGACCAGAGTTTTCCAGTAAAATCATATATCATGTAATACACTTACGGTCATAAGAGTGGGATACAAGACAGAGTAATAGTCCAGACGTGTGGTTTTCTTTCTAGGAAGGTGGATCTTGACCACTGCCTGGTTCGTCAGTCTAGAGAGAGTGGACGTTCTGTCCTCTGTGTGGTTGTAGAGAGTATCCGGACAACGCGTCAATGCTCTTTAACCGTCCACGCTGGCATGAGAGGGACAACCATGAGGGTACAAAATTAAATCATTTTTGCTTTTATCCAATATTACTTGGTTCAATATACCAAAATTTAACAAAGCAGAAATTTCTAATCTAATCACTTGTAATTGTTTTCATTTTGCCACAGTTATATTTATATATTTTTAAGTGAATCACTTGGTTTTCTGTTCTGCAGTTTCAGATCGACGATGGCCGAAACCCTAAAGGTCGAGATAAAGCCATCGTCATTCCCGCTCACACTACCATCGCCTTCAGTATCTGCGAGCTGTTTGTCCGTCTAGACGGACGACTCGGTAGGAGGAACATTTAGTCTACCTTTGAATTTAACTGCTCTTTTAAGGTTGAGGGTTAAATTCTACTCTCAACATGTATCACCAAGCATATATAATAACTTGTGGTTAACACCTTAGGGCGCTTTGATTTGGAAACTTCATGCCAAGCATTTTTGTCTTACATTAAAGGCTTTTTTTTAAATCATAACCGTCTTTGATCCTAATGTGATCTATTTCAAAATCTAATTCCTTAAAGACTTTTTAGGTTTAGATCTAGACACAAAATGTGCATTTTATATAATTCCAACTTTGGTTGATTCAGTACAACCCATGTTAGAAAAATATGTCAGACACCCTTTGTTGGTTTTAGCTGGATCTCAAGTGGGGGCTTGTATTCAAATCTATATTAGGAATTAAAACTAGATGTTATGTTACCCATGGACAGTTTCAGCCACATTCATTTATTAGCTTTTCCAACCCTAACCGTAACCCCCCTGTTGGAATCTTGGCAGGGTTGGGATTTTGATCACTTAAAAAAGTCCTGCAGAGAGGTGGGTAAGAACAAGAAAACAACGTCATTTGAAAACCAAGCAAGTCAGTGTTCTAAGTATTAGTTAATGTGCAAAGGATTTCTTAAGTACACCTAATCTGGTGAATTTCCTTCACAGTCCCTGATTGAATCTGCCTCAAGTGTAGACATTCAACAAGCTCAGTTTGTCATTAAAGAGTAAGGGGCAGAGATGGAGTATCTGGAGTCAACAAGTCAGCTCTATGTCATGTATTTGTTATGCCCAGCCACTGAACCAGGTGTGTCCAATCTGGTTTAACCTCTGTCAATTGGATTCACCTGATTCAGTGGCAGAACAAATACATGAAATAGAGATAACTTGTTGACTCTAGCTCCCCCATCTCTTGTAAAGAAATGGCCACTGTCTTTATGAAGGAACCAAGCCAAAGAGCAATGCTCTGTTTCCCTAGTTGGTCTGCCTAACACCACTCACCAATCGCAACAAGAAGTGACTCAAAAATGTCTCTCGGAAAAGAAGCTGAACTTAACTTTCTCTGTAGTATTGCCGAACTTACACTAGAGATAGGGTGAGAGTTGTCATCTGAGCGAAGTACTTCTCTTCTGTATCAAAGGAAATAGGTTACCACATTTGGTTGATATCAAAAGACCCCAAACCCACTGAAGGGACCATATATCACTGATCAACACTAGTAGACATATTTGATTCTCAAGAATGAACTGAAGAGTATGATAAGGGACCTCAAATAACCCCAAATAAGTGGATTACTCCCCCTTATGGTAGCTGATGACCCGTTGTAAATGTTGTAAAACAGCTGCTAGTAATTACAATAACCTATATTTTCACCCCTTGTCTGTGTATACTAAATTATGTCCAAACCATGGCTTATGGTTGGTTTTGGAATTGGTTATAGCAAGGCGATCCCCATTTTCTTCCCTTTCAGATATCTGTGTAGCTCCAGAGTCAAAGGGGGGATTTGAGAGGGAGCAGATGAGGGAGCAGCTGGGCGGCTTTGTTGGCCATTTCTCAATGGGTCGCCTGCGCCGCTTCCTGTCCGGAATAATCTATGGAAACCCATTCCGAGCAGGTACATTCACAGTTGCCCACATGAAATGTTTGCAATACTTCCAACCTTTTGCTTACAACCAACTCCTGTTCAGATGACAGAACATTCGAAGAACTAACCCACTCCGATACCTACATGGACGACATGGTGACAGAGTACTACGAGAAGGCCGCCAGTATGACGGACGTGTCCACGTCCTACCTTAGGGAAAGCTCTCACACGCGGGTCAACCTACTGAAACACAACATCCGGAAGGGACCCTGCGCACTGTGTGGTATGGGAAACCAGCGGCGGGAAACTGTCTACGGCTGTCTGGAGTGTTCCAGTGGGGGTCAGAAGTACGTCCGGCTGCATGTAGTGCCTTGTTTCGATCTTTGGCACAAAACCCTGAGATGAAAAGGGCAAACTTTTGAACTGTGGCCAACATCTTTGTAACATCCTGCCGTTGCCTCAGGAGAACAAACTGTCTCTAAACTTAATCTCCAGGTCACCTGGCTGCTGTATCATTTTCAGCAGCATCTCATTTCCACATCCGCCTGTGTACTGTAGCTGCTATCAGATTAATTATTCAGCAAGGGATGGTGTAAAAAGCTCAGTTCCAACTCTGTCATTGGTTACAAGTTTTTGTTTGAACTCTTTCTCACCTACATTCAACTTTTAACCTTTTGTCGACAAGAATGTTGTTTAGAAACCATTGCAATAAGCCTCTGATCCTCTCGAGTATAACTATGAATAGCAGTTTTAGACTTTGATCCAGAAGTGACCTACTAAAGACTATTCACAAATGGGTGTTATTTCCAAAAACGTATTGTTTTCTACTGTTGTTTTTGTTTTATGAACCTAAATAGAGGGGAAAGATGTTTTTATATATAATATAAAATAAAGAGTATCTTATGTTTTATTGAGTGCCTTTTGTCCTTTTTTGTTTTGTACATTTAACTGGTGTGACTCTATTTGGACACACAGAGGTACTGGTTTTAATTGAAGGTTAATAGCTGCCTCGGCTTGAAGCCTTGCAGCTTCTTATAGCATTATTTTGTCTGGTATTCATTTTCATCCATGCTTCCTTAAGTCTGAGCATCTTACCTGGCATTTCTAGACCAAATTTACCTAGGGGGCGCCTAGGTGGGGTCAATTTTTTTCATGGGGCCACCAAACAAAAGAATCAAACAAAACACAAGGCAATAATTCATCATTTAAAATAGTTGAACTAAAGAACAATTTGCTACTCTGGAAAACCTCAGATATAGCAGATACAAACTATGATCATATCTAAATATGACTGAAGCTAAAATTCCTACATCATTGTTGAAATAAACCTGTTCAATAAAGGATTTCTTTTTTCAAATTTAATTTGTGGTTTCTGTGTCAGTGTGCCTCATCGTTTATTGGTCATAAATGTATTAGTATTATGTCAGGAGCCATAAAAGGGGCTAAGACCATTTCTACAAGGGCACTGGCCCCTGTTGTCTCTTGTCTAGAACCCCAATGTGTGGATGCCTGTCCATGCTGGGGAAAAGCATGAGTCTGCACCATTTTATCCCTTATGGCTCTATTCATTAAATATCCATCCATCCATTTTTCAACACGTTTATCCCTACTGGGGTTACGAGGGGTGCTGTCTATGGGCAGGAGGCAGGGTACACCCTGGACAGGTAGCCAATCCATCGCAGAGAAACACAGAGACAAAAAACCATTCACACACACTCCCAACTCAGGGTAATTTATAGAATTAACATGTGAGAGGAAGCCGGAGTACCCGGAGAGAACCCACACATACTCAGGGAGAACATGCAAACTCCATGCAGAAAGACCCTGGGTCTGGACCTGAACACGGAACCGTTTTGCTGCAAGGCAGCAGTGCTACTACACCACTGAGCAGCCCATTCAATAAATATTTAAATTTAAAAACTGCTCTCATTTAAGATGTATTATAATAAATGTGTCTGAATATCAATATAAAAAAGACGGTTTAAATGTGTACTTATAAAACTAAACAGAAAACCATGACCGTTTGTGTTAACTTCATGATGCAGAGCTTTATGTCAGTTATCCGCGGTACCTCGCTGCCGCCAGGAGGGGGCACTGTTGGAGTTTTAAGCCAATTCCAACCGGATGTGTCGTCTGTCAACAAAGCGGACCCACGTGTAAAGGAAAGAGAGGCATGTGTCGTTATACTTTAGTTAAGACAGTTTAGGGGGTAAATAAAGCATGTATGAGTAAATCAATGCGTAAAGGTTGAGCACTACTCATCAACATGAAGTTCGCTTACAGGGTAAGTGGCTCGCGCTTAATAATATGGTAGTTTTAGATGCTTTTGGAACGAAACCTCAGAACCGCATTAAAAAAAGTGTCACATTTACGTTGTTCTTGGGTAAAAAATAAGTTTATTTTTAATTTAATCTTTTAATAACGTATACACAGAAAAGGGCTAATGTTATCAATCATTCGGCCTATTTAAACCTTAAAACAAACAGTATATTGTCATGCTCTGGGAAGAAATGTCATTTAAATACGTTTGTAGTTGTGTTTGGGTTTTAATGGAAATTCTGCTCTTCCTTTTTTTTTTTTTAAACTCACATTTTCTGTCTGTAGTTTTCCAACCTGCTCGGAGCTGTCTATCGACAGGGGAATTTGAATTTCTCCAAAGATGGAAATGCTGTCATCAGTCCAGTTGGAAACAGAATCTCTATCTTCGACATGAAAAAGTAAGTCATTATGGAGGGAAGGGAAAAAAATTTAGATAATGTTTAATCTATAAATTATTTAGTGTTGGTTCTTATACGTAGGAGGAAAAAATCATGAGTTTTACTTTTAAGATTCTATAGATCAGATTTTCCAACATCAGGAGATTAAAACCAATAAAGAAAAACATTCCTTTATTAGGGCTATTTATGTTTAATCTTGCATATTTTTATTCAGTTAATATAAAAAAATATATTTTTTAGATTAATTTTATTTTAAATAATAAAAAAATAGGTATATATATTTATATTTTATATTTATATATTACATGTTTAATCTTAAGGTAAATGTATTTATATATTTTAAGAGTTTAGTCCTAATTGCACTGCAAAAACTTTGCAAAAATTGAGTAATATTTTACAAATAGGTGTATTTTTTTAGGCAATCTGCTAATGGAATAAAATGACTAAATTAGAAATAAAGAAATTCTTTAAAGATTTTTTTTATTTAAGTTCTATAAAAAAATATAGAAAATAAACTCTCAGTTTTATTATTTATAGTGAAACAAATCTAATGATCTTATTTTAGGAGCAGAAATGTTGATTCCATTAGCAGATCATCATATCAACCTCCTCCAATTAAAGGGAAATAGACTTAAAATATTTCACTTTCACTGTTTTTTTTTTTCTTTTTTTTTTTTCTTCTATTTTCATTTTATGGATACAATTCAGCCAGATCGTGCAGTTAAAGTGATTAAAATTTTCTATGTTAGCAAAACCTGTTTTCGATTCGATTTCGAAATTAGATTGCATCGAATCATTGACTCAAAGGCAATATCTCGCAGCAAGAATGCTTGTAGTGACAGTGGAGAGGAAAAAACTCTTTTTGTGAGCGGCCATCTGCCGAGGCCGACTAGGGTTCAAGGAGACAGAAGCAGAGATATAAAAAGCAACTTTAAAAGGTGGCCCCGTCCAGGAAACACACAGCCAGGCAGACGAGCTCTGAGCCAGCTCCCATGCCAGAGGACGAAGAGAGCACATCCAGCTAGTCACAGTCAGAGAAACAGGACTACACTGAAAAAACAGGCCAAGCTCCAACATCAACAATAAAATGTGTTGATGGCAGCACCACAGCTGATATTTCTCTCCAGGATGGAGTCACAGCCAAACAGAAACAGACCAGATGAAGCTACTATAAGAAAAAGCAGAGAGAGCAGGACATTAGAGATTGAAATAACAGATTCTGCAGAGTGGGAGAATAGAGATAGAATGATGAAATGGGGATCCCTATGTCCTCCAGAAGTCTAAGCCTATAGCAGCATAACTATAGAGATAGCTCAGGATAACCTGAGCCACCCTAACTATAAGCTTTATTGAAAAGGGAACTTTTAAGTCTAGCCTTAAAAGTAGACAGGGTGTCTGCCTCACGGACTAAAACTGGTAGTTGCTTCGAAAGGAGAGGAGCCTGATAACTAAAAGATCTGCCTCCCATTCTACTTTTAGAAATTCTGGGAACCACTACTAAACTTGTGTGCAAAGTGCTCTGTTAGAAACATACGGAACAATCATATCTCTGATATCAGATGGAGCTTGGCCATTTAAGGCTTTATATGTGAGAAGGAGGATTTTAAATTCTTTTCTGGATTTAACAGGAAGCCAATGAAGAGAAGCCAGGATAGGAGAGATATGATCTCTATTTTAAATTTTCATCATGTGTTCTTCCAGCCAACGTCATATTTTATTCTGTGTACCATTACTGTAGCTAACAATTCGATTCATTTACCAAATTAGATGAAAAGGAATTCCATAGAGTTATTCTTTCAGTCGTACTGTATTCTAACCTTTTTTGTTGTTCCTTTCATTTTGCAGTAACACGTCTGAGACGCTGCCCATCTCTACTACCAAGAATATAACATGCGTTGGCATTTCTCCTGACGGCTGCTTGGCCGTCGTGGTCGATGAAGGTACAACCTGTCAGAGGTTTTTATATAAACTCCTGAAAGCTAAAGCTCTACAAAGGTCCAACCAGAAAAAAACATATTTTTTTGTATGCCCTGCTCGGTTGGAGAAAAACAGTTGTTTAAGTTGTTTGATGTCTGACAGACGGCGCCGCCCTGCTGGTCAGCCTCATCACTCGAGCCGTCCTTCATCACTTCCACTTCCACAAGCCGGTCAGCAGTATCCGCTTCTCTCCTGACGGCAGGTTCTGATCTTCTCACATTCAATCCTAAAACATTTAACTGATCTGAATTACAGGGTTTTAGATTCGATCTGCACTGATATTATCCTATGGAGTCAATTATAAGCCATTATTGTTCTTTTTTTAAAAACAAAAGAAAAAATAAATACAATTTAAAATTTAAACACGTTTTTATATTATATTTTTATACTTGACAGATTTTATATGTTTTAATTAATTTTTTTAATTTTTTTTTCTTTCCCAGATTGAGTTGTATAAATTTAATTCTTTCCAATTGCGTTTTCCAGATCAGATTCTTTTCACTTCTGGGGGCGGGCTTTCCTCCGGCCTTCCCTTCTATTGGTCTGCCGGATATTAGTGACAATATTTTTAGTGGTCAAGAACAAAAATGTACTGGGCTTGAAGTGAAGGTGATCTGTGAAACACAGAAAATAATTTGTGAACTCAGTCTATAAAACCGAAATAAAGTAGGAAAAAAAGCAACAAAATCTGTACAAAATAAATAAAAAAAAACTTGACAAAAAAAATATGCTGATGAAGGTTCTCAGTCATCCAGGTCATACGTTTCGTATGACCTGGCATTTCGCCACCTCTCCAGGAAGCTTTCTCAATTGAATTGAGAAAGCTTCCTGGAGAGGTGGCGAAACGTCTTCAAATCTTGAAAACCAAGTCCAGTGGATATTTTTTGAATTTTTACGGATTGACAAAAAAAAGATTTGAAAAAAATGTGAAAAAAACAGCACATTTATTTTCATTTTTTTATTAAGAACTTTTTGGAAGTATCATTTCTGTGTTGCATTTTTGTTACATTTAAATTTACAAAACTTTTGTCTACAATATTGGAACAAAATTAATTCCATACATTTCTTATCCTCCATCCTCAGGAAGTTTGTTGTGACAAAGGAGAACGTAGCGCTGATGTACCACGCCCCTGGGAAGCAGCGGGAGTTCAACGCCTTTGTTTTAGACAAGAGCTACTACGGCCCATACGATGAAACCACGTGCATCGACTGGACCGACGACTCCAAGTGAGAGCAGGAGTTTTTCGGAGGTAAAGATGTGGCGGGCGTTCACCAACAGAGGCGATGATGGGATGTTTTCCTGCAGGTGCTTCGTGGTGGGAAGCAAAGACATGTCCACCTGGGTGTTTGGAGCAGAGCGCTGGGCTAACCTGATCTACTACTCACTGGGCGGACACAAGGACGTCATCGTGGGCTGTTTCTTTGAAAAGGACAGCCTAAATGTACGTACTATGGAGTGAATTTTGTTCCACTGTTATTGCGAGCAAAGCAAGTTTTGTAAAAAGAAATCTGAAAGAAAAAAAATGCGCTCGGGAAAAGAAACTTTAAAGAACTTCTTAATTGACAAAAAACCCAAAACACTGGTGTTAAAAGCAACCTTGCTATTTTTGCAAATTCTGTTTTGAAATTTTCTTTTATTTTTTATTTTATTTTTTTTAAATGTAAACAATTTTATAAAAAATGCTTTTTGAGATTTTTTGTCAAAGTTTTTTTTAAAGTTCTTGTCAAATTTATATATATGCATATATTTAAAGTTTTTTATCTTTTCAACTTTTTTTACATTTCTTTTCGCAATTTGCATTCCTTTTAAAATTTCATTGAAAAAAAAGATTGTATTTGAATACATTTGAAAAACTAAAATCTGTAGAAAAGATTTTTTTTTGGAGAAAAAAAAAATAATGTATAACAAAATGTGAGAAAACAGCAAAGCAACTCACAAAAGAGTTTCATTTCTGGATTTTATTTTTCTTAACTTTCCATTTACAAAAGAATGTCTTTGCTTGGAATAATAATGGAACCAAATTCACCCCATATTCATCTCCTCACTCAATTTCCCAACAATTACAGCTTCCATTTCTAACGTTGGTTTTGTTTTCTCAGCTTTACACGGTGAGCCAGGACGGAGTACTGTGCCACTGGGAAAGCGACACCGAGCCGGATGGCCTGGTTCTGAAGAAAAGCGTTGACAAAAGCAAGCCGGCAAGACCAGAGGAGGACGAGGAGGAAGAGGAGAGGGAGGAAGGGGAGGTGATCCGAGGGAAAACAGAAACTCCAAAAACCAATAGCAAGATTAAAAATGTTCGATACAAGCAGATAAGCAAGTAAGTCCCTTTTTCTTTCCCTTATTAAACCCTTTTACAAATATTTAGGTTCTGTCCTGTATTTGCTTGAACCCCCAGTTGCCGTATTTTCAATCTGCTTCATAGTGAATTCAGTTTATCCCGACTGGTGTTTACCTAAAGATCACGATTGCTGTGATTTTCTTCCCTCAAAAACAAAAATTTTCAATTAGAAATGTTTAGATTTTTAAAATGTTCATTTATAGAGCATGTTTTTACTTGCAAAAATAACGGAACAAAACTCACTCCATAGAAATAAACCATTTCCATTCTTGTCCTGTTAATCGACAGCATCTAAATGTTGATTTATGGTCAGATCAAAGAAGCGTATAAACTTTTAACCGTATCTGCTGTACTTTTTTTTTTGGGTTTCCAGACATTTCTTCAACAAGGAGGGCGAGTTCAACAACCTGACGGCTGCCGCCTACCATAAACCCACCCACATTCTAGTCACCGGCTTCGCTTCGGGAATATTCCACCTGCACGAACTGCCCGAGTTCAACCTGATTCACTCGCTGAGGTGCCGCTTGGTTTTTGATCGGATCGTTTAACAGGAAGGAGGTTTATGACCAGGATTTCTGTCTTTGCAGCATCTCAGACCAAAGGATCGCCTCAGTGGCTATAAACAGCTCCGGAGACTGGATTGCGTTCGGATGCTCTCGTAAGCTCGCCTTTTTGTCTTTATGTGGTCGTCTTTAACTAGGAAGTAAGTAAAAGCCTCGTATTTTTGTTTTTCTTTAGGGAAGGGTCAGCTGCTGGTGTGGGAGTGGCAGAGCGAATCGTACGTCTTCAAGCAGCAGGGTCACTTCAACAACATGGCCTCTCTGGCTTACTCTCCAGACGGGCAGTACGTGGTGACAGGAGGGGATGATGGGAAAGTGAGTCCAGAACACCAGCAGGAAGTGAGGTTGCTGGAACATTTTTCTCCAAAGCGCTTCCTGTGTTTGCTCCTTCAGGTGAAAGTGTGGAACACCAACAGCGGGCTCTGCTTTGTCACCTTCACCGAGCACACCAGCGGCGTCACCAGCGTCACCTTCACCTCCAGCGGCTTCGTCATCGTCAGCGCCTCCTTGGACGGCACCGTTAGGGCGTTCGACCTGCACAGGTGACGGATATCTGTCGCAGAAAGGAAAGGAAAAAATCAATAAAAGAAGGGGGGGTTTAAAGGTGCGTAATTTTGACGGCAGGTACCGAAACTTCCGGACGTTCACGTCTCCTCGGCCGGCGCAGTTCTCCTCGCTGGCAGTCGATGTGAGCGGAGAGCTGGTGAGCGCCGGAGCGCAGGACTCCTTCGAGATCTTCCTCTGGTCCATGCAAACCGGCCGGCTGCTGGAGGTAGGAGAGACTTTTCCCCTTTCTTTATAACTCTGCTCTTCCTACCGTGGTTCTAGAAGGGCTAAAACAGACGCTGCTTGTCTTGGGCTGAGCAGGTCCTCGCAGGACACGAGGGTCCGGTCAGCAGCCTGAGCTTCAGTCCGGTCCAGTCTGTCCTGGCCAGCGCCTCGTGGGACCGTACTGTCCGACTGTGGGACATGCTGGACAGCTGGCAGGTCAAAGAGACGCTCCCTCTGACATCAGACGGTAAAGAAACAATGAGACGTTTGTTCTCTGCCAGCAGAGGGCAGCAGAGATAAACACATAGATTCACTTCAATTGGTGATTTTATATTTGAAAATAACACAGAATGTATGAACATTTTACTTTAAAATGAGACGACAAATGTAGAAACTTAAAACAGTTTTTAAGTCTGAATATTATTTGAATATTATTACTGTTTACACATATAGATAACTTTATTGAAAAAAAAAACTTAAATATGATAAATATATAAAAACTTTGTCAAATAAAATCCCAATTTATGAAAATGTATCATTTTTACTTAAAAAAAAGTACTAATTTATACAGTTTGAAGTAAAAATATGAATATTTGTCAATGTTTTAAAGGTAATAAAAACACTCAAATGTTTCCAAAAAATGATGGAATCACAATTTTGATGCTAAAATTAAACTATTTTCACCATTTTAAAGGGGAAAAAAAACATGAAAAAGTTGGAATAATTAGGTGAGCTGTTAACTCAATATCCAAATTTATCAAAATCTTTTATCAGTATTTTAAAATAAGAAGGAAAATGTATAAATTGAATGTGGTAAAAATCTGAATATTATTGAAATGTTAAAATATAAATAACAAAAAAATCACACAAAATGTCAAAAAGCAAATGATGGATTCACAGTTTTGATGTAAAAAAAAAAAAAAAAAGAATTTTAAAGGAAAACACACAGAAGGTCTCGTTTATAAGCTGAAACAGTTTGGTTAAAGCTCCAGTGTGTAATAATTACAGGGATATACAGTCAGAAATCTAATATATTATACATAACTATGTTATTTATCATCATCTACGAGCTCAGCCTCTTAACCTTAATATTTGCGTTGCCTTAGAATTCGTTATTTATAATTACATTGGAGCGGGTCTCGCAGCCATGGAGGCAGACATCTTTGCGCTACGGCAGCGCAGAGCCAACAAACTAGCGATTGCGAGATCGTCCATTACGCTCGAAAGTAACTACGGCAAGTTGAGAGAGATGAACTGAGACGGTACTGAACACACAGACTAATGAAATACTATCTGTAAAATTATCTATGTAAACAAACCTCATCACTTGAGAAGGTAGGTGATGCGGACGTTGTGGAAGACATTTTGTCCCGTAACGCTCGCCGTACTGTTGGGGGGGAGAAGCGGTGGGGGTAAGATGTTCCTGTTGCTGCGGTCTGCAGTCTGGACGTTACATGTTGCGGAAAATTACACACTGTAGCTTTAAGTAGGAGAAAATGCGAGAAATCCTGCAAAGTTTGTTTCTTGAAGGATTTTATTTAGGATGTATTCACTCCAACAGTTTGGAGCTTTCTTTTTTTTATCAATAAAGTTTGTTTTAAATCACTTATTATTGAAGGAGCATCAAACAATCTATTAATAATATTTCATTATTTAGGAAGAAAATGTTTCTGCACTTTCAAGGAACCTCCAGCAGAAAGGAAAATGTGAACGCAGTTCATCTTTATTCAGGCAGATTTGAATTATAATGAAAAAAAAAAAAAAAAGATTTTATATTAAATCTGTTTAACAAAAGATTATAAAGGAAAAAATAATGAATTTTAAAGGAAAAATAAGTTGGAATCAATCAATAAAAGAGGAAAAATGATGTCATTACAGGGTTCGTACGGGTGCTGGAAATCCTTGAAAATGCTTGAATTTTGACGTTGTGTTTTCAAGGTTTGAAAAGTGCTTATATTTTGGATGAAATGCTTGAAATTGTAACTATTTCTATCGCAACAAATAACCTATCTAGCTGAATCGTGTTATTAAATGGAGAAATAAAATGTTGGAGAGCCCGAAAATGAAACCTGCTTGCTTATGTGTGACTGCGAACTGCCAGTCTATTTCCATGTGTGACCCCGCCCCCATGAAATTAATACGGCACCATGCCGGGAGGTTGTCGTTTCAATGAACGTTGGCTGGAAGATGAAAAATACAAATTATGGTTTAAACGGGGACAAACCCCACGAGTTGCCTCTTGTAAAGTCTGCAAAAAAGATGTGCAGCTTTTCACAATGGGCGAGTCTGCGCTCTCGAGTCACATGAAGGGTAAGTCATAGTGACTGAGAGTACGGTGTGATAATGTAATGTTAGTATTGCAGTGTTTCCCGCAGCACTATCTTGGCGAGGCAGCCGCCTCGCCAAACTCACGCTACCGCCTCGCTAACGTTCCAAAAAACCCCCCGAAGTTTTAATTCATTGCCAGGCCCAGACCTTAAAACAGCATTGATAACTCTACGGCTGATAATACTGAATTGCGACACCCACTGGTTAGTTATATTACTACGCCATGGCAGAGGAGTAATTTACTTTGATCATCCGAGGAGACGTGTGGTGGGGGGGCGTGTTCGTTAGTGAATTAAAACTGAAAATCCAAAATAAATATCTGAAAACCCAAAATAAATATCTGCCTCGTGTGCTCTGACAAATGAAGATAGGATGTAGTTTTATGTATTAATTTCGAAATCCCCCCCCCGGGAGTCATCGTGCAAAACTGGTTCCGTAAGGTGCTGGAAAAAGTTTTAAAATGGACCTTGAAAGTGCTTGATTTTGACTTTGGAAAAGGTGTACGAACCCTGTCATTAGTTTGTTTGCACTTTAAAAAAAATGATGGATGATAATAGATGCTGCTGGTCATTTAACTTTTTATACATTGTCTAAGAGAAGATTGTAAACAAGCCATGGCTAGCTGCTAACGTTGCTAACGCTGCATTCAAAGCTAATTCTCATGCGTATCCCCCTGAGAAATAAAAGGAGTCAGAATGAGTTCAACTTCGTTTCCTTCTCTCTTAAAACTGATGGATTTAAATCAGATTTCAGAACGACTTTGAAAATAAAATTTCAGATTTTGAATTATTTCGATAAGTTTGTTAGAATTAAACTCTTGTAGAAATCTGAGGTAATAGTGCAGCTTTGATTGTTCTCGTTCTTGAAGAGGATTTCGATGTAAAAATCTAGTATTGACCATTAAAACAGAATAAAAGTCGTTTTCTCTATTTCCTGCGTGTGCGTCCTCAGGTCTGTGTGTGACGTATCGACCTGATGGGCAGCAGCTGGCTGTGGCCACTCTGAACGGAGAAATCTCCTTCTGGAACCCCCAGACGGCCGCGCAGACCGGCTCCATCGCCGGACGCCACGACCTGGAGGTCGGCCGCAAGGAGACGGATAAGATCACAGCCAAGCAGTCCGCCAAGGGAAAGTGAGTGAAAGCGATTCAAACGTCTGGTTCCGTTCCTTTTTGCTCAGGTTTTTGTGTTTTTTAACCGCAGTTCTCTTCGGTTTAGGTCTTTCACGTCTCTGTGTTACTCTGCTGACGGGGAGTCTGTTTTGGCGGGAGGACGCTCCAAGTTCGTCTGCATCTACAACGTCCAGGAGCAGATGCTGATGAAGAAGTTTGAGATCTCCTGCAACCTGTCGTTCGACGCCATGGAGGTAAAAGCAAAGGTTCTCTCCAGGCCGCATGAGGCGGGGGGCGTAGGAGCGCTTCTGATGCATTGTTTCCCCTGCAGGAGTTCCTGGACAGGCGGAAGATGACGGAATTTGGCAGCCTTGCACTGGTGGATGACGGCGCCGGAGATGAAGACGGGGTGGACATCAGCCTGCCTGGAGTCAGAAGAGGTAGTTTGGTTTTAATTTAGATTTCTGAGTTTTCATCATACTGGTGGAGTAAACATGGCTTCTGTTTGGTTAAAGGCGACATGAGTTCCCGCCACTTCAAGCCGGAGATCCGGGTCAGCTCGCTGCGCTTCTCGCCGACCGGGCGCAGCTGGGCAGCCGCCACTACCGAGGGCCTGCTGGTCTACTCCCTGGACGGGTCTCTGGTTTTTGACCCGTACGACCTTGACCTGGACGTGACGCCGGCCAGCATCCGCAAGCAGCTCCGCCTCCAGGAGTGGGCGTCGGCCATCGTCCTGGCGTTCAGGCTCAATGAAAACGCACTCAAGCAGGAGGTGCTGGAAACGGTTCCACAGCAGCAGAGTGGGTTCAGCTTCATCTATTTATCCTTTAGGTCTTCATGAACCAGATGTTTGTTTTTCCATTATTGGTGAAAGAAAAGAATAGAAAAAAATCTCAAACAAAACCTTTTTTTTTTTTTTTTCAGATTTCTCTTTATTTTTTTCTTTGATGCCACATTAACCAATAAAATGCTGTTGCTAACGTCCGTGTAGAACCAATAGGAACGCATCTTTAATCACTATGATCTGTAAAACCGAATATTGAAAAGTGTGCAATTGATAAAACTAAATCTGAAAAGGTGAAATTTGAAAAAAAAAGAAAAAAAAAGATTGTGAAAAATAAAAGGCGGGGATACAAATTTAAGCATGTGAAAAATAAAAAATGGCAAAATAGGGTAAAGCTAAACATATGGAAAAAAAATTAATAAAAGATTTTTTTTTTTTTGAAAAATAAACTTGAGAAAAAAAAATTACTTTTATTACATTTAATTTGTGTTTAAATTGTGGAAAAAACCTTAAGATAACAGAAAAGTTACACAAACCTTTTTTATTGGGCTTTTTTCTTAAAGTTTAACTTCTGAATTGCATTATTATTTTTTTATTCAGATTTCCATTTTGTTAATGCTGTCTTTGCTGGCAGCAATAGTGGAACAAATTTCCCTCCATAGCTCAGATCCTTTGTGTGCGTTTATTCTCCAGTTCCGGTGGTTTGCGGATCTCTGCCTGACATTTACGTGGAGAAGCTGCTTGGCTTTGTGGCTTCATGCTTGGAGAAATCGAGTCACCTTCAATTCTACATGAGCTGGGCCCAGAACCTGCTCATGCTGCACGGGCAACGACTCAAGAACAGGTAGAAACACATTTCCTGGTTCCTCCCGCTGCCTCTAATGGTCCCCAGATACTACATTTTCTCTGCTTTCCAGGTCTGCATCCATCGTCCCAACCCTGCAGTCGCTGCAGAAGAGCATCCAGAGACACTTCGACAATCTATCCAAGCTGTACGTTTCGTTGTTCTGACTCTGATCCCAAAAAAGAAGGTTTTCTAATCGGTTTTCTCCTTACAGATGCGACTTCAACATGTATAACATCCGCTACGCAGTGGCGCTCTCAAAACAGAAGGGCATTAAGAGGCCCGCTGAGGAGGAGGAGGATGATGAAGATGAAGGGATGAGCGAAGCTTCTGTAGAAGAGACAGACCTGATGCTGTAGCCTGTATCTAATGTTGACTTCATATTAGTTTCTCTGTGCTTTTATGTATGACTCATATGCAGTTTGTTTTTATAATAAATTCACTTTATTGTCAAAAATGTTTACTTTAATCATTTTATCCAAGTTTTGATGTCAGTTATGTTGAAAATCTAATCTGCAAACCTCTTGTTGCTACTAAAGTTTTTCTTCATCGTGGAGCCTATGGCTGTGTTAATAACTGTATACCAAGATGCAAAGATAATGACTTTGTGTCGCACCTTTTATGAAATGGAGACGCAAAGTATAAAACATGATTACAAGGAGAGGATGGTAAGATTTTAAGGGGTGTTTAAACCCAAAAAATTAGAGTAATTTTAAACATTAAAATAGTTAAAATAATTTAAAAGTGGTAAGGAAAATTATAAATTATGTTTTATTGCAATAGCTGATCTCCTGCGATTGATTCTTTTATCTTGAACTGTTAGAGGGAATGGAAAGATATATACCACCATGTATAAACAGTCTCCCTATTTTGCTGCTATGAAAAGAAGTCATTAAAACAATTTCAAATACATTTTCTAATTTCATTAATATATGTTTTTGGTTATTTACAGGGATATTTAAATACTTTTATGTGCATATTATAATTTAATCGTGTCTATGTATTAGATAAATATATTTCACATTTAATTATATTCATAACATAAGCAATTGTGTCCCATGTGTTCCACCATAATTTTTTTTTAGTAAACATCTTTGTATACAGATTTTTTTTTTTTTAAAGGAACAGAATATTCAAAAGTATGCCAGGGATATTTGCTTCTATGGGAAGTACATATGTACCAAAAGGAAAAAAGAAAAACAAAGTTGATATGATTTAATTAAAAAACATGTAATAACCTGAAACATTCATATCTGCTTACAGCTTCTTTTGTACTTTGGGAAACTGGATAAATAAGGCTCAGTTTCCTTAACAAAAGCTTTTTTTTTGTTTTTTTTTTAACAAAAAAAGGGAGAATGATAGAAAAAAGTACAATTATGCAAATAAAATGTGCCAAATATAATAATTAAATTGATTCCTGTGGAGCTAAATTGGGCCCATAAGGTTTGTAAAAAAAAAAAAAAGAATAAAAAAAACAGATGAATGGGAAAAATAAAATGTAAACTGGCACAAATTTTTTTTTTTTGTTGAAAAAAATGTATACCTGAATAAAATATTCAAAAGAAATTCAAACACCAAAAAACATGTTTGTTTAAAATAAAAAATAAAAATTTCTCAAAAGTTTTATTTTATTTTTTTTACCAGTAATTTGTTTTTTCTTTTCTTTTCCTTTCGAACAAACTTTTTTAGGCTTCTTTTTTATAGCAACGTTTTTTAAGTAATATTTGTTTTCTTTCTAATAAACTTTATGGTCCCAATTCAGCCCTAATGTAGCTTTCTAGCTCTTTCCATCAAACCAAAAATAACATATCATGCTTCAGGGAATATTTAGCTTCAACATTACAAAATTTGAAGTTGGAAAAAATTAGAAAGTGAAGTGTATATTTTTGCTCTTTCTAACCAGTAGGGGCGCTGAGGCGCTTCTGAGCCAAAGAACCCACGAAGAAGAAGAGTAGTAGGAGGCAAAGCCGTAATGAGAGAAAACAAGAGCATGACAGACTCCCCGTCTCAAGCGGGAAAAGAAATGCCGGCGAAAAAACAGAAACTAAGCAGCGATGAGAACAGTAACCCCGACATGTCAGGAGACGAGAACGTAAGCTTCTAACCCATAAACGTTGATATTTATCCACTGAGCCAGTGGTAAGCGCTGGTTTTGGCGGGTTAGCTTCATGCTAACAGCACCCGGATGAGGCTAGCTTGTAGCATCTTTGTCCACCTGCAGCTCTACTGGTGACTCGCACCGCGTTACCTCTACGCAGACAGCTAAACGTGAGGTGTTTAATTTATCCTATACAATTAAAAAGGCCCCAACTTATTCTGGAAAAAAATATTTTTATAAATATTGGATAAATATGGAAAACATTTGCGTGTCCAAAATGTAAAGCTGAACACGAGCCGCTTCCCGGATGCCTTCAGTGTGATCAATGTCAGGATAGCAACCAAAACCTGTTGAATGAATGACACGTGATGTTCTGATGTTTATTTGCTGTTTTTCCTCATTTACTGTTTCTCATCTTGTAGGAAAGACATATTCAGTGTTTCTACGGCTCCAATCTTTTTTCCTGTTTCTGTTTTTTTGTCCCCTCTGTATTTTTCCAGGTTCTGCATGTTTTTTTTAGATAAATGTGGCAGACATTTCTATTACTCTGTGTTTAATGTGTTTAAATACAAACAGCATTAAATCAAAGACATAAAAAAGTCTGAAATGATGTTGAGTGGGTATATGTGAACTTTAGCTCACCTGTAAAATTAATTACATAATACAATTAAGGCTAGAAATAGGCTGATATATCGGCCGGTCGGTATTTTTTCTTGATATTCTCGTTGTATTGCAGCCATTGGCAGATTTATCGGCACATTCAGAAACCATGCCTTGTGATAATTTAAAGAGACGCCCCTATGCATTGCTTATGGGGCTAAATTTGGGCCATAACATTTGTTTAAACCAGAGGTCTGCAACCTTTAACCCTTTATAGGGCAACTTACTGTTTTTGATCGCTTGCATACCCCTTACAAATGGAGACCCCCGGCCCCTCAGTGAGGTCTAGAAGCACAAGATCTATATCCAGCCATTCAGCACAGATGCTGCTACATGGCTGCACATCTTATTTTGGCATTTGATCAGTTAAATGAGCCCTTGATTGATATATTACCTACTGTAAATTAAGTTGCAGAAAAAATGTTAAAAAGTTAAGAAAAAAAAGGTAAAAAGCTGATTGAAAAGTTAATAAGCCTAGTTAAAAATTATATTTGGGATTATAAACTAAAAAAAATTAAGTGCCTTTATCAGCCTCTAATGCCTCTTATGGTATGTTGCACCAAACTATCAGGGTTTTTTTCATGAATTTCCTATAGAAGCACTTTTGCTATTTTTCTTAATATAATTGGGCAAGTTGGTGTTTCTTGTTATTACATTGACATTATCTTTTTGTCATCAAAACATCCATATTTTTTAATTTTACAAAGGTAGTTTGGTCTTGAAATTTTGATTTTTAAAGGTATTTGACAGAGTGCCCTATAAAGGGCTAAAACTAGGGCTGATTAAAAAAATCAATTTAGTCGATTTTGAATTGATTCCTTTACATTTTTGCAAAATCGATGTCTAGGGAATGAGATCGATTAGTTTTATAGTGACGCGCGTGGCGTTCACATTCAAATGAGCAGGAAAGATGCTCTCAAGACTACTTCAAGCCAGACAGCTGCAAAAGTAGCCAATAGGTTGATTGAAGACATTAACAAATGGAGGCTAACCAGAAAACACCCTGTAGCTGTTACAGACAACGCTGCAAATATGGTTTGTGCAGTGGAGATAATGCACCTCATACATGTCTGCTGTGTCCCCGCTGTGTCACGTCTGCTTGCTCGTGTGAGGCTTCACTTTTTCACTTTTCACAAGTTTGCAGTTTTGAGACAGTTTTGTTGACATCTCAAGTTTAAACTGTCTGATTTACAAGTTTGCACTTTGTGTTTAATGTGAGAGGAAAAAATAAAATACATGAGTATTTTGAAACACAGTTGAACCACTTTCATTATTGTAAAAACAGATCGAATCGAAATTAATCGATTTAGAACTGTATTAATCAAAATCTAATCGATTCAGGACTTTGGCCAAAATACCCAACCCTATTTAAAACCCAAAGAGCTGAATCCAGTAAAATAAAAGTCAATTACAGATGCAAATATTAGATTACTTTTAAGATAAAAGATAAATGATTGTTCAATACTTGCTACTTGAAATGCCATTTTGAAGAACCAACATTTTATTTGTATTTTTGGGTTTTAATAGTGACAAAAAGAAAAGCTTTTGCAAAAAGAAGAAATACAGATTTTTTGGATGTTAATATCTCTGGAAAATAATATAAAACAAACCTGTTTTCAAGTTAATGAGGGAAAATAATTGCTAAAAACATGTTACTGGTTCTTTTAATGTGATTATGTTGTGGAAAATCAATTTTTTCTTTAAAAAAGAAACACTAAAGCTTCTAAAACTATTTGTTATTATACTGTATCCAAAACTATAACTTGGGCACAATAATGCGCCATTGTTAAATTACCAAAGAGCCACTTATGGCTCTGGAGCCGCAGATTGCAGACCCCTGGTTTAGACTGTAAAGAAATAAATAGTAGCTATAAAATTAAAGTATGAAAAGTATTTAGCTGAAAAGTATTTCAAAACTTGCTAGGAAACAGTTCAATCTTAACAATATTTTTTTAAACACAGAAAAACTTGCAATCTTGAAATAAACACAAAAAAAACAGAAAAGAAACTGAAGCTTATATATACACTGCTCAAAAAAAGTTAGGGATCACTTAAATAACAGATTCTAGATCTGAGTGAATGAACTCATTGAGTACTTTGCACGGTACAAAGTTGAATGTGGTGCCGACAAAATTACACTAGCAATGGAAATTCAGTGTATTTACCAATGGAGGCCTGGATTTAACTGGAAAAACACACTACAGGATGGTCTTGCTTTGTTGTAATTAGGGCTGCAACAACGAATCAATAAAATCGATAAAAATCGACTTTTAAAAGCGTTGGCAACGAATTTCATCATCGATTAGTTGTGTCGCGCGATTAATGCGTCATCCGCCGCCGTCATCATTGCCGTGGGGCGCCTCCCCCATCCCAACCCTGTTCTCCCGCGGCGCTCCCGCAGGAGTCCCTCTCAGCGCTGCAGTCAGAGGATGTTTACCCTCAGCGTCCAGACTGCAAATGAAGCGCGCAAATTGATCACAATAATTAAAATAGCCTGCGCTTTGTAAAGCGAAAAAAGTCGTAACAGGCAACTTTTGTAAAAACAAATGAACATGGCACGGAAGCACCACTGTTATGACGCAGCGCCTGAAAAGAAAACACGTTGGAGCCTTCGATGGCAGTGAAGAGAGCTGATCAGCAGGGTGAGCGACCATGTTTGTTTGGTTTTAAAGTGGGGAAACGAACGTTAGTTTCTCAGGTAGCTCATCTGATGCTTTCCTTACCTTGTTAGTAGGTTACAGACAGTGATAAGGTTGGCTACTTATTTTACTTTTAATTTCATTTGAATTAGCTTAAGCAGCGTTTATATTTTCTTTATAAATAAATTAACTTTCAAATTATGAGGGCAAGGCTTTTAAAGTTTAAATCTTCTGGCAAAGATAAAGTAAAGAAGATCCTGCAATTTATGGAAGTGAAGCAGAATAAAATCCAGCAAGATCAGTAATATGTCAATTAATTATATGCCACATTCCCATGTAAATATCTGTCTTTGGAGGATGTGTTTTTTAGCACACCTAGTTCTCTCATTTTTATTCCAAATACAATTTATAATTTGAATCACAGGGCTATTTTTATCTCTATGGTTAAGTATTTTCTCAAGTAGCAACTTTAACTGCTATACTTTCCTGTCTTAAAAGGCAGAACTCTTCTAGTCTAAAAAAAACTCATTTGTTGAAATGGGGGGGCCTATTGTTTGAGCCCCTTAGGGGCTTTTAAAAACAAAAATGTCTTTTTTTGCGCTTTATGAAACAAAGTAGCCTATATTTTGTGGATGTACAGCTACATTTCTCATGTAAGTTTGCGTAGTTTTAACACAAACATTTATTTTTCATATTGCACCAGTACAGTTAATGAGCAACCTGTACTTGTGTGCTTGTTTGTTCTGCCTAAAATGTTTATTTTGGAATAAAGAGGGTAATATAAAAAATATTTTTTGTCCGATTCATCCTTTAACCAAAAAAATAATCGGCCGATTCATCGATTTTTAAAATAATCGTTAGTTGCAGCCCTAGTTGTAATGTCCTTAAAACGGGTCAAAATGAGGCTCAGTATTGTCTGTGGTCTGTATGACCTCCCTACAATGCCTGGGTTTTCTCCTGATGGGGTAGCAGACGGTCTCTTCCCAGACCTGGACTAAAGCATCCACTAACTCCTGGACAGTCTGTGGTTTAGCGTGATGTCGGTGGATGGTTTGAGACCTGATGTTCTCAAATGGATTAAGATCTGGGAAATGGGCGGGGAAGTCCAAAGCTTCAATGCCTCTGGACACTACGCTGACGATACAGCAAACCTTCTTGCCACATCTAGCATTGATGTGCCATCCTGGATGAGCTGCACTATCTACGCTCTTGTGTGGGTTGTCCACAAGTTTGAAAGCACCACCAACTATGAAAAATTACCAAAACATCAGCCGGAAATCATGGATACTGAAAAGTGGTCTGTCCCACCTGCAGGACCACTCCTTTATAGAGCGTCTTGCTAATTGCCAATAATTTCCACCTGTTATCTTTTACATTTGCACAACAGCAAATTAAATTCATTCTATCAGTTTTTGCTTCCTAAGTGGACTGTTTAAATTGTTTGGGTACAGTAATTATAAAAAGAAAATACCAAAATATTAACAGTCTTGTTTTTTATTAGTACAACTTCCATTAAATGTAACATCAAGGCAGTTTTCTTGAATAAGAATTGAAATAAATAAAAAATGTTAAAAGTAGATTCTTTCAAAGACTGAAATAAAAATGTTGCTTGTAAATAACTTTCTTCTACAATAGTTCATTAAAAGAATAGACTCTCATCTAAAGGGATACCATTGTATTTTTGACCTTAAGAGTCGGGCCGTAATGATCGGCAGCACAGATTGGTTATGTCACCTAGGGGTGCAACGACTACAGGATGATCTTTAGAAAGAGCGACATCCTGGTTCCGATTTTGACAGGTCCAGATTTCTTGTTATGAACTGAAGCTGTCCGTCATAAGATCAAAAGATATTTTAATCTTACTGAAAAAAACCCAGAAATAATTACCAACAGAACAATAAAAAGGTTGGAAATAACTGATGTCAAATACAAATTAAAGTTTAAGTTATTAACAGGTGGGGATTTTCAGATCTTAACATGTAGAGCAGATTGGTGGAAAGATCAGTTTCACATCCACCATCAGTCTCTAGTTAAGACGAGATCTCTGGCTGTTTTCAGGACGACGCCGTCAGCGTGGAAAGTGGAACCAACGCAGAGCGCCCGGACACTCCCACCAACACGGCCAACGCTCCGGGGAGGAAGAGCTGGGGGAAGGGCAAGTGGAAGTCCAAGAAGTGTAAATATTCCTTCAGATGTGTCAACAGCCTGAAGGTGAGCATCTTAAACTGCTTCAAAATGTTCATTTAAATACAACATCTGGGTTTGAATCAGGTCTGTCCGTCCGTCCCTCAGGAGGACCACGGCCAGCCGCTGTTTGGGGTCCAGTTCAACTGGCACAGCAAGGAGGGAGACCCTCTGGTGTTCGCTACAGTCGGCAGTAACAGAGTACGTATTTCTTTAAGAACAAAGAGCCCATTTCACCATGGAAATGTTGCATCATTGGTCAACAATCGACTTCAATTCTTAAGATATACAATCCACTCATTTCAGTCTGATTGTATGGCGGCGTAGGTACCAGATCTGCTTCTTATGATGTCAACATATGGCAACTCCACTCTGACAAACTGTATTGCAACTCTTTCTTAAGGATCAATTCTCAACATTTTATCACCTATATTTGCTATTATTTTACATTTCATTGTCGATCTAAAGTAGCCGGAAGTAGAAAACAATCATTTTCAGTCTTGAAGGAAAGTACTGCGTCCTTAGACTGAGCTCTTTGCCATTTAGCAAGGTGACAAAAGAAAACCTCTCAGCTTATTTTTATTCTTTTTATTAAGATCTAAGGACAGGGGAGGACAAATGGGACATCTTTAAAAAATGACTTTTGTAGAGATTTTAGGCAAATAAAATAGTTATTCTACTTGTAGAAAACAAACGGTTGTTGTTAAAAAAAAGGTTAAAAGTAGTGTAGCTTAATATGGCTAACTGTCCACGCTAAAAGAGGCTATTCTGTTAGCTACTGAATCTGAAACCCAGCTCTCTCCGCTTTATATCATGGTCAGATTTTTTTCAGTTTTGTTATCGATCAACATCACACAAATGATGCGTGATGTTATTATCATTGTCTGGGCAACCACGATGTTTTACATCATGTGGCAACGTTCAGCCAATCACGTAGCGTAACGTCACTGGCATGCGCAGGACCCGAGCAGATCTGGTACCTACAGCAGTATTGAACTGTTCCAAACTGAAAATGGCCACAATATGGCTGCAACATATTTATTCTACTATATTAACATTCAACAGCAAATTAATGGGGTAGTAGGGTATAATGGTGGCTTTAAGAATATTAGAAATTCCTATTTTTTTTTATTTTTTTTTACTCAGCTGACCAGAAATGAATAATTTATTTAAAGGTAATGATTTCGGCACATTTCCAACGTAAATCTAAAAGCTTCAGTGTAACCAGCGTCCGTGTTGTAATGTGCTAGAGAGGAAGCCCCCTTGTTGGTTAAAGATCTTTGAACGCACTGAGGCATAACGGGCCGATAAGCTGAAATACGCCAGAGAGAAACCTCCATATCTTCTTTCTTTTTAGCCTTTTGCTCATTAAGCTCACTCCAAACTTTTAGACCTTTTCTCCACATTCTAAGTCTGAAGGGGAGAACGAGTGGTTCACGTTTTCTTAGCTCTGACCCTGGCTCCTCAGACAGACAGGTTTCACACAAATGTGCACATAAGGATTGTGTGTTTAGAAACATGTTTCTGCGTTAAATTTCAGCTTGAGTTTGACAGTGTAACGAGCTGTTGAACTGAAATTTTCTCTCCCCTAATTTGTATAAAAAGACAAAACATTTTCTTTTATGGCATTAACGTGTTCTCCCTCTTTAGATCTACAGATGTAGTTGTTTTTCTCTTCTCCCTCTAACCGGTTTTACGGTTTTCTCCTACAGGTCACTCTGTACGAGTGTCACTCTCAGGGGGAAATCCGACTCCTGCAGTCCTATGTCGATGCAGACGTATCCTTCAGCTAGCTGACCTCTGATTTGACTAGTTGTTAAACTCGTGTTCTCAGGTGAGAACCTCAGCCTCCTTTAATCCAACCAGGGCTCCACAGAACAGGCAGAGTTTTCTTTGACTCGGTGTGCGCGAAAGGCAGACGAGAACTTCTACACGTGTGCCTGGACCTACGACACGAACACCAGTCACCCCCTGTTGGCCGTGGCCGGATCACGGGGCATCATCCGGGTCATCAACCACATAACGATGCAGTGCATTAAGGTAGAATTCTGTTCATATTCACCCAGTTTCAGTGTAGCTGTCAACCTTTAGCGCTTTTAACGTTAACTTTGTCCTATTTGCTGATTGTTTCTAGCATTACGTTGGTCACGGGAACGCCATCAACGAGCTCAAGTTTCATCCAAGGGATCCAAATCTGCTCCTATCTGTCAGCAAAGGTAAACTGGAGCATTTGATACGTTTTACTTTCATGGTTTATTTAATGACCCAAAGGTGTCATTAAATAAACGGTCTGCACTGTAAAAAGAAAGTTCAACATTAACAGGTTAACTCTAAGGAATGCTTCAGTTTTTTTTTTTTTTATATAAGTGTGTGACTAAAATGTGCTTCTGTTAATCTCCTCCAAATCAGCTGACAGTTAATCCTATAAACTGCATTAAAGTTTAATCTTTGATCATCTTTAGTTGCCTGAGCGGTTTGGATGTAAGGTGGAGACATGCTACATGAGTCTGGAAGGATTCGAAACAATTTCTAAGTTTATCTGCAATTATTGACACCATAAGAGGAGAAAAAAAAATATGTAGAAGATGTTTTGATCTCACTGAGTGGATCTATTTGATGTAGTTTACTGTTTCTTTACTTAGATCACGCGCTCCGTCTGTGGAACATACAGACGGACACATTAGTCGCCATATTTGGGGGTGTGGAGGGCCACCGAGACGAAGTCCTGAGTGCTGTAAGTGCAGCCGCCAAGAATCACACAGTTTTTTTTGTTTTGTTTTTTTTTCCCACTGAATTGTGCCATGCTTGGGAACTTGCCTTGCTTTAATGGGGTAACATTAGCATGCTATATGTAGCCATCATTAGCCTATATGGAAAAAAGCATATTCACCAGTATTAGCTGAAACTAGCTAACGTTAGCATGTTCTATATAGGTAAACTAAATTGCAAAACTAAAATTCCAAAGTAAAAGCATATTCTCTAGTATATGCTGAAATGCTGGCTTACATTTGCTAACTTTATAGCTAACCTTAATAAGCTAACATCAGTATGCTATACACAATTCAATTCAGTTGAAAGTTTTCTATCTAAGGAAAACCAGTTGATTGCATCGACTCATTGACTCAGATGCAATCCCTCACACTAAGCATGCTTGTAGTGACAGTGGAGAAGAAAAACTCCCTTTTAACAGGATGAAACCTCCAGCAGAACCAGGCTCGGTGTGAGCGGCCATCTGCCGAGGCCGACTGGGGTTCAAGGAGACACAGCTAATCTTAATTGCTATGCTAAGCCTATGAAGTAAAAACCTATTTATGGGTCTAAAATTAGCAAACTTTCTACTTAACGTGTAAATATCCTTTATTAGGTTAACATCAGCATGCAATATATAGCTAACCTTAACCGCCAAGGTAGTAAAAATCTAGTCACAAGTATTAGTTTAAATGCTAGCAAACAATAGCTAATTGTAGCAAACCTCCTAATATGCTTTAATAAGCTAATATAACCATACTATACAAACCTAAAATTAGCTGCCATGCTAAGCCTAGCAAGTAAAATACTATTAATGAGTATTAGCTGAAATTGCGCTAAAAGGATCATTGTATTAATAAATTCTTACAATAATGGTAAATGAATTTGGTGATTGAAACGCTACCTTAGCGACCATAAGCACATTTAAACAGGCTATCTGCTGAAAGAATAATTACAGCTGTAATTAGATTAGATTAGATAAGAAACACATTTTCCTTTTTAAATGAGAAATCCTCCCTTTATACCTTTAGCTACATGTATATGTATTTATATTGTAATTATTTTTTCTCCGTGTATAATTGATTTTAAATATACAATAGTTTTGGGGTTCTTTTTCTAAATTCCATAATTTTTGTTTTTATTGAGTTACTAAAAGTGTTAATTTTTAGATGGATGTATAACTAAAAGCCAGCTAACCTTGTAGCAAACCTACTGGTATTCTTTAAGCAAATATTAGCATTCGTTACATAGCTAACAAAGTCCCAGGCCTAATGTGGGAAATATAAGCTTATTTAAGAGTATTGGCTGAAATGAGGCTAACATTAGCAAACTTTATAGCAACTCTGCTAATATGCTTTATGAAGTTAACATTAGCTTGCAAGCTAATATTACTGAACGGCTCACCCAACCATTCAGGATTTTGACCTGCTGGGGGAAAAGATCATGTCCTGTGGGATGGACCACTCGCTGAAGCTCTGGAGAATCAACTCGGAGCGAATGCAGAAAGCAATCCGAGGCTCCTACGAGTACAACCCCACAAAGACTAACAGGTAAACCTCTGCCTGATCTGGTTTCATTATTAAAAATAATAAAGATGTGATAATTTTTAATGCTTTGTGTTTTTTAAAGGCCTTTTGTGTCACAGAAAATTCATTTCCCGGACTTTTCGACGCGAGACATCCACAGAAATTATGTGGACTGTGTGAGGTGGCTGGGAGATCTGATCCTCTCTAAGGTAAGGGGGTGATACAGGTTCTGATACGGCCCGTATACAATCACAACCTAACGATTGATCATTAAAATGACAAATATAACAACAAATTAGCTTCTCTGCCGAGAAATGAAAGGTGAAAAAGTTTGAACGGTTTTAGAATCTATGGGAGATGTTGTGGTCTGACTCCTCGGAGCTCCTCTGGGCTTTGCACTAATGCAGAGCAGCTATAATGTAAATCAGGAGGTCAGGGAGGTTTTCATAGGACTTTAATAGTTTCATGATGCATGTCATTATTTTATAGTAAATGTAATATATTTACCATATTTTATATCCCATGATGCATTTGGCTTCATAATTGTGAAAACCATCTGGCAACTCCTTCTTTTGCAATCCCTGAATAAGGGACTTGATACGATCTCCAGATATAAACACTGTTTGAAAGTAATTTTATTTTTTTGTTAGCTCAAATATAAAACAAATTCATTCTACAAAGAAGAAATGTTTTGTATTTTCACTTTTTTAAATATGTTTTGATTTAAGCAAAAAGAAAAGAAGAAAAAAAAAGTCAGGGGCCTGTTTTTTTTTTAAATACCTTCTCATGGGGAATTACAACGACCAAAAAATTCAGTGAAAGTCTGGTCATTCTCTTTTTTTTTCGTTTAAGAAAACTACTGGGTTGTTTTTTTAATTTCATTTTACACCGACCCCGTTTCATTCTGCAGTCCTGTGAAAACGCCATCGTCTGCTGGAAACCGGGAAAGATGGAGGACGACATCGACCACATCAAGCCAAACGAATCCAACGTGACGATTCTGGGGCGTTTCGATTACAGCCAGTGTGACATCTGGTACATGCGATTCTCCATGGATTTCTGGCAGAAGGTCTCAGGCTTTTATTGGTTACGCACCTTCTCATGTTCAGCTTGGAGCTGATAGTAGCAGAAACTGAGGCTATTTCTACTGACCCACAGATGCTTGCTTTGGGAAACCAGGTGGGAAAACTCTACGTCTGGGACCTGGAAGTGGAAGATCCACACAAAGCTAAGTAAGTGGGAGAGATTACAAGAGATAAAAGAAGCTTTAGAGGAAAGTTCTATAGGATCAATAAAAAGTTATGCCTACATAAACATAAATCTAGGATTTATGCTTTATCCTTGTCAAATCAAAGATTTAGAATACAAGTTTAGAAGCTATGAATACAAGTTAAATAGTTATAACTATGCAACCCACAGGTACAAATCAAGAATAACAAATTTATTGTTAAAAGTTACGAATATATTTCAAAAAACAAATTTACCAGGCCTTGTCGCAAATTCGCAAATTTACAAGCATGAATCGCAAATTTACACAAATTCTAAATATTTTCCAATACGAATCACGCATTTTTGCGTACGTATTTTACGAGTGCGAATCACAAAATGACCAGTAGGAGTAATGCTTACACATTTATCAGTTCTTGTCACAAGTTTTCAATATCGATCGATAGACGTGTGGCGCACTTGCAAAAAAAAGCTTTGAAAAAAGTTTATTATAGAAAAGCAGTTTTCATTGTGGCCTATCATGTAGGTTGATGCTATAGTCGCCACTTCCCAACAACCAATCGCAGTTGCGGACCCTGGCAGGCCGTCACAAAGCTCCGACCTCACAAAACAGAGAACGTGAAGATATGGCTGCAGGAGAGGAGGAGGAAAATCGTCCCAAAGAAGGATTTTTGCAGAAGCAATAGCAAGTCAGACAGAAACCAAACCACAGTGATTTGTAAAATTTGCAGGGAACCCGTTTCACATCATCGGTGGAATCTTCAAGAACTTCCGCCAAAACAAAGCAGGCAAAACAAGCTAAACTGGGCTTCCTTTCTGTAATAAATATGACATAGTGTTCATGAAGACCTCACTCATGCTGCCGTTGAAAAACCTGCCTTCAAACAGCTGCTCGCCACTCTTGATGCGCGATGCAAAGTTCCAGGTTAGTTTTTCTCTAACTCGGTGCTCCCTAATTCATACAGTGAGTGCAGGGAATTAGTGCAAAATGAGCAAAAATCTGTGTCTTACTGCTCCACGACATCGGACCTCGGATCAAATCGCACATCTGAGCCCTACCTCAGCCTCTTAGTTCACTACATAGACAGAGAGTGGAACCTGAGAAGTAAGAGTTTGTAACATAACTCAGGTCCCTTAACCTCTTAACATCCACCTCATTTTGAGTAATCCTCACCTATTTTGCAAACCCAAATGGAAATAGGCAAATAACTTAGGAACTGTAAGCCCAAATTACATGTGTGATACATTATTTGAAAGCTAACGCCCTCTAGTTTCTGAATATATATATACATTAAATTTGGGTGAGTAGAACACAGACCAAGCTGCATCAGTTCAAACATAAATCAAAGTTGTTTTTTTAATTCTTGGAAAAGATAGGTCTTTTTTGAACAGCAGTAATAAAGACATTCTTGAGAAAAAGCAGGTTTTATTGTACTATATGTGTTCTACATCATGTCAGCCACAAACGCAGAACATTTCAGACCTCTAGCTATAACATTTCCAGAGCTGTGGGGTTTGCAACTTTAAGTGTCAGCTTGGAGCTGCGCGCAATGGCTCCACCTGCTGGTCAAAATTTTACGGGTGGAATTTAAGGTACTCAACTAAACCTTTAGAGGTTTAATTGAATATTCTTTTTTTTTTTTAAAATCAGTTATGGTTATGGTTGGTTAAATAAAGATTTAATTGGAATTCTGTTTTTGTCTGTTCTTTACTAAAAGTAAATTATTTAAAAATGGTCAGAGCCGCACTTAAAATATGGGTTTAAATCTTTTAGATAATTATACTACATCGATCAATATGCATTTTTTTTTAATCGATATAGTTTATTTCTGTGTAGTCCAGCCCTATTTCCAAGCATGAATTCCAAATTTATGAGTGCATTTCACAGATTAACCAGCATGAATTCATATTGGTTAATCTGTGATTCCCATTAATTAGTGAATTTGTGATTTGTACCTGTGTGGATGCATGTTTGGAACTGATTCATAAGTTCTAAGCTGGGATTCTCACAGATGATCTGATGTGTGGTGTATCTATAGTTTGACGGCAAGGATCAAACTTAAATCGTGAATGCTGATGAAAATTCTCAGTTATTCAGGTCATAGTCATTCCGTAAAAATTAAAAAAACAATCCACCGGACTTGGTTTCTTAGGTTTGAAAACCTTTCAAAACTTGGAAACCAAGTCCGGTGGATTGTTTTTTTTTTTATTTTTAATTTTTACGGAATAAATCTTGAATGTTTTTAATTTACAAACCAGACAGTTATCTGACTCCATAAAGGTCCTTAAACCACCAAAGCCTTCATCTATCATCTGATTCATTTCCACCACAGGTGCACCACGCTAACGCTCCCTAAATGCACCTCGGCGATCCGGCAAACCAGCTTCAGCCGTGACAGCAGCATCCTGATCGCCGTGTGCGATGACGCCTCCATCTGGCGCTGGGACCGCCAACGCTGAGCCGTCATGGCAACGCCGAAAAATCCATCTCCTCTGTCAGAGAAACAGCTAAAAGACAGACCCTACTAAAAATATTATTTCCTCCCTCGGTTCAATTCAATAAAGTCCATTACAGTTCTTTAGCGTGCCTTTATGTTTCCGCCGCAGCCTCGCTGACACCAACTCACCAGCGTTTCAGGAGGATCTGCACAGAGAGATGGCGACTATTCTCAAAAACATTTCAGCTTTGTCTCTGTGTCCCCAAATGTCTGTTTTAATTTCCTTAATGCAAAAACTGTTTTTTGTTTTTTTTACTTTGTTTTTAAATGTTTTGTCATTGGAATCTGACTTGATTTCAATCAATAAAACGTTTTTTTTTTTGTTTTTTTTTGTAAATGTGTTTATTAGTCATTTTTGAAATGGTGAGTTTCAGAATATGAGAAAACAGAACAGCAACAGGAACCTTAACCTGATGTTCCCCTGGTCTTTAATAGAAAACCTTAATGCCTTTAGAGGTTTTATCAGTTTTCTGGGAAAGTTCCCGGGGGAACTATTCCACTCAAGCCCCTGTCTCACCTTGCCAATTTAGCCTGATGTCCCAGAATCTTCTAAAATGCTGCATACATTTAACTTTTTAATGTATTTTTTTTTTTTCAATTTCGGGTGAGTACATGGCGTATTCATAACGAGTCCATTATGTTCAACAACAGCCTAACTTATGCATAACGCATGGCTGTGTAATGCCCATGAAATGATGCACAAGCCAGTGTCCAGAGGGGAGCAGCGATGCGTCTTGCCTGCATAAAAAGATTTCTTTGATCGTTGTATCAATCTAGCTGATGTTTATTGCCCGCCAAAAAAATCAAAAGAGGGTTTACAGTCGCTGCAAACTCAGCATCATGTCTGCCAAGAAGTTTGTTGGTCGTGGGGATAAAGACTGGAGAAGTACTGACCATTTCCTTCTGTGAACCCTTCATACCAAAATGCTGCCAATATGCAATTAAAACGTAGCTGTAAGTTAGAAACATGTTCAGCCGTCCTCTTGAACACGTCACATACGTTGGTATGTGTTGGAGAAAAGTTCTTGATAAGTTACTCATAGGCTTTGGGTAAGCTGGACGCCACGACTTAAGAATAACTTAGACTTAACGTTTGTCAACGATCAGATAAGTGACGCCAAGTGGCACATTGTTCATGTCAACGTGTGCCAGCGTGCTTATAACTTATAGAAAACGTAGCCATTCATAATTCATCCAACATATGCTCCAACAGTGTTTTTTCATACGTCAGGCATATGCTATCTAAATCGTCAAGGTGTGATGGGGGCTTCAAATTGAAATATTGTAATAATTTAGAAAAAATTTCTGCATGCTCATTTGAGAACCCTTCAGAAGATTTTATTGTTAACAGGTGTTTGAGGGTGATGTGCTGCTAATTGGTCTCCACAAAAAAAAACTTTAACATCTTATTGTAAAAGCAGATAAGAAGCAGATAATCTGGGACTAAAACCATTTTTATCAGGTAGATTATTGATGGTGGTTTTGTCAGTATTCCTACAAAAAAATTTTAATTTTTACAATTAAAGTTGGTTAAAATAAAATGTACTTAAAATAGTGTATCTAATTTCCTTCAAGTTATTAATAACCAAATCAGAAGGAAGATAAGATGTATAAAACACAAATAAATACAATTTACAAAACTCAAACTAAAAATTAAATAAAAAATATTAAACCCTCAAAGATTTCATAAAAAGGTTTCTCTAAAAGCTTTATTTGCCATTTTTCCCAGTTTCCATTTGCATATTTTGTTTTTTGCAACAATAATGGAACAAAATTCACTCCATACTGTGCTGGCTCCTATAGGATGAGAGGAGAACCAACACGATTCCCCTACATCAAATGTGCAGGTTCTATAGTTTAAACAGGACCACTGCTAAATTCCATTACGGAATTTACTCTAAAGTTTGGATTTATTTTAACTTAAAAACACTGAACCATTAAGGAACCTCTTAATGCTTTTTTTTCCTATATATATATATATATATATATATATATATATATATATATATATATATATTTTTTTTTTTTTTATCATTCCATGGTCTAGATCACCTACGTCAACGTCCCCTCAGGCCATGGCTGCTTGTGTGCGCTGCTGTGACTTTATGTGCTACTGTTGCATTGTGGGGAATGTAGTGTTGCACGCACCAACACTATATTCCCAGGGTAAAACATGATTGTGTTTTTCTCTTAATGTTTTTGTTGTGCTTTGCATGTTTGGATTGTTTTGGTTTTTGCTTTTCCCTCTTTAACAATCCAAGCTGGGCTGAAGTCGGTTGTCTAAAGAGGTGGAGTGCACTAACTGAGCTGCTGCGTTAAAAAAAAAAATATGTTAGGTCTTGGTTCAATAGGCCATGTCCATTTCAATATTTTTTAGTAAACATTTAACCAGTCCGGCCCTCTGCTTGTAGCAAATTTAGTTTTTTTTGGCCCTCGGTGTATTTCACTTTGACATCCCTGGTCTGGATGAATACAGGATTCTGATTGGATGGTCCTTCATAAAATGTTGTTGAACATCTGTATATATATAAAAAAAGTCCTTGTCAAATAGCCTATCTGTTCTAAATGAATTAATCTGATCCCTCTGAAATGACCTACAGCTCCTGTAATGAGCCAGTTGCCTTGGCAGCGTTTCAAAGCGATATTAAAAAAAATAATAAACAGTCCAGTCAGGTGCTTCTGGAAAAGAAACAAACATAATTCATAATTGATTGAATATTTATTTCACATAATTTTATATATTCCCTTCAAGGCGTCCATTATCTAAAATGAAAGGACTTGGCGGCCGTGGCGTAACCAATGTACACTGAAGGACAGGCAGGAAAAAAGGGCATATATAGCGTGTTCTCACCTCTGTAGAGTACACTTTAGCCCTGGTTTTGTCTCCTGAGAGGGGCCATTAGCATGCTTTTAGTTTCCGAGATGACAGTTTAGTGCGCCCTATAGCTCCAGGAGCGTGGTTTAGCATGTAATCCCGAGAGGACATTAAGTATGCGTTCTGATTCTTGAGAGGGAACCTTAAAAACAATTTTGGCTCCCAAAGGGCCCCTATTAGAATGCATTTTGGCTCCTCAGAGGGAACTGTTGCATACGGTTTGGCTCTGAGAGGGGCACTTTATGTGTTTTGGCTCCACAACGGCATATTAACATGAGGTTTGGCTTGCAAGGGATCACCTTAGTACACACTTTGTTTCTTGAGAGGGCATTTTAGCAAGCGATTTGATTCTGAACCGACTGATCTATTGCTAAGATGAAATAATAAAAGATTTGGTTGCTATATCACCTAAGGATTAATTGATTAACAGAGCGAAGAAGTCACAATTAAACAATATTGCTTAAGGGCCCATGGATGCCTCTATGGAGTGTTAAAGGGGTTAAAATTAACCCTTTATAGGGCTTCTTAGAGAAATACTTTGAAAATCAAAATTTCAAGCCAATAGTGTTATTGGAATCCAGGACAAGACCTTATTACCTTTGTAACATTCAAAAAGTATGGATATTTTGATGGCAAAAATGATCTAATAACAATAAAGACCAACTTGCCCAAATATATTAAGAAAAATAACAAAGGGCTTCTTATAGGAAATTCTTGAAAGATAATTCTTTTTGGTCCAACATAACCTTAGAGGCATTAATGCTGAAACTGGCACTTAACATTTTTTAGTTAATAAACCTAAATACAATAGTTAACTAGGCTTATTAACTTTTAACTTTACTTTTTAGGTTTTCATTTAGCTTTTTACCTTTTTACTTGACTTGTTAACTTTTTTTTTCAAACTTAATTTAGAGCAGTATCTTTGCTGAATGGCTAGATATAGATCTTTTGCTTTTAGACCTCACTGACGGATGGGGGGGACTCCATTTGGAAGGGGTATGCAAGTGATCAAATATGGTAACTTGCCCTATAAAGGGTTAAATTTAAAAAATGACTGATTATTTAATTTGAAATGTATATTTAGTATTTAATGGTGCATTTATTCATTTACTTCTACATTTCATAATTCAATGGTATATTTAATTGTTTGATTTTGTCCCTTTTAACCTCCAATACTTTTAGCAGGCCTTGCATTTAAATATTATTTAATGGGACACACTTTTCACATTAATTGTTCAGAATAAAACTCATCTCTCAAGGAGAGTTACAACATAGTTATAGCGGGTTTTTGTTCTTGTGAGAAACAGAAATCTGTATCTGTAGCTGGTTTCACCGTGAAAAGTAACCTCGCGGATTATTGCTTGAAGATGACGTACCAGAGGCGCGTGCTCCATATCTCCTGGACTTTTGCCCTGTGATCTGACAGGAAAACAGAAGCCGAGCTCTCCCGCAGCCCAGCTCTGCTCTGATCCCACTATGTTTTCACCTAAGGGCTCCAGAAAGCATCCCGGGGCCCCCAGCGCCCCCGGAGAGCAGATCTGTATGGTTGAATGCAGCTGTAAGCCGGTGTGCACCTGCGGCTCCACCTGCGACCCGACCCGGTGTGCGGCAGAAGTGAAGGTAGGCCCGCAGAACATTTGCGCCAAACCAACCTGAGCTGTTGGATCAGACCAGGAGAGACAATTAGAACAGAAGAAGTTCTACTGGACTGAAAAATAATGTGGATTTAATCACATTAGTGTGGTTCTGATCTCTGAAGAGGGATTCATTTGATAAACAATCATTCATTTCCAGGATTTTTACTTTAAACATTACATTTTTACAATGACAGGGAAAAGTTGGGACACCCCCAACTTAGTTTTTTTTTTCTTTTTTTGCAATATTTTCATTTCAGTTGAAAGATTAAAGCGAATTTCGTTCTATTATTGTTCCAATCAAAGAACACGCTTTGTGAAAGAAAGTTAGAAAAAAATCCTTTCCAGAAATTAAACCATTATTAAATAGAAAGAAAAAAAAATAATAAAAAAATATTTTTAAAATATATACATTTGTATTTATTCATATTTTATTTTTCATACATTTATTCATATTTTGTTTTTCATATATGGCCTACATATTTATTTATTTATTTTTTAAACAATAAATTAGGCTGCACAGTGGGTAGCACTTCTGCCTTGCAGTAAGAAGGTTCTGGGTCTTTCAGCATGGAGTTTGTATGTTCTCCCTGAGCATGCGTGGGTTCTCTCCGGGTACTCCGGCTTCCTCCCACAGTCCAAAAACACGACTGTTAGGCTTCTCCAGATTCTCCTTAGGCGTGAGTGTGTCTCGCCCATAGACAGCTGGAGATAGGCAACCCTCGCAGCCCTCGTGACCCCACTTGGGATTAAGCTTGTAAAGAAAATGGATGGATGGATGGACATTAAAATATGTCTTTGGTAATCAACCTAGAGCAGAGGTCTTCAACAGAGGATCTGCGACCCCTAGAGGGTCCACAGAAGTACTGCATCGGGGTTGCGAAAGTTTTGGTTGATTAGACTTTTTTTATTTTTTGTATACCCCCCTACAATTTAATCCCCTAATTGAAATGTCTTAAAATCCACATTAACACGAATTCAACACACTGTAGTAAACAGATAAATGGAGGCAGAAGATGTCTTTCAGTCATTAATGCACACATTCAGCGACACACAGGAGCTCTTTCAAGCTGGGCACCGTTTCATTCACAACACCTGTCCCATCAACCAGGAATCAGAAATACTTTAATAATCCCAGGGTGAAAGGCAACGAAATTACTTTCGTTACATTACCCCATCTGTAATAGAGAGACTATAGGACTAGTTTGATATAAAACAATTTCATACAATATACACTATATTGCCAAAAGTATTTGCTCACCTGCCTTGACTCACATATGAGCTTAAGTGACATCCCGTTCCTAATCCATAGGGTTCAATATGACGTCGGTCCACCCTTTGCAGCTAGAACAGCTTCAACTCTTCTGGGAAGGCTGTCCACAAGGTTTAGGAGTGTGTTTATGGGAATTTTTGACCATTCTTCCAGAAGCGCATTTGTGAGGTCGCACACTGATGTTGGACGAGAAGGCCTGGCTCTCAGTCTCCGCTCTAATTCATCCCAAAGGTGTTCTATCGGGTTGAGGTCAGGACTCTGTGCAGGCCAGTCAAGTTCATCCACACCAGACTCTGTCATCCATGTCTTTATGGACCTTGCTTTGTGCACTGGTGCACAGTCATGTTGGAAGAGGAAGGGGCCAGCTCCAAACTGTTCCCACAAAGTTGGGAGCATGGAATTGTCCAAAATGTCTTGGTATGCTGAAGCATTCAGAGTTCCTTTCACTGGAACTAAGGGGCCAAGCCCAGCTCCTGAAAAACAACCCCACACCATAATCCCCCCTCCACCAAACTTTACACTTGGCACAATGCAGTCAGACAAGTACCGTTCTCCTGGCAACCGCCAAACCCAGACCCGTCCATCAGATTGCCAGATGGAGAAGCGCGATTCGTCACTCCAGAGAACGCGTCTCCACTGCTCTAGAGTCCAGTGGCGGCGTGCTTTACACCACCGCATCCGACGCTTTGCATTGCACTTGGTTATGTATGGCTTGGATGCAGCTGCTCGACCATGGAAACCCATTCCATGAAGCTCTCTGCGCACTGTTCTTGAGCTAATCTGAAGGCCACATGAAGTTTGGAGGTCTGTAGTGATTGACTCTGCAGAAAGTTGGCGACCTCTTCGCACTATGCGCTTCAGCATCCGCTGACCCCGCTCCGTCAGTTTACGTGGCCTACCACTTCGTGGCTGAGTTGCTGTCGTTCCCAAACACTTCCATTTTCTTATAATACAGCTGACAGTTGACTGTGGAATATTTAGGAGCGAGGAAATTTCACGACTGGATTTGTTGCACAGGTGGCATCCTATCACAGTTCCACGCTGGAATTCACTGAGCTCCTGAGAGCGACCCATTCTTTCACAAATGTTTGTAAAAACAGTCTGCATGCCTAGGTGCTTGAATTTATACACCTGTGGCCATGGAAGTGATTGGAACACCTGATTCCAATAATTTGGATGGGTGAGCAAATACTTTTGGCAATATAGTGTATTTATAATTAGGGGGTCCCCTCTCCATCTCGCCATCAGTTTGGAGGTCCTTGGCCTGGAGGAAAGCCAACCCCTACAAATGAAGAGAGTGTGGTGTTATGAAAAAAAATTTATGAAAAAAAGAAATTTAAAATGGGGGGGGGGAGTAAAAATGAATCTTGATTAAAAAATATGTATTTTCAAAAAATCAAATCAAAGAAAACAGCAGAGTTTATTAAAATGTCTTTATTTTTATTTTTTTGCAACAATAAGGGAATAAATTCACTCCAAAGGAGATGTTTGAGGGGTTGCCTGCTTTTACAGCTTGTTTCATCTCCATGTCGTCTAAATAAGGAGGAAATTCTGAGCTTTAACTTGACGCAGAAATGTTAATTTCTTCACTATGAGCCAAACCTTGGTGGACCTACTGCTGTGTTCTGTATTTGTTTAATACCTGTCCTAGTGTCCATGGTAGACTGAGGTAAATGTTTGAGGGTTAAACAGTGCAAATGCACTAAAAGAAGCTGAGTAATGATGTCCTCCTCATGTGCTCTTGATCTTCAATGCTATCAAGAGGAGCCAGTTTACAAGAAAAAATCCTCGAGAAGAGGAGCAGAATCAGAATTTTGCTATCTTAAACTGTCTAAAACAAAAAGGTTTTATAATTTAAAAGACTTTTAAATGCAGTTAGATGTTCTGTTAGCCACTGGTTGTTGATTTCAGTAAAGTCCCAGATTTGGTAACAGAGGGAGAACTAGTTCAGCAGCCTAGAGGTTACTGATCCAGGGCATGGATTCCCTCAAAGCTTCAACCTTATCTATGTGGTGCAATGGGTCAGTAGGGCAACACTCAGCATAAACAACATTAACCCACAAAAACCCAGTTAGTTCTATTATATATATATATATATATATATATATATATATATATATATATATATATATATATATATATATATATATATATATATATATATATATATATATATATATATATATACTGTATATTAAGTATTAAACACAAAAGATATAAAGAAACTGGACTTTTTAAAATAAGTTTCTCTCTCTGTAAACGTACTTACATTGCATTTATTTAGAACTAATCAGATATGATTTGACTCTAATTATACTGTGATTCTACCTATAGCCGCTGTATAAACTAGACTTAGACCAAAGCGTTGACTTGCTGATGGTCGTTCACTGCCCCCTCCATTTACTATCCATTGTTAATGTTTTATCTGTCAGTAAATGTTTCTTTTTTGTTTAAATTGAGACTTAAGTAACGTTTTCCTTAAATAATTTCTATCATGTAAATAGAGGAAGAGACAGCAACACTGGCTTAACTTGGTTAGACTTCCTTCCTTCCTTCCTTCCTTCCTTCCTTCCTTCCTTCCTTCCTTCCTTCCTTCCTTCCTTCCTATGTTAAAAGCATCACATCAGAGAAAGATCTATCAGACCGATAGTTTTTTTTTCCTTGTGTCTAATAATAGTGTGTTTATTCATTTGTTGGCGAATAGTGCAGCTTTGCATTTAGATGAGGTGAAATTCAGGCATTGTTGCTCTCTACATTTGCTGATTGTTTGATATTTTTATTAATAAATATATATATATTTTTTAATTGAGACTTGTGTGACATTTGTTATTACTGTATTTTATTTATTATGTAAATGGACAAAGTAAAAACAATATTGGCTCAAAGAATCAGCACAAAAATATCAGGACTTTCTTAGAATAATGTCAAAATAATCAGTAGCTCTATCGGCCTAAAAAAAATCTATATCAGTCGATCTCTTCTTCATATTAAATGAGAAATCTGTTGCAGGAAAACAAGAGGCTTCTTTTCTAATGCTGTTGTGTAGCAGAACTTATCAAGTCAGTTGACTGCCTTACAATACTTTTATTTGATGCATTTTATCTTTCTTCCCTTTGGACTCAGAAATTCTAAGTTAGGTCTGCAGCACATTAGAGACCTTTTAACAGACGGCTATGGAAACCCTGGAAATGTAAGAGATTCTGCAAACACGTTATTTTCCTAGAACAATTTACTCCTCTGATTTATTGGCGTACTTTGAACAGCAAACAGCACCTTGTTTGCTTTACTCCAAGTTTACAGAATCACATAACTGCTTCCTGACTCAATGGGATTTCTCCTTTTTGAAAATGCATTGTAGATATAAAACACTGACATCTTATTAAATCCCCTACTGAAAATAACAGTCATGCAAAAGAGGTGACTTTGGAAACTTCTAACATTTTTAGAGAAGACCTGGGTGGGTGTCAAGCATCTTATGCACTAAATACATATTCTTCAGACATTGGACCCCCAAAGGAATTATTCTACTCAAGGAATAAGACTGTCAGCAATAACTATGAGAAAGAATATCATAATAATGACTGTATATATCACAATTATGACCTTTGATCCCATAATCAATACTTAAAAATTCCCTAATCATGACTTTATATCTCATAATTATATCTGTACTGTTTGTCCCGATTGACTTTGGTTTAGAAATTATGACTTTTAATCATAATTATATCCTTATCTTTCATAAGTATGACTTCCTAAAGGCTGCCTGGTAGTGCAGGAAAGTTCCAGGTTTGAATCCCGGCGCGAGGTCCTTCTACATGGACTTTGCACTTTCTCCCCATGCATGGGTGGCTTCTCTCCGGGTACTCCGGCTTCCTCCCACAGTCCAAAAAAAACATGACTGCAAGGTTCATTTGCTTCTCTAATTTGTCCCTAGGTGTGAGTGCGCATGGGTGTGTGACTCTGTGTTACCCTGTAACACCCTGGCGACCTGTCTAGGCTGTACCCCGCCTCTTGACCATAGACTGCTGGAGATAGGCACCGGCCCCACCCCAACCCTGACATGACTGAGTGGGAGAAAATAGATGGATGGATGAAGGACTTCCTAATCAAAACTAGGAGTTTTATCTAAAAATTGACCTTAAAAGTATGAAATTCTATATTTTCTATCTTATCAATATGTTTAGTCTCCGATATCTTATAATTATGATTTTATAAATTATAATTGACTTTGAAATGGAAAAATTATGACTTTTAATTGCATAATTGCGACCGTACAGCTATCTCATGATTATGACTGAAAGTCAAAATTATTACTTTAAATCTCATAAATATGACTGACCATATGCCATTGTTTAATTTCCAAGTGTTTACCTTCACTATGTAGCTGACCATAATGAAATGCATATTTAAAATGCAATGAACATAGATTTTAAAGATTAGAAGGTGGCTTATATTTATAGTGCTAAATATGTTTTAGTTAGTTCAATATCACAGTTAACTATTGCATTCAATTGAAAACATTTTTATTTTAGTTTTGCTACAAGAACAATGTTAAATCTCCCAAAAGAAATTTGATAATAATACGCAAATAATAAAAAAAATCAACAAAAAGCAAATTTTTCAACAAAAGCTTTTTTGCCCTTGGTTTGTTTTCCGACCATATCCATATCTGTGTAATTTGCAAAACTGCGATAGTTTACTTATAGTTAACAATTATCGTACCTGTTCAAAAGAAAACCGGCAACCACCAATGAAGTCAGCACCAGGCAAAAACATCGGACTGACCCATTTTTTTGGGCTTGAATCTGTGAAATGTAACATAGAGAAGAAGCCATTTCTCAGCTCTATGACGTAGCTCAGGAAATGCCTGAGCTCCATCTTATATGACTTCAACCTACTATTACCACTTATATGAAAACTTTATACCAGGTTATCTCTGAGATCCAATCTGCGCACACAGAGGGCGTATTCATCATTGCTGGGGATTTTAACCAGGCTAACTTGAAGACTGTTCTCCCTCATTTTTACCAACATGTGGACTTTGCAATTCAGGCTGAAAACATTTTAGACCTGGTTTACTCTAATATCAATGATTTTCAATTCAGTTTATTTATATAGCGCCAAATTCACAACACATGTCATGATGCATTCAGAGCAGCCCCCCGCCTCCACATTCGGTGATCAGATCAATTCCTGCATATAAGCCACAGCTGATCAGGGCTTAACCAACAGTTAAAGAGGTCAGAGTGTGGTCTGAGGGTGCCATGGAGAAACTCCAAGACTGTTTTGAATGCTGTGACTGGAACATCTTCAAGTCTGCAGCAACCTTTGACAACTTATTAAATATTGATGAGCATGCTGTGACTGTGTCAGCCTACATAAAAAAATGCGTTGAGGATGTCAGCATAAAAAAGCACATCACCACCCGGGCCAACCAATGACCCTGGGTAAATGGAGAGGTTTGGAAATTTCTAAAACCACGGAACTCAGCTTTCAAGTCTGGTGATAAGGAGGCACTAAGAACAGCGCGTGCCAACTTAAACCGTGCCATCAGATCAGCGAAGCATAGCCACAACCAAAAGATCCTGGATCTTTTCCACAACGACAGCAACACCAGGAGTATGTGGAAAGGCATTCGGCTGATCACAGACTACAACACACCCTACCCCCCGGTAGATGCAGCAACCACTGACTTCCTAAATGAACTGAACAAATGCTTTGGAAGGTTTGAGGCACTAAACAGCCTCCAGCAGTGAAAGCTGTTCCACACCAGGGGGAGGAGGCACTAAACCTGGATGTAACTGAAGTGAGAAAAACTCTGAGGAGAGTCAACCCAAGGAAGGCTACAGGGCCTGATAACATACCTGGGCGGGTGTATAAGGAGTGTGCAGATCAGCTGGCTGGTGTCCTCGCAGACATTTTTAACACCTCGCTGGACCGATCCATTGTGCCAGCATGCTTCAAGTCTGCCTCCATTTTTCCAGTCCCAAAGAAGCCTCAGGTCACCTCATTCAATGATTACCGGCCTGTCGCACTGTCTCCCATCATGATGAAGTGCTTCCAAAGGCTGGATAAAGAACACATCATCTCCAGTATCCCCCAAACATCCGACCCGTTCCAGTTTGCCTACCGACGCAAACGCTCCACTGAGGATGCCATCACTGAGTGATGAGAACTTTAGAGAAGATAATCGGGGCTCCTCTTTCCTACATAAAAAAAAAACATTTCCTCACAGTGCTGCGTGTATGTATGTTTGTATGATTTGGTTGAATTGTCTCTGTAAAGTGCCTTGAGATGACGTGTTGTCGATTGACGCTATATAAATAAACTGAATTGAATGATTATTGTTGTGTTTGTAGTACACTGAATATCCATTAGTGATGTTTTCCTGGGACTAAGGATACAACTTTTCCCACTTCTGCCTAAATGGCAGATATTCTATATCTGCTTCTATATTAAAAGAGGGAATTTGTTTTATTTTATTTTTTTGGCAAATCATATACACACATTCACACTTACAAGCCTATTCAGAGGAACCGACTAACCTTACAGGAATGTTAATGGACTGTGGGAGGAAGGCAGAGTACCCAGAAAGAGACACCCAAAGAGAAGATTCATACTTTGTGTAAAAAAAAAAAAAAAAACATGGCTTCAATTAAAACCCAGGAGCTTCTTTGTACAATGCAGAATAGAATTCAACCAGTGTTAACAGAACCAACAGAAATAAAAAAGAGAGACATGTAAAATAAAATAAAAATCTCTTTGTCCTTTTGGAGAAATTAATTATACATACACTATATTGCCAAAAGTATTTGCTCACCTGCCTTGACTCACATATGAGCTTAAGTGACATCCCGTTCCTAATCCATAGGGTTCAATATGACGTCGGTCCACCCTTTGCAGCTAGAACAGCTTCAACTCTTCTGGGAAGGCTGTCCACAAGGTTTAGGAGTGTGTTTATGGGAATTTTTGACCATTCTTCCAGAAGCGCATTTGTGAGGTCGCACACTGATGTTGGACGAGAAGGCCTGGCTCTCAGTCTCCGCTCTAATTCATCCCAAAGGTGTTCTATCGGGTTGAGGTCAGGACTCTGTGCAGGCCAGTCAAGTTCATCCACACCAGACTCTGTCATCCATGTCTTTATGGACCTTGCTTTGTGCACTGGTGCACAGTCATGTTGGAAGAGGAAGGGGCCAGCTCCAAACTGTTCCCACAAAGTTGGGAGCATGGAATTGTCCAAAATGTCTTGGTATGCTGAAGCATTCAGAGTTCCTTTCACTGGAACTAAGGGGCCAAGCCCAGCTCCTGAAAAACAACCCCACACCATAATCCCCCCTCCACCAAACTTTACACTTGGCACAATGCAGTCAGACAAGTACCGTTCTCCTGGCAACCGCCAAACCCAGACCCGTCCATCAGATTGCCAGATGGAGAAGCGCGATTCGTCACTCCAGAGAACGCGTCTCCACTGCTCTAGAGTCCAGTGGCGGCGTGCTTTACACCACCGCATCCGACGCTTTGCATTGCACTTGGTTATGTATGGCTTGGATGCAGCTGCTCGACCATGGAAACCCATTCCATGAAGCTCTCTGCGCACTGTTCTTGAGCTAATCTGAAGGCCACATGAAGTTTGGAGGTCTGTAGTGATTGACTCTGCAGAAAGTTGGCGACCTCTTCGCACTATGCGCTTCAGCATCCGCTGACCCCGCTCCGTCAGTTTACGTGGCCTACCACTTCGTGGCTGAGTTGCTGTCGTTCCCAAACACTTCCATTTTCTTATAATACAGCTGACAGTTGACTGTGGAATATTTAGGAGCGAGGAAATTTCACGACTGGATTTGTTGCACAGGTGGCATCCTATCACAGTTCCACGCTGGAATTCACTGAGCTCCTGAGAGCGACCCATTCTTTCACAAATGTTTGTAAAAACAGTCTGCATGCCTAGGTGCTTGAATTTATACACCTGTGGCCATGGAAGTGATTGGAACACCTGATTCCAATAATTTGGATGGGTGAGCAAATACTTTTGGCAATATAGTGTATTTATAATTAGGGGGTCCCCTCTCCATCTCGCCATCAGTTTGGAGGTCCTTGGCCTGGAGGAAAGCCAACCCCTACAAATGAAGAGAGTGTGGTGTTATGAAAAAAAATTTATGAAAAAAAGAAATTTAAAATGGGGGGGGGGAGTAAAAATGAATCTTGATTAAAAAATATGTATTTTCAAAAAATCAAATCAAAGAAAACAGCAGAGTTTATTAAAATGTCTTTATTTTTATTTTTTTGCAACAATAAGGGAATAAATTCACTCCAAAGGAGATGTTTGAGGGGTTGCCTGCTTTTACAGCTTGTTTCATCTCCATGTCGTCTAAATAAGGAGGAAATTCTGAGCTTTAACTTGACGCAGAAATGTTAATTTCTTCACTATGAGCCAAACCTTGGTGGACCTACTGCTGTGTTCTGTATTTGTTTAATACCTGTCCTAGTGTCCATGGTAGACTGAGGTAAATGTTTGAGGGTTAAACAGTGCAAATGCACTAAAAGAAGCTGAGTAATGATGTCCTCCTCATGTGCTCTTGATCTTCAATGCTATCAAGAGGAGCCAGTTTACAAGAAAAAATCCTCGAGAAGAGGAGCAGAATCAGAATTTTGCTATCTTAAACTGTCTAAAACAAAAAGGTTTTATAATTTAAAAGACTTTTAAATGCAGTTAGATGTTCTGTTAGCCACTGGTTGTTGATTTCAGTAAAGTCCCAGATTTGGTAACAGAGGGAGAACTAGTTCAGCAGCCTAGAGGTTACTGATCCAGGGCATGGATTCCCTCAAAGCTTCAACCTTATCTATGTGGTGCAATGGGTCAGTAGGGCAACACTCAGCATAAACAACATTAACCCACAAAAACCCAGTTAGTTCTATTATATATATATATATATATATATATATATATATATATATATATATATATATATATATATATATATATATATATATATATATATATATATATATATATATATATACTGTATATTAAGTATTAAACACAAAAGATATAAAGAAACTGGACTTTTTAAAATAAGTTTCTCTCTCTGTAAACGTACTTACATTGCATTTATTTAGAACTAATCAGATATGATTTGACTCTAATTATACTGTGATTCTACCTATAGCCGCTGTATAAACTAGACTTAGACCAAAGCGTTGACTTGCTGATGGTCGTTCACTGCCCCCTCCATTTACTATCCATTGTTAATGTTTTATCTGTCAGTAAATGTTTCTTTTTTGTTTAAATTGAGACTTAAGTAACGTTTTCCTTAAATAATTTCTATCATGTAAATAGAGGAAGAGACAGCAACACTGGCTTAACTTGGTTAGACTTCCTTCCTTCCTTCCTTCCTTCCTTCCTTCCTTCCTTCCTTCCTTCCTTCCTTCCTTCCTTCCTATGTTAAAAGCATCACATCAGAGAAAGATCTATCAGACCGATAGTTTTTTTTTCCTTGTGTCTAATAATAGTGTGTTTATTCATTTGTTGGCGAATAGTGCAGCTTTGCATTTAGATGAGGTGAAATTCAGGCATTGTTGCTCTCTACATTTGCTGATTGTTTGATATTTTTATTAATAAATATATATATATTTTTTAATTGAGACTTGTGTGACATTTGTTATTACTGTATTTTATTTATTATGTAAATGGACAAAGTAAAAACAATATTGGCTCAAAGAATCAGCACAAAAATATCAGGACTTTCTTAGAATAATGTCAAAATAATCAGTAGCTCTATCGGCCTAAAAAAAATCTATATCAGTCGATCTCTTCTTCATATTAAATGAGAAATCTGTTGCAGGAAAACAAGAGGCTTCTTTTCTAATGCTGTTGTGTAGCAGAACTTATCAAGTCAGTTGACTGCCTTACAATACTTTTATTTGATGCATTTTATCTTTCTTCCCTTTGGACTCAGAAATTCTAAGTTAGGTCTGCAGCACATTAGAGACCTTTTAACAGACGGCTATGGAAACCCTGGAAATGTAAGAGATTCTGCAAACACGTTATTTTCCTAGAACAATTTACTCCTCTGATTTATTGGCGTACTTTGAACAGCAAACAGCACCTTGTTTGCTTTACTCCAAGTTTACAGAATCACATAACTGCTTCCTGACTCAATGGGATTTCTCCTTTTTGAAAATGCATTGTAGATATAAAACACTGACATCTTATTAAATCCCCTACTGAAAATAACAGTCATGCAAAAGAGGTGACTTTGGAAACTTCTAACATTTTTAGAGAAGACCTGGGTGGGTGTCAAGCATCTTATGCACTAAATACATATTCTTCAGACATTGGACCCCCAAAGGAATTATTCTACTCAAGGAATAAGACTGTCAGCAATAACTATGAGAAAGAATATCATAATAATGACTGTATATATCACAATTATGACCTTTGATCCCATAATCAATACTTAAAAATTCCCTAATCATGACTTTATATCTCATAATTATATCTGTACTGTTTGTCCCGATTGACTTTGGTTTAGAAATTATGACTTTTAATCATAATTATATCCTTATCTTTCATAAGTATGACTTCCTAAAGGCTGCCTGGTAGTGCAGGAAAGTTCCAGGTTTGAATCCCGGCGCGAGGTCCTTCTACATGGACTTTGCACTTTCTCCCCATGCATGGGTGGCTTCTCTCCGGGTACTCCGGCTTCCTCCCACAGTCCAAAAAAAACATGACTGCAAGGTTCATTTGCTTCTCTAATTTGTCCCTAGGTGTGAGTGCGCATGGGTGTGTGACTCTGTGTTACCCTGTAACACCCTGGCGACCTGTCTAGGCTGTACCCCGCCTCTTGACCATAGACTGCTGGAGATAGGCACCGGCCCCACCCCAACCCTGACATGACTGAGTGGGAGAAAATAGATGGATGGATGAAGGACTTCCTAATCAAAACTAGGAGTTTTATCTAAAAATTGACCTTAAAAGTATGAAATTCTATATTTTCTATCTTATCAATATGTTTAGTCTCCGATATCTTATAATTATGATTTTATAAATTATAATTGACTTTGAAATGGAAAAATTATGACTTTTAATTGCATAATTGCGACCGTACAGCTATCTCATGATTATGACTGAAAGTCAAAATTATTACTTTAAATCTCATAAATATGACTGACCATATGCCATTGTTTAATTTCCAAGTGTTTACCTTCACTATGTAGCTGACCATAATGAAATGCATATTTAAAATGCAATGAACATAGATTTTAAAGATTAGAAGGTGGCTTATATTTATAGTGCTAAATATGTTTTAGTTAGTTCAATATCACAGTTAACTATTGCATTCAATTGAAAACATTTTTATTTTAGTTTTGCTACAAGAACAATGTTAAATCTCCCAAAAGAAATTTGATAATAATACGCAAATAATAAAAAAAATCAACAAAAAGCAAATTTTTCAACAAAAGCTTTTTTGCCCTTGGTTTGTTTTCCGACCATATCCATATCTGTGTAATTTGCAAAACTGCGATAGTTTACTTATAGTTAACAATTATCGTACCTGTTCAAAAGAAAACCGGCAACCACCAATGAAGTCAGCACCAGGCAAAAACATCGGACTGACCCATTTTTTTGGGCTTGAATCTGTGAAATGTAACATAGAGAAGAAGCCATTTCTCAGCTCTATGACGTAGCTCAGGAAATGCCTGAGCTCCATCTTATATGACTTCAACCTACTATTACCACTTATATGAAAACTTTATACCAGGTTATCTCTGAGATCCAATCTGCGCACACAGAGGGCGTATTCATCATTGCTGGGGATTTTAACCAGGCTAACTTGAAGACTGTTCTCCCTCATTTTTACCAACATGTGGACTTTGCAATTCAGGCTGAAAACATTTTAGACCTGGTTTACTCTAATATCAATGATTTTCAATTCAGTTTATTTATATAGCGCCAAATTCACAACACATGTCATGATGCATTCAGAGCAGCCCCCCGCCTCCACATTCGGTGATCAGATCAATTCCTGCATATAAGCCACAGCTGATCAGGGCTTAACCAACAGTTAAAGAGGTCAGAGTGTGGTCTGAGGGTGCCATGGAGAAACTCCAAGACTGTTTTGAATGCTGTGACTGGAACATCTTCAAGTCTGCAGCAACCTTTGACAACTTATTAAATATTGATGAGCATGCTGTGACTGTGTCAGCCTACATAAAAAAATGCGTTGAGGATGTCAGCATAAAAAAGCACATCACCACCCGGGCCAACCAATGACCCTGGGTAAATGGAGAGGTTTGGAAATTTCTAAAACCACGGAACTCAGCTTTCAAGTCTGGTGATAAGGAGGCACTAAGAACAGCGCGTGCCAACTTAAACCGTGCCATCAGATCAGCGAAGCATAGCCACAACCAAAAGATCCTGGATCTTTTCCACAACGACAGCAACACCAGGAGTATGTGGAAAGGCATTCGGCTGATCACAGACTACAACACACCCTACCCCCCGGTAGATGCAGCAACCACTGACTTCCTAAATGAACTGAACAAATGCTTTGGAAGGTTTGAGGCACTAAACAGCCTCCAGCAGTGAAAGCTGTTCCACACCAGGGGGAGGAGGCACTAAACCTGGATGTAACTGAAGTGAGAAAAACTCTGAGGAGAGTCAACCCAAGGAAGGCTACAGGGCCTGATAACATACCTGGGCGGGTGTATAAGGAGTGTGCAGATCAGCTGGCTGGTGTCCTCGCAGACATTTTTAACACCTCGCTGGACCGATCCATTGTGCCAGCATGCTTCAAGTCTGCCTCCATTTTTCCAGTCCCAAAGAAGCCTCAGGTCACCTCATTCAATGATTACCGGCCTGTCGCACTGTCTCCCATCATGATGAAGTGCTTCCAAAGGCTGGATAAAGAACACATCATCTCCAGTATCCCCCAAACATCCGACCCGTTCCAGTTTGCCTACCGACGCAAACGCTCCACTGAGGATGCCATCACTGAGTGATGAGAACTTTAGAGAAGATAATCGGGGCTCCTCTTTCCTACATAAAAAAAAAACATTTCCTCACAGTGCTGCGTGTATGTATGTTTGTATGATTTGGTTGAATTGTCTCTGTAAAGTGCCTTGAGATGACGTGTTGTCGATTGACGCTATATAAATAAACTGAATTGAATGATTATTGTTGTGTTTGTAGTACACTGAATATCCATTAGTGATGTTTTCCTGGGACTAAGGATACAACTTTTCCCACTTCTGCCTAAATGGCAGATATTCTATATCTGCTTCTATATTAAAAGAGGGAATTTGTTTTATTTTATTTTTTTGGCAAATCATATACACACATTCACACTTACAAGCCTATTCAGAGGAACCGACTAACCTTACAGGAATGTTAATGGACTGTGGGAGGAAGGCAGAGTACCCAGAAAGAGACACCCAAAGAGAAGATTCATACTTTGTGTAAAAAAAAAAAAAAAAACATGGCTTCAATTAAAACCCAGGAGCTTCTTTGTACAATGCAGAATAGAATTCAACCAGTGTTAACAGAACCAACAGAAATAAAAAAGAGAGACATGTAAAATAAAATAAAAATCTCTTTGTCCTTTTGGAGAAATTAATTATACATACACTATATTGCCAAAAGTATTTGCTCACCTGCCTTGACTCACATATGAGCTTAAGTGACATCCCGTTCCTAATCCATAGGGTTCAATATGACGTCGGTCCACCCTTTGCAGCTAGAACAGCTTCAACTCTTCTGGGAAGGCTGTCCACAAGGTTTAGGAGTGTGTTTATGGGAATTTTTGACCATTCTTCCAGAAGCGCATTTGTGAGGTCGCACACTGATGTTGGACGAGAAGGCCTGGCTCTCAGTCTCCGCTCTAATTCATCCCAAAGGTGTTCTATCGGGTTGAGGTCAGGACTCTGTGCAGGCCAGTCAAGTTCATCCACACCAGACTCTGTCATCCATGTCTTTATGGACCTTGCTTTGTGCACTGGTGCACAGTCATGTTGGAAGAGGAAGGGGCCAGCTCCAAACTGTTCCCACAAAGTTGGGAGCATGGAATTGTCCAAAATGTCTTGGTATGCTGAAGCATTCAGAGTTCCTTTCACTGGAACTAAGGGGCCAAGCCCAGCTCCTGAAAAACAACCCCACACCATAATCCCCCCTCCACCAAACTTTACACTTGGCACAATGCAGTCAGACAAGTACCGTTCTCCTGGCAACCGCCAAACCCAGACCCGTCCATCAGATTGCCAGATGGAGAAGCGCGATTCGTCACTCCAGAGAACGCGTCTCCACTGCTCTAGAGTCCAGTGGCGGCGTGCTTTACACCACCGCATCCGACGCTTTGCATTGCACTTGGTTATGTATGGCTTGGATGCAGCTGCTCGACCATGGAAACCCATTCCATGAAGCTCTCTGCGCACTGTTCTTGAGCTAATCTGAAGGCCACATGAAGTTTGGAGGTCTGTAGTGATTGACTCTGCAGAAAGTTGGCGACCTCTTCGCACTATGCGCTTCAGCATCCGCTGACCCCGCTCCGTCAGTTTACGTGGCCTACCACTTCGTGGCTGAGTTGCTGTCGTTCCCAAACACTTCCATTTTCTTATAATACAGCTGACAGTTGACTGTGGAATATTTAGGAGCGAGGAAATTTCACGACTGGATTTGTTGCACAGGTGGCATCCTATCACAGTTCCACGCTGGAATTCACTGAGCTCCTGAGAGCGACCCATTCTTTCACAAATGTTTGTAAAAACAGTCTGCATGCCTAGGTGCTTGAATTTATACACCTGTGGCCATGGAAGTGATTGGAACACCTGATTCCAATAATTTGGATGGGTGAGCAAATACTTTTGGCAATATAGTGTATATATATTTGAATCCTCAACTTGAATTCTGATTGGAATTAGAATATGAATTATACTAAAACTGCCATTAATTGGACCATAGTTCATTATTTAGGGAATTCACTTTGATTAAAATCCCCATAAAATGCATATTCTTCAAATAAAAAATAAAGCTTATCATGGTGAAAGCGTTGCTCAGGAAAAAAATTAAATAAAAAAAGTTAATCCAAACCACAGCTACATGAGGCCATCCTGGAACTCCATACCTGGGACTCATAATAGGGGTTGACTTTTCCTTTCAGTCTAAGCAGAGTCACGCCATCAGGCTTATGGGTCGGGCTGATCACGAGGCTATTATCCCCCAAACTAGCACTGCTGTACTAGAAAAGACAATTTTACATAGTGCTGATGGCTGCATTTCACCAGACCTGTTATGTTTCTGGTCCATTATACTTGAAACTGTTTTTTTTATAATAATTAAAAAATACACTCAATTGATAGTAAGTGAAGGGAAAAACCTGTAACAATATGTTCTTCATGTTTATACTGCAGTAAATAATACATAATATTATTTTTTTTCTTCTAAGATATTTTTTGCACTGGATTCTTTTCTCAGGAAATAAAAGTAATTCTGGCACTTTTCTCAGATTTTACTTTGTCAGATATTTCTCCCAGTTCCAAAATAGCAACATACTTTATGTTGTTCCGTCACATAAGAACCCAAGTCATAAGAAATATTAATTGTGCTCCATTTTTTGCTTTGTTTTCGTAAAATTATTGTATATTACTTACAGACAGATATAGTATTCTCATTAAACACAGGGAGGGTTGTCACACAGGTTTTAGACATAAAAGCGGGACTGAGACAAATATGCAGGAAATTCTTAAAATAATATCCAGGACTACATACAAACATAAATTACATCCATTTATACTATTTATTAGCAAATAATCACATGAAAAAATTTGTTAAATGTTAAGTAGGCTAAGATAAACTAGTAAATGTTGTATTTGCTGCGAAAATGCAGTGTGAATGCTGTACTCTAAACTGTAAGCTGTATAGTTAAAATAGCAGAAACAAGCTGAAATTTAAAGCAAAAACTGTTTAAATGGTATGAAATGGCAGAAAACATAAAACGCTTAATTACTTTGCTAAAAATAACGGAAGCCAACAGCAGAAACATGACATAACGGCAAATATAAAAGCGTAATGCCTGTCCAGAAAGAGAGCAGAATCAAACATAAGATCCCAACATAGGCTGACATCTAATAAATTAGCAGAAATGGCAAAACAATGGCAAGAAAAACCTGAATTTTATCTTGTGTCAGAAAAAAAGGAGTCGTTTAAGGATAAGGACTAAAGTGTTGAAGAATGTTATATTGAATGATCAGATTAGTGCTACATAAGAAGCTTGATTAAAGTGTTTCAAAGTTGAAGTCATGTAATATATGGTAATAAAATTAATCCAGAAATAAGCTGAAGTTGGAAGCAAAAACTTTGTTAAAGTATTGGGAATGAGCAGAAAGAAAAGTTTAATGGCCTCCTTGAAAACAGAGGAAATAGGGTGAAACAAATGGCAGAATCATGGCTGATTATTAATTAGGAAATAAAAACCTGTTAAGAACTGTTTAGAAATGCAGCACATACATAAACACTCTAATGCTTACAGCATTCACACAACTATTATAATCTACACAACTGAAACCAAACTAAGGTTAGAGAAATAGACTAAAAAACACTATGATGGGCTACAGTTTGATAAGATAAAATCTCCTGAAAGCTAGTTTTAATTAAAGTAAACTAAATTAAGCTAAATCAAACTAAAATCTTAAGCAGCCTTGTCAAAATTAAGCTTAGCACATTATATTTCTGAAAGGTAGTTTATTTGTAAAATAACTAAGGTATTTAAATGTATTGTTCATAAAATGTAAATTTGAGGTTTGATAGTGTTTAATCGAAACAAAAGGATTTCTCTGATTAAATCACTGTGATGGATGTTGTAATTCAGCTTAACATATGCAAGCTTAGCATTTATGTCCTAATTAATGAATTTCCAATTCTTTAGAAATAAATAAGTAGGAACTAATGCACCTTGCTCTCTCCTTTTCAGAGGAATGGCCCTGCCGTCGACCAAACAGGCTTTGATAACCTGGCATATGAATATGGCAGCCAGAGTGAACTCTTATCAACCAAACCTATCTCCAGAGCAAGTTTCAAACTTTTAGGACTTGCCTGTGGACCACAAGATGTGGAATCCACACTCAGCCACCTTAAGGGTGTCTCTGCCATCATTTGGACTGTGGCGGATAGTTTACTCCAGGTGGAGTACGATGCCTCATTTACCACTACCAAAGAGATAGCTCTACAGCTACAGACTCTGGGATGCAGAGTTGAAGCAGCTATACGGATCAAAGTGGACGGGATGCGCTGCCAGTCCTGCGTCCAGGCCATTGAGGGACAAGTTGGAGAGATGCAAGGGGTCTCCTACATCCAGGTGTCTCTTCAGGATGGAGTTGCCCTGATTGTATATCAGCCTCTCCTGGTTACACAACATGATTTAAGAGATAAGATAGAAGATATGGGGTTTGATGCTACTCTGTTCCCTGAGGAGTCATTTGATGGAGACCTAAGCTGCTGGCAGAGTGACTTGAATGGACCCATTCATATCGTAAATGTCTGGATTGGAGGGATGACTTGTAGGTCCTGTGTGCAGTCCATAGAGGGCAGGATCTGTCAAATGGTCGGAGTCAAGTCTGTAATAGTGTCTTTGAAGGAAGAAAAGGGAACAATAAGCTTCGATCCCAGTTTGACCGATGCAGAGCATGTTAGGGCAGCTATAGAGGAAATGGGCTTTGACGCTTCACTAAAAGGTAAGACATGTTATCGACCATTGAGGGTGGTTCTCCTCAAAACAAAATGAGTTCCCAGGCAAAACAGGAACACAGTTCTGAGGAACAATTAATAAAAGGTAGTATGATAAGGTTTAATAGAAGGACAGAGGTTATTATTAACACTTTTATTGATAACTAAATAAATGATTTACTCATTTGGGAGTTAATATTGTTTTATGCATCAAAAATCCTATATCTGTTTCTATATCAGAGCCTCCTCAGATTCAAGAAAAACAAGACTTTGGAAGCCTATGCTCATCCAGCAAGACGGAAATAAGCAAAGGTGCTGAATCTCAGGTAACCAGTACAAGCTGCTGCCCTTACTCCCGTGAAATCAAAGCACAGAAATGCTTCATTCGTGTGGCGGGAATGACCTGTGCCTCCTGCGTGGCTAACATTGAGAAAAACATGCTCAAACACAAGGGTGAGTTTGAGCATTCCCTCTTCTTAAACTGCCTTTCTGACACCAGGATGATTGTACTTCACGTTTTTTTTTTGCAGGAATAATCTCTGTCCTTGTGTCTCTGATGGCTGGGAAAGCGGAGGTGAAGTACGACCCAAACCTCCTTGATCCAGCTGGGGTGTCTCAGTTAATAGAGGATTTAGGCTTCGGTGCTGAATTGTTGGAAGACAACGCAGTGACACAAGGGAAACTTGAGCTGCAGATTACGGGAATGACTTGTGCGTCATGCGTGCACAAAATCGAATCCAAGCTCATCTCGACCAAAGGCATCCACTCAGCTTCAGTGGCCCTGGCCACCAAAAAAGCTCACATACAATTTGACCCAGAGGTCCTTGGAGCTCGTGATATTGTCAGGATAATTCAGGTACTCCTGTTTTAAAGTCTTGGTTTAGTGCATTGGTTTCAAAAGTAACCCCATGTTGTGTTTGGGATTGCAGAGCCTTGGATTTGAGACAAGTCTGGAGAAAACTGGTTTCAAAAACAACCTGGATCACTCAAAGGAAATTAATCAGTGTGTATCTATTGCAGACCTTGGGTTCAATTCTTGTCTTGGGTGTTTCCCAACTCCCAATTTAATAAAAATGCCTACTAGTGACATTTATTTAAAAGTTAGCTGACAGGAGATGGGTCTGAGAGACAGTGGGACGGGAAACAATATTTGGGTTGTGGACTTTGCCCTTGCTACACCTCTGTGCCAAGTGACGTTTACTTGACCTAATCTGAGGACGTTTGAAATCTGTCATATGAAGTAAAGGAATAGCATCCCATTTGTGCCTTTTTTTCTTTCTAGGTGGAAAAACTCCTTTCTTCTCAGCCTGGTCTTTGGCCTACCTGTCATGGGCCTTATGATCTACATGATGATCATGGACATCCAGCACAAAGACCATGGTGGTGCCATGCCAGAGGAGCAGAACATTCTGCCAGGTCTTTCTCTCCTCAATCTGGCATTTTTCCTACTATGTACACCTGTGCAGGTACAAGGAAAAAAACATATCTGGATTTAAGGTTATCGCTATACCTTCGGCTGTTGCTCTACCGCTGTAATCAACTGCAAAACTTTGGGGTTTCCTTGCTTAGATATTCGGAGGTCGATACTTCTACATCCAGGCATATCGTTCTTTGAAACACCGCACAGCAAATATGGACGTGCTGATTGTTTTGGCCACCTCCATCGCCTACATCTATTCCTGTGTGGTCCTTGCCGTGGCCATGGCAGAACGAGCCGCCAAGAGTCCAATGACTTTCTTCGACACTCCACCTATGCTCTTTGTGTTCATCGCTCTCGGACGATGGCTGGAGCACATTGCTAAGGTAGAAAAAAGTATATTTTTAGTTTTTGTGCAATTTGATCAGCCTTGCATCACAGGAACATCTTCTGCATTGAGGCAACTTTCATATAACATTTTCAGAGTAAAACCTCCGAAGCTTTGGTCAAATTAATGTCACTACAAGCCACTGATGCCACTGTGGTCACTTTAGGACCCGATCACTCCATTGTCAGGTAAAGCCCTAAAGAATTAAACAGAGCAGGGTGATAACTGAGCTGAATAACTTTTAATTATGTATTTATTTAGCGAGGATCAGATAGAGGTGGAGCTGGTCCAGCGAGGCGACATTGTGAAAGTCGTCCCTGGAGGAAAGTTTCCTATTGACGGAAAAGTAATTGAGGGGAGCTCTATGGCGGACGAGTCCTTAATTACAGGTAAAAAGAAAAGAGCTGTAGATGTCAGTTAGAGTTTTTGCCACATTATTACAACATCATTTCTTTTTGTCAGGTGAGCCCATGCCTGTCACCAAGAGGCCAGGCAGCTTGGTGATGGCAGGCTCCATCAATGGTCACGGTGCCCTTCTGGTGGAGGCCACTCACGTCGGTGCTGAAACTACACTCTCCCAGATAGTAAAACTAGTGGAAGAGGCCCAGACATCGAAGGTACATTTGATTGTACAGTCAAGCAATTAATAAATCCAAAAGCCCTGTTTGTTTTGAGTGTTTCTACTTGTTTTCCTGCAGGCACCAATCCAACAATTTGCTGACAAAATGAGCGGCTACTTCGTGCCCTTCATTATTATTGCATCCCTTATAACACTGGTGGCCTGGATGGCCATAGGGTTTGTCAATTTTGACATTGTGAAGGAGCACTTTCCAGTACGTTTGTTTACGATCACTTTCCTTGCCTATAGACAAGCAAATCTTGCAGAGCTCTTACTCTCAACCTCCACACAGGGTTACAACCAGAACATCTCCAAGGCGGAAGTCATTGTCCGCTTCGCCTTCCAGGCATCCATCACGGTTCTATCCATTGCTTGTCCCTGCTCCCTTGGGTTGGCCACGCCAACAGCCGTTATGGTTGGAACAGGAGTTGGGGCGCAGAATGGGATCCTCATCAAAGGAGGGGAGCCACTGGAGATGGCACACAAGGTAATAAATTAAAATTTTGGGAACAAGTTTCTCTGCCTAGAAAACCGTCCTTCTGAGTTTTCTCTTTTCTTTAGATCAATGTAGTGATGTTTGATAAGACGGGTACAATAACAAACGGCATTCCGAAGGTCACTCGCGTGCTGGTGCTTTGGGAAATGGCCCGAATGCCCCTGAGAAAGATCCTGGCGCTGGTCGGCACAGCAGAAGCAAGCAGTGAGCATCCACTCGGCATGGCAGTAGCTAAATACTGCAAAGATGTAAGAAGCCTGCAAATTTATGACCACTCACAAGACTGATTTAATTGAAATAAAACGAGCATGTATTCAACAGGAACTGGGCTCGGATGTTCTGGGATACTGTCAGGATTTCCAGGCAGTTCCCGGCTGCGGGATCAGCTGCCGGGTGTCCAATGTGGAACATTTGCTACAGCAGAACAATGACCTTTTCCTTCTACCAGTGGTAACGAAAGAAGAGAGCAACCTTTTATCAAACGAGGAGCCCTCTTGTTTAGGCAAGTCTGTGTGATTCTGAAAGACAACTAACTTTTTTCATTATGTTGGCTATCCCTGAAACCTTTACACAATATGTATTTTTAATTACCCTTTTCAAGTTTAAAAAAATCAAACCACATCTTCAGTCAGTATCATACAAGCAAAAGAAAACCTTCTGAACTCTGATTTTTTTCAAACAAACTGGAATGCTCAACAAGACTTGCCTGTTTTTCACCATTAATGAGCCTCTAACATTTGCACCATATTGTATGTTTTGTAGTCATTTTCATGGCATCAGGATAACTTGGTTAGGATGGCGACTCTTATGAATATTTACTAACATCCTAAAAGTTTCCTATTTGTGAATAAAATAGGGGACCATTATTTGCTTGGAAATGGTCTTACAACCACTTTTCAGATTGATAAGCCGCAGAAATAGCTTCTCTAAGGCCATTACTGGTGTTTTATTTTGAAGACTTGGCATTTTTCCACACCCCTGTTTCCTTTCATCTTATTTTTGCTTAAATTTCCTATATCTGTCCCTTTTTTTTTAGTTGAGGAAGCATCTTACTCCGTCCTGATTGGAAACAGGGAATGGATGAGGAGGAACGGCCACCACATCAAAGCAGATGTTGACGCCGCCATGTCGAGCCATGAAACCAAAGGGCAGTCTGCCATACTGGTGGCCATAGATGGTGCGGACCATACCAACAAGCTATTTTGTTTCTTTTTTGGCATCAAATGGATAATATTGGTGCTTTTTGCAGGTGTTTTATGTGCCATGCTAGCAATTGCAGATACTGTGAAAGCTGAATCTGCATTAGCGGTGCACACCTTGAACAGTATTGGCATTGAGGTGGCCATGATAACTGGAGATAATAGGCGAACAGCCAAAGCCATAGCAGCACAGGTAAAACTTTTATAAAGAGATAGCAGCAGGCCGTGGGATCGGAAATTAAAGCTTGTTGTGGCTGCAGGTGGGGATCAGGAAGGTGTTTGCCGAGGTGTTGCCATCGCATAAGGTGGCCAAGGTTCAGGAGCTGCAGGATCGAGGCCTTCGAGTGGCCATGGTTGGCGACGGTGTCAATGACTCGCCTGCCTTGGCCTGCGCTGATGTCGGTATTGCCATTGGCACTGGGACAGACGTGGCCATCGAAGCGGCAGACATCGTCCTGATCCGGGTAGGTGGCTGTTGGTCATTGTAGAAACATTTTGCTTGGTTTTAAAAAGTCTCAACTGGATGTTTCTCACACTTCAGAATGACCTGCTGGATGTGGTGGCCAGCATCGAGCTCTCCAAGAAGACAGTACGCAGAATCAGGATTAATTTTGTCTTTGCGCTCATCTATAATCTTCTAGGTATACCAGTGGCTGCAGGTGAGAACTGAGGCTGTTAGAGTTTGTATCCTGGGGCGAAATTAGTAGAACTGCAATAAACATGTCCAACTGCCTCCTCTTGTGTTCAGGTGTGTTCATGCCGGCTGGTCTCATCCTGCAGCCTTGGATGGGCTCAGCTGCCATGGCTGCCTCATCCCTTTCGGTGGTTCTGTCTTCCTTGCTACTAAGGATGTGAGTCACACCTCTACTTTTTTATGTTTTATAGCAAATATTTTCAGTTCATTTATATTCTGCCATTTCACAACACATCATCTCAAGGCACTTTACAGAGATAATACAGTCAGATTGGTTACAATGTTTTATGATGCAAAACCAACTGATTGCAACATGCCACTGATTTGCACGAGATGCTCCTCCAAGAGACAATTTTCGCATGCTTTTTGTCATCGACTCTTCAGAAATCCTTCACACCAAGCATGCATGCAGCAACAGTGGAGAGGAAAAACTCCCTTTTTACAGAAAGAAATCTCCAGCAAAACAAGGCTCAGTGTGAGAGGCCTTCTGCCAAGCCTGTCTGGGGTTCAAGGACATAGAAGTAGATATACAAGAGGTAACTGTTAATGAGCTCCAGGGTTGGCCCTGTCCAGGAAAGACAGTCAGGCAGACGAGCTCTGAGCCAGATCTCATGCCAAATGAACAATTATAGTTAGTCACAGTAAAAGAAACGGGACTACACTGCCAAACAGGAGCAGACCAGATGGCATTACTAAGACAAGAAAAAGCAGAGAGAACATGAAATTATGGGTGGAGCTAACAATTACTGCAGAATGGGAGAATAGAGGTGGAATGAAGCAGAATGATAAAAAGTGGTCCCTATGTACTCCAGCTAACTAAACCTACAGCAGCATAAACATAAAAAAAATAGCTAAACTGACTATTTTCAATCAGGTATGAGGAAGGTGAAGCCAAGGAGAGCATTTGTAAGCCCTTAAATACATTCACAATTTATTCAGGTATTACAAATCTTTCTGTATTTATTTTTGCATGTATGGTAGAGGTGGAATCATGCTGTGATTGTGAAAAGAATCAGTAAATGGTATCATAAAACCCTGTCTTTTTTTTTTACAGGTATAAAAAGAAACCTTTTGAGTTCTATGAATCTCACGCAAGAGGCCACATGAGGAGCCTTCGATCATCTCAGATAAGCACGCATCTGGGTCTGGTTGGGCAGTGGCGCAGCCCTTCGCTCCCCAACACTCCTCGAGCGCAGATGGGCCAGAGACTGTCCGGTAATGTAGCCCAGGAGCATCGTGGCTACTCGCGACTGGATCCTCCGACAGCAGATGTTATTTAACATGTAAAAAAGAAAGAAAAAGGGAAATAAGTTCTTATGTTTACAAATTCAGTAATTTTCCCTTTGTAAATGTTTGACTGTACTTGTGTAAATACGTTTTTTTTGGTTGTAAACTCAAAATTATATTTTATCGCAAACTGTTTGCCCTGGTTTATTTTTCGACATAGCAGCCTGCATTTTTTTCGAGGAACCACAACTTCAGGTTGTGCACAATGTTCGCTCTGATAACTCTGCTGGTGACAGTGATGGTCTGAATAATATATGAGTTGAAAAGGAAAAAATTCAGACTTTAATGCTGCCTTGTCTTTCTCCTCTTAGACAAGTCCAGCACAGAAAGAATATTTGGGAAAGCCAGGTTTTTTTTGTTGTTGTTTTTTTTTGTTCCCCTACTTGTATTTAAAGACATGCCAAGAATAATTAATGGAACGCATTAATCAAAAGCTCTCACTCTTGGTTCTATAGTTATCTGGGAAGAATGAGCTTATTCACTGTGAGTACATAGACTGCAGACTTATTAATAAGACTCTTATCCTGTACTCAGACCTCATAATAGGCATTTTTTTTTTTTTTACAGCAGTTTGACGTGTTAGCAGGAAGAACAGAGAACGAGTTCAAGAAGGCCATTCATAATGTCACTTATTACACATACTAAAAAAACCAAAAGGCAAGTTTAAATATGCTTTGTGGTAATAAAACGACATCCAAACTGCTGTTTTAGTTCATACCTTTTTATCCTCTGATAATCCGTAAATATTTTAATTAAAAATTTCAAAACACATTTTTAATATCATTTTCTTTAGGTTTCATGTCCCCCAGCAAACACAAATCTTACATTTGCATATCAGTTCTTTACTGCTTTTGGCAGTAACCAAGCAAGGCCTTTAGTTGTTAGTCTAACTTTAGCCACTAGGTGGTGCTAGATCACCAAGTTCCCTTTAAACATTCAAGACACAAAAAACATAAAATTCTCTTAGCTTTCCTTTTTTAAATGTGTTCAAGCAAAATCCCTTAAATGTCTAAAGTCGAAAACATTTATTTTTATTTTGAAGGAAATGAAATAGACACAAGGCAACAACAATGACAATGTTATTTAATGAACCCCCAACTATGATATGGGTATAAAAAACCCTTATCCCTATTAAAAATAGTAGGGATTTGAGTTAATGAAGGTTGTTTGGTACATAGCTACAGTTGAAAATGATCTTAAAGTCACACTTTTTAATCAATATTGTCTTTTTTTCCCATTCTTGAGACAAAGATACATAAGAAATGTCACTTTCAGGAGGTTTTCCAGGAAATTTTCTTGTCACTCAAAAATAAATGTCCTATCTTTCGCCATTTTGTATGGATAGATAGACGACAAACAGGTGGACAGGTTTGAGTTTGAATATAATGGTACACTGGAAAAAATTGAAATCTAGATAAATAATTTTTTCTTAAAATAAGTACATTTGTTCTTGAATTGAGGAGGTAAAATAGACATTTTGCCAATGGAACAAGAAAATGTATATTTAAAATAAGAAAAACATAATTGCATTGTCTGATTTCAAGTGCATATTATCTAATTATCTTATTTTAAGAGTAAAAATACTCATTCCTTTGGCACAATATCGGATAAATACACTTAATTTAAGAAAATTTTACTTATTCTAGATCGTTTTTGCAGTGTATGATAAAAGCCTGTTCCTACCCCCGAAAATTCCTGACTTACCAGACTAACACGGAATGCAAGGCTCAATTCTCTCTGGTGTATAACAGATGGGACCAATCAAAGCACCAGAAGCTTTTCTGCAAGACATAATAATCTAGATGACAGTTATTGTTTTATTGATGCTCTATTATGACCCCAAAAGAGTTGTATATATTATTAAAATTTTAACAATTTGCTCATATTCGCTCAGTTTTAACAACTTGGTCATATCTGCGTTAACTGCGACACACGCAGACGACCTGCTTTCTTGGCATAAACCAGGCTTAACAGTGGAGAGCCCAAAACAGTAATTGAGATTATAATTGGATCTGTTTTGATTTATTTATATTGTAACAAATCATGAAAATAAACTTCATCTCTGCAAATGTATCTAATACTATTCTCTTATTTTTAAAGAAAATTGAATTGATTGCAAACACTTATTTTTTAAAGGGAATTTGTAAAAATGGAGGCAAAGCATCTGCACTTTAACTTGAACTCCATATTCTTTAGTCTATGGAAGTTTTTGGTTACCATACTCTGTGTGACTGTGAAGTAAAAGCTTTTGATGTAAAGGAATTACTGCAGGATATCCTTTTATTAAAAAGTAAGGAAAAAGTCATGTTACTTCTAAACCAATGTTATCGGTAAAGCTCAGTGTTTCATTTTAAAGCCTCTCTGCAGGAAACTACATTCATTTATATCGTTATTACAGATTTTTATTGGTACACGTCGGTCTAAATAATCATTTTAATAAATGTGCTCCTTCAAATATTAGAAAAATGCCGCACCAATAAAGGCTGAAACTTTTTTTTTTCTTTTGCTGAAAGATAATCTTGTGATTCAGAACCAGCAGCTCTGTGAAGGATAAAACCTTTCTGTACAGGTAAGCTTAAGGTTTTATGCTGTCTTTGCAGGATTGTGTTATCATACCACAAATGATGCCTCTGTTAACAGACCCCCTGAATACCATGGGTGTCTGAAAACCTGTCCAGGGCTTTTTCTGATCCTATATTTCAATCTGCAAAACTCACACAAAGAGAAAAGACAATTAGGAGAAATTTATTAATACAATTACTTTGTCTTTGACCTCCCTCGCCGAGGGGAGTCCACGATCCGGCAAACTGTGTAGGCCGGATGGCCGTCGATGTCCAGGGCGGGTGGAGGGGAGTCGGCTGGTGGGCACAGGGGGCTAGTAACGACAGGTTTGACTTGGGAGACATGGAACGTAGGATGGATGCGGAGATTCGGTGGTAGGTGCAGGCGGACAGCAGAGGGGTTGACTATTTGGGCAACTTTATATGGGCCGATGAACCGGGGTGACAGCTTTTTAGACATGGCTTTGAGGGGAATGTCACGTGTTGACAACCAAACCTCTTGGCCTATGGTGTAATCAGGGGCAGGACGTCTCCTAGAATCTGCGAAGCGTTTTGAAGAAGCAGATGAGCGGTTGAGGGTGGTGATGGTGTCCTTCCAGATGCGCTGACAACGGCGGATGTGGTGATGGACTGATCTGACCGTTATCTCTCTCTCGTCTGCAGGGAAAAGTGGAGGCTGATAACCAATGGAAACTTGGAACGGGGATAAACCAGTAGAAGCGGATTTTAATGAGTTATGGGCGTACTCGATCCAGGTCAGAAACTGACTCCAGTCAGTAGGGTTATTGGATGTTAGGCAGCGGAGAGTGGATTCTAGTTGTTGATTCATCCTCTCCGTCTGCCCGTTAGACTGTGGGTGATAACCAGAGGTGAGGGAGGACTTACAGTTCAACGCAGAACAGAAAGCTTTCCAGACCTGTGAGATGAAGTGAGGACCGCGGTCAGAGAGGATTTCTTGTGGAATACCATGGAGTCGGAAAACATGCTTCACGAGAAGCTGGGCCGTCTGGAAAGCCGTGGGAAGTTACCTGAGGGGAATTAAGTGTCAGGCCTTGGAAAAACGGTCGACGATGGTTTCCAGAGATTAAAAGTTCTAGAGGTTGTGTCTGATGAGTGACTTGATGAAGCTTCTTTCCATCTACAGCAGATACTCTGAGAGGCTTAGATAAAGGGACAGTCTCAATAATTAATTGCTGGACCAGATCTGAATCAATGAGATTTCTTTCACACCCAGAGTCAATGAAAGCCGACAAGGTGAGATTCTGGTTGGAGAAAAGAAGAGTAGCAGGCAACATCAGATGAGGAGTTTTATCAGTTTTCAGATGGCCCGTCAGACTCCTCAATTCCTCTGACGGGCCCTGGCTTTTGACTTAGCCGGACATGAAGCAATGAAATGGCCAGTCTCACCACAGTACAGACACAGAATGCCTCTAAATCTTCGTTGTCTTTCCTCAGGGGATAGCCTTGTGTGTCCAATCTGCATGGGTTCGACCTCCGCTCCATCTGAGTGAGAGACTTGGACAGGCACAGAAAAAGTCTGGTTTTTAGACTTTGGCTTGGAACTGGGTTCTGTGGGTCCAGAAAAAAACAGAAGCATTGTTAAATGCAGGAGCTGACACAGAAAAATTTAGACTTCTTTGTCTAGAGTGATTTCTAGTTCGGAGTCTGTTATCCAGTCTGATGGTTAAACGGATTAAGTGCTCCAAACTAGCTGGTTCGTCGATTGTGGCTAGTTCGTCTTTGATGTTATCATTTAAAGCCTTAAAGTAAGCACTCTTAAGTGCACATTCGTTCCAACCTGAAGCTGCGGCTTTAACCCGGAAGTCAATGGAGAACTCAGCCACTGTAGAATTTCCCTGTTTTAAATTTAGCAGGGCTCGGGAATCAATTGTTTTATCTGAGTCGTGGTTAAATACTTGGGAAAACTCAGATATGAACTCGGAAAATGTACAAGAAAAACTGGACTCTGAAGAGAACCTTGCCTCTGCCCATTCAAGAGCTCGTCCAGTGAGTTGAGAGAGAATGAAGGATATTTTTTTCCTATCATTCGGAAAACTGCCGGGAGATTGTTCAAAAAGTAAACAACATTGAAACAAAAATCCTTTATAATCCCTTTGGTTACCTGAAAATCTTTCAGGCGGACTTCAGGACGGAACTCAGGAAATGACGTCACTGCCGGTGACCTTAGAGGCGGAAGTGGATCCGGAACGGGACGTACTGCTGGCGTGGCATTAGCGCTTCCCATGTAGCTGGTATACGTTTGTAGCACTTGGTTCTGATGTTCAATTTTAGTGTGTAACTCACGGAGGTTATGCGCATGTCCAAGGATCTGAGCGTCCTGTTCCTCAAGCCTCCTCCGGAGGTGTTCTGCTGGGCTTTGTGTTTGGCCGCAGTGTTCTGTCATGATCGGTTTAATATCAAACCCACATGCAGAACACAAAGGAGGCTGGGTAAAAGTTTAACAGAGTTTATTAAAGATGTTTGACACAAAAGACATGAACTGGATCTGGAACAGGTCTGGGGTTGGGTTCACTGAAGTCTGCAGAGATGATAGTTTGATTAGCTGGGCAGACAGAGCTAGAGTCTGTCTGCCCAAATTCAACATTTGAGCCCTTGGCAGAAATGTATAACACTCAGCCTACCAGCAAGATGAATCATGTAAAAAAAAAAAAAAGGGGTTTGTATAAATGGATACCATCATAAGAGAGAGATACTAACTCTACCACCACTCTAATTCCCTTCTCAGTGGCTCCATGGATTTATGGACTTAAACTGTAAGTAGAGCTATTTTCAGACTGTGGCACACTAATATTCTTTCATGTCATCCACATCTGTACAAGCTGAAGATGTATGGCTTCCACTTTTGGCCCAATGAAATCAGGAGGGGAAAAAATACATGTGAGGAATCTGTTGTAGCCCCAGATGAGCTTTAAGTCTGGGTGAATGAAAAAATGTATAAAAACTTAATATCAGTCTTAGCATTCATTTAATTACTGACACAATCCCGCCAATTCCCTTAACCGTCATTTCACCACTGCAGATTACATTCAGATTGATATCCTGATTTAAGAAACTAGCAGTAAACTGGTTGAAAAGAAGATCAACTCTGTAAGGGATGTCAAAATGTGTTCATTGTGTAAATGAAAACATTTAAATGTAGCCTAATGCCTTTTTTTGGCCAGTCTAACATTCACCATTTAAGGTTGATTAACAAAATAAAAGCTTTCCTATACCTAAAAGCAGACAGGCTTTCTTTACCACTGGGCTATTCCGTTTCCCCTATACAAATCCCTCCATGTGTCACTCAGGATTGCCCAGGCCCTTCTCAAGTTGGCTCATTATACTCAAGTAGGTGCTATTCTACTGGAGTACAACTTGTGCTGCTTTTACTAATCTCTGGCATCAGCCATATGGACATTATACGCTCATGCTGTAGGTTTTTTAGTGCATAAGAGAATGCCTACGTTTTATCATAGTCTTTTCTGATTTCTCTATTACTGCATCCTGAGAAAAGTCGATTTTGTGCCAGATAAGTCTAAATAAGTCATTATTTTGACATAATGAGTTAAACCTGAATTTGATCTTTTTACAATTTCGTTATTTCATCGTTTGTTACAAAAAAAATGATCTGGAGCTTTTTGGTCCGAAATATAGCATACCTGTTTTATTATGTTGAGAGCTTGTCTATTTATGAAAAAAATCTTAATTATCGTTAAATAACATATTTTAAAGCCAGAATTTCATAATGGTTCATTTTTTTCTTTATAAGGACCCTTAATGGAGGCACCAAGCAGTTGATTGCTATAAAAAAGCAATCTGGTAACATTACAAATTTATTAGCTATACCCTCCCTTGCTTCCTGTATATGAAGACTTAGACTTAGACTAACTTTATAGTGTCATGATTTTCTTAAGAGATCAGACTCACATGCAGTAAACTACTCAGAGAACCAGGGTAAAAGTTGTAACAGGTTTATTGATAAGGACAGCGGGGGTAGGATTCAGGAAACTCAGTGTGCTGGTGAACCGGAACTGGAAGAGGAAAGGAAAGTATTAGCAGTTGGTTCAGGATCCGGTGGAACTTTGAGCGATGACTGGAGAGACAGAGAAAACGGGACTCACGTTGGTTGAGAAGACTTCTTCCAGAATCCAGTTAGCGTGGGTTTATCCGGAGAAGAGACTTGTTGGAGGGCGGACAGGTTTTAGACTTGGTTAGACCCAGAGGAGCTATTGAGCGGACTGTCACTTGGGAATCCAGGAGGACTTGAACGGAACTTGTGGAGGTTAATCCCCTGCTCAGTGTGAGACTAAAACAATCCTTCCAGGGGAAGAAGGCCAAACACCCAGCTTGCAGGAAGGCTTCCTGCCAAAAAGGCAAAGACAAAAAAACAAGGTTAGGCTCGACAAAAAAACAAAGACTCAGTTTGACTCAGCAAAACTCAGCTTTGCTAGAGTACCCAAAACTGGCAAACACTCTGGCGTCGAGGTAGTGACAGTCCACCGCTCAAATAGTCCTCAGAAATGAGCCAACCAGCCGCAGATGTGTGGGAGGACCAACGAGAACAGGGCGCCACCTGGTGGTGGAAGGAAAGAACAAAAGAAAAACACAACCCACGCAAACTGGATTCCTAACATATAGTCATTTTTTTTTATGCGCCTAGTGTATACAAAGCAAGATTTCATAGCATTTCTGTAAACTTCTTGGTAATTATGCTATTTATGCTTATATTGTTTCATTAAATAGAACTAAAATACATTTTTGTCTTGCAAAGTCACCTTTAACAACACTAGAATTATTGCTTATCTTATGCAACACGGGCATTTGTTGTCCCTGCATGTCACAGGCCCTTCACTAATTAGGTTGTAACAGACACTCATATTTATTCCTTGCCCTTCAAGGGTTATTATGATTGCAAGATCACCGTCTTGGTAAAAACAGATAAGCCTTCACCCAACTGTATTTCACTTGCTATTAACACTGAGTTCCAGCCCTTGGACTTGGGACTTTAAGGCTCGATTGGATCCATGTCGACTTTGTGATGATAAGGTCTTACCCTCCGTTCTTTAATAGATGCAGCTGAATATATTACAGTGGCGAACTTGACATGCTTCTGACCTGTTCCTGTCTACACCACCTATTAAATCAGAACTCATAAAAATCCTGTTCTATGTTATCCCTGGACACCTTTTTATATGAATATTTGATAACAGAGGGTACAGAATAAAAGGAGAATGACAGGAGATGCTTTGATAATTTCTCACATATATATTTCTGCTCTTTTGCATCATGCAAATTTATCTGAAGATAAAAAAAAATGCTTATTTCTTGTATTAGAATAAAGAAAAAACATATCTGGCCTGCAGGGGACACTATCCTTTATTGCAAAAATGTTCCACTCCATATTCTCTAAGTTCCATTACTATACAGGCTAGTTGCCAATCTTTGGTTTTAGTTATGGTAATTAAATTTTCTATATGGACCTCCAGTTTAATGTTATATTTAACCTCGTATCATCTCCAATATGCAAACACCACCAAAAATGTATAGATTAAAATCAAAATACATTCACCGGCCACTTTATTAGGTACACCTGTCCAAGTGCTCGTTAACACTTAATTTCTAGGCAGCCAATCACATGGCGGCAACTAAGTGCATTTAGGCATGTAGACATGGTCAAGACAATCTCCTGCAGTTAAAACCGAGCATCATTATGGGGAAGAAAGGTGATTTGAGGGACTTTGAACGTGGCATGATTGTTGGTGCCAGAAGGGCTGGTCTGAGTATTTCAGAAACTGCTGATCTACTGGGATTTTCACGCACAACCATCTCTAGGGTTTATAGAGAATGGTCCGAAAAAGAAAAAACATTCAGTGAGCGGCAGTTCTGTGGGCGGAAATGCCTTGTTGATGCCAGAGGTCAGAGGAGAATGGCCAGACTGGTTTGAGCTGATAGAAGGGCAACAATGGCTCAAATAACCACCCGTTACAACCAAGGTGGGCAGAAGAGCATCTCTGAACGCACAGTACGTCGAACTTTGAGGCAGATGGGCTACAGCAGCAGAAGACCACACCGGGTGCCACTCCTTTCAGCTAAGAACAGGAAACTGAGGCTACAATTTGCACAAGCTCATCGAAATTGGACAATAGAAGATTGGAAAAACGTTGCCTGGTCTGATGAGTCTCGATTTCTGCTGCGACATTCGGATGGTAGGGTCAGAATTTGGCGTCTACAACATGAAAGCATGGATCCATCCTGCCTTGTATCAACGGTTCAGGCTGATGGTGGTGGTGTCATGGTGTGGGGAATATTTTCTTGGCACTATTTGGGCCCCTTGGTACCAATTGAGCATCATTGCAACGCCACAGCCTACCTGAGTATTGTTGCTGACCATTTCCATCCCTTTATGACCACAATGTACCCAACTTCTGATGGCTACTTTCAGCAGGATAATGCGCCATGTCATAAAGCTGGAATCATCTCAGACTGGTTTCTTGAACATGACAATGAGTTCACTGTACTCAAATGGCCTCCACAGTCACCAGATCTCAATCCAATAGAGCATCTTTGGGATGTGGTGGAACGGGAGATTCGCATCATGGATGTGCAGCCGACAAATCTGTGGCAACTGTGTGATGCCATCATGTCAATATGGACCAAACTCCCTGAGGAATGCTTCCAGCACCTTGTTGAATCTATGCCACGAAGAATTGAGGCAGTTCTGAAGGTAAAAGGGGGTCCAACCCGTTACTAGCATGGGGTACCTAATAAAGTGGCCGGTGAGTGTACATGCAAGCAGCAACTTCTGTTCTAAACACTGATATCCGAGTAATAAAGAAACTTCCATGGACATAATTGATGATTATCTTCGGCTTTTATAACACCCCAAACTAAATTATACATCACAATATTTATGTGATTATTCCTGTTAGCCATGTTTTGAAGCTTAGCTTAAAGGTGCATAGTCACATTATATGCCTATACCTGAAAGACCAAAAACTATTTGATGGTAAATAAATAAAGATTTACGCATGAAGGGTCAGTTGGGATCGTGTTTATTTTTTTTTTTGTGTTAGTAGTTAATTCCAGTGCCAGGCTTGATGAGCTAACATAATCAGACTTGGCACCATTTGCTGGCAGTACTGCTGAACTACCAGAAACTCATTTGGGAACAATTAAGGCAGCTAATTGATAGAACCAGACTGAACCTGACAGGCCTGTAATGTGTCACGTTGAAGTGATGGCTTGGCATGGCTGAAGACCAATTGATATTGATAAAAACAAAAACGATCTACAGCAACTCTAAGTTCTAGTAAATCCTTTCCACAGCCTTGTATTAGAACCTATAGAAACATGAACACAAACAGGGACACATCATCAAGGTAAGAACCGATCACTCAGTGTATTTATCTATTGTATTTAAAAGAAAAAGGGGTAAAATTCATATATAAGCTGCACAAGACTATAAGGTGCTGATATCTGCTGAACTGTCCCGTACCAAACCTGTAGGGGGAGCTCTACATATCATCCCTAGATTAGGAATAAAGAACCATGCTAGCCCCTGTTAACTTGTCATGGATCAAGCACGATCCATACGATCGGCTCATTTGCACATGCAGAACCAGATATACATCCGGGTTTCCATAAATAATGTAATGAATGTATTAAAACTACTTATTTATATCTTTAACTCACTAAAGAATGCTAATACATAGCTTTAAGAAATGTTTTATGACTTTCTGAGACAATTTCGATGCTTTGACATGTTCTCAGTTAAACTGCTTGTCTGACTACTCTGAACATGTCCGATGATGATGTCTGCATCACCATCAGACATGTTCAGAGTAGTCCGGTGTTTTGCCATAAACCATGTTAATAATTTTGGACATTGAGTACCAATGTTCATGTTTCATCTTAACATCATCAGTGGAGAAGGGGATGCAGTTTTATTCATAAAACAGCTGTGAGACCTCTCTTCTCTGCTCTGCAACCCCCTATCAGCCAACTGGTTCCGCAGGACCCCTCCATAGAGGTGGTCCTTGGCCTCCTGCAGGGCTGGGAACAGTAAAAACCCACCGCACAGAGGATTTCTCTCTCTTTCCGTGAAGCTGCCTAGGGGTTCACATCGGAAAAGGCAACCACAATGGAACAGGCCATTTGCAATACATTTCTCTGAGTTTCTGAAATTACAGGAGGTGAAAGCCACCTAAAGTCGGGTGTACACTGCTTGATTTTTTCAGTCGTTGCCCACAGCTATAGCCCACACTTTTACGACAAAACACCAGGGCTTCGTCATACAGTGTGAGTTCACAGCGCACGATGTATGTTCTCACACTGTGCAGCTTAACCCTCTGATTGGATCTACCTGCTCACACTGTACCTCTAAAAACCACGTCGAACTCAGCTCCGGAGTGAGATGGAGCTACTCTGACTCGTCTATCCAGAAGCCAAAGGAGTAGAACAGGAATATTATGCTCTCTAGAGAGAAACGAGCTGACTTGGCAAATTGTGCAATTTTATGCTGACAGCCCTAAAAAGAAAAGGCGACAACATATTTGGACAAAGACATGGCTGACCAAACATGGCGTACTACGGTCTGTCAGTTTACAGAAAGAAGTCCATTTCATTCGCACGCCTGACATGCTTCTGTGTTTACATCTGAGAGGAAGAAGAAAAAGAAGAATCCTTGTTTGCACACTGACAGATTTGCCCACGACGGTCGGGAAAAAATCAAACATGTTTGATTTTCTCGTGACCTCACCATTCCTGATCCGGAGATGGAAGTGAGAGGCTGATCGACCCTTGTTACCCACTGTACACTACATGACGCACAATCAGGCTGAAAGTCAGGCCGATCGGAACATTCTCGCACGACTGGAAAGTTGGCCCGAAAATGGCAAAAAAATCGTACAGTGTATGTCCGGCTTAAAGGAGCCTTTCCCTAGGTGTGAGCCGCATGGGACAAAAGACAACCCCTTCCTGCTGTGAAGGAAGGAGTTGAGGGCAACCTGGATGTATATCTAGTTGCACATGCGCAAATGAGGAGATGGTTGGATTGTGCTTCCGGGACTGATCGGGTAGCAACAGGCTCACTGCAGTAAGAGCTTCTACTGAAAGATACCAGCTCTGCAGGATTTGCCACATGCAGTCTCTTTATTGGTTCGACAGCTTTAATGCACGAAATTAGTGTCAAAATGTGTGAATTCTGGACATACTGTATATTCTCTCTCGTGCCTGCTACTAGCATGTGCTTGTGTAAAATTACATTTAGCCCCTTCTTTGATTTCCAACTTTGACTTCTGTGCCCTGGTGGTTTGGAAAAATATTCAAAACACCTTCCTGCACCTTCCAATAAACCATGGAAAAGGTAATGGCTTATTGTCTAGAAAGTATGGAATCTATTTATGCTGTTGTTTGTTCTAACACTGTACAGCATTGCTAAATTATCAGTATTAATAAGAACGTTTGCTCATGCATCCATCAACTTCGCAACCACATCCGTAAACCTTGGGAGCTTTAGCTTCCACTTCAGTGAAAACCAGTTCATACCATTATGCTACACACCATTATGCTGTGTAGCTGTTTGTCCTCCTGTTGCTCTTGCGTATTTCTTTCAATGGATTAAACAACTAGAGAGGCACGAAGACGACTCTTTTCAATATGCCTTCCATCAGCTAGGTAAGCTGAAATTTGATTTTCCAACGGCACAAGGAAAAGAAATACACATCTAAATTATTTTTGGAATGGAAAAAATTGCCTAACATGAAACTGTCGAAAATGGCTCCAACCTTATGTTTTTCAAAGATGTTTGGATTATGTTAAAATCCATGTCTGTGCCTCAAGAACTGATAATTATTTTAACTCTATTAATTCTACTAGGACATTATGGAAATAATTAGCCAGAATCATTCAGATAAGTAATTATTGCCTTGGAAGGTCACGGTGCCACTTGCTAAGGGATTTTCACTAAATATCAGTAGGAGGTATATGAACATGTTTGTATAATTGTATGTATAACTTTGACCTGTGTGGGTTAGCAAAACACCACAGATTCCAACGCCTGCACCGGATTCTTGTTTTTCAAATAAAAAAAGGTGTTTCTTTTTTTATAGTTTTTAACCCCCGGTGGGGAAAACAGCAAATATAAATAAATAAATTCCAAATAATAACACAGCGATATTGATTATCATCATGAATAGATGTAAAGGTCTAACTTGGGTCAAAAATGCGCCTTTTTTTTTTGGGTTTGACATGAAAAATATAAATATCAACAACAGTCAACAAACCAAGCCTTTTGATGAAACAGTAGAATTTAATGTCTTTTTATTTCAAAAAGTCACTTAAGTTTCTACCTCTAAAGCAAAAAATTGGCATTTAAGTGTAAGATATAAATTCAAAGTAAGAGTTCCACCTTAAATGTAACGTGTCATGGGGACATGGTGCCCTTTGATAACCTCTATCAACAGATCCTCAGAGTAATAACCAAACTCTTTACAATATCTATGTTTGGCTTACCAGAGGAATATTTCAATCTTTTTTTGACAAACAGGTCCTTTGTTTTAAAGTTCTATAGGAGGACCTTACTTAGATGATTCTCCCTTTCACAACATTCAGAAATTTCTTCTATACTTTTTTAACATCAAGGATACTTGAGAAAGTAAAAAAAATGGCTAAATAATTACCATAAATCCTCTAATACTGGCCTGTATTCCATTAGCGGCCGGTACTCTAACAATGGCTAGTCTCGCTGTCGGCGGAGGTAAATAATGGCCGGACTCGTATACAGGCCGGGGCTATAATTAGAACCAACGATGTTCCTGGGCAGTCCTCAACAACTTGAGATATTAACATACACGTACCACAGGGGGGCAATGTTTGCTTACGAATCCAAGCCATTAGCATGGGAAGTCCCATCCTAACACAGAGATCGTAGTGGCCTTACACAATCGTTCTGATCTGAAAGACACGTGATTACCGGTAGGTCTGGTGGTAACCAGGCAGTGTTAAAATGACAGAATCTTGTTGGCCATCGTTGTTCTTAATTACCCTTGAAATATATGATACTGGTAGCCTACTTCCACTTAGCCTACGTCAAATAAAATGTCGCTGTGATGGCAGTTTCCATTATTTTACTTTTTTTTTCAATTTTTTTTCGCAAGTCAGTTTGGCCAAGATTCCATTCTGTGTCTTTTTTTTCCTTCGTATTGCCGTGCAGAAAAATTGCAGCTGCTGGAAGATGTCTGAATAACGTTCTGTATACCGTTATTGTAACTGTACTTTTTCAATAAATAAACCTAGTATTTTATAGGTTCAAAGAGACACAAAATCTTTTTTTTTTTCATTTCACTGGTAGTCTGTTTTGATCAAATAGAAATAGAGGCCTGCCTCTGATTCTGGCCTCCTTCCAATAATGGCCTGGACCAAGATGTACCTGAGTGAAATAAAGGAGCCGTCCTGTATTAGAGGATTTACAGTATTTGTTTTATAAGGTAAAATTTCTATCAAAACCAATGTCGCCCTGTTATTAAAAAGCACATGTCCAATAGATCAGATTCTTCCACCTTCTTTCCGGATTTGTTTGGATTGTAGAGCATGCAGTTTACTAGCATACCCAGTTTTGAATTAGGGTTGCACAGTTGTTGACACTGTTGCCTTGCAGCCAGAAGATCTTGGGTATGGCAGTTCTACATGTATAAATGTATGAGTTGTCTCTTGGTATCCTTAGTTCCTTTCAGGATCAGAAATTCGCACGTTAGGTTAGTTACTCTCTTTCAGTTGCCTTTTGTAAGAGAGTGTGTTTGTATTTGTTTGTCCTGTGTCTCTAAGTGTTGGACTGGTAAATTAATGGAAAACCCAACTAATTTAACTCAAGTTCATAAATGAATGGCCAAACAACCACCTATAGGAGAACTCATGGTTCTGAATTAATTAAAGCAAGTAGCCCAATCCTAAAATAGCACAGTAGCTCAAGGCTGTCAGACCACCACCACCATGTATGATGTTTTTGTTTTTTTGGAAGTTTGATCTAAATGTGTGGGACAAAATGAAAATCTAAAATGGTGGAAATGCTTTTTCCAAACTCTGCAAATGTCTGTCCTTAGATTTCCTCATTGCCTGTGACACTAAAACACACTGCTGGCTGTGTCGTAGTCCTTGCTAATATGGGAGGTACTTGGCAAAGACTTTAGGTACTCCATGTGTCTCCTGGCGTCCTCTTGGTTATGTTTTATATAGTAAACAATGTAAGCCGTTACCATGAAGAACCAGCAGAACATTGCTATGAACATGGCCATGTCTGTCGTTTTGTGGTGGAAGTTACAAAAGTTGATCCCCGAGTCCAAGACTTGGATCACTTGCTGTCCCACGTACTCCTCCTGCACGGATGTTTGGCAGCTGACCTCGTTGACCGTCTCTGGATCCAACCTCAGTTCCCTTAAAACTTCCTGGAGGGAGCAATCACAGTGCCATGGGTTGTTGGACAGGCGAATCCGGGCGTGCAACTTGGTAAAGGTCTCTCTTGGGAGACTGCTGAGTCGGTTATTTGAAAGATCCAAGGTACGCAGGCTGTCCAAAACTACTTGGAAGGAGCCGACTTCCACGCTCTCAAGTGAGTTGTGGGATAAATCAAGCTCCCTGAGATGCTTGAGGTCTGCGAAGGCCTCCTTATGGACATGCCTGATTCGGTTTGACGACAGCAGGAGAACAACTGTGTCCTTTGGTAAGTTGACTGGGATGATCTCCAGGTTGCGTGAGGTGCACTGCACCACCTTGCCGTTCCTTTCCGAGCAATGGCAGACATGCGGGCAAGCCATTACCCCAACAAAAGAAAGTAGCAGTAAAGTTCCAGTAAAGAAAAAAGAACAGCCTGAACGATGTTGTATGATGGACCTTTTGGAAGCCCCCATTAGCTGTTGTGTCAAAGATCCAAAGAGTCCTTTCGACTTTCACCCCGACATTCTTTCTCATCGTTTACCGAACCCTAATCCAGCTTAGAAGAGGATACAAACCCAGATGTTTGACTGCCCTCTAAATGAGAAGTAAAATAGCAGCTTGGCCAACGACTTCCCCAAAAAGGAGGCATGAAAATATTTTGATCATTATATTCTTAGGATGAGCCATGATTGGAAATTCAAGGTTGGAGGGCGCATCTTCTCCACCCACTGGAAGAAACCTGAAAATGAAAGATATATAAATTGTGATTAATTTTTCTTGTCAAGAGAAATTCCAACCATATTGTCTCTCCTTATAGGGGGGTAGGCCAGTAAAGTTCAGCATTATCATAATAATGCCATGTCTCCTGTGACATGGCCCTTGGACTTCAATTTCATCAAGGGAAAGAAATGACATCCCATTAAATAAGGTGGGGGCTCATCAATATGCAGCTGATGAACTTTGAAAACAGTGATTTGTGTTGGAATATAAAGCTGTGAGTAATCTGTGAGATTAACGAGGACATTTGTGAACCAATGAAGGTCAGAGAGCGAATGAAATCACCACAGAACGCTCTTCATTTGTGAACGCATGGAGTGGGTTAGATGGAAATGATGGATGGAAAACTAAACGATTATATGACAAGAGTGACAAGAATATAAATGAAGTGGGTGTGCTCTCCTTTCAGCTGATTGAAAAACAAACACTGCTTAAAAAAGGTATTCACACCCCTTTAGCCAGTGACTGTTTTTGGCGTAGGCAATACTATGGGTGTATGTCATAGTTGAACAGTAGGTAAAAAAATATAAATCTGTAAGAAGAACACTTCACGGGTTCTTTTTTGGGTGAGCTGTGGTGGTTTAGCTGGTGTGTGATCAGGACAAGAGAGGCACACTATGGCAGGGGACCAGCATTCTTACTAAGAATACCAGAGGTGAACAAACAACAGAAGTTAGTTTATTCAGCCAAGATCATTTTTAACAGTCCCGCATAAGGAGAATTTAAGGCAATTAACAAAACTGTCATGTTTTTGGACTTTGAGAGGAAGCCAGAGTACCCTGAGAAATCCCACACATGCTCAGGGAGAACATGCAAACTCCATGCAGAAAGACCCAGGGCCAGGAATCAAACCCACAACCTTCTTGCTATAAGGCAGCAGTGCTACCCACTGAACCACTAAGCAGCCCTTTTCCTCAAACTCGTGGATTTCAAAACTTGTGGCAATTTAAAGTTATCGGTTATACTCTGATTTAAAACTTTTTAACATAAATGACCCCATGACTACTATTTTTTTAGATATTTAAACATTGTGTCTACTAATGTTTGTTTACTTGATGTCTATATTGTTGTCTGTTCTGTCGCACACAAAAAAAAGTTCCAACTGGAAGTTTTGAAGGTCTTTGCTTCCCAAACTGCTAACTAAATCTAAACATCATTTGATGTTTAGAATGGATTATTTATTCTTTTACAGTGACAGTTTCAGGGACAGAGACAGGGGGTCCAAAACGGGGACATCTGGTAACCGTATTCAAGGTGCTGGGTTGTATTTTTAACGAACGCAGGGCTGTGAAAAGGGCTGGTTTTATGAGCGATGTAGGTATGTACAAATATGTGCAATTTAAAACAACAGGAAAAACTGCAGTAGCCCCTCCTAACCACTGCAAGCGGAAAAACACAAATGCAAAGTAACACCAAAATAAAATCTTACATACGAAATTCATCTACAAGAAAAGTTGACTTTGGGGTGAGTTACACTTTATGGATAACTTTATGCAAAATAAAAAAGTTAGGAATCGGTGGTTTCCTCTTGGAATACTTTTTAAAGGAAGTAATTGCACATAAAATGTGACCTTTTGATCTTAAAATGTGGGAACTTTCATTAAAACCTGCTAGAAAATCTGAAGTACTGAAGTGTCTTACTTTTTCGTGTGGGCTGTTTGGACGAGAAAAGCCAGCAAGACAAAGTGCATTTTCATCCTCGCCCTGAATTTGTCATTATTGGAAGGTTGCTAACACTAGCCCAATTAGCTAAATGTTAATGTTGCACTTTGAATGCTCATTCAAACAAGTCTAATTATCATTCTTAAACTTGCAAGGAAAAAAATTCATAAATAAAATCCACAGCAAGAAGCTGCTTTCAAAAATCATCTAATTGATAAACATTTTTATGAGTTAATATAAAAGAAGAAACACCATAACCTCAGTAAAATATGGTGGTTAAAGCATAAAATCTAGCGATTCTTCTCTTTTACAGCAACAAGAAAGCTGGTAGAAGTGTAACTGAAGTGGATTGAGCTTAATACAGAACATTACTTAAAAAAATAAAATAAAATAGAAAACCCATAAAGACTTTAAAAAATGCGAGTAGCAGGTGTGTAACTATCCAGCCAGATGTTAATTTATAGGCTAAAATTTCAATAAAATAAACTATTCTAAAACAAAAAAATGCAATTAAAGTGCTTCATTGAAAAAAACCTATAAATTTTTTTTACTGCAGCTAAATCCTAAAAGGTAATTTGTTAGGTTTAAGCTTTTCAGAAAAAAGAGCTCAACCTTTAAACACTTCATGTACTTTTCTTTCATTTTTTTTGTTTAAAATGTTCTTACTCATTCAACACAATAGTACAATACTAAAAAAAGCAGTTTAAATGTATAAAAACTTCAGATTTTTAAATGATTAAAATGAGGCTGACTGGGTTAAATATAGAATAGCAGCATTAAAAAAAAAAAAAAAACCTTTATTGAATCAAAAGAGCACTCATATATAAAGTAATTGTGAGCCTACCTGAAAGCTCCCGGTCTCTGTGTGGGTTTTTTGTCTCCTCTGTCAGCTCTCCACCGGACACCGTCCTCCTGCGGAGCTGTAGCCTCTCTGGGAGGCAGCATCCAGCTGTTTGACCTCCTGTCGGGTAGCAGCTTTGCAGCAGTGGTGCGTCTCTGGGTGGGTGCATAATAGAAGCGCTTGTGTGTGGGTGTGTTTGCACTCAGATGGATCTAAACTCTGCCTTTCTATAGCTGTATTTTCATTATGAATGCTTTATTTATAAGAAAAGAAAACATCTTGGTGAGTAAATGGACCCTTTTAATACATTACTTTGCACTTTTATCAATTTGACCACATTTATTTGGTGAGGTTATACCCATTAAAGAAGTGAAACAATTGATTACTAAGGTTAAACCACTAAATGTGTGTTTTTCGTGATATTGTCCACAGTGGCAGGGGGTGCTTCTGGTACCTAGGACTTCAGAAGGCACCCCTCAACTTGACCCTCTTCTTAACCCCTTGACCTCCGGGTGCTCCGGCTTACCCCTAAAAGCTCTTTAAGCTCAAAATGTCAATGATAATATGAACCGGGAAGGTAAGAAAAGGCAAGTTAAGGGAAGGCAAGTCCATTAATATAGCACATTTTGGTAGTCAGAAAGTTAAGAAAGAAAAAAAAAGTACATTAATTAAAAAAGAAGATATGATAATGGAATAAAGTTGGATGAATAATGTTTAGGTAGCACAGTCAATGGCCACACCAAAATAAATTGGTTTTTTTATCTAAATTTTAAGCAATTTATGGTTTCAGCACTTTTTGTTTTGGAGCATAAGAGCTAAAAGCTGTTTCTCCACTTTCTCATTGGAAGCCTGATCGGTGATCAAGCATTCTGGATCAGCTTTGGCTGTCTGATCCACTTCACAGCTGTCTCTATCAATCCTACTAAATACAAACAGAATAGGAATTATTTTATCAGGGTCCTGTTGAGTCTTTTAATCCTGCAGATGTTCTCTAAGTGACAGAATGTCTTTATGTGCCACCGGAGGTCCAGGTCCATCACAACACCCTGATTGGTTATTAACTTGAAACCTCAAGTTACATATACCTAACATGAGTGCTAACTTTTAAATGGTTTTCTTTTGTTCCAAAACCATTATTTCAATTTTCTTTTGATTTAGCTGAAGAAAACGTTGTTTAATCCATGCATTGATTTTTTTCCTGGAATGAGGAAACGATGAGCTGGAATGTGTTCATAGTCCCCTCCTGACAGTGATTTTCCGAAAGTCTCCTAGGAGACATAAATGCAAAACTGCAAGCAATTCCTACATCAAATATCACTGAAACCAAAGACATGTGTCTGTTATGGACAAAGAACACAGGTGCATTTTATTGATTGATTTTGAATGTACAGAGATACTTTGATGAGATCCTGCGGCCAATTGTTGTGCCATACATCCAAGAACATCTCCTCATGTTGCAGCAGGATAATGCAGAGTCCCATGTTGCAAGCATCTGTACACAATTCTTGGCAGCTGAAAACATCCCATGTCTTTCATGGCTGGCATATCTACCAGACATGAACCCTGTTGTGCATGTTTTGGATGCTCTGGATCAGCGTTCCTGCCAAAATCCAACAAATTCGAACAGCCATTAAAGAGGAGTGGACCAACATTCCACAGGCCACAATTGAAAACCTGATAAACTCTATGCGAAAGAGATGTGTTGCACTGTGTGAGGCAATTGGTGATACTGACTAGGCCTCAGACCTTAAATATGAAGGCATAAATATTTTGTTGTTTTTCTATTAACTTACACATTATCATTTGTGATACAGAAAAGCTCATAATAACTTTAACAATTATATCTTTTCTTATGTTTTTCATCCATTAAGGTCACCATTTTTTTCACCAGTGGAATGCCTGGCCGGTGACACAATTAGGTCCTACTGGACAGGAACCTACAAAGTGAACACAGCAAGGCTAATATGACAAGAGTTGTATTTTTTTTACTCGTATTGTGATTAAATTGACTTAAACGCCACACAGCCACAGCCTTAAATGCCAATCAGCAAGAGATCTGACCATCTCAAGTGTTACATAGGTGAGTCTTTGTGAAAACAGTCTGCACAGAGCAACAATACACACCTAAAAACATAAAATAATGTATCACCAAATAATCTAATTCTAGGGTCAAAAGTTAGGCTGTTGCTTTATTGTCAAAGGAGTGACTGAAATGTATCTTTGTCTACACCACTGGCTTTGTTCACTGTTTTTCGATAATTTTAACCTTTAGATTTAATGCTGTTTTGTTGTATGGAAAGCCACTTGAAACATAATACTTGCTACATTTGCACATTTAACTCTATGCTGCTTTTCTCTCCCAGCCACCAGGTTTATTTAAAGCACATGGCGGACATAAAGAATAACCGCGCAATGAGCACTTTGTGAGATTGGAAGGTATTATGCATATCAGAGTGGCTGGTTTGCCTGTTAGAGTGAATCTATAGCTGTCCTGTTGTCCTCGCGCTCCCGTCCATGACTGATTGTTCTCCCTGCCTCTGTCACTCTTCATAAAAGTTTATTACGGCTGTCCTGCTCTGACCGACAGACTTCAATACCTTGTTACAAAAGACCTTCGAAGGTATACCTGGTGGTGACCACTTGAAAGCAGCCAGCGCCTTGCAAAGCATCGCTATGATTAACAGAGTCATTGATTATATCGACCAAAAAGCTGGTTTACCCTGATTGTGTTCATAATGACACTAAGAGGCATTCTAGTGGCCAAACACCTGCAGTTCTCTTCATGAAACAGGCAAATAGATCAGTTTAACTTGTCAGGCTCCTGGCTAAGCTTCAGCATCATATTCTCCCCCCCAACCATCCCCCAGATCACAAGGATATGGAGCGAAGCCAATCCAGTCTTTTTTTAGCAAATTACCCTCGGGAAAACGAGGTAACACATGAGATATATTTGCCATATGAGCAACGAATAGTATTATTTGCTTTGGACAGAGAGGCTACTTTCCTTTTATCCTCTGTGCTGACTTTCTGTAATCACTTTGTGAGAGCAGCTCCCCTACAGTGAATATTGACCTCTTTCGGAGTCTCTTAAAGCACGGCTGCTGCAGAGCTCAACTGACATTGGGGTTTTGCTCACTCTGCTTTGGCCCAAGAGCGAGGACACCAAACGTCTCATCGCTTTGACCAACCCCCTTTGCAAAGTGGACATAATGACCTCTGGATGCGCAGCACTACGCCAAAGTAAAGCAAGACAATTCAAAGTGCTGGACAGGGTAAAATAAAAGAGAAAATATATATTGTAAATATATGAAATATATTATATAACTATGCATTTTTTTAAACACTTGATTGGAAAAAAAATACAATTTATATTAGTAGTTAATTCTATTTATGCTTTTAAGAATAGGTTTTAATTGTGAATATTTGTTTGTGCTGTTATATTTATAAAATAGTTTTTATACTCACCGGCCACTTTATTAGGTACACCTGTCCAACTGCTCGTTAACACTTAATTTCTAAGCAGCCAATCACATGGCGGCAACTCAGTGCATTTAGGCATGTAGACATGGTCAAGACAATCTCCTGCAGTTCAAACCGAGCATCAGTATGAGGAAGAAAGGTGATTTGAGTGACTTTGAACGTGGCATGATTGTTGGTGCCAGAAGGGCTGGTCTGAGTATTTCAGAAACTGCTGATCTACTGGGATTTTCACGCACAACCATCTATAGGGTTTACAGAGAATGGTCCGAAAAAGAAAAAACATCCAGTGAGCGGCAGTTCTGTGGGCGGAAATGCCTTGTTGATGCCAGAGGTCAGAGGAGAATGGCCAGACTGGTTCGAGCTGATAGAAGGGCAACAGTGACTCAAATAACCACCCGTTACAACCAAGGTGGGCAGAAGAGCATCTCTGAATGCACAGTACGTCGAACTTTGAGGCAGATGGGCTACAGCAGCAGAAGACCACACCGGGTGCCACTCCTTTAAGCTAAGAACAGGAAACTCAGGCTACAATTTGCACAAGCTCATCGAAATTGGACAATAGAAGATTGGAAAAACGTTGCCTGGTCTGATGAGTCTCGATTTCTGCTGCGACATTCGGATGGTAGGGTCAGAGTTTGGCGTCACACAGTCACCAGATCTCAATCCAATAGAGCATCTTTGGGATGTGGTGGAACGGGAGATTCGCATCATGGATGTGCAGCCGACAAATCTGTGGCAACTGTGTGATGCCATCATGTCAATATGGACCAAACTCCCTGAGGAATGCTTCCAGCACCTTGTTGAATCTATGCCACGAAGAATTGAGGCAGTTCTGAAGGCAAAAGGGGGTCCAACCCGTTACTAGCATGGGGTACCTGCTAGGGGCTATGGGGCGTTTATTCCTAATTTAATTTGTGAGATAAATGTAATTTCTAGTTTTTCAGTGTTTAACCACTGAAAAACACTGAAATATGATGAACCATCTGAGCTCTATTTCAACAGAAAATGTCATAAAACCTGTTTGTTACTGATTACTATTCTATAATCCTTATTGAGGAATCTCTTTGTCTCTTGAGAAACTTGAGTTTCAGATCTCACCTCCCTCCTCTAACAGCTGCTGTAGGGTTTTTTTTTTTCAGTCTCCTTCACACCGTTTGCTCCCCTCTTGACTTTAGTTTGCAGGGAAATGAGAAACATTGCCCTCGATTTGTGACACATCACTACCAGTGCATCAGCGGGTGATATTACCAAACCACTTACCTGGTGTTTTAACAAAGAAAAAATGGGTTTTGTCTTTTCTCAGAGGAGAATTTGTGGGCAAAATTCATTAGGTAACCAAACTGCAGAGAAGACGTCATTTAACTCATTTGAATAAAGTGGGAACAAAAATCTGCTGAATTAATTCTTTTCAGACAAGGTCACTATTCTATACATATCATTGCATTTTAACATAAAGGGAAAGAAAAACATGAATATTAAAGAGGTATTATTCTCTCACTATATTGCATACAAATACTGTATTAACAGGCTGACTTTACACTCATTATTAATCCATGAAATCAGAACTTCTTATTTCAAAAAACAAACAAAAACAACTATATCCATAACCCTAAAAGTTTACCTCTGTCAAGAGAGTTCTTAGGGAACCTATATGTCCTGGCATCATTTTGTTTAAATGCTTCAATTTACAGAGTTTGTCTAAAACCCTATAACCATTAAGGGCATTACCGTCTTTTTATTTTAATACCACATCAAGTCCTATGCAATGCAGTGCCCCAATCATGGCGCCCCATTCATCACCAATTTGAAACAAAAAAGAAACAGAATTTTTTTTAACAGTTCTGGTTTTGAAATATCAATTTATATTTTAAAAAGTTACAAATAAAAACTGAAATCTGTTAAACAAAAGAAACACACTAACCGGTACCTCAAAATAATAAGATCTACAAAATAAAAATCTTTCAATTGTCTTTACACCATAATTAATTTGACCTGAAACATGTGGAAGAATTATCCTGCCATAATGCAAGAGTACATAATTTCAATTTGAGAAAAGAATTTCATCTTCTTGCACTCAAAACTTATAATGCTCACACTCAAAACATTGCTCTCTCTCTCAAATATTTTCTCTTCTCTCTTAAATCTTTGTTTCTTCTCTCAGATTTAATGCTTCTTGCACAGATATTTTCTCCTCTCGCTTGCCTCCTTCTCTTCGCGCACAAACCGCGCTCTGCTCGGGTCTCAAATACGCTCGCAAACCCGTAGGCTCTGCTTGCGGATTTTTTCTGCTCTCTCTCGGATTGCAGCTGGATCGTCGCCTAGCAACCATTCCAGCCAATAGAACAACAGCCTGGGAAAGGGTGCGCTTGTTTAACCCTACTGAGTGTGCCTGTGCTACTACGCCACTTATAAGAGCGTCAGCTGAAACTGCTATTTATAGTAGTTTTGTGGCGCGATTCAGCAAAGTTCAGTACTTATGGATAACCCAAACAATTCTGAATTAAGTAATTTTAAACAATTAGTGGTTTGTTATGTACAAAAGCAAAGAACAGACATATTAAATTATTATCTTGAAATACTTTGTCAGTATTGATTTCAAAATGTAGAGGAAAAAATAAATTTTTTACAAAAAGTTAAAATGTTGGATAGTTATTTCCAATTATTATTATGGTGTTATGTGTCCAGTCAGCTTCCCTATTGACGTGAACACCCAGGTATTTGAAACTCTCCACAGTTTCTATGTCCTGCCCCTGAATGTTCACACGGGGGTCGTCTCCTGAAGTCGATCACCATCGCCTTGGTCTAACTGTTGTTTAAACACAGGTGTTTTTTTCACAACAGTCCACAAAGTCCATGATGACTGACCGGTACTCCAGCTCATTTCCCTCAGACACACAGCCCACAAGGTGAAGGTGTAGGGTGAAGAGAAATGGAGACAGGACGGTGGCCTGGAGGCCCCAGTGCTGCAGACTGCCACTGACAGCCCTGTGGCTGCAAGGCTGTCAGTCAGAGAAAATCCTGACTTTTATTTTCTTATAGAAGACAGGAGAGAAAGATTTCTCTTCCAGGGTCAAGTCATCCACGCCTGTGAAAATTAATGATCTCACTCTTAACTAAATATAAAATTTGAGGTCTGATTAAAAATGATAATAAAATTTAAATAAATAAATAAATACCAATTTTAATATCGTAATACAGTACTTATTATTTATTAACCTGCTGATATAGCCAACAAACCGCATAGTTAGTCCAGTGAAAAGCTCCTTTGAGGTGAAAACAGCGGTGGCTTTCAGAAGACATAAGTCTCCTTTCCCTGTAATGTCCTACTTCGGCTGCGATTGGACTCCTCTTTCGGACCAATTGTCCACTCATCCAACATTTTAAAACATCCATAAGTCACTGACTGGTTAAAACGTAAAGATGTGCCATTATACTAACAAAGTATTTCAAGATAATAATTTAATATGTCTGTTCTTTTTAAACATCAATCTTTGTACTAAAATATTCTTTCTGTCATGATTTGTGGACATTAAGATCTAAAGAGAGGGGCCTTCTCAAGGTCAGACCCTGTAATTCAGTGAAAGGGTGGAGTCAGTGTAAAAAAATATGCCTGCCCAGGAGAAGGAGGGGGTCACTCCAGTGGCTGGACGTTGGAGGGGATATTGCTGGGAGTTGCAGGGAAGCGGGCTGCCATTCGGCTAGGGTTTGACTGGCCATTTTGAATGGCTGCTAATGTCTACCCCTTTCCCACTGCCCGAAAAAACAGTTTAAATCGCCTCACTTCTGATCCGCATGCTGTGGGAACACCCAACCCGGGTCGACCCGCTAATTTACGTAATACCATTGAGCGCAACGTACGGACATCAACAGACAATGACAAGCTGAATCAACACTGTTTGCATTCGATAAACATGGCGCAACACTGGTAAGAGGAATTGGAACAGATAAAAGATAAAAACAATACAGCCCACGTGCTGCACGTTTGCTTCCTTACATGTTGCTCTCCATTTTTACTTTCCCGATTTCTGTCGCACTGATGATATCATCAATGGATGGGTTATGTCCAGGCCTTTTTGTCAAAGGGAAGGGAGCCAAATGCCGATTGTTAGTCAGTCGACCCGTGTTTGTAAAACCTGGGTTAACCCAATAATTTAAAAGTGAAAAAGACTATTTTTCCGTTAATAAAAGAATCTAAAATACCTTATGTCAGCAGAACAGTTCAAAATGAGTTCATGGTAATCTGCCTTAGAAATCAAGGAACTACTAAAATATATAACACCATAAAATCTTTATTCTTTTTTATTGAAATTTCTACAATGAGTATAGTTAGCATTGCTAACAATAAAAAAGAGTTTACATATACATTTGCAATAACATACTTTAACTGTAATATGCAATTACCTTCCACTGCATTTTAATTTAGATAGCTTCTGTCCAAACTTTTTTTATTCATTTTATAGTAAAACCCATCTGTATATATATGCTATTGTACATAACTGTAAAAACCCTTTTTATAGTAATATCCACCTGTATATTATATTCGGTACATATCCAGCTGTAAATTTTGTTCATAACACTAGTTATGTTTATATTACAGGTGCTGGTCATAAAATTAGAATATCATGAAAAAGTAGATTGATTTCAGTAATTCCATTTAAAAAGTGAAACTTGTATATTATATTCATACATTACATACAAACTCATATATTTCAGATGTTTATTTTGTTTAATTTTGATGATTACAAATGACAACAAATGAAAATCTCAAATTCATCATATCAGAAAATTAGAATATTACTGAAGACCAATAAAAACAAAGGATTTATAGAAATGTTGGCCAACTGAAAAGTATGAACATGAAAAGTATGAGCATGTACAGCACTCAGTATTTAGTTGGGCCTCCTTTGGCCTGTATTACTGCAGCAATGCGGCGTGGCATGGAGTCGATCAGTCTGTGGCACTGCTCAGGTGTTATGATAGCCCAGGTTGCTCTAATAGTGGCTTTTAGCTCTTCTGAATTGTTGGGTCTGGTGTATTGCATCTTCTTCTTCACAATACCCCATAGATTTTCTATGGGGTTAAGGTCAGGAGAGTTTGCTGGCCAATTAAGAACAGGGATACCATGGTCCTTCAACCAGGTACTGGTAGCTTTGGCACTGTGTGCAGGTGCCAAGTCCTGTTGGAAAATGAAATCTGCATCTCCAAAAAGTTGGTCAGCTGCAGGAAGCATGAAGTGCTCTAAAACTTCCTGGTATGTGGCTGCGTTGACCCTGGACCTCAGAAAACACAATGGACCAACACCAGCAGATGACATGGCACCCCAAACCATCACTGACTGTGGAAACTTTACACTGGACTTCAAGCAACGTGGATGAAGTGCCTCTCTTCTTTTCCTCCAGACTCTGGGACCTTGATTTCCAAAGGAAATGCAAAATTTACTTTCATCAGAGAACATGACTTTGGACCACTCACCAGCAGTCCAGTCCTGTTTCTCTTTAGCCCAGGCAAGACGCTTCTGACGCTGTCTGTGGTTCAAGAGTGGCTTGACACAAGGAATGCGACAGCAGAAACCCATGTCTTTCATACGTCTGTGTGTGGTGGTTCTTGAAGCACTCACTCCAGCTGCAGTCCACTCTTTGTGAATCTTCCCCACATTTTTGAATGGGTTTTGTTTCACAATCCTCTCCAGGGTGCGGTTATCTCTCTTGCTTGTACACTTTTTTCGACCACATCTTTTCCTTCCCTTCGCCTCTCTATTAATGTGCTTGGACACTGAGCTCTGTGAACAGCCAGCCTCTTTAGCGATGACCTTTTGTGTCTTGCCCTCCTTGTGCAAGGTGTCGATGGTCGTCTTTTGGACAACTGTCAAGTCAGCAGTCTTCCCCATGATTGTGTAGCCTATAGAACTAGACTGAAAGACCATTTAAAGGCTTTTGCAGGTGGTTTGAGTTAATTAGCTGATTAGAGTGTGGCACCAGGGGCCATCAATTTTGAACCTTTTCACAATATTCTAATTTTCTGATATGATGAATTTGAGATTTTCATTTGTTGTCATTTGTAATCATCAAAATTAAACAAAATAAACATCTGAAATATATGAGTTTGTATGTAATGTATGAATATAATATACAAGTTTCACTTTTTAAATGGAATTACTGAAATCAATCTACTTTTTCATGATATTCTAATTTTATGACCAGCACCTGTATATTCATCTATTAGTAAGATTCTGTTTATAATGGTATTCATCTCTATACTTATTCATTAGAAACCCATGTCCTGTATTTATGGAACCATTATTTATCCTACACTTGCTGCTATTGCACTTCTGGTTAGACCTAAACTGCATTTCGTTGCCTTGTACCTGTACCTGTGTAATGACAATAAAGTTGAATCTAATCTAATCTAATAAACACCAATCTTTATATGCTGTACTGTATCCCGAGGGGCATCAAAAAGGTTTTACAGATGTCCATTGAAAAATTTAAAAGATGTTATGTTCCCTTAAATTTCTTTTCTCCCAATTTTTGATGGTTGCTTTTAACCTCAAGCTGTCCTCACCACATCGGCTGTGAGTATCTAAATATAGTTGGACCGGGCCTTGGACCCCTGGGTCCTTATACGGATCCAACTTAGGCGTGACCAGCCGCCCCTTTGGCTCGCTGCCATTGCCCCATGGCAATATTAAGAATAATGCTAACTTTCTTTCATCTTTTCTCTTTTTTTTTCTTTTTTCCTTTTTCTTCTTCTGTTTTTCTGCTCTATTTACATTGCAGTGTCCATATAAACTAAAACTCCCTGCATAATTGTAATAAAGAAATTTATATGCATGAGACAAGTGGACAACTTGTGAAAGTAAAATCTGTTGGGCTCTTTTTGGCATCAAGACACTTATTCTTATTGCCACATTGCCAGACAGGACACTGTATAAAAAAAAAATAATAATAATAATAATGCTAACTCCCAGTGATTGAGTTACACATGTTCTTACAATGCCTTATTATGCAGTTATCATATAATGATCACTTTTAATCCAAAGAAATACACAAAAAATGTATTTTTCCTAATTAATTCTGATAGATTGTGAGACACTGATAGTGTCTAATATTGCTAACTGATAGCCACAATACTCCGTTGTGTCTCAAATTATGTTAAATAAATTGTTAGAAATTTGAGGATAATAACCACATTATGTCAGGTGTTTTTTCCCATGAGCCCTTTTTTGCCAAGAATAATAATTAAATAAATAAAATCTAACAACATTTTTGTATGTCATTGAACATAATGCATTTTTTTTGTGATTTTGTGCTTTTACTAAAAATATACTGTTAGGAATCCAGTTTGTGTGGGTTGTGTTTTTGTTTGCTTTCCCTCCACCACCAGGTGGCGCCTGGTTCTCGTTGGCCTTCTCACACACCTGCGGATGGTTGCCTCATTACCGGAGGACTCTTAAGCTGCTGACTGCCACTACCTCGATGCCAGAGTGTTTGCCAGTTTTGGGTACTCTAGCCAAGCTGAGTTTTGCTGAGTCAAAATGAGTTTTTGTCAACCTGAGTCTTAACATTGTTGTTTTTGTCTTTGCCCTGGAAGGATCGTCTGAGTTTCAAACTGAGCTGGGGATTCAAACTGGAGGTTTGGATCAACTTTTCCTCAAGGGATTTTTTTGAGCTACACTCTGAGCAGGGAATTCATCTCCACAAGAAACAGTTCAAGTACCATTGGAAATCTAAGTGACAGTCCGCTCCTCCGTTCCTCAAGGAAACACCTCAATCTGGGTAAACCCTGTCCACCCTCCAACGAGCAACTCAATTACTGGAACAACCCACACCGACTAGATTCAGAGAAAGACATCTTTTACTGGAAATGTGAGTCCCGTTGCCTTTATTCCCTTTTGCAAATCGATGCTCAAATTTCCCACCGAGCCTGAACTAATCACAGGAACTTCCCCTTCACTTTTCAGTCCCGGTTCGGCAGTGTTCAGAGCAGCACTGGACCTATCTCTACCAGTTCTCAATAAACCTGTTAAACCTTCCCTTGGTCTCTCTGTTGGGTTTCCTGCATGTGGGTCAGATCTTTGAATAAAATCATGACATATACAAAGCTTCCTAATAACTTTTCTTTAGCTTGCCATTATTTCATTCATCATTTATAGTAAAAAGAATCACAGAAAATCAATTCATGGAAGGAAAAAAATGAAACTTTATTTGTTTTGTATATTTACCAACACTTTAAAATAAAACCTATGTAATTACTCACAACTAATATAGATCTGCACATAGTAAATAAATCAACTGAAAATAGTTACAAAGTTCCATAACCCCCCTCCAAAAATAAGTGCAATACACATAAACAAAACTAATGAAAAAGCTGTGACCATTCCTTTTTTCCGACTGTTGCTGCCATTCTGAACATTGATCAAATAAAAACATTTTCAACAGGCTACACAACTTTTCATGTAACTATCAAGCTAATAAGTAAATAACTGTTTAAACAATTGCACATTGCACCCTATTATTGCATTAGTTGCAGTTTGTTTCAACGTCGCATACTCAGGCATATACACAAATGTAAATACAGTTTTTAAACACTGAGTAACACATTACTATTGATGTTCTTGAACTCACACTGCCATAACTTACAACTTAATAGACCTGCTTTGCAATCAGTTCTAAAATATACAACAAAATCAATTTTGTAATGCACACTCAGCTGTGCTAGAGACAGCTAGTTAGTATTTATCATTAAAGCAAATATTTCGATCATACACATGCACTTAAAATTGCTGTATAAAAGCCACATTAGCCTCTATGGTATTCTGTCCCATTACACTTTACAGATACCGCAGAAGCTGCAGTGCTGGTACTAGCAAACTGTCCTAAAAACATGATTTCTTCTTGTTCTTTTTTTGTTTTCGATTTGATAAACAATCTCACTAAAATACAAGCAATTACAAGAAAAAATGAAGAGAAACACAAATCAATTCAAGGCTACCACGACTATTTGATTATACATAAAAAAAAAAAAAATTATTGCAGAATAATCATTGACTTAGTGTCTTTAAGAATATTGAAACAGTTTTTGGTCGATTTACATAATCACATTTTGAAATTATAAAGGAAAGTTTGGTCAATAATCTTGTTTAGATCTGAACATTACTTTTAGCTGCCTGCTAACTTAGTTTAGCTACTGCTAATGCTAACCTGTAAGGATTAATTTTACTTTAGATTTATTAACCTTTAATGTCATGCTTAGATAGTTTAGAATATTCCCCAAAATAGAAAAAATGTAAAACATAAAAGCCTAAATTCAGGGCTTAAATACAGAGCTTTCTGGCTTTAGCTTAGCTACGGCTAACTAACAGAGACATATTCCTAGCAAGCACTGCAAGTTTGCTTTAGATTTGCTTTAGGTTAGCTTTTTTTTTTTGTCGCTAAACTTTTTTAGAAGAACATCAGAATATTTAACAACAATAGTAAGATAGACCTCTCCCTGGATTTAAATCTAAGTTTTTGGTATTAAATAGGCCACATCTACTTTTTTTAAACAGCTAGAAATAGTGGCATATTCTTTACGCATAAATGTTACTTGATAAAGTTATTGATACTTAGTTTGATTCTTGATTACTTAAGAGAAAATCCTCATAGAAATGTAATGGCTTGTAAAATATAAAGTTACGTTTTTTGGCTTTAAGTGTTTTTATCGCGAGGGCTAATATTAGATAGCCAAAATAGAAAGAGAAAATGCAGTCTGTAAGATATGAATTTGTAAATTTCCAGTTGTTTTTTAGTGAAATAAAACCAGATAGTAATATCTGAAAGATACCAAGTGGGTCTTTCCAAAAAATAGTAGGAATATGTTTACTGTAAATGCAAAATGTTTTTATGTTGGATCATAGTTAATGTAATTCAACAATAACATTCAAGAATTGTTCACAATTGAACTGAGCTTAGCAGGCGATCAAAAGGTTTTTGATCAATGATGTTCAATATCTGTAGACCATCTTTTGCAGGTAGTGTATTTGATTGACAGTTGAATTACCTAGTTTACCAAATATGACCCACACCCCCTACTCATATTAGGTACAACAGGGTAAAAACAACTTAGTATCATCATCGGAGAACAAAAAATATGTGCATTACAACATCATAGATAAATACATCCTGGCTTTACAAAAAAATAAACAGCAAAACAGGAATTGTCATCCAACTTGTCCTTTAAAAAAAATCAATAAGTTGCTAACATGGTTGTGACAATGAAAAGACATTCAAAAATTAAAGCGACAAATCAACCGCATGAAGATGACAAAACATGGCGAGATGAACAATCGTGAGAAAAGAGACTGAGAGGTCACGTCCGCCCAGGCCCTGTGGGTTCCCCTCCATTGAACCCCTGAACATTCTTTGGCCCCAAAACTACCGTTAGGCTTGTCCAAAACATTTAGGCCTATTTGTATTTGTTCAAAAAAGCCGAAATGTTTAGACGGACGCCTGACTTTGAAGTCCAACTAATCCTCACATATCGGAGGCAGTCCAGAGTAAAGTGTTGAATAGTCTATTGCATGAGCGCCGCGTAGTAGACTAATGTGTTAAGTCACAATAGTCCTTGTACAAAAAAAATACATAATAATTATAAGTTAATTAACAATCATTAAAATTTTCCATCAGTGTTTAAGTCACTGATTTTCACTAATTCCCATCCATGCATCTACAGTATATACTATTAATTGGTTTTCAAAGGAGGCTATGTTGGAAAAATTTTCTGTCTGGACAGGGAGTAGGACTGGACGTGAACGGCCAAGATTGCTGAAAAAGATTGCGGAAAAGAAACAGGAGCACAAAGATATAAGAGTAACATCTGAAAAAGAGTAATCACGGAGCAGGTTTCTTTTTTTTCACTTAAATACGCAACGAAACAACACTGAACACATGCAATATCATAAATAGGGGAAATTAACACGAGAAGGGAGGCTAGAGGAGTGATACCATTGGCTTTAAAGGGTCATGTGATGCTGCAAAGCGTCTCGGGCAGAGATTAGACGAGGAATGGTCCTATTTATTTTATTATTTTTTTGAAAATATAATTCATGATGAATCATTTGGCTACATCCCACCACACACTCTGCCGATAGCATCACTGAGCAGCTGCTTTGTAATATACAAATACCTAAGTTCTACCAAAAAAGTTCAGTCTTTTGCTAATAATATTTTTTGTTTTGTGCACTGACATATATTTAGAAAAAGCAATAGACGAAGAGAAAAAGAAGAGAAATAAACACAAGATTTAGCCTAATAAACATTCAACATGCTTTAACAGTTCTCTAAAAAAAACTAATCAACAGAGAGTATTTTTTCATGTATTTACTTTTTTTATTCTTATTTGACTTAATTTAGCTCTCTGAAATAAAAGCGAACACCGAACCCTCCCTGATGTTGGGTCATACAGGATGGTGAGGTGGTCAGGATTTTCGGAGAGCCAGAGACAGAGACCAAGGGGCTTCATCTGGGTTGTCTGCAGTAGTCGGTCGTTGGAAAGGGCCAAACGGAGGAGCCAGTCAGGGATCTCAGGATGTGGTCATGGATGATGGGTCATTCCACATGGCCGCAACGTCTCTAAACCTAAAAGCTAAAACTAGTTAGTTCCTCTCTTCTTTATAACAAAATAAACTATGGCGTTACATTTATGTCATAACCAACGCGAGCAAAATAAACATACTCGCATGTATGATAGACTACTTCTGCGCATGGTTTATCTACCGCCGCGCGAGAAACTGCTCCTTCAAGAGGAGAAAATCTCTCTCCGCGCGCGCCAGCCCCTCCCACGTGCGCGTGGGATCTCCCTGCGCGCACAATTTTCTATCCAGCGGCCACCTTCGAAGACGGCTGCCCTCTTGAAAGCGTCTCTGCGCTCGTACAGATTTTCTCCTCGCGCGGAGGAAAAGTGGTTTTGACAGGTTGGGCGGAGACAACTGTAAGCCTCCTCCTGATTGGGCCTTGCAGACACAATCTCACAGGAAGTAGTGTCAGGAAGCATTTGACTGACAGCTCGTCAGTTAAGACAGATTCGGACTTCCGTGATCAATAACTCTCACACGAAACGTTGTTGAAACACAAATGACGCATCTTTCATGTCCTGATAGCACAGACTATGATCTACAAGAATTAAAAAGCGTTATTTTCGAGAAAAACGAGCCGTTCTCCGATCTGGATGTATTACATTGATCTCTATGCACAGGCAGCGGCCAGGCGAGTGGTTAGGGACCGTCTGCAAATGGTAAAACAACAGAGAAACGTTGCAAATAAAGATCAATAACTCCACTGCCATAAAGTGCAGAGACTACAAAATCACCACACACACCAAGGGGCTCCTGGTGATCGCACTACAACAGCTATTTTTGAAAATTAAAAAATACACTTTTTAAAAAAAATTTTAGAATTTTTTTATTGTTATTAACCATTAATATCATCCTATTTTAATCAATAGCTCTGTGATTATACAGTGCAGACTCTCCAAAATCACCACACACACCAAGGGACTCCAGATGAACATACTACAATAGCTGTTTTTGAAAAAGACACCTTTACCTATTTTTTAGAATTTTTTTATTGTTATTAACCATTAATATTATCCTATTTTAATCAATAGCTCTGTGATTATACAGTGCAGACTCCAAAATCATCACACACACCAAGGGACTCCAGATGAACATACTACAATAGCTGTTTTTGAAAAAGACACCTTTAGCTATTTTTTAGAATTTTTTATGGTTATTAACCATTAGGGACTCTTGGTGATCACACTACAACAGCTGTTTTGGAAAAAATAAACCTTTTTGTGAATGAAGTACACAGAGATGCTAGGCAGATGGGAGTTCTTTATGAAATACATTGAAGTTTTAAGCATGATGTCTATACCTGTCTATACACTAAAGCTTTTGTGTAAATATGACTGTTTTTTTATGATGCTACGGGTTTACCATTCCCACTTAAAACGAACAGCTGAAACAATACCGCAAAAATTGCATTGAAAGATTGCTACAGAGAAACATATCAAGATGATCAGTGGTGGATGAAGTACCCAACTATCGTACTTTCAATTCAGTTTATTTATATAGCGCCAATTCAAAACACATTTCATCTCAGGGCACTTTACAAACTAAGTCAAATCATACAGTCAGATTGGTCAAAATTTTTCTATCTAAAGAAAACCAGCTGAATGCATTGACTCATTGACTCAACAGCAATCCCTCACACCAAGCATGCATGTAGCGACAGCAGAGAGGAAAAACTCCCTTTTAGCAGGAAGAACCCTCCAGCAGAACCAGGCTCAGTGTGAGCGGCCATCTGCTGAGGCCGACTGGGGTTCAAGGAGACAGAAGCAGATATACAAAAAGCAGCTGTAAAAGGCGGCCCCGTCCAGGAAACACACAGCCAGGCAGACGAGCTCCGAGCCAGCTCCCATGTCAGAGGATGAAGAGAGCACATCCAGTTAGTCACATTAAAAGGAAACATGACTACGCTGAAAAACAGGCCGATCTCCAGCAATTAAACAGAGAAGTTGATGGCAGCAGCACAGCTGATACACTATATTGCCAAAAGTATTTGCTCACCTGCCTTGACTCACATATGAGCTTAAGTGACATCCCGTTCCTAATCCATAGGGTTCAATATGACGTCGGTCCACCCTTTGCAGCTAGAACAGCTTCAACTCTTCTGGGAAGGCTGTCCACAAGGTTTAGGAGTGTGTTTATGGGAATTTTTGACCATTCTTCCAGAAGCGCATTTGTGAGGTCGCACACTGATGTTGGACGAGAAGGCCTGGCTCTCAGTCTCCGCTCTAATTCATCCCAAAGGTGTTCTATCGGGTTGAGGTCAGGACTCTGTGCAGGCCAGTCAAGTTCATCCACACCAGACTCTGTCATCCATGTCTTTATGGACCTTGCTTTGTGCACTGGTGCACAGTCATGTTGGAAGAGGAAGGGGCCAGCTCCAAACTGTTCCCACAAAGTTGGGAGCATGGAATTGTCCAAAATGTCTTGGTATGCTGAAGCATTCAGAGTTCCTTTCACTGGAACTAAGGGGCCAAGCCCAGCTCCTGAAAAACAACCCCACACCATAATCCCCCCTCCACCAAACTTTACACTTGGCACAATGCAGTCAGACAAGTACCGTTCTCCTGGCAACCGCCAAACCCAGACCCGTCCATCAGATTGCCAGATGGAGAAGCGCGATTCGTCACTCCAGAGAACGCGTCTCCACTGCTCTAGAGTCCAGTGGCGGCGTGCTTTACACCACCGCATCCGACGCTTTGCATTGCACTTGGTTATGTATGGCTTGGATGCAGCTGCTCGACCATGGAAACCCATTCCATGAAGCTCTCTGCGCACTGTTCTTGAGCTAATCTGAAGGCCACATGAAGTTTGGAGGTCTGTAGTGATTGACTCTGCAGAAAGTTGGCGACCTCTTCGCACTATGCGCTTCAGCATCCGCTGACCCCGCTCCGTCAGTTTACGTGGCCTACCACTTCGTGGCTGAGTTGCTGTCGTTCCCAAACACTTCCATTTTCTTATAATACAGCTGACAGTTGACTGTGGAATATTTAGGAGCGAGGAAATTTCACGACTGGATTTGTTGCACAGGTGGCATCCTATCACAGTTCCACGCTGGAATTCACTGAGCTCCTGAGAGCGACCCATTCTTTCACAAATGTTTGTAAAAACAGTCTGCATGCCTAGGTGCTTGAATTTATACACCTGTGGCCATGGAAGTGATTGGAACACCTGATTCCAATAATTTGGATGGGTGAGCAAATACTTTTGGCAATATAGTGTATTTCTCTCCAGGATGGAGTCACAGCCAAACAGGAACAGACCAAATGAAGCTACTATGAGAAAAAGCAGAGAGAGCAGAACGTTAGAGATTGAACTAACAGATTCTGCAGAGTGGGAGAATAGAGAGAGAATGAAGCAGAATGATGAAAAAGGGGTCCCTATGTCCTCCAGCAGTCTAAGCCTATAGCAGCATAACTATAGAAATAGCTCAGGATAACCTGAGCCACTCTAACTATAAACTTTATCAAAAAGGAAAGTCTTAAGCCTAGTCTTAAGAGTAGACAGGGTGTCTGCCTCACGGACTAAAACTGGAAGTTGGTTCCACAGGAGAGGAGCCTGATAACTAAACGATCTGCCTCCCATTCTACTTTTAGAAATTCTAGGAACCACTAGTAAACCTGCAGATTGAGAGCGAAGTGCTCTGTTAGGAACATACGGAACAATCAGATCTCTGATATCAGATGGAGCTTGGCCATTTAAGGCTTTATATGTGAGAAGGAGGATTTTAAATTCTATTCTGGAATTAACAGGAAGCCAATGAAGAGAAGCCAGGATAGGAGAGATATGATCTCTTTTTTCATTTTCATCAGAACTCTGGCTGCAGCATTTTGGATCAGCTGAAGGCTTTTAACTACAGTTTGTGGACTTCCTGATAGTAAAGAATTACAATAGTCCAGCCTTGAAGTAACAAATGCATGGACTAGTTTCTCAGCATCACCCCTGGACAGGAGATTTCTCATTTTTGCAATATTCCTCAGATGAAAGAAGGAAATTCTAGAAACCTCTTTGATATGGGATTTAAATGACAGGTCCTGATCAAAAACAACACCAAGAGTTTTTATTTTATTATCTGAAATCAGGTTAATCCCATCAAAATGAAGTGACTGACTAATCAGCTTATTTTTCAAAGACTCTGGTACAAGGACTATAACTTCTGTTTTGTCTGCATTCAGAAGGAGAAAGTTAAGAGTCATCCAGGTTTTTATGTCTTCAAGACATGCCTGTAATCTATGTAATGGGTTAGCTTCATCTGGATTTATAGACAGATATAGCTGGGTATCATCAGCATAACAGTGAAAATTAATTCCATGCTGTCTAATAACTCTACCAATTGGGAGTATGTATAAAGTAAAGAGAATTGGTCCTAGCACGGATCCCTGTGGTATTCCACAGGTAACCTTTGATCATGTGGAAGATCTGTCATTAACATGAACAAACTGAATTCGATCAGAGAGATAAGATTTAAACCAGTTTGGTGCTGTTCCTTTAATTCCAACAAAATATTCAAGTCTTTTTAAAAGAATATTATGGTCAACTGTATCAAATGCAGCACTGAGATTCAACAGGACGAGCACGATGAGAATATCATTAGTGACTTTCACCAGAGCTGTTTCAGTGCTATGATGAGCTCTAAAGCCAGACTGAAACTCTTCAAAAAGTTCATTATGGTGTAAGTGATCGTAAACTTGTTTGGCAACTACTTTCTCAAGAATTTTAGATAAGAAAGGAAAATTGGATATAGGTCTATAATTAACCAAGTCATCTGGGTCAAGAGACGGTTTCTTAAGCAGAGGTTTAATTACAGCAACCTTAAAAGCCTTAGGTACATATCCCTGTAACAGAGATGGATTAATCACATCTAAAATGGAGGAGGAGATCAAAGGAAATACCTCCTTAAATAACCTGGTTGGAAATGGATCTAACATACAAGTTGAAGGCTTTGATGAAGACAATAATTTTGCTAACTCAGAAAGTTCAACTGGATCAAAACAGTCTAAACCCGGTTCAGATTCCATGACTACCTCAGATACAATCGCGCATAGAGGAGTGCTTATGATCTTATATTTAATAAGATAAATCTTATTTATAAAGAATGGACGGTTCAACAGAGCTATGGCTCTGGGTGAGTTTGGCAACTGTGCTAAAAAGAAATCTAGGACTATTCTTATTCTCCTCTATTAATGAGGAGAAATATGCTGCCCTTGCTTTACAAAGGGTCCTCTTATACCGCAGTAAACTGTTTTTCCAGACTAGGTAGGATTCCCGTAGGCCTGTGGAGTGATATTTTCTCTCCAGTTTCCTAGCATTTAGCTTCAAAGTGCGCAGCTCTGCATTACACCAAGGAGCAAGCTTTTCGGTTTTCATTTTCAAAGGAGCTGTGTTGTCTAAGGCAGTACGCAGAGAACTAGCAATTCCATCAACAAAATCATCAACCTGGTGTGTGTGGTGATTTTGGAGAGTCTGCACTGTATAATCACAGAGCTATTGATTAAAATAGGATGATATTAATGGTTAATAACAATAAAAAAATTCTAAAAAATAGGTAAAGGTGTCTTTTTCAAAAACAGCTATTGTAGTATGTTCATCTGGAGTCCCTTGGTGTGTGTGGTGATTTTGGAGAGTCTGCACTGTATAATCACAGAGCTATTGATTAAAATAGGATGATATTAATGGTTAATAACAATAAAAAAATTCTAAAAAATGTTTTAAAATGTGTCTTTTTTTAAAAATAGCTGTTGTAGTGTGATCACCAAGAGCCCCTTGGTGTGTGTGCTGATTTTGGAGTCTCTGCACTTTATGGCAGTGGAGTTATTGATCTTTATTTGCAACATTTTTCTGTTGTTTTACCATTTGCAGACGGTCCCTAACCACTCGCCTGGCCCCTGCCTGTGCATAGAGATCAATGTAATACATCCAGCTCGGAGAACGGCTCGTTTTTCTCCAAAATAACGCTTTTTAATTCTTGTAGATCATAGTCTGTGCTATCAGGACATGAAAGATGCGTCATTTCTCTTTCAACAATTCTTCGTGTGAGAGTTATTGATCCCGGAAGTCCGAATCTGTCTTAACTGACGAGCTGTCAGTCAAATGCTTCCTGACACTACTTCCTGTGAGATCGTGTCTGCAAGGCCCAATCAGGAGGAGGCTTACAGTTGTCTCCGCCCAACCTGTCAAAACCACTTTTCCTCCGCGCGAGGAGAAAATCTGTCCGAGCGCAGAGACGCTTTCAAGAGGGCAGCAGTCTTCCCACGTGCGCAAAGGGAGATCCCGCGCGCACGTGGGAGGGGCTGGCGCGCGCGGAGAGCTTCCGAGCGCGCGTAGAGGAGCTGGCGCGCGCAGAGAGAGATTTTCTCCTCTTGAAGCAGCAGTTCCTCGCGCGGCGGTAGATAAACCATGCACAGAAGTAGTCTAACATACATGCGAGTATGTTTATTTTGCTCGCGTTGGTTATGACATAAATGTAACGCCATAATAAACAACAAAACAGAAAGCTTAAACATTTATTTACTCCATTAGAACATGTCAACGCTTCTGAGTTCTCTAACCTTGCATTAATGAGGTACTGAGCCAGGCTGATGTTGGCGGGGGTCCCTGTGATGGTGATCTGGCGCTCCGATGACCCTTCCATGGCGTTAGCAATTTTGATCTGCGCCCCAGACATCTGACGGATCTCGTTGATTTTGGTTCCCTGGCGTCCGATTATGCAGCCTATTAGCTGGGAAGAAAATGGGGCAGGAATTAGGATGGCTGGATCATGAATAGGAATCTTCTTTTGATGAAGAATTTTGGTAAGCTTCTGTTATTTCACACTTTCTACAGGACTGCAACTCCTGAGACAAAGCACTTTACTTTTAAAACCTTTTTCGCTCCTTTTTATATGTTCACTGCCGTTTTATACACCTTAGCAGGGGTGGGCAATTCCACTCACGGAGTGCTGGTATTCTGCAACTTTTAGATCTGTCCTTGGTCCAACGCACCTGAATCAATTGGCTGAAATATCTCCTTAATATCCATCCAATTCCTCCAGAGTCAGTTTAATAATCTAAGTAATTGATTCAGAAGTGTTGGACCAATAACATCTAAAAGTTGCAAAATACTGGCCCTGTGGAATTGGAATTGCCTACTAAGCTTTAATACATTTTTTAATATTAAATGAACTTAATTGGGATTTTATCTGATTTTACTGACAAACAAAAGGTTGTGCATACTTGTAAGATGAAATCATACAAGGTTTTAAAAATTAAAATGTAAGAATCTGAATTGTGCTTATCAGACCCACTATAGTCTGATACTGATAGTGATAATAGCATGAACATACAGAAAGAGCCACAATGGATCAAAGCATGATCCGGATTTTCCAGCGAATTACAGACCTATATCCAAAAGAAAATCTGCTAGACACTTTTCACCAATCATGACTGGACATTAGCTATGTTGTACAACAGAATGGGGAAACATTTCACCCAAAATGTGCAAAGCCAGAAAACACCTAAACCAAAAAGCTTGAGCCTTAATAGAAGGTCTTCTTTGTCACGAACACATGGTTTTAAATAAAATCCTAATTTTATATGATTATTGAATAAAAAAAAACAATGAGACTGAAATGGACTAATGAGTTTTTTGCCCACTAAGATGAATGTACTCACATCATTGGGAATGGTGAGTTCATGAGTACTGGCCTGGTTACTGGCATCCAGACCTGCTGCTGAACACACGAAGTACACAAAGAGAAGCAGGGAGGGAAAGGACAGAAAATTGTTTGGCAAGTTGAGGGAAGAAGTTGTAAAGTCTATTTACAGATTTCTAGCAGTAAATGCTTCACATAAGTCATCATTGCTTGAGGACTTGAGTGCTAGGTGAGTGATAGGTCAAATCGACAATCTACATTAGTATGTGTTACTTCAAAAGAGATACTAAGGGAAAACCATAAAAGAAACCTCAACATCAACAAGAGCAGACCACCAGCAGGCCATGTCAATTGCAGTTCACCACAAAGACCATTAGGAAAACAACAACGAGAAGAAAAAAGAGATAGAAAAGATAAAGCCAAAGAAAAGAGAGAGAGAAAGAGAGAAAGAAAAAGGAGAAAGAGAAAGTGTTTTTCTCTATAGGTAAAAACGAGAGAAGGATCTTCGGTAAAGAGGGTCATTGTGTAGGTGGGTACGTACCGGGGAAGGCAGGGGTGGTCTGTCCGAGGGGGGTAAAGGGGGTTTGCTGCATAGCCAACTGGTGGAGCTTGCTCAACTGCTGAGGGGGGGAGGAGGAGGACAGCAGAGCTATGAGGTCATCATTAAAAACCCACTCCGCCTCGCACGCAGACACACACTTACAGACATAGATAGATATATACAGAGAGGTCTGCTAGAAGTGATACAAGAGAAGAGAAAGGATCTAAGGAGAAGTAAAAACACAAACAGGTGAAGGACCAAAATCAAGAGAGAGAGAAATAAATTTAGAGAAACAAAGAAATGGACTTGGCCTGTTAAGAGTACTTTTGTTTGCATAAGTCCCACCTAATTATTCTGAGGTTAGTTCTATCCTTTTCCTTAGCATACCACACGTTAGAAGCTATTTTCAGTAATTGTGTTATATTCCTAGTGATTTTCTCTCAGGTTAGAAGACTAAAATGTTTCAATCTGGTTCTGGATGCTCTGCAGCTTTAAAAAACTTCCGATGGTACTATTGAATATTTCCCCACTGGTATGAGTAGCCTTTATATCAAGGTCGTTGTTTGCAAGAATGCGTGGCTGGCCATAACTTTCATCATCCCCAAATAGCAACCCTAAACTCGCAGAGACCTATGAACTATGGGCCTATTTAAAATACAATAAATAAATAGATTGAGATTCATTACTCTATTGTCATATACACTTTAGTGCTTGCAACCAGGGTGTGTAACACACAGACTCAGGTGAATATATGCGCTATTAAAGTTGTAGGGAAATGGCTGTTCCAACCGTTTCATTTCCGAATTCTTCCTAGTGGTGTCCGACTTTACATGAGTGAATAAAGTGAATGTGATTGGTCGATTATCAAGGGGGTGGGATTGTTGTGGCGGAAGGTTCGCAAGCAACCATTTGGTTGTGGTCGGTTTGTCAGAAGCATCTTGCTAACCCGTTAGCAACTTAGTGCTATTAGGTTCCCCATAAGAAATTACATTGGGACCAAGTAGGAATTAGCAACGACACTGTCAAGGAACACTATGGACAGCGGAAACATGCAAGATGAGGAGAGATTTGGGTCGGAGGTCATGGATGAGTCTCCTCCATCATACATTTTTTATGTAGAACAGGAAAGAGGGGACAAAGTTGTTGTGGAAGAGGACGCCAGGGTGGCAGAAGCTTCGTTTGCCTGTAAGCCTTCTACACCAAATGTTTGGGCACTTGCGTCGCTCTATACTTGCCTAAGACATCATCCCCTTGAACACTGGGAAACAACTCAATGTAAAGTAAATGATTCTTATTTCAACCGTTGCGTATATTAGCTGCGACATATGAATCAAGATGCTATGAATGAAAACAATTGATTGACATATGACCTTTGATATATGATTGGCCGAATTTAGGTGTACAAGCTGACGTATAACTAACTGGCCTTCATAAAATAACGAAAAAAAAACACAGATTTTAAGACAGGATTTTTTTTTAATAGAAATTTTCTAACTTTTGGGACAGTATGGTCTGATAAAAAGTATATTTATATATATGTTTAAGTCAGAATCATTTGAAATTTAAATATTACCTCCCTACGACTTTAATTAAACTTCACGATAACACTATAAAAACGTAGATTTGGTCAGCTGGCATAAACCCGAGTCACTTCTTTTATGCCACACGTGACTATTAGCTCCAAAATCCTTTTCCGCAAACCAAAAATAATTATATTATTATACTATTAAAACATTATTGAACAGTTCTCCATTACACAAAGAACACAAGATCAAAATAACACTCTAAAATACTATGGTTATGTTAAACTGCGCAAATAGATATGAAAGCGTGCATTGGTACCATGCTCTTACCTTGAGCTACAGGCAGGGGGCGCTGCATGGTTACAAGTGTCCAAATGCTAACGTGCGCTCTGAGGTCGTGGAGATAAAGTCTCTCATAAGCGGATGAAACCGAAATGCGTTTCTGTGCCATATTTCCTCCTCATTTCTTTTGTTAGACTATAGACATTTACTAGTCTGCTGCCGTGAGTGGGACACCACGCTCTAGCTTGCTTGACGTTGCCATGACGACATAACTTTGGTGAACTTGTGTTGATTAAGTCTTAAAATAATTACATTAAAATCCAAATACATACAATAGTAAAATAAAAAAAGTCAAAATCATTTCCCAAAATACTCATGAGAAATGTATAAATTTTGCAAAAATATTTTTAATACATTTTTATTAAATCTCCCTCTCGCCACTAGGGGTTGCTGCAGCATCCCCGGCATCCCCCAAAAAAATTTAAAAAAGTATGACAGGGTGATTTCGGGAAGCCAGACTTAAATATATTGCATGAGCACCATGAAGATTGCATCAATGTTATGACTGACTATTTAACTTGGATACCATCATCCCACTCTGTACATTAACATTAATATTCTCCTTTTCCAAGCCCCTGTCCCCCTACCTTTTGCCGGGTCAACAATAAGAACACTACCCAGGGTAGCAAAGGAGCTCCAGGCTGTGGTGTTAAATTCCAGAACGCCTTCAGGATTCCAGATGTCATTAAGATAATGACACAAACATGAATGACGCTGGTCAAATTGACAACAAACTGGTGTGTGACACGTGTAAATGCATGTCACAAAATAATAGATCTTCGTTATAATCCGTTAGGTGGGTTGTGCCATACGGTCTGTCACACAAAGGATCGCGGGTAATCTTAAAACACCTAGTGACGACTAAGGATACTAGGAGGTCCCTTGCTAACTCGTAATTATGTTTACTGGTCCTAATTTCGTCCTAATTGCCAGCCCTATTCGGACAGCACTTATTATGGCAACTCCAGACACTGCTTACCGAGTTGAGATTAGACTTGACAAAGTTGTTACACCGAATGCCCTTCCAACTGCGATGCAACTGCGATTTAAATCCAGGACGCCCACATCAGAATAAAAGACTTGAAACGCTTCACGATGGAGACAGAATACTTAAAGGAATTACTGACCTGAATGAAAATCTGAAGGGAGGGACACAGAGAATGTTCAAGACAGTAAGGAAATAGACAAGAAGAGACTTGAGAGCAAGCTCGAGCAGAATTATGCTGGAGATGTATGGTTGGGAACGGCGGAGATTACAGGCTTTAGAGAGAAGAAGGAAGAGACAATGGAAGTGTGGATAAATCAAATGAATTGAAAACATTTAGCTCAGCACCTTCCTCTCCTGCCCCTTGGCATGAAATCCTCCAGTCCTCGCTTGGCTAAAGGGTTTTGGATCTCACCCGGTTGTCATCAGCATAGACGCAACACCTTTACACCTTTATATGTTATACCTTTCCTTTAAAGTTTTACATTGGAAACTTTTAGTACAAGTTGGATTCCTGTCAAAGATTTTGATTTCACCAGCGGTAGGAATATGTCAATGATGTAGGAGTATGAATGCCTTCATATTCATTTGGACAACAGATTGGAAGTTCAACCACAACAAGAGGCTCTATGTCTTGGAGAAAGAGGTAGCATATCATTAGTAGGCCTGTATCAGGGTGTAGTCACCTCTGTAATCATTTGTGTTGTTACAGCATCGGAACTAATGACTTGAAACCTAAACACAGTGGTATGAAATTCTCTGTGTACAGACAGAGATACATCCACAGCACATCTAGAGTGGCACAGATTAATGTTTTATTTTAATAAAAATATATATATAGCATTTATTTCTGGTTACAGCGCAAACATGGCCACAAAGGATTCTACACCAAAAGAAATAGTGGACTGAAGTCACTTGAGATGGAGCCCAGGCGTTCCCAGGTCACAGCAGCTCTATCATAGCGCTGAAAAACTGCTTCTTGTTGTCGTTTAATTTATCAGATTCAAGTCAAAAAATAAAGAATATAAAACAAGAGTCAACATCCGTTAAGCGGCTTTTGAGCTGATGACGACTTAAGGAATCAAACAGGACGGATGCCGTCAAAGGTTACCACTTTCTTTCTGGAGAGGTATGTTATATGGTTGCTAATACTGAACAAAGGTTAGCATTAGCATTGGTGGATCATGAAGCTGGCTGACAAACAGTACAACTGAAGGCCAAAAAACAAGAAAGGAGTGAACACAGGTCAAGCCTTTAAGCACTAATGATTACTTAAGGAAGCAACAGGGCAGATGCTACCAAAGATCCCCGCTCTCCTTTCAGACAAGTATGTTAAAAGGCTGCTAAGCTAGCATTAGCATTCGTGGATCAGGACGCTGGCTGACAAACAGTACAACTGAAGACCAAAAAACAAAGAGAAAACCTGCGTGAACATTGGTCAAGCCTTTAAGCAATAATGATTACTTATGGAAGCAACAGGGCAGATGCCACCAATGATCACCACTCTCCTTTCGGACAAGTACGTTAAAAGGCTGCTAAGCTAGCATTAGCATTCGTGGATCAGGAAGCTGGCTGACAAACAGTACAACTGGAGACCAAAAAATAAAGAAGACACCTGCGTGAACATTGTTCAAGCCTTTAAGCACTGGTGCTTACTTAAGGAGCTAAAGAGGCTCAGATGCCATGCAAAGTTTGCTGCTTTCTTTCTGGACACGTAAAAAAGGTTAGCATTAGCACTAACAGTCTGCTGATGAACACTTAATCTTAGCTACATGTGAGTAACCTCTCTATAAAATAGTTTTTGATTCATTTATTTCGTTATATATTTCCCTTGAAACCTCCCAAAAGTGTGTATATGTGCTACAGTATGCTATGCGTCACCCCATAAAATATAACATCAATGGTGGGCCGCCGGGACCAAAAAGGCTGTGCCTTTTTTTGAACCTAGTCCAGGTTGTTGCCAACTAGGTGATTTTCTTTGCAATTCCTATAAGACATGCAATGATATTAGTGCTTAATGGAGAAAAATAATGCACCAAATAATGTTCATTTGAGACAAAAATAATTAATCCTTTAGATGACATTTAATATAATTTAACAAAGCATATCGTCTGTCAAATTATTTTAAGAAAAGTGCCCTTCAGGCCAAGCCCATGAGGTTTAAACCCAGAAACAGGCAGGTAGCCAAGAAGCTATAAAGTTAGAAGACAGGAAATGCACATTTATAAGAAATAATATTAATATTATCCATTAATATTAATAAGAATGGGTAGAAAGCAAGAGAAAGAGTGTTGAAGAGTGCAGTGTTGGCTGCCTAGCGGGGTTAGCACTCACATCTGGATGAGGGATGGCGTACTGTCCTTGGATGGTGTAAGCCTGTAAACACGAAGAAAAGAGCTGGTTGTTACCATTTTGGGTTGACTGAACAAACGAAAACATGCTGTCATAAATATGCAAAGAATATGAATAAGATAACAGCCTAAACTGATTTATATCCTTTTCTATATGACATTAAAGCCATGCATTCTGTAATAGTATCTGCTTCTATTTATCAGTCAGATCCAGTTGAACTAAATCAATAAGGAATAACTCAGACAGAAGGGTAGTGTGGAGAAAATCAGAGGAAAAACCCTTAAGGGGGTGAAAAGTCTGGACCTACTGGATGTGTTGTGGTTTTCAAGGCCACCGAGGTCAGAACTGAGTTAAATTAGAGGTTAAAATATGTTAAAACAATAAGATAAAAACTATTTTAGAAAAGAAAAGAAGACTATCTAGTCCTAAATGTAATTTTTCCCCCCCAAAGGTTTACTTTGTTTTGATAGACAGGGTTTACTGTAGTGATTACATGAAAAGGTTTTTAAATCTATTTCAGGGGTACTACAGGATAATTCAATCACAGTTGAAAAAGTTGTTATAAGAATTATAAGAACTAGTCTTCTTTGATTGTAAGCAACATTTAATTAAGAATTCAGTTTAATATTCTTTCAAGTTTAATTGCACAGTTTCAATTCCTTTTCTGCAGCCTCATTCACACGAGTGTGCGAGTAATTTTAAAATAGACACTACGGCTAATCTGTTCCTAAGGAATACTGTGCAGATGCTATAAATTTTTTAAGGATAGGTATTTCCATATATATGTATATGTTAGAGAAAGAGCATGTTTTAAAACAAGGCAGATTGGAAGGAAAAAGTATCATCTGTTGAAAGTTTTCTGTAACTTTGGCGCAGAAAAAAAGGGAAAAAGTGACTAAGTAGACATTATCCTGATTGGGTTTTATGTTCTAGCAATATTTATGACCCATTCAGATGTAATTCTTACTGTCTTCTTTTTATTTTTATCTTACTAATCATCCATTTCAACCCTGTCCAAACTCTATTAGGTGCAAGCCCACCCTGTTCCTCTGAGAATATGCTTTTTAATCTTTTATTTCATTTACAATAGTTTCATTATTGTTTCATTTGATGTTTTATTGTTTTTGTTACACTAATTCTGATGTATGTATATATATATATATATATATATATATATCTTTTTTTTTTTTTTACCAATTTACCAATTTATGGGATGGAACAAAAATATCTTATTTCAATGTATGCACAAGGAATACTTCTTTTTTTAAATGCCAGGGTTAGATTATACTCCCTTGATGTGTTAAATGGAAAAAAATATACACTTAATTGCAAAACTTGGGACTTAAGGTTTCAAAATGTGCAATTCAATGGTTATTGGAAAATAGGCATTACCTTTTTTATGTCCAATTGGTGCAAGTGTTGCACAAAATAAGGAACCCTCAAAAGGTAAAGTTATCAACCTTTAGTTATGTCCTCTAGTTTTAGGTTTCTGTTAATAAAGTTAATCTGCTATGTTTCTGGTTTATAATTAACCCTTTAAAGCCTGGACCATGAAATAAATGAAAGAAAAATCTATTTTTTTAGTTGTCATTGAAAAAACAAAAGAAAAGAATATATATATATATTTTGTATAAGTTAAATTAGATCATATATTTGAATCAGTTTTGATACATTAGTCATTTCTGTAGAATATTATAGACGTTTTCTGTTCATTAAATGTGTCTGATTGTGTAAGTCAGGGTTTTTAAGATCAGCAACATCAAACTGATGATGCAAAGTCCTCAAAAGCTCATGTATCAAATATGATACAATTGGTTTTAAAGGGTTAAGTGTTCCCATGTGCTGGAAACTTATGGATGTGCTTCTGCTTGCAAATATTTGATGCAACTTACTTAAATGCAGTTGAGAGGACAAGGCCACCAGTAACTGCTTTGGAACAGAAAGCTAACAGATATGCAAAATAGCTGAAAAAAAGGATGAGGAGAGTTAACGGTTTTATGAATCCAATAATCTCCATTAATCTAAAGTGAATCCCAAAAGCTCTGTTTTGTTACTCCTTCCTTTTTTTTTTTTATCTGTAACAAATATGAATTAAACCCGTCTGACATTTTTGTTTGAGATATTTATCTCAGTTCTGTTTCAAGTGGCTCAGACTGCTTGGTGAGAGTAAACAGTGGGGATAGTTTCATGCTAGTCGGGGGCAGGGAGAGGAGGAGTGAGGGTTGGGGGGGGAAACGTGAGTAAAACCTGGTGCGACACTAACAGGCAGTGGCTGGTGCTGCAGTAAGAGGCTGAGGTTGGCTGTGGACGCCCCCAGTGGGTCTGCTCTTACCTGGCCACCTGAAAAAATGACAGGGGTGGAGGCAGGCTTTGGGCGGTAAGGGATGGTGGCACCTTTCGGTGGGGACTGAGGAGAGCAAAGGAGGAGAGAGTGGGGGGGTGGGAGGTAGGTTGGGAGGGGAGATGTGGAGAGAGTGTTAGAGCAGAAAAGAAGAGAGACAGAAGTTGCATAAAGTGAGACCAAAAGGGGCTGTGCCTCGGGGAAGACAACCTGTGACAGACAAAAGTGCTCTTCACTGTGTTCATGCTGACATAAAATATCCAAACTGTGGTTCAGTGCACAACTACACCTGGATTTACCTGGAAAATCACTTTCAACTGGATAATGACGACTCAACATAGTGCTCTTTAAATATATTTCTCAGTCCATATTCTGGAGACTTACAGTGATGTCACAAAAGTCCTAGCATCCATGGCTGGTGCCATCATGAAGGCCCAATGGAGAACTGGCTGTGCAGATAGTTAAAATTAATGGTGCAAGAAGATCCAACATAGAACTCTGACGTGTGAGAACAATAATCAAGAGAAACTGGTACTGGATAAAGTAGTCTGTTGTCGGGATACTTCAGAGAACTTAAATGCATACGGAGAAGGTGGGTAAGGCCATGGTAGCTTTGCTTACATGTGCATCCCATTCGATCTAAACCTTGGTTAGTTGGAAACTCAAAACCTCTCATCCAAAGGACACTTAATAAAATTATCTGACCATGACGTGTGTGTATACATGTAGCATTCCGAAAGTAGTAGCAGTAGTTACTGTTTTATGAATACACCCGTACTTGTCCGCCTATCCTCAAATCTAGCTACCCTTTGTGAATGCACTTCACATTTGTTTTGCTTCAGTCGTGTCTGTTGACCTAGTTTTTCATAATGGACCTTTGACGCACCTTTGTTTTATTTTTTTTGGTATTGGTGGTCATTTTAGCAATGTTAAGGCCTCAGCAGTAGCTTATGCTAATGCTCCTTCACTACAGGGGTAAAAGGCAGCATGGCACATTACATTTCTTCCACCAAGGACCAAAAGCCAGTGTAAGAAGGTCAGGAGTAAAACGCTAAATATCTGACTGGGTGTGTATATAGACGGCAAACGGAAGGGCAGTCGGAAAAAAATCTGGTTCGTAACGAAATATCCTTCCAAACGGACAGAATCGGATTAGAGTCTTCAGTCTGACATGGTTATATGAAATATTTTAATCTGATCAGGGTTTCAATCTGATTATTTTTTTTTCCTGTAAATGTACCTAGTGAGTCCTTTGCTATCTATTTCTCTGTCTCTACAAATATATATAGTTGGAGGCCTAGATTGCTAGCTAGCTAGCAAGAGAAAGATATAGTTAGCTAGCTAATGATGAACAAACCTTAAAATATTTTGACATAACTGAGCACAGTGGGGACAGACATGTTTTAAGCTTTTCTTGCCTACAAAACGATGGTGACCAGATTTGGGGTTTCTGTTAAGTAGGACACTGGACAGGGGGACCCGGGGGGCTGCTGGGTCGCTGACTGGACTGAATAGGGTCTTTGAACCAAGCCATCAGCTCCGGGGCTGGACCGAACCCAAACCTGGTGACGGTATGCTTCCCCCAGCCTGCCTTTGTCTGCCGTTGTATAGGCTACAGTCACCGGTTCGGGTTCCATCGCTCCGTCCCCCGCTGGCTCCCTGCACCGGACCAAACCCGGAGCTCACGGAACGGCTCTGCGATTTTGAAATTCCCACCGGACATTTTTTTTAGGTATTTAAAGTAGGACATGTCCTGGAAAAAGAAGACGTGTTGTCCATGCTGATTGATCGGTTAAACCCCTAGCAGGTGTTCTACAGATGTTAAGCCTTTTTAAAAGTGTTTTTTTACATCTTCTTTTCATATATTGAACAAAAAAATGTTGTTCCCTTGTGAAAGAAACTAACAGCACAGGTAAATCATTTAAAAGAGAGTTCTTATCTTACTCAATGGATCATAATTACATCAAATGCACTAGTTTTCATCCATAAGTACGGAAAAAACTCTAAGTGTGTGCCCCCTCCCTTTCCCTTTGCCACTGTACCTCCAGCATCACCACACATATCTGTTTGACACACTGGATGATGGCTTCCGGCGCTCCGGAAATCGTCACTGCTCTCTCGGTGGAGTTGGGCAGCATGTCGCCTGCAACCTGCACCTGAGCTCCTGTGGACTAGTGCAGACATAAAACCAGAAGACATCACTGATCCATCTTTCACTGACCTGATCAGCTTTAATTATATTAACAGAAGGTATGATATGAAAGGTTTTGAAAATGATGTTATCTGCTAATCAAGGATTTTAGGAACATATGATGGTATCTACTGATTATTGTACAGATGGCAAAACTGCTGCTTACCTCTCTCATTTCTTTAATTTTGGAACCGCCTTTCCCGATAAGGGAGCCACACTGGCTGGCAGGAACGACAAGCCTCAGGGTTACTGGTGGCTTACTGGTGGCCGGACTGTTGCTCATTGAATTGATTATATCCTGAAGAGGCGGAAAGGAAATTCAGTGTTTCATTGAAAACTTATTATTAATGTATCCCATTTTGCCATCTGCAATGCATCAACTACCCGACTCGGTTTCAAAAAAGGTCCAAAAATCTCTGTTTGATCATTTTGGCAAAAGGGCCAAGGTGGTTTTAACATGAGGAATTTGGTTTAAGGTGTATCAGGAAGTCTAATACAAACTAATCTCATAATGATACATCAAGATTGGCATCACTAGGTTACCGAATATTTTTAGTTAAATTAAATTACTAAATAAACTAAATAAATTTAGTTAAATAAAAAAAGCTAGGTTCCATGAAGATTCTATGCAAATCTAGCCCTGTGGTGTCATTACACACAGGAAGTAAGCTTGGACCACAGAGGAGGTAGGTCATGGGATTCCAACACATTCTCACTCCAACCTTGTGAAATGCTGACACTTGGTCAAAGCCTGTTGCGTGGTACATACTGACCTGACGGGGGTAGCCATCTCATCACTGAACGACGCATAGAGTAAATGACAGGCGCAGGGGACGCGACAAGCATCAATGTTTGATGAATTGTGAGTGAGACTATTGCTGATATATTGAATGAATCACTGTTCCTAGTTTTCGACATAAATTTACAACCCCGAAGACTTTGTCTTCAAGAAACACTGTGTAGCTTTTAGCCAACAGAGGCGACAGACATGTAACCTTTAGGTTTGGAGCCCCCTAAAGTAGGCTCTAAAAGGGGCAGCACTGCTGTATAATCAAAGCATCTTCCTTTGTGTTTTGGAATCTGATAGCAGACCATTTAGGACCAGCAGATGGGGAAACAAATAACTTTTAAAGGTTAAAAGGTAGCTCAGACTGCTATAAAGTGAAACTCTTGGCCACATAACTCCTTCAGAAAGAGTTCAGACCCTTTCAAGTTATATAGATGAGTTTATAAGAAGAGTAGCATACAAAGAGCATCAATAAACACTGAGTTATGTTTACTGACATAAAAATCCCTTTATATACAACTTAGAATAAGCTAACAGTTGGGTCAAAAGTTAAGTAAAATTATTGTGTTGCCGGGATATAAAGGTAGGACACATTTTATACGACTTAAACCTCTTGTGATGTCATTAAGAAGAGGAAGTAGCTTGGCTGCTAATCTGTTTATTATAGAGGAAAATATACTCCAAGGCCTGGACTTTAAAATGTACATCTCTCTAAGATCGGAACCACAGGTAGATCATTTACCAAAGAACATAGTTCCAACTTAAACAAAGTAGTTGTAGTAAAAACTGATTGAGGTTTATTCAACCTAATTTATTTTCAATGGTTTAACTTGTCAACTTTTAAACACAATAAATTATTTCAAATTAACGTAATCCAGTTACTTGTCTCCTGTTGAAGCTAATCATCTCAGTTGAAGCTCCTTTTTTAAGGGTGATAAATAATTTACATCTAGTTCTGTTATATAAGACGGTTTTCTCAGTCTTGTAAGCTTCCCTCTTTTCCTCAGAATGGACCAAAAACCTTATAGTCAAATCTTTCCATATAATGTTTCATTAGTGCACGGAACGTGTCAAATAATTGAGGAATTGATGGTCAAGTTATCTTTAGAAAATCCCTCTGATTTTTTTCTTGCATTTATGAAATAACTGGTGATCCTTTTACAGGGGAACTGTATTTATATGTTTATGCAGCGTTTAAATTATAGTAAATACTAACCTGTAGTAATGTATGAAAAATTTAATCATTTACTATAAATTGTTTTGACATTCCAAGTCTAAGGAATATATTTAATCAGAATACTATGAGCAGCTCAGGCATCTTCTTTTCCCATTTGTCTTAGTCTGCAGAAACAATTTCCTGCAGAGATTAAGTGATCTGTTGGCAGGTAGGCCCATCTGCGATGTTGTGGACCATTCTCCAACGCAGATTTGACGGCCTAATGAAAGCAGAGTATTGGCCCATTTTCAGAGGGTGCTGGAAGGTGAGATCAGCACATTTCTGTCCTACATAACATAATTGAGCCTGCTTTGTATTCTTCCTGATGAGCCATACCCGGTACTCAAGTAGGAGACAGGGATTGAGCTTTCTTTTTCTTTGCTTTCTATTTTTCTCCTAACAATATTTTACCACTCGACAGCAGAAACTTTACAGATTTGGCTTTTTGAGAGCTGATGCCTGAAATGGGTAAAGAATTCAATATTTCTTTTATACAATGTATTTAGATGCAGTAGTTTGTACTGATTTTACCACCTGAAAAACTTAAAGCTACAGTGTGTAATTTTCAGCGACATCTAACGTCCAGACTGCAGACTGCAGCAACATGAACATCTCCCCCCCACCGCTCCTATCCCCCAACAGTACGGCGAGCGTTACGGGACAAAATGTCTTCCACGACGTCCGCATCACCTACCTTCTCAAGTGATGAGGTTTGTTTACATAGATAATTTTACAGATAGTATTTCATTAGTCTGTGTAGGGTATAGATTTCATGTAGACTTAAACAACTTGCCGTATTTACTTTCGAGCGTAATGGGCGATCTCGCAATCGCTAGTTTGTTGGCTCTGCGCTGCCGTAGCGCAAAGATGTCTGCCTCCATGGCTGCGAGACCCGCTCCTATGTAATTACAAATAACGAATTCTAAGGCAACGTAAATATTAAGGTTAAGAGGCTGAGCTCGTAGATGATGATAAATAACATAGTTATGTATAATATATTACATTTCTGACTGTATATCCCTGTAATTTTTACACAATGTAGCTTTAATAAAAACAAAGAGAATGTTATTCTTTGACTCTGTAATGAAGTAAAGTTATGAATTAACAAACAGCAAGAATATGATTCCAGAAAACGTGTTGCATTATGGGATGTTCATTAGTAAAGTCTATGACCAAAAACGATGTAAAAGATCCAGAAAAATAAAAGATGCCAAAGCTAAGAACTTTATAATGCTTCAGGGTTAAGGGCGGATTATACTTCTGCAACCGCACGCATCAAATGTCGCTTGGGTCTGGTCGCGAACCAGTTTAGCTGGTTTGCTTCTGCACCGTCAGTCTGGACTTTCTAGGGACGCACAGAAGTTTTCTGCTAAAGTGCAAGGGGGAGCCTATTCGAGAACTCGCAAGAACTTCAGCGGATGGTCACCAGAACTTCGGCGGCGCTGGCGTGAGTGTTTAAGCGTCTGCAAGATATCATGGTCAAAGAGATGTATCTACAGTTCCTAGATGTTAAAGAGGAAAAGGTACTGTTAATGGTGCTAACCTTCTCAATTAAACTTTCGGCGTAGTTGTCCATTATAGTTGTTCCTTGGTTTTTAAAAATGGCGCACCCCGGCACCGAATCGAGAAGGACAACCGGAAAAGCATACAAAGGGCCAATCACAGCTGTTTCTTGTCTGTGCTTGAGGTCTGCTCGGGTTTGCAACCACCCGACTCGTGGTCAGGATTTTTTTTTGAGATTCGCAACTACACCCCCCGCGCAGAGGTTCTGCAGCCGTCGTCACAGAGACAGATTTGACTGTTGTAGAGGCTATGCGTCTGAAGCATAAATTAACCTTTAGGGTACATAGGTCCTTGAGGGCCGTTGTTCTACAGCTTTTGCATGCTCCCTGCTCCAACACACCCTGCATGTTGGTAAGTTATGCAGAGGCCTGGCCATTACCCATTCATTTGTTTCAGTCCTGCAATGGCACTAGAGGACCGACATTGGCTACACCGGCTTATGCATCTGTTCGAAAACAATAAAGTAATAGCCACAACTCTGAAGCCCTTCCCTTGACCTTGAAAACATGAGATAGGAGAAGACAGTAACAAGGGCTCGATTCAAATACAACAGGAAAGGAAAGTAACTCTGGACTTCTGTACCAAACATGGACATTATAACGGATGACTTTATGCAGCAGAAACGCACATGGATACATTTTGTCGAATTGCAAAAACAGATTTTGGAAAAGAACTGGAAAAAAAACATACATTAACAAATGAACAAATGTGGTGGCCAGCTGAAACTCTCCATTACAATAAAACAAACCATATGAAAGTGTCACACAGAGTTCAGAGATATAAGCAATAATCTATTTTTGTTTACAACTGTGAGGTTGGCTGTCACGCAAAGGATAGTGGGATTTCTTATAGCTCTTTACAGCAGGATAGGAATGTAGCAAGCTTTTTATGCTAAAGTAGCTATCAATAAGAAAAAATACAGACTCCTTTCCCTTAGGCTGGTGAAACAGATTGATAAGACATATATGTTATGTCAGTCTGGTAAAGAAGTGGTACAGCTCAATTTCAAAGCAGAGACTAACGGGGTCAGCATCATCAGGTTAGAACCAGTTAAAACGCTACGGTTGTGGTGCAAAAGCTCCAAGCGACACACTCTGTTTTTGGAATCTTGTAATCCGTGAATCATGCCAAGCTGAGAATAGCAAATATGCCCTTTTTAAAAAGAAAAGACAATAAAAAGATAGATCAGTCTCTCTAAGGACATCAGAAAAGACAGCATTAAAACATTGCTCTATCGTGGTCGCCTTCGAAATGTTAAGCTATGAAAAAAGCAGAAAACCTCATGCAAAGCCGCAATACGACTACAATTATACTTAATGATGCATCCTCCCTCTCCTTTCAGTCTTACATAAATACAATTACCAGGTCTGCATACTTCCACCTTCGCAACATTAACCGCTTCCGTTCCTCCCTCACCACTCATACTGCCTCTGTCCTTATCCACAGCCTCATCACCTCCCGTATTGATTATTGCAATTCTCTTCTGTTTGGCCTCCCTCATAAATCTCTCCATAAACTTCAACTTCTCAGAACTCAGCTGCTCGTGTCTTCACCAGAACCCCCTCCTTCCATCATATTTCCCCTGTTCTTCACCAACTCCATTGGCTCCCAGTTCAATTCAGAATTCAATTTAAAATCCTTCTCTATACTTTCAAAGCCATCCATAACCTTGCTCCTCCATATCTGTCAGACCTCCCTCACATTGCCACCTCCTCCATCCACCTCACTGTACCCCCAGCTCGACTTGTCACCATGGGGAGCAGAGCCTTCAGCCGCTCTGCACCCCAGCTCTGGAACTCACTTCCTCCCGACCTCCGCAGTATTGACTCTCTCCCCTTATTCAAAGCCAGACTCAAAACCCATCTGTTCCAGCTCGCTTATCTGTGAATATACTGCTCTTTTCCCTATCCATGATTGTTTTTTATGTTCCCGTATCTGTATTTTGTGTTTTCATCTCTTTTTATTTATTTTTTGTATTATTTGTAAAGTGACCTTGAGTGTCAAGAAAGGCGCTGTTAAATAAAATGTATTATTTTTATTATTTTTGATGGTCATGTATTGAAGCAGGAGCAGGTAGAGATGGATTATGGAGTTTAAGACCTTAGTAATACTCAGAGAATTCAGCTTACAGGCAATGTTATTGAAGATGTCTAATGCAAATATGAGGAATCAACTGTGCTGTGAGATTTTTTCGATATTCAGGTAGAGTTTTCATTGTCGGGTGCTTTGGTCATTGCCTGTGTCAATGTGGATTAAGTGGTCATGACACCTATTATGCCCTCTAGTAGTTCTAACATCAAATTGTAAATCATACTACATACAATATAAGGACAGATATGGGGACCAAATGTGGTCCAAATTGAGCTATTTCTTCAAACTAGGGTGTTCAGATAAAGCTTTACCTCTTCAAACTTGTAGGCAATCATGGCAAAGGCCTTGAAAATGGCGTCTGTCGGCCCGGTGATTGTCACTATCCGCTCAGGACAATTCCCCTCCGAGATGTTGATGCGGGCACCACTCTGGAAGAAAAGCAGAAAATATCCAGTGTATTTACTTTTTGTTTTATATCCCAATCGGCTGATAAATCTTACGAGGACAGGTCTTACATCTTCGCGCATTTTCTTCACAGTCTCTCCTTTCTGAAAAGTAGATAAAACAAGTCAGATCTTTCCTTGCAACTTAGATCTCACTTGAAAAGCTCCAATTAAAGTACTTGTGATCATTACCTTTCCGATTATGCTTCCCACCTCCTGCAAAAGAAGAACAAACAGATTATTTTCAATCCTAAAACATCAACCTAGAAGCCAGAGGTTTCAACAGCTGTTTGTACCTTTCCATGCATCAGCAGCCTGATGGTGAGAGTCACATTTAGACCGCCTTCTGATTGCACCTTGATGGGTTCCATGTCGGGATTGGAAGTGAAAGGAAGGGGCGTGGTCACGTGAGAGAGGAGGTGGTGGTGGAATCAGCTAACCGGTCAGCTGCCAAGGCAAAAAAAAGGAACCAGAGAATTAAGGTGATGACAAAGATAATTTTAGTAAATCCAGAAAGCAACTTTCAAAAGATAATTTCCCTTTTTAAGAGAGCAAAGCTATTTTTACAAACTCTATGTGACAAAGTATTTGTTAAGCTTAGCTTATTACTGGTTGTGCCACGTAGGTGCAACAAAATTGCAACTATGTCTTTGCAAATTCTTCCAAGAAGTCGTTTACACCGTCAAGGAGGGAGGCTTAATTCACCAAGAACTTCTACTTTAGCTTTGTTAGTCCTTAGAACACTTTCCCTGAAAAACTATCAATCCCTCTAAATCTTTTTAAGGGTAAATTAAACAGATCTTAATGTTCTAGTTTAAGTCTGAAAATCAGTGTATCCTCCTGAGCTATCTTTGTAGGTATGCTGCTACAGGCTTAGGCTGCCGGAGGACCTGAAGACCTCTTAAGGAGTAGAGGGGGGAAGGGGGGCAGAGTGTACAGCCCAGTTCTACAGGGCTCTACTTTTCTAGTTGGCTCTAATTGTTTTACTCAGAGTTGTCCAAGTATGCATGACATAACCTTAAGCCTCTATTTTTTTGGTTGTTGTTTTTCTTTATAGTAGCCACACTTGGCCTGGCATTTTGTCCGTCCTTGAAAGCAGCATCAGATTGCGACTTCTGCCTGTGAGCTAATGTTCTCCTTCTTTACTATTCATATACTTGGTCCTGTCTATTTGTAGAGATGTCTTTTCCCCCTAAACATCGGTTGAGGTTAGTTTTTTCTGACTATGTGCTCCCTCTTATCTAATAAACCTGAGCTTTAGAGATCATCAGCCTTGTTGTTTTTCTCTCCTAAAAAAAAGATACTTCTACTACTATAAACCTGTTCTTTCAAACAAAGTCTTCCTGGATCAATGCTTCTGTGCTCTTTGTGTGTTTGCTGTCTTCTCAAACTCAGAATTGGCCCGCTTCTGCTTGAGATTTGTTCTCGTTTAAAGGGTTGGTTTTTTCCCATCCACTGTGGCCACCGGTATGCTTGGTATGAGGAATTGCTCCCAATCTGGTGGCAAAATGCAAGCGACCGTCCACTGACTATACAAGCTCATCCAATGGGAACTAAATCTAAGGAGTCAGTGACAGCATGCAATCAGCTTGATTTCCATGGATAGAAAAATTGTAACGGATCCGTGTGGATGATTTGATTGAATTGGCTCTGTAAAGTGCATTGACCCAACATTTGTTATGAATTTGGGCTAAGGAGATCAATTAAATTTATGTTATGTGGTCTCCAGTGGTTTGGGTCTTAAAACTCTCCCATTAATTCAATTAAAAATGTCTATTCTTATTGCACAATCATCAAGACTCTCCTTAACAGATCCAACTTAGAACTGCACTGCTTTAGATGTTGCTCTTAGTTCTTTTAGGATAATTTGTTGATGTGAGTCATTTTAGTAACTTCTGGAAAGGTTTACCACTGTTATGGATAATGGTCAGCTGAGATCCTAAAGCCTTTGGGTTTGCTGACATTTTTTCTTCTTCATTTTTTGTGAATTAACGATCCTTAAGTCTATTTTATATTTTCAGAGAGGCTTTATTAAGGTGATTTTTTTGATTCTACAAGTCTGAAAGCAATTAAGTGGATGTGGCTTATGAAATTTAACCAAACAGGTGCTTTGGCAGGGGGATCTATTCTTATTATGGGACAACAAGGTTTATTCATGAAGTTTTTACACTGAATAACTAACCTGGTTCTGTAAGGGTTAAACTGAAAAGGCAAAATGTCTGATTTGAAAAATAAAAATTGGACAAAAAAACTAATATCTTTTCACCACATTGTGTTTTTTTCAATTTGGTGTTTTAAGGTGTTATCAGCAGATCAAATCTTAAAAATAAAAGCATTTTCCCCTTTTTACTGATTCAATACTTTGTGTTTTTTTATGTGGGGCAGCAAATGTTCCCTTAGTCACAAAAACTAATCTAACAACAAATGAATTTTTATTTTTATCTAACCTGGATTTTCTCTTACACTTCCTTAACTCTGATGTAACGACTCAATCAGGACTCAGAAATATCAGAGCAAACACAAGAGGGCGCTACAACCCGCCATCTGACTCAAAAATAAAATATCTAAATGATCACATGGAGTCTGCTGCAGGGTTTATAATCTGCAGCTGGATTCCCTGATGCAAGAATCCAGACTACTGCAGCCCGGATTGAAAGCAACAGCTTTGCTTTATTGAAAATGGGTTGACTTTCCTCATAAATTCAGAGGAGGCGCTCAATGGACAGCAGAAAGCTTCATATCAAGGAAAATCACTTCTATTTTTTATTTTTCTAGGATCCAAATGAAAAGAGGAAACAATAGAACAAGGATGATTCATGTTAAATGACATACAATAGTGTGTAAATTTGTCATCTGTTTTATCAGATGCTTTTTTTTAAATAAACAGAAAAGCTCCTGCAGCGACTGACCTTGGCTGAAAGTCACTGTCTGTCAATCACAGGCTCTGCTGCCATGTGGAAACTGAAATAAATTTCTTATTTGCTCCTATATATAATTACACAGTCTCACCTGACAAATTGCGCAGCTGATATTTCATCAAATCACAGTCATGCCAACAAAATACAACTATCCAGATCATGCAAATTTGTCAGATTTTCATTGGTTGGTAAAATCAAACAGATTTATTACCAATAATCTGGAGAGTCTGCTTATGGATTCAGACAGCTAGTTATGATTTACAGATTAAAAAACTCCACTTTTTCATAATAATATTTTTTAATTCCACTCTCAAATTCTCTGCTAAAATTATTATTTTTTTATATATATAAATTCTAAATCTGCAAAATGATTTAAAAGTGGAAAGGTTGATTTTCCAAGCAAGTTCCCAAATGGTTTTTGGCATTTTTATCACACAAAGACTTAACTGGATGCCCTTCCTAACACAAACGGAGTCAAAACATCCCACATTAAGATACAGGCCTTGCAGCTACACCATAAAGACATCTTATAAACATTATCTGGAGTAAATATCTTTTCTTAGTTAGAGGTGAAACATATTTACCCCTATGTACATACAACTGCCCAGGTATGCAAACGCCGCGCAAATACATGATTTCACAGAAGTTAAAAGTTAGACTAGCTAAAACAAAAGGTAGACTAACAAACAAAAATGTTACACAAGCAATCAGAAACGTTATACCAACAAACGCAAAAGTTATTTTAGCAAACATAGAAGCTAGACTGCGCTAGTGCAAAAGTTAGACATGCTAAGACAAAAGTTAAACGAGCTAATAGAAAGGTTAGACAAGCAAAAACAAAAGTTAAGATTAGCTAACACAAAAGCTGGACTCTTCTAACGCTAAAGTTAGACATGCTAAAACAAAAGTTAGACAAGCAAACAAAAAGGTAAGATTAGCTAACACAGAAACTAGACTCTTCTAACACTAAAGTTAGACATGCTAAAACAAAAGTTAGACAAGCAAACAAAAAAGTTAAGATTAGCTAACACAAAAACTAAACTCTTCTAATGCTAAAGTTAGACATGCTAAAACAAAAGTTAGACAAGCAAACACAAAAGTTAAGACTAGCTAACACAAAAGCTAGACTCTTCATACGCTAAAGTTAGACCGGCTAAAAAAAAAGTTAAACAAGAGAACACAAAAGTTAAGGTTAGCTAACACAAAAGCTAGATTCTTCTAACGCTAAAGTTAGACATGCTAAAACAAAAGTAAGACAAGCAAACACAAAAATTAAGATTAGCTAACACAAAAGCTAGACTCTCCTAACGTTAAAGTTAGACATGCTAATACAAAAGTTAGACAAACCAACATAAAAGTTTGCCTAGCAAATACAAAAGTTAGACACGCTAATATAAAAGCGACTAGCTAAAACAAAGGTTACACTAGCTAACACAAAACTGGGGCAAACACAAAACACATGCAAAAGAAAAAATGATGCAAGCAGCAAATACAACTGCAAATCAAGAAAAGTCGCGAACAAGCTCTGAAGAATAGAGGAGCGCCAGACCTCTGTGGAGAGAGTCGGTAACTCATACGGGAACAGAATATAGGCATTACAATAAATTGATGATTATGAAGGAGATGCTTAGCGAAAGCATAAATGGGATATCATCTAGAAGGCATCTGAAGAAAGTAAAAAAAAACTGTGTTTTTCTTTCAATCTTGTTTATGGATTTAGTTTTTTCTCAGAATCCGTTTTTTGCTTTTACAGGGGTCTGGTCCATCATGATGTCTGTCTCCCCAAAGTGTTTTAGAGCTCTTCCATGTGGCACTCATTCGTAGCTTTTATTAACTTGTATTTGAGTTTTCACTTAGAGTGTTTTTTGACTTGCATTTATTCTGTGTTTTAGTGTTATTTATGTATTTGCAGGGCGTTTTTGTGTTACAGCATGTTTCCATTTTGCTGCTTTCTGTTTTCTGTGATCCCAGCCTTTTTATTCACAGCATTTTATTTCTTTACATGTTTATGCAAGTCTTGTTTTTCATCTGTTAATCAAATTTTTGAATTCGCTGGACCTTTTTAATTCACTGTGAAATCAAGTATTTACGCGCCATTTGCACCAATTAGCTACTGTACACATATGATGTCTTTGTGTGGAGGTATTGCCTAATGTTACGTTTTTTTTGCTTTGTTTTTTTTTTTTTTCAACAACATGTAGACATTTTTATATTACTTTTTCTAAATCCCTTTTACCGTTTACATAATAACTCATCACTTTTCATGCCATATTTAGACGTCATAGACTTTACCTTACAAAGCTCTTTCTTGGTTTTGAATAAAGCATTTTTTTTTTGACGTATCGCTATTGCACTACATTTAGATATACTTTAATGTGGACCCTTTTTATATGTTGTGAAAATTATATATGTTTAAACTACCTTTTACCATTTTTATAAACATCCACAACTCATCTGCTGTAGATTAAACACATACAGTAATTACAAAAAAGCATGACTTATTTCTAGATTTTTTTCCACAGTCACTCTTTAAAGGAGTCATCACCTGCTCTGATAATTATCATATTGAAACATGTGTTCTGGTGTTGGGCTTCAGTTAAAACCTGAATATCCAAATTATTCTTTGCAAATGACAAGGGTGGGAGAGTGTTTTAATGATTACAAATCCAGAAAAGCGTATTGATTTCCTTTTATATTAGCCTAACTATGATCTAACCAGCATCCCTTTAGATCCTTTCACAACATACAGTGCTTATAGATTCCCTGTAATCCCGGACATGTATTGAAATGGAAATATTTTCGCAAGGTTCCTGCTATAAATTCATCCTAATCTGTGCTAGATTCTGGTTTTGGAGGCCAGCAGAGGTTCGATACTGTAGATGAGCGGTGGAGATTCTGTCGCCAGCTGTCTCTCCAATTTCCCAGAGAAGACCAGATTACGTAAAAGGCCTTAATCCGGGTTTAAGACCCAAGCCAGCGGTGCAGGTCCTCACCAGGGGCGGGCAGGAGGGAGGGAGCGAAAAGTAAAAAAAAAATGTAAAAGGCAGGGATTAAATCAATGGTTCCATCTTGGAGACAAAAATATTTTAAAAGCTCCAGATTTAATTCTTAAGATACGAAGTCAAAAAAGAACTAGCAAGAAAAACCAAACTAATAGGGCATTTTTTCTTCTGGTTAAGACTCAGACTCTTTATTTAGTTAAAAAGAAAGATGGTAAACAAGCTATAGTTCAATAGTTCCATTCTGTAGAATGAGGTCAAGGGTCTGTAATTCAGTGGCGCCAAAAACCTTCCAGCCTGTTACCTTTTTATGTGCTGCGTCCAAGCTAAATAACATTGAAACTTGATTTGAGCTGGGTGGGGGGTTGTTTTTTGGGGTTTTTTTTGCCTCTCCTCTGGCAGGAAGTCGTTAAAAGTGAAAGCAAAAAGAGGGATATGGCGGGGAATTTTTCCTGACATCTGATAGTAAAAGTGGGTCACGCTCAGCGCTGCTAGCCTCCTCCTCCTCCTCTTCTATGGCGGCTATTGAATTAATCACGCTTTACGCTCGGCTGGGCAACGCAGTGCACAAAATGGCTCCCTCCTCCTCATCCTCTGTCCTCCTTCGCGTCAACCATAGAAAAGACTTGAGCCTCGCTCTTGAAGAACCCGAATTGGTGATCCCTTGACCTCCTTCCTCTTTAGTTGCTGTCAACAATGAGGAGATGCTCAGACTGCTCATCAGTGTGTGAATGATGGAAAGTTGCTGAAAATGCTTGAGAGAAGGGATTTTTTGTGGATCCTAAATGGATTGAGAACTTTTTAAGTAGAGTTTTTGGTTCTTAAACTAAACTTATCAGTTTCAGACATCTGAACTAGCTTAAATAAAATATAAAACTTTGTTAATTTTCAAGATTGTATTATCTTTTTGCATCTTTTGCATGCAAATTTTTTATTCAATCACTTGGAGAGATACCCACTACTGCTTATTATGTCGATTATTGCATTACAGAGCTGACATTCTTCCAATCAAAGCCAGTCTTGATTTCTTTTTCTTTTTTTATAAAAGGCTATCAAAACAAGAGAAATTTCAAATTTTGTTTATGTTAAGGCACATTTTTTCATTTCATTTAGTGGAAAATGTAGTGTTAATAGAAATAATGAGTTGTCTGTACTTAAGGATGCAAGATGGGAGGGAAACAGATAAAAATACTTGTGATGGGAATACAATAACCGGGTGTAATCTGGGCCAAATTAGCTGACCCCTAATCACACATTTAGAAAGTCATATAGGTTCAATAGGAAACAGGAAACAACAGCAATGTTTATTATTCCGTAAAAATTCAAAAATATCCACTGGACTTGGTTTTCAAGATTTGAAGACGTTTAGCCACCTCTCCAGGAAGCTTTCTCAATTCAAATGCATTTGAACGCATTTGAATTGAGAAAGCTTCCTGGAGAGGTGGCTAAACTTCTTCAAATCTTGAAAACCAAGTCCAGTGGATATTTTTTGAATTTTTACGGAATGACTATGACCTGGATGACTGAGAAGCATCATCAGCACAATGTTTATTATTGTTGAGGAAGAAAAAATGTCTATTTACATTAGATGTTTTCACCTTTATGATGTGCCAATAGAAGATGTAAATGGTTAAAATATGAATATCCTCACTGCTCTGCACATTATTCAAATATGCCCCCCCCCCCCCAAAAAAAAATACCTGCTACAAATTTATGTCCATCATCATTTAGACAAATCTGGGACGTGTTTGTGCTCCAATTAGCGGTGAACAAAAGGGAAATTAAGAAACATGTAGGGCAGGTGAGGGGGACCGCAAAGGGTGATCAGTTTCAGGCATATGTTCTGTATCAAAGGAGTACCTTACTGTGGGAAAAATGTGAGAAAAAACTGTCAAAGTTGAAATTTTCGGAGGTAAAAGTTGAAATTTTCGGAGGTGAAAGTGTTGAATATGTGTTTTTTGCAACACATAGGAAATCTTATCAAGTAGAACTGGGGAGTTGAGCAATTCCAGCTCCGTTCCCTGGTATATGAGCAGCTCTGGTCTCGTCTGGCTTTTGTTTTATGTGGCGAAGCGGGGGGGCTTGGAGGGGGGTTGGGGGGTTGTACGCCCAGTCGGCCTTCCAATGCACCGCTATGACAGTCCTCTCAAGAGCTGTCAGTCTAAATCAGGAGCCCAGCGTCCTGACGTCTCAACCTTAATCACAATCAAAGCTGCAGCTATCTCAAGGAGTCAAACCGAAGGACGCAGCCGACAAATGGTGATGGCCAACAATCTTCAAAGCTACCTCATAGACCTCCGGCACGGAGAGGAAAAACCAGAGAGAACAGAGGCACACCATGTTGTGCCCAAAAAGGAGCGCTAAGTCGGCCATTTTAGATTTGCCACAGTTTGTAATGTGAGATCACTGGTTGTCACAAAGTCATGGCTTCCATAAGCCGAGCTTCCCCCCGGCGCTGATGCGGAACGAGTGGAAAACGTTCCTATTCTCTTCCCTTTGATCCTTCTTTTTTGCGCATTTCAGCTTTGTCACCACATGATTACATCTTAGCTTATTATCCAAATAAATCTACAATTAAAATAAGGGTCAAGCGAAATGAGGAAGGACATTTTTTTATGTATGACCACCCAACAGCTGCCACGCTAATATCCGCATAAAGATAATCGTAATAACGACCTCTTCTATTGTGTCAACAGTTGATGCGGCTAATTCCCAAACAATGAAATCGCTTATGCCTGAAGCAAAGACAATCAGTTCAACATCAATAATCAGTGGACGTCTGGGAGCAAAATCAGCTGGCTGGAAAACTGGCTGTTCTTTGTAAGAAAACCACAAGATTCCCACCCAGCATGAAGTCATCCTGTTGGGGTTTTGTCAAAGAAAGCATTTAAAATGATACATTTTTTAAAAACAAAGTCGGTCCCGTTGCGTTGACTACCAAGTTGATTAATTATTGATGGCATTCCACAACTTCAAAAGGAACTTTGAAATTCCAGTTTTTCGAGAGTTTGAACCCCTGTGACACCAACAACCAAGGAAGGACTAAAAATATCTAAGAAATTTAAATTTGAAAAGCATTAAGGTGTGGGTTTTGCCGAATAAAGCGTCACCTCTTATGAAAAAATAACCAGAAGCCGTAATTAGAACGACAAAGTAGACTTTACCTTTTGCAGGGCAGGATACAGTAGCTACGACCAGTTTCGCCGTTGGAGGATTAAAAAATCGCAAAGGGAAAATGATTTCTCCCCCCTCCTCCCACCCACCTCTTTTCCTTTAGCTCTGATCAGAAAAAAAAAAAAAAAAACTCTGCCACGCTATTGGCCCATCAAACCGGAGTCACGTGAGCAACCCAATCTACATGTGACGCCTCTTGAATTTATACGATGAAACCGACTCGTATCGTCGTCGAGCGAGGTTTCTGTTGTGACCCTTTGCACTGATGTTTTGTAAATAGACTGCATGATGACAGAGGGGTAGTTTGGGTGACCATCACCCACCGTCCTTTATGCCCACCCCCACCCTTTCCATTTCCGTTAGATGCATCAAAAAAAAAAATGGGGACATGCCCGGTGAGGCACATGGGCATTGCAGGGGCATGTCTGGGGATGATGGGGCAGTCTGAATCAGAACTTTAGCCTGGGGGGGCATTCCGAATCCACAAAGCCATCGCCCTTGTTATTGGTAATGGCAAGTGACACAAAAACAGCTCAGAGAAACTGGACCAGAACTTTATGGCGCAACCAAATGCCCCAAAACCTGCACACTTACTCACTGCTCCTGCTTTTTAATCTGCTTTCCTCTGAGAGCATGTTTGTTCAGAATTACAGAGCTTTAGAAGCCGCCCGTCCAGATTTTTTTCCAATCCAGCACAAATCCAGCCCTTGTGTCAGATGGACAGTTGCGCAGAGCTTAATCTCTCATCATTTGGGTCGGAGGGCAGCAGCAGAAGCACCAGCAAAAAGCAGGAGGGTTAGGATGTGTGGATTAGGGCCAATGCAGACAATACAGAACAAGTTTCACCTCTTTTTCAATGGTATGAATTTAGTGGAGATGCTCAGCACACAGATGGTGTCTGTGTTTAATTTGTGCACCTATATAATATACTACATGGCAATCATGCCTTTACCTATTCATCCGACTGTAAAATAGCCCATGGGAGAAACTACAAATAGAGCATTAAATCCGTTCCACATTGAATTGCAAGAGGCAAAGGTTTACATTACACCCCAAATAACTTCCACTAATCTTTTTATTCAGATAAAAGAACTATGTACAGTGGGGCAAAAAAGTATTTAGTCAGCCACCAATAGTGCAAGTTCTCCCACTCAAAAAGATGAGAGAGGCCGGTAATTTTCATCATAGATATACCTCAACTATGAGAGACAAAATGAGAAAAAAAAATCCAGAAAATCACATTGTCTGATTTTTAAAGAATTTATTTGCAAAATATGGTGGAAAATAAGTATTTGGTCAGTTACAAACAAGCAAGATTTCTGGCTCTCACAGACCTGTAACTTCTTCTGTAAGAGGCTCCTCTGTCCTCCACTCGTTACCTTCATTAATGGCACCTGTTTGAACCCGTTATCAGTATAAAAAACACCTGTCCACAACCTCAAACAGTCACACTCTAAACTCCACCATGGCCAAAACTAGAGAGCTCTCAAAGGACACCCGAAACAAAATTATAGACCTGCACCAGGCTGGGAAGTCTGAATCAGCAATAGGTAAACAGCTTGGTGTGAAGAAATCAACTGTGGGATCAATTATTAGAAAATGGAAAACATACAAGACCACAGATAATCTTCCTCGATCTGGGGCTCCACGCAAGATCTCACCCCGTGGGGTCAAAATGATCGCAAGAACGGTGAGTAAAAATCCCAGAACCACACGGGGGGACCTAGTGAATGACCTGCAGAGAGCTGGGACCAAAGTAACAAAGGCTACCATCAGTAAAACACTACGCCGCCAGGGACTCAAATCCTGCAGTGCCAGACGTGTCCCCCTGCTTAAGCCAGTACATGTCAAGGCCCGTCTCAAGTTTGCTGGAGAGCATTTGGATGATCCGGACGATGACTGGGAGAATATCATATGGTCAGATGAAACCAAAATAGAACTTTTTGGTAAAAACTCTACTCGCCGTGTTTGGAGGAGAGAGAATGCTGAGTTGCATCCAAAGAACACCATACCTACAGTGAAGCGTGGGGGTGGAAACATCATGCTTTGGGGCTGTTTTTCTGCTAAGGGACCAGGACGACTGATCCGTGTGAAGGAAAGAATGAATGGGGCCATGTATCGTCAAATTTTGAGTGAAAACCTCCTTCCATCAGCAAGGGCATTGAAGATGAAACGTGGCTGGGTCTTTCAGCATGACAATGATCCCAAACACACCGAACGGGTAACGAAGGAGTGTCTTCGTAAGAAGCATTTCAAGGTCCTGGAGTGGCCTAGCCAGATCTCAACCCCATAGAAAATCTTTGGAGGGAGTTGAAAGTCCGTGTAACCCAGCGACAGCCCCAGAACATCGCTGCTCTAGAGGAGATCTGCATGGAGGAATGGGCCAAAATACCAGCAACAGTGTGAGAAAACCTTGTGAAGACTTACAGAAAACGTTTGATCTCTGTCATTGCCAACAAAGGGTATATAACAAAGTATTGAGATGAACTTTTGTTATTGACCAAATACTTATTTTCCACCATATTTTGCAAATAAATTCTTTAAAAATCAGACAATGTGATTTTCTGGATTTTTTTTTTCTCATTTTGTCTCTCATAGTTGAGGTATATCTATGATGAAAATTACTGGCCTCTCTCATCTTTTTAAGTGGGAGAACTTGCACTATTGGTGGCTGACTAGATACTTTTTTGCCCCACTGTATACAGTTATATGGTTAATAGCATTTAAACTGCTGTAACTAAAAGGATACTGACAGTGTCACGAGACAAGAAAAAGTCCTGGTCAATATACTGTTCATGAGTCTAAAGCAATTCCTGGACGATCCTATTGTAATTTCACCAGAGCAATCAAAGCATACAATTTTTTAAAGGCAATCATTAATGAAGTCATACACTGTACAAGTTTTTGTCCTGTCGGGATTATTCGGCAGTTGTGCAAGGTTTTTTTTATGGATCAGGCCTCATAGTGCATCCTGCGTCGTGTAGTTTACAGGGAATAACAAGGGCCGATTAGCCTTTCACGACCACCTCCCGATCAGAAATATTAAGGTCGAGAGAAGATCAAACATGTCGGAATTTCAGTCAGCCCTCGTTGGGTGTTTGTGGGCAAATACTGCTGTTGAAGCACAGCTACGAGTGTCTACAAGCCGATTTACCAGAACCTCATGCACCGCGCATGTGCAAATTAGGCAGTTCTTCTTCTTCTACCAGATTGACAAGCCCGACCAGCGCCATCTCTCGGCTGTGAATCCGACATGTGGGTTTTGGACGTACAGTATGAGCAGTTAGATAGCATCAGAGCATCTGGCCGTACAGAGTAGGAACATACATCGTGAACTGTGAAATTTTAAACCATCTTAGAGTTTGAGCTGTAGCTGAGTACAAGGATTGAAAATATCGTATAGTGTATGCTTAGCTGAAAGAGATAGACTTTGCTTATAGAATCCAACATAACCATCAAGGTTTTAATTCCAGTAATTAGACCTTAAAACCAAGATAAATTAATGATGTCTAAAACTTTTGAACTAAAGGTTTTCTCACATATAGTTATTCGAGGGTAATGAAATCATTGGTTTGGTCAGAAGCTGGGTCAGTAGCTGTGCCTTAAACAGCCATACACAGCTAACTAAACTAAAATTACAAATTTAGGATGTCTTAAGATTAGTTAAAAGATTGAAAATTAAACCCAGGTTTTGTGCTCTGGAAGTTCAGTCACTAGGTGGCCAGTAACAGTGCTGGTACATCTTCCAACTAAATCAGCTAAACTGAAAATAGACCTTATATTTTGTTTTTCTTGGTTTCTGATGCTTGCTAGATCAGCAGCTGGACCTCAAAACCAACCAAGGAGAAAGAGCAATACTGCATACTCTATGTAAGAAGTATTTTGTTCAACCAAATTTCTAAGGCTAGCAGTTGGCCAGGCGACATATGCTGGCTCTGTAAATTGTGTTTAAACTAAAATAAAGGTCTTATAGGTTTTGAAATGGTTTTACCCTAAAACCAAGCAAAGTAACCCCCCTAAACAAATTTTACAAAGGTTGTACAGCATAATGTAAACTTTGTAAACTAAAATGTGTCCAGATTGGCAAAGTCAGATTGGCCGGTAGTTGGGCCATTGCGTGAAATAAACCTTTAGCTTGTTTTTCTTAGCTTGTAAGGTCAGTAATTGGTAATTCTGCAACGTTTAACTAATTAGACCATAACATTTAGTCATATGAGGGATTTTAAGACTAGAAGTTGGGGCAGCAATTGGGAATTGATACCAAATAATTACAATCCTCTGCCTTACCTTATTTGTAAAGCCTTTGGCCTTACAACCAGGCAATAACTACCACTTGAAATAAGTACAGAGATGTTGTATGTTTTAAAATTGAAGGTAAAATGAGCCATTATTTTCTTATACGCAAACCAGTAACTGGCCACTGTAGGTATGTAAAACAACCAATAAAACTAGTTGAACAAAAAGTTGAAAGTGTGAGACACTTTTTTATAAAGTCGGTCATTAATTTATAAAAAAGTTTATTTGAATTCTATAAATCAAGTTTTCTGCCCAACAGCAGTTATAAACTGCATGGCAGCATTCTGTGACCAACAGGCAAGGCCAGGTCAGTCTGGTAAAGAATCTGGTTGTTATTTGAAATTGTAAAGGGTATTTTTTGCAACATAAAACCGACTAAAACTAGACTAAAGCCTTCAGTCGACTAAAACTGACTAGACTAATAATACTTTTCGTCCTGAAGACTAAGACTAAGAATTAATCTAGATGGCTGTCAAAAACAACACTGTTTCAGTGTAACATAAACATAATATATGACCTATAAAACTATAAAAATACATCAATAAATTATCCTTTAAATAGTAGTGATAGTTTAAATGCTTGGAACCAACTCGGCTGCCAATAGTTTCCACAGGTTGTCCATGCTGTGGTTCTGACAGCGGAGGATGGTCATATTAAAGGAGAAGCATCTAATTATTTAGATGTGCCATGTGAATAAATATCAGTTATAAACTAATCAGTGGATTACTATGGTGTTTAGAGATGTGTGTCCCTCTATCTATTTTAGATCTATCTGCATGAAGCAAACTATTCTAAATCAATTCTAAACTATTCAATTTCAATTCAATTCAGTTTATTTATATAGCGCCAAATTCACAACACATGTCATCTCAAGGCACTTTACAGTTCAACCAGATCATACAGTCAAATTGATACAAAGTTTTCTATCTAAGGAAAACCAGTTGATTACATTGACTCATTGACTCAAATACAATCCCTCACACTAAGCATGCTTGTAGCGACAGTGGAGAGGAAAAACTCCCTTTTAACAGGAACAAACCTCCAGCAGAACCAGGCTCAGTGTGAGCGGCCATCTGCCGAGGCCGACTGGGGTTCAAGGAGACAGAAGCAGAGGTACAAAAAGCATGTCATGAATGGTTCAGGAAGACCCAATATGCAGAACACCACGGAGACGGAAACTGGAGTAAAAGTTTAACAATGTTTATTGAACAATGGTAAAATGAAAGAGTCAAGTACTGGTTCACTTCTGGGGATCTGGTTCACAGGCAACTGGAAGGGAGACAGTTCAGTTAGCCACGTAGCTGGTGAATGTGGAAATGTTATCTTCAGAGATCTACCTTGAAGAATCCGGGTTTGGCTTTGAGAGAGGCACTGTTGGTTCCAGAGACTGTTTGATTCAGCAGAGTTCAGTTTCAGCTTCAGCGTCTTGCATCTAACGATAGGACAGACCTTGGTTTTCCAGCTCTTAGTCCAGAGCAGCATGGGAAATCCAGAGAAGGTTCTTCAGGTTTGGCTCTGAGGGCAGGCTCGACAGATTAAGCTCATCCAGAGCTTACAGGACAAAAACAGGTTTCCTGTAGGCAGAGACAAAAGGTAATTAGTTTCCAGCTAGGAGACTAGAGGCAACAAAGATTTCACAGAGGAAGTCAGGCTCAGGTGCTAACCAAACTGGATAAACACTGCGGTGTTGATGCGAGGTCTGAGGGCTGCTTATATGGTGGAGGATCCTCCTGATGATGAGATGGGTTTCAGGTGTGTCGAAGGCTCAGCTCTGGAGGATCCACAGTGAACTCTGCTGGAGACAGGTGGTACAGCTCCAGATCCCAACAGTACCCCCCCCTCAACGACCGCCTCTTGGCGGTCCAGAAGACGTCGATGGGAGGGATCGCTCGTACTCCTCGATGAGGGATGGGTCGAGGATGTAGGAACCAGGAACCCACTGACGATCCTCCGGACTGTAGCCCTCCCAGTCGACGAGGTACTGCCAGCCACGACCTCGCCGACGGGAGTCCACGATCCGGCGGACGGTGAAAGCCGGATGTCCATCGACTTCCAGGGCGGGTGGAGGGGAGTCGGACGGAGGGCACAAAGGGCTGGAGATCACGGGCTTGATCTGAGAGACGTGGAATGTGGGATGAATTCGAAGAGTCGGAGGCAGTTGTAGTCGTACGGCAGACTGGTTTATGACCTGGGAAATCCTGTAGGGGCCAATGAATCTGGGAGAGAGTTTACGGGACATCCCCTTGAGGGGAATGTCCCGAGTGGAGAGCCATACCTCCTGACCGACGGAGTAAACTGGTGCAGGGCGTCTTCTTGAGTCAGCGAAACATTTAGTGGTCTCCATGGAACGGTTGAGGGTGGCTATGGTGTCTCTCCAGATGCGATGACTGCGGCGGATGTGGTGGTTGACGGATTTGACCGAAATCTCTCTCTCGTCTGCGGGGAAAAGTGGAGGTTGATAACCAAGACTGACCTGGAAAGGAGACTGGCCGGTGGAAGCTGACTTTAGAGAGTTGTGAGCATATTCGATCCATGGAAGGTGTTGGCTCCAATCGGAGGGATTACTAGAGGTCAGACAACGAAGGGAGGATTCGAGCTGTTGATTCATTCTCTCGGTTTGGCCGTTTGACTGTGGGTGATAACCTGAGGTGAGAGAAGATTTGCAGTTGAGGGCTGAACAAAATGCCTTCCAAACCTGAGAGATGAATTGTGGACCACGATCGGAAAGAATCTCCTGAGGGATGCCATGTAGACGGAAAACGTGTTTAATAAGGAGCTGGGCGGTCTGAAAAGCCATAGGAAGCTTCCTGAGGGGTACAAGATGGCAGGACTTGGAAAATCGGTCAACAATGGTGAGAATTGTGGACATACCTCGAGAAATGGGAAGACCAGTAACAAAGTCGATTGCGATGTGAGACCAGGGACGAAAAGGAATAGGAAGTGGATGCAACAGGCCCGAGGGAGGTTGATGTGTGGACTTTCTGGCGTTTCTGGCGCAGGTAGAACAGGCCAGCACATACTCCTTAACATCTCTGTGTAGAGTGGGCCACCAGAAACGTCTTGAAATGAGGTTGATGGTTCTACTCACCCCCGGGTGAGCGGCAAATTTGGCATTGTGCATCCACTGAATTAGGCGAGGTAACCACCCCAACAGTGCAGGAAGCGGGTAGAACAGGCTCAGGAGTCTCAGATTGATCAGTGGAATAAAGACGAGAAAGAGAATCGGGTTTGATGTTCTTGGATCCGGGTCTGTAAGAGATGATGAGATTGAATCGTGAGAAAAATAGTGACCACCTTGACTGTCGAGGATTGGCCTGTTTGGCGGACTGGATATAGGCAAGGTTCTTATGATCTGTCCAAACAAGAACCGGATGTTCTGCTCCCTCAAGCCAGTGTCTCCATTCCTCTAATGCCAATTTGATGGCCAGTAATTCGCGGTCACCAACGTCGTAATTTTGCTCAGCAGAGGAGAGTCTACGGGAGAAAAAAGCACATGGGTGAACTCTTTGGTCTGAATCGAGTCTCTGAGATAAGACAGCACCAACTCCTGAGTCGGAAGCGTCGACTTCGAGGATAAATTGTTTCGATGAATCAGGCTGGATTAACACTGGAGCTCTGGAAAACAACATCTTTAATTTGTCAAAAGCAGTTTGAGCCTCGGGAGACCATTGGAAGGTTTTCTTGACTGATGTAAGAGAGGTTAGAGGTAGAGCTGTCTGACTATAATTCCTGATGAATCGTCGATAAAAATTAGCAAAACCCAGGAATCTCTGCAGCTGTTTGCGGTTTTCGGGAACCGGCCACTCCAAAACTGCCTTTATCTTATCCTCAGATGGCTTAACCTGTCCGCCCTTGAGCACAAACCCCAAAAAGGTGACTGAAGGTTGGTGAAACTCGCATTTTTCGGCTTTGACGAAAAGTTTATTCTCAAGGAGTCTTTGTAAGACCAGGCGGACATGTTTCTTGTATTCTGTGAGGTCTTTGGAGTAAATGAGTATGTCATCAATGTAGACAAAAACAAACACGTTCAAAAAATCTCTCAGAACGTCATTGACTAGGGCTTGAAAACACGCAGGAGCGTTTGTTAGACCAAAAGGCATGACTAAATACTCGAATTGACCCAGAGGGGTCTTAAAGGCAGTCTTCCATTCATCGCCATCTCTGATTCTGAGAAGGTGATAGGCGTTCCTTAAGTCGAGCTTAGTAAAGACAGTGGCCCCTTGAACTGGTTCGAAGGCAGAAGCGAGTAGAGGAAGTGGGTACTTATTCTTAACAGTAATTTGGTTCAAACCTCTGTAGTCAATACATGGTCTGAGAGATCCATCCTTCTTACCCACAAAAAAGAAACCTGCTCCTAAAGGAGATGAAGAGGGGCGGATTATTCCAGCAGCTAGTGACTCATTTATGTATTTCTCCATTGTCTCCTGTTCGGGTTTGGAGATATTATAAAGTCTACTGCCGGGTAGAGGAGCTCCTGGTAAAAGCTCGATAGCACAATCGTATGGTCTGTGAGGTGGAAGGGACGTAGCACTGACCTTACTGAAGACAGGGGCTAGATCATGGTACTCAGGAGGAACAGAAGTAAGGTCAGGAGAGTCCATCTCCCCCCCCCCCCTCTAGGAGATCTTACAGCGGGGGCCGCTGAACGAAGGCACGTCTCATGGCATGAGGTCGACCAAGACTCAATATGACGATCGGTCCAGTTTATGTGGGGGTTATGTCGTTCCAGCCACTCAAATCCCAAAACCAACGGAGAACATGCAGAGGGAAAAACAAAGAAAGATATGGTTTCTCGATGGTTACCTGAAACCAACAGTTCGAGGGGTTGTGTCTGGTGAGTCACTTGGTGAAGCTTCTTTCCATCAATCGCAGAGACACAGAGAGACTGGCTTAGCGGAACAGTTTCAATCTGTAGTTGTTCAACTAAATTGGAGTCAATCAGGTTCCTTTCACAGCCTGAATCAATGAATGCAGATAAAGTGAGGTTTTGGTCAGCAAAAATCAGCGTGGCTGGAAGTAATAGGCGAGGAGATTTTTTAGAAATAACATGGCCTGTCAGACTCCTCAGATCCTCTGACGGGCCCCGGCTTTTGATTTAGCTGGGCATGAGGCAATGAAATGGCCACTCTCACCACAGTAGATGCACAGCTTGCTCCTGACACGCCTTAACCTTTCCTCTGGAGTTAGCCTTGTATGTCCAACCTGCATGGGTTCGGCCTCCACTTCAACCGCATGAGAGGCCTGAACTGGCAACGGGAGAGATTGGATCTTAGTTCTTGGCTTAGAAAAAGGTTCTGTGGAAGAGGAGAAGGCAGGTGCAATGTTAGAGGCAGAAACAGAACTTAAAGGACCATGATTCCTTGGTTTCGAGCTATTTCTGGCTCGAATCCTATTATCCAGCCTGATTGTCAGGCGAATTAATTCCTCAAGAGTGGCGGGTTCGTCAAGGGTAGCAAGCTCATCCTTTATGTTTTCATTGAGAGCCTCAAAAAATGCTGTCTTAAGAGCACATTGGTTCCAACCGGAAGCTGCGGCTTTAACCCGGAAGTTAATGGAGAATTCAGCTACAGAAGAATTTCCTTGTCTTAGTTTCAAAAGAGCTCGAGAATCAACAGTTTGATCTGTTTCCTGGTTGAAGACTTGTGAAAACTCAGAGATAAAGTCGGAGTACTGGCAGCTAAGGCTTTCGTCGGAAGAAAACCTAGCCTGTGCCCATTCCAGGGCTCTTCCGGTCAATTGAGACAAAATAAATGATATCTTCTTATAATAGGTGGGAAAACTGCCAGGGAAATTTTTGAAGATTAATCGACATTGAAATAAAAATCCTTTACAGTCACTAATGTTACCTGAAAACTTTTCAGGGAGGCTTGGTCGGAACTCTGACGATGACGTCACCGCTGGTGACGTCGGAGGAAGGACTGGACCCGGAAATGGTTGTGCTAGCGGCGTTGTTTAGCGTTTGTTAGCGCTGTTTAATTTGTTAGGCAAGCCTTGAATGATTTGATCCTGATACAGAACCATTCTGTGTAACTCACGTAGTGTTTGGGTTTGTTCCATAATCTGGGCATCTTGTTCCTCCAACCGACGATGGTATTGGTCTGCTGGGCCTAGTGTTTGGCCGCAGTGTTCTGTCATGAATGGTTCAGGAAGACCCAATATGCAGAACACCACGGAGACGGAAACTGGAGTAAAAGTTTAACAATGTTTATTGAACAATGGTAAAATGAAAGAGTCAAGTACTGGTTCACTTCTGGGGATCTGGTTCACAGGCAACTGGAAGGGAGACAGTTCAGTTAGCCACGTAGCTGGTGAATGTGGAAATGTTATCTTCAGAGATCTACCTTGAAGAATCCGGGTTTGGCTTTGAGAGAGGCACTGTTGGTTCCAGAGACTGTTTGATTCAGCAGAGTTCAGTTTCAGCTTCAGCGTCTTGCATCTAACGATAGGACAGACCTTGGTTTTCCAGCTCTTAGTCCAGAGCAGCATGGGAAATCCAGAGAAGGTTCTTCAGGTTTGGCTCTGAGGGCAGGCTCAACAGGTTAAGCTCATCCAGAGCTTACAGGACAAAAACAGGTTTCCTGTAGGCAGAGACAAAAGGTAATTAGTTTCCAGCTAGGAGACTAGAGGCAACAAAGATTTCACAGAGGAAGTGAGGCTCAGGTGCTAACCAAATTGGATAAACACTGCGGCGTTGATGCGAGGTCTGAGGACTGCTTATATGGTGGAGGATCCTCCTGATGATGAGATGGGTTTCAGGTGTGTCGAAGGCTCAGCTCAGGAGGATCCACAGTGAACTCTGCTGGAGACAGGTGGTACAGCTCCAGATCCTAACAAAGCAGCTGTAAAAGGCGGCCCCGTCCAGGAAACACACAGCCAGGCAGACGAGCTCCAAGGCAGCTCCCATGCCAGAGGATGAAGAGAGCACATCCACCCAGCCACGGCCAGAGAAACAGGACCACACTGGAAAACAGGCCGATCTCCAACATCTACAAACAAGGGTGTTGATGAAAGCAGCACAGCTGATGTTTCTTTCCTGGATGACGTCACAGCCAAACAGGAAAAGACGAGGCAAAGCTACTCTGAGGAAAAGCAGAGAGAGCAGAAGGTTAGAGATTGAACAAACAGATTCTGCAGAATAGGAGAACAGAGAGAGAATGAAGCAGAATGATGAAATGGGGGTCCCTATGTCCTCCAAAAGTCTAAGCCTATAGCAGCATAACTTTAAAGACAGCTGAGGATAACCTGAGCCACCCTAACTATAAGCTTTATCAAAAAAGAAAGTTTTAAGCCTAGCCTTAAAAGTAGACAGGGTGTCTGCCTCACGGACTAAAACTGGTAGTTGGTTCCACAGGAGAGGAGCCTGATAACTAAAAGATCTGCCTCCCATTCTACTTTTAGAAATTCTAGGAACCACTAGTAAACCTGCAGATTGAGAGCGAAGTGCTCTGTTAGGAACATAAGGAACAATCAGATCTCTGATATAAGATGGAGCTTGGCCATTTAAGGCTTTATATGTGAGAAGGAGGATTTTAAATTCTATTCTTGATTTAACAGGAAGCCAATGAAGAGAAGCCAGGATAGGAGAGATATGATCTCTTTTTTCATTTTCATCAGAACTCTGGCTGCAGCATTTTGGATCAGCTGAAGGCTTTTAACTACAGTTTGTGGACTTCCTGATAGTAAAGAATTACAATAGTCCAGCCTTGAAGTAACAAATGCATGGACTAGTTTCTCAGCATCACCCCTGGACAGGAGATTTCTAATTTTTGCAATGTTCCTCAGATGAAAGAAGGAAATTCTAGAAACCCCTTTGATCTGGGATTTAAATGACAGGTCCTGATCAAAAATAACACCAAGATTTTTTACTTTATTATCTGAAATCAGTTTAATCCCATCCAAATGAAGTGACTGGCTAATCAGCTTCTTTTTCAGAGACTCTGGTCCAAAGACTATAACTTCTGTTTTGTCTGCATTCAGAAGCAGAAAGTTAAGAGTCATCCAGGTTTTTATGTCTTCAAGACATGCCTGTAATCTATGTAATGGGTTAGCTTCATCTGGATTTATAGACAGATATAGCTGGGTATCATCAGCATAACAGTGGAAATTAATCCCATGCTGTCTAATAACTCTACCAATTGGGAGCATGTATAAAGTAAAGAGAATTGGTCCTAGCACTGATCCCTGTGGTACTCCACAGGTAACCTTTGAGCGTGTTGAAGATCTATCATTAACATAAACAAACTGAATTCGATCAGATAGATAAGATTTAAACCAGTCTAGTGCTGTTCCTTTAATTCCAACAAAATATTCAAGTCTTTCTAAAAGAATATTATGGTCAACTGTATCAAATGCAGCACTAAGATCCAACAGGACGAGCACAGATACAAGTCCATTATCTGAGGCCATGAGAATATAATTAGTGACTTTCACCAGAGCTGTTTCAGTGCTATGATGAGCTCTAAAGCCAGACTGAAACTCTTCAAAAAGTTCATTATGGTGTAAGTGGTCGCAAACTTGTTTGGCAACTACTTTCTCAAGAATTTTGGATAAGAAAGGAAGATTGGATATAGGTCTATAATTAACCAAGTCATCTGGGTCAAGAGACGGTTTCTTAAGCAGAGGTTTAGTTACAGCAACCTTAAAAGCTTTAGGTACATATCCCTGTAACAGAGATAGATTAATCACATCTAAAATGGAGGAGGAGATCAAAGGGAATACCTCCTTAAATAACCTGGTTGGAACTGGATCTAACATACAAGTTGAAGGCTTAGATGAAGACAATAATTTTGCTAATTCAGAAAGTTCAACTGGATCAAAGCAGTCTAAACCGGGTTCAGATTCCATGACTACCTCAGGTACAATCGCGGATAGAGGAGTGCTTATGATCTTATTTTTAATAAGATCAATCTTATTTATAAAGAATCCCATAAAATCATTGCTGCTAAGAGCAGGTGGAATGGACGGTTCAACAGAGCTATGGCTCTGGGTGAGTTTGGCAACTGTATTAAAAAGAAATCTAGGATTATTCTTATTCTCCTCTATTAATGAGGAGATGTATGCTGCTCTTGCTTTACAAAGGGTCCTCTTATACAGCAGTAAACCCTTTTTCCAGACTAGGAAGGACTCCCGCAGGCCTGTGGAGCGATATTTTCTCTCCAGTTTCCTAGCATTTTGCTTCAAAGTACGCAGCTCTGCATTAAACCAAGGAGCAAGCTTTCTATTTTCAACGGTTTTCATTTTTTAAGTGAGCTGCGTTGTCTAAGGCAGTACGCAGAGAACTAGCAACCCCATCAACAAAATCATAGACACTAGACTTGAATATAACATTTCTTTCTTTCAATCAACTGAACACAGGAAAAAGAAGCGGTTTTAAGCCACAATTCTGCTGCATTAAAATACTTCAGTAGTAATTAAATGCCCAGAGGATACGAATAAATCACATTCTAGTCATTTTAGATTAATTCCAGTTTTAAATATATTCTAATTAATCATAAAAATATTAATTTCGGTGCAGAAATAAACATGCTAAATTCCTTATATTTATCCAAAGATTTAAAAATGTTATCAAGTCAAGTCGGCTTTATTGTCAATTTCTGCAATGGTCATACAAGTAATTGAAATTACGTTTCTTACTTTCCTATGCAGACCTAGACATACTTTAAAATACAGACATGGACATACTTTGGACATAGACAATAGAAAAAAAATGAAATATACAGACATACCACAAAGTGTAAGACTAAAAAATAGAACATATATAAAAAAAACATCTCCGTTCAAACCCAAAAAGTAGAATATCATGTAAAATTTCAGCATTTTATCTTTCTTTATTAAATAGTGAAAGGTGAAATATTGGTGAAAAGAGTGAAATATTTCAAGCTTTTATTTCTGGGATTTTGACGATTAGCGCTTAAAGATAACTAAAAAAAAACTATTTTTAAAATTGTTTGAAAAATAAAATGTTCGAGAAATGGTAAATATTGGAAATTTGTTGTGTCATATAATAGCTAATTAGTTAATTATCTTAAAACACATGCATTTTCTGAGCTCTAAAATCGCCTTTCACATTCAGTAGGAGAGACAGTCAGATGAAGGGTGAGGCAGGACAGGCGCTGTTGTCCCAAAACCCAAGAATGGACTGAGACAGGAGTCAGTCCATCCTATGTCACATTCTACACTTGGATTACATATTTTGAATTTCACATAGAAGTGCTCCATGGAAACATCACAATTGTTAAAGCAATTTACTTAGTTTTGCAAAAAGAGTTTTTATGGTCAACTAAGGTGGTTTTAAAAATTGTTTCCATAAATATAAAGAGTAGGCAAACTCCTAAAGTTAGGTAGATGCTCGCTAGATGAGGTTTTGATGATCAATAGTTAAGGGAATAACACACAAACAAGTAAGATGATAGAGAAATACATCCTAGCAACAAGCACAGTAAATGGGAAAGGCTTTTGTGTGTTATAATACTCTTCTGAACGCAACCAGAACCATCTGTTTGAAAGTGCTGATAACAAAGTCCCTCCCACCAGATTGTTGGTTTCCTCTAAAAACAGAGAGCTATATCACATTTACCATCCACCTAATTGAAACAAAGTGGTAAATAGTCTTACACAATGTCAGAGCGACATACCTTGTCTCTAAAAGATAGTTTTACGTCTCTGTTCATTGGAAACTCTAAGTATTTCACAAATTTTATTCGTCTTGTTCATCATTCAGTAACCTATCAATAGATCACTGTGTTATTTTATAGAAACATTTAGAAATATATATGATTTTTTGTTTTGTTTCAGTCAGTATTTAATACACCAACACAATAATTCATACTATTTTTGAAAGTCAGCAAACTGTAAAAACATACGGTTTATAACGAATAACTTGCACCCCTACAATTAAGTAATATTTTTGTCTTCCAAGACAATAATTTTAAGGTTTTTATTATTTGTAAGTCACAGTCCCGAACCTGACAAGAAAATACTGATTCAGATATTTCCGTTTGAGTGTAACAAACCTGTATAATGTCTAATTCTTACACAAAGTCCAAACAGCTTTAAATATTGATTGATGAGGTGCACCGAGGGACTCCAAGACAAAGATGGCATATTTGAGCACCCTGACAGCCTATGGTGTTTCTGTCAGTCTATGAGTTGACAAAATTCCTCCACCCAGATCCATGTGTGGCCTCCAGCAAGGTGATGAACGCACGCTGCCCCCCAATTCTGTGTCGCTACCTCCCAACATTTTACACACAATTCCTATCAGGACACCACCATTCTAATGGAAGCAGAAGGGCGTGAAGGGGAGATAGTTAGTTCCTAATTGTTTACTTAGCGTAAAACAGAGGTGGAAAAAAAGGAAGAGTTTTAATTAAAGCTCCTTAAAAGGTGACTCAGATACATTTTAGCCCATACTCGCTTCTGTGTCTAATGGAAAACGAAACATGAACTGTGCCCATTAATTAAAAATGAAATATTGCCAAACACAAAACTGAAATTCACACACTTTTGAAATTTAATTCAAATTTAAATCGTTAGACCTGCTATTACAGAGTGGACTCTAGGAAAATAAATGCGACAGAATCCCACAAATAAAAATAAATGTTTCAGACATTTTTGCAACACAGTGATGTAAACTAGGAGACTAACAGGTCATATTGGATTTACCTAATTACAACTACAGCCTGCGATCAATGTTAGATGTCATTCAGTGAGCAATCATTTATTGTTAGAGGGCAGTGAAAAAAAAACGTTTGTAATATATTTTCAAATAAAGACTTTTCAATTGAAATAATATTCACAAAATATTAAATTTTGGCTAAATTTCTAGAAGGTAAACATACATTCTGAAAGCCATATTATGAGTTCTGAACCTAATGATTCTGGATGAATATAATAAAGAGAACATACTTTGTGTTAAATTAAATTAAATCTCTGAAAAAGTGGACCAGTGGTTGCTATGATGATCCTTAGGTTTTCCAGCCCACAGCATGACTGTTTTATTTTATGGGAAGAAACTGAATTTTAATCTCACTTAAAAAATTTTAATCATGTAACTTCAAATTGAATGCGGCAGTTTAAAAATAAATGCAGTGGTTTAAAACTCAGTTTATCTGCATTGTAAATGTATTTTCTTGCATTAAAATTAAATTTGTATTTTTAAATGTTTTTAAGTTTCATTTCTATAATTTAATTTCATATCAAAAAGTTATCTTTCTTTAATTCAGACAACCGGGTTCTCAAGCTTGAGGAATCAAACACAGATGTATGTATTTCTGTTTTGTTCACTCAGTTTGATTTTATCTATACAAACATAGATCCTACTTAACCTCATACTTCAAAAGAAGTAGTTGTACACATTGATTAAACCAGGACAAATTTATTATTGTAGATCACCATTTTAAAGGGTGAAAAAAACACCCTTCATTGACATGCTAAATGTAAAATATATACTCTTGTCTTGCCTCTACTTTTATGTAAACTAGTTGTATATGAATGCTACAGAAAGTAAATTGTCAAGGGATTATAAGGAAACATTGGAACCAATATGGTTGTGTCAGGTATGCCAGCAATCCATTCCCTATACAACCTTGTGTAATAATGTAGCAATAAATCCCATTTAGTCCAATTTCAGCAAGTACAAACTGACACACTAAACTCAAAGTTATAAAATCCTGACAGTTACGCAACAATAATACATAATGTGACATCATTGCTCATTTCATTTTCAGGTTACAGCCACAAACTGAATTTTATTCCCAGTTTTTCTCTTTGATTGGAACAAACATTGAATAAATTTTTAACTCTCTCTCAAGTAAGGCAAGTATTTAGAAGTATTTGTTTGAATTATGTGATGGAAGTAGAGAATATGAAGATATCTTTATTAAAACATTTCAAGTTTTTTCAAGCTAAATAAAAGCTTAAGCTTTCCCAAACTAACCCGTGGCACTTATATTAAGACTTTATATCTTAAAGCTCTAACCAGGGCACTCTTGTGTTTTGGGAACAATAAAACTTCTAATAAATGTGCCCGTTGCATGCACTAAAAGCCTTTGCCCATAACTCTAAAAACTGCTCCATACAAAACAACTCCATATCCCTAATGGAAAATATCGCCTGACTCGCTCTGCTCATGTGATCAATGCAGTCAGTAATGGGAACATGCTGCCTTCTGGCAAAAACCAATGATGAATAGGTTTGCAGTGGGGGAGGAACTTAAACCGCGGCTAGCTCCTCTGGACTCAAACTCTGTGTTTTATTTGAATACAAAAGTGAGAGATAAAGGACAAAATTTGACTGTTAAAAAGTTTTGTTAATTTTACTCCAAAGACATATTACATAAAAAACGTATAAAGTGGATACACATTTTCTCAAAGTACCATAAAATATTTGACATAAATATGTAAAATTAGCTTGTTCGAAAAGATAAAGGCCATTAAGTGACAGACACGTCAAACAGCTAACTACAACTCATTTGTGGTAATAAAAAATTATCTTAGCAAAATAATAGCAACTAAAACATTACTCCACTTTTTTTTAAATGCAAGCTAGCATTAGTATTGTGGCAAAGCTACAGTAAGTTAGAAAAAAGGTTATGTAAGAGTCATTGATACAAAGATTTAAGCTCAAAATGACAAAAAATGTGTCTTCTGTTGTCATACTGTTAGGAATCCAGTTTGTGTGAGTTGTTTATGTGTTTCTTCTCTCTCCACCAACAGGTGGTGCCCTGTCCTCATTGGGCCTCCCTTCACATTACTGGAGGAGTATTTGAGCAGTGGACTGTCACTACCTCGACGCCAAAGTGTTTGCCAGTTTTGGGTACTCTAGCCAAGCTGAGATTAGCAGTCTAACCTAGCTTTGTTTCCCTGAGACTTATGTTGTTTTTGTCTTTGCTCTTCGGCAGGAAGCCTTCCTAATGCTATAGTATTTTCCTATTCGCAAATTATGCATGAATGATGCCATATACTTTAATGCTGTGTCGGTGCATTAGCCTTTAAAAATGTTTAGGTTGCTTTTTTCTCCCGTCAATATAACATGCAATATATTTCAGCACATTACCTTTTCAAAAGAGATATACTACAAACACTACAAAAAAGACAGCGCCATCCACTTAATAAAGAACTACTACATTGAAATTTCATAGTGAGATACTTTCTATTTGCTCTACTTTCTATTTTGTATCGTTAGACACAATGTAAATGGCTAACTCAATATCTTCGAGTCGGTCCAAGATAGCCAAACTAATGTCACGCTACATACTATACTCTGGGATACATCGGCGTATATATGGATTTTCTGCCACTAATGTTAACTGTAAAACGTCTTCCCACAGCCGGCAAACAGTTTTTTTTTGTGCAGCCAAATGCACACACTTAGGCATTTTTATGGT